>CM024761.1:140134186-140186652 GCA_014218235.1 Colocasia esculenta
CTGTCGGTAATTCTGAATCGGCAAGGCTAGCGATCTTTTCCTTAAGACCTCCGTAAGTCTCCGCTCTCTATGTATTTCCACATAGATGTCGAGCTAGTTGTACCATGAAGTACCCTGGAGAAAGAAAGCACATGTCCTGCATATGATCTGTCTTTAGAAACATCCTCATGTCAAGACATAATGGATTATGAAACATGATACGTCGTATTTATTCTGCTACTAATATCGGGGCGTGACAGTTGGTATCAGAGCCCTAAACTTTAGGGTCCAAGGGAATAGGAACATAGGATGAAACTAAATCACACGAGTCAAAATCTGTCATACCTAATGTGAGCTTGGGAGAACCATGGGAATGGAAGTCAAATGTGATATATTTAGATGACTGACTCATATTATTATCTGAAGGTATTTATTACCTCAATGGCCGCTGAACGTGCCCAGGCTAGGAGCATGCAACAAACAATACAGAACTTGACTCAGGCTATCCTGCAAGCCACCCAGGGTGGAGGTAACCGCGGAGCGGTGATCACCATCGGAATTTTCGGAATATGGATCCGCCTAGGTTTGGAGGGAGTACGGACCCGGATGTTGCTGAACACTGGGTTAAGGAGATTGAAAGGATATTCAGGGTCATGCAATGCACGGACCAGAACAAAGTACTACTGGCGACTTTCCAATTGGAAAAGGATGCCAGGGCTTGGTGGGAGTCGATAGAAGCAACCCTGAATGGCCAGCAACTAACATGGGCTCAGTTCATTGAGCGATTCAACACCAAGTATTTTTCTGAGAGGGTCCAGGAACGGAAAGCATCCGAATTTGCGACTTTGAAGCAGAGAGGACTCAATGTGGCCGAGTATGAGGCCCAATTCTCTCGTCTGTCCCGATATGCTGTTCACTTGATTGGACAGAAAGGATGAAGGCGAAACGCTTTCTGAATGGCTTGAGGCCCCATCATCACCAACTGGCGCCAATGGACATTCAAACCTATGCTGACATGGTAAAGAAGGCTCAGTTATTGGAAGATGCCATGGAGACTGCCGAAAGAATTAAGGGAAAATCCGTGAAAAGGGAGCAAGTGTCTTCTATAGGAAGGTATCAGCCGACCATTGGGAAGAAAAGGCCCAGCGGCGGAGTAAATGAACCCGCTGATAAAAAGTCAAAGGAGTTAGGTAAGCAGATAGTGGTGACATCGGGAGAAAGGTGCAAACATTGTGACAAAGCTAGTCACTGGTTTGAACAATGCTGGAGAGCGCAAGGGAGATGCCTGCGCTGTGTAGTCGTGACCACAGGATCTCGGACTGCCCAATGCTGAAAGAACAAGCCCCTCAGGACAAGCATCCGAATGGACAGAAGAGGCAAGGCCACTTGCAAGCTATTCAGGAACCTGAAGCTACTGAAGAAGGCAGTATCGTGGAAGGTGCACTTACTATTCTCTCCCGACCCGCATATGTTCTCTTTGATACGGGAGCGACACATTCCTTTATATCTCAAACATTTGTTGATACCCTACCTGTGAAACCAGTCCAATGAAATCCGGGATAGTTGTGTCAACCCCGATTGTCCTGGCACCAATCTTACAAACCATATACCATCCAGTGAAGTGTTGTTTGAAACCCAAAACCTACCAGCAAATTTAATATGTATGGATGGAGGGGTATGATGTGATACTGGGAGCAGATTGGTTGTCTGAACCGGGGCTAGTATCAACTGCAGGAGAAGTCGGGTAACCTTTAGCCATTACCCAAAACTAGTGTTCACAGGGGATAGAAACCGCAGGAGATTGTCACTTATCTCTGCATTACAAGCCAAGAGGATGTTGAGGAAAGGTTGTATGGCCTTTCTTGCTGCTGTTGTCATCACAAAGAAGGAAGTCAAAGTTGAGGACATCCATGTTGTCAGCGAGTACACTGTTGTTTTTTCAGAAGACTTGCCAGGAATTCCTCCTGAGCGAGAGGTTGATTTCACCATCGAGTTGGTCCCTGGAGCAGCACCAGTATCTAGGGCACCATATAGAATGTCTCCCGCAGAACTGAAGGAATTAAAAGAGCAACTGATGGAACTATTAGAGAAGGTTTCATCTGACCAAATACATCGCCTTGGGGTGCACCTGTCCTCTTCGCCAAGAAGAAAGATGGGTCGATGAGGCTATGTATAGATTACAGACAACTAAACCAGTTAATTATAAGAACAAATACCCTCTGCCAAGGATTGATGAGTTGTTTGATCAATTATCTGGAGCTAAATACTTCTCTAAAATAGATCTCAGATCGGTTATCATCAATGAGGATCAAAGGAGAAGACATTTACAAGATAGCCTTTGAAGTAGGTATGGGCATTATGAATTTATTGTTATGCCTTTCGGACTAACAAATGCCCCTGCAGTTTTCATGCAGTTGATGAAGCATTTATCGCCCATATCTTGATAAATTTGTGGGGTATTCATCGATGATATATTGATCTATTCAAAGACAAAGGAAGAGCATGAGGAGCATTTGAGGATTTCATTACAGATTTTAAGGGAGAATAAATTATATGCCAAGCTAGGTAAATGTGAATTTTGGCTTGAGGAGGTATCCTTTTTAGGGCATGTGGTAACCAAGGATGGTATCTCTGTTGATCCATCAAAGGTGAGGGTTACTGAAATGGAAAAGACCGACAAGCGTCACAGAGATCAGGAGCTTTCTGGGATTAGCAGGATATTATCGAAGGTTTATAAAGGATTTCTCAAAGATTGCAGTGCCTTTAACCAAGCTGACCCAGAAGGAAAATCCATTTGTGTGGACCGAAGAATGTGAAGGAAGCTTTAACAACTTGAAGAAGTGTCTGACTACTGCTCCTGTCCTCACCTTACCCACTATAGAGGGAGGATTTGAAATTTATTCAGATGCTTCTGGAACAGGTCTGGGATGCGTTTAATGCAACAAGGGAAAGTAATAGCTTATGCCTCAAGACAGTTGAAGATCCACGAAGTGAACTACCGATTCATGATCTGGAGTTTGCAGCTGTAGTATTCGCCTTGAAAATTTGGAGGCATTATATCTATGGTGAGCAATTTAAAGTCTTTTCTGACCACAAGAGTTTGAAATACTTGTTCTTACAGAAGGAGCTTAACATGAGACAAAGGAGGTGGTTAGAGTACCTGAAGGACTTTGACTTTTCCATCCAATATCACCCTGGGAAAGCCAATGTAGTGGCAGACGCTTAAGTAGACAACCAGGAGCTATGCTAGCTTGTATGATGTTGGGCGAATGGAAGTTACCGGAGCAATTTTCAAGCTTGAACTTAGACGTGGGAAGGAATGAAAACAAGTAGTGATGTCCAATCTCCTGATACAATCTGATCTACTGACCGAAATCAAGGAGAAATAAGGAGAGGATCCATTCTTAGTTGAGATTAGGGAGAAGCTAGAACAAAGACCTGACTTTACTCTATCAGCTGAGGGAAGATTGCTATTCCGAGGTAGAACATGTGTCCCTAATCATGGAGAACTCAAGAAGAGGTTATAAATGAAGCTCACCAGTCCAAGTACACGATTCATCCTGGATCAACAAAGATGTACCAAGACTTAAAAAGGTCGTACTGGTGGCCAAACATGAAGAGGGATGTGGCCGATCATGTGTCATACTATTTAACATGCATGAAAGTCAAGGCCGAGCATTCCGTACAGCTGGTGGACTGCTACCACTAGAAATCCTGGAATGGAAGTGGGATAGCATCGGTATGACTTTATCATGGGATTGCCCAAGACTAGAGGTGGTATGGATGCAATGTGGGTATAGTTGATCGCTTGACTAAGTCGGCTCACTTCTTGCCGATTAAGAGTACTAGTCTGTGGATGTATTGGTTGCACTATATGTTAAGGAAGTAGTTAGATTGCATGGGGTCCATCTAGCATAATATCAGATCGGGACCCTAGATTTACTTCACACTTCTGGAAGGGTTTACAATCAGAAATGGGTACTAAACTAAACTTTAGTACTGCCTTCCATCCTCAGATAGATGGACAAACCGAAAGGACCAATCAAATTGTGGAAGATATGCTTCGTGCTCTGGTGCGGATTTTAGAGGCCGATGGGATGATCAGTTGTACCTGATGGAGTTCGCATATAACAACAGCTATCAGTCAAGTATCAAGATGGCTCCGTTTGAAGCCTTTATGGCAGGAGTTGCAGATCACCCCTTTGTTGGGAAGAGCTTAGGGAGAACCAATGGGTTGGACCCGACTTAATTGAGGCGACTGTCAGAAAGGTTCACATTATCCGGGACGTCTAGATAGCACAATCTAGGCAGAAGAGTTATGCAGACAAGAAGAAGAGAGAACTAGAATTTCAGGTTGGCGAACATGTTTAATTGAAGGTCTCACCTTCAAGGGGAATACAAAGATTTGGGATCAAAGGAAAGTTGAGTCCCAGATTCATTGGGCCATTTGCAATCCTAGAAAGGATTGGTCAGGTGGCGTATAGACTTGCACTACCTCCACAGCTGGCGAACGTGCATAACGTGTTCCACATATCCATGCTGAGGAAGTACTTATTCAATGCCGACCATGTAATCAACCATGAGGACTTGGAGATTCGGGAGGACCTGACTATGAGGGAAGTCGATCAAACTATTGGATCGGAAGATTCAACGACTCAGGAATCGTACCATACCTATGGTGAAGGCAATGGAGTCGAGACGGAGTTACTAATGCTACCTAGGAAACAGAGGAAAGAATGAAGAAAAACCACCCAGAACTATTCTCAGGTATGAACTACACATTATGTGTAAATTTGGGGACCAAATTTCTTAGTGGGGGAGGATGTAACACCTGGAAATTTAGTGATGTAAAATTTTAGAAATAAAAGAAAAATTGTAACACAAAAAAATAACCCAACCATAAATTAAATAAACATATTGGAGAGACTTCCAATATCATGTATTAATAACCCATTAACAAGACTGGGCCAATGGAGCACATTTGGCCCAAGGATAAAAATTGGGACAAGAAAATACTCAAAATTCGTGTATGTAATTATGCAATAATTAGGGAGGGTAATTTAGGGTTAAAATTAAGATGATTAGTCATGTAAAGTAAGCCAAAACCGGACCCAACTCTAGGAGGTTTCCTAAACTGTTGCTACCTCCTTTGGGTGAGAGAATCCCAGATTTGTTGGAAAGTAGAAAGCAGAATTCGCAGCCCCTTTCCTAGTTCCATTGGGACATGAATTAGAACTCTAAAACTATAAGGACTCCTCACAAATATTAGGGAAGGGTTAGCAACAAGTTGGGGTCGTGAGCAGAAAGTTGGAGCACTGGAGGTGTGGAGAACGGCGGGAAAAACGCGGTCTTCCTCAACCTCGCTCTGCATCAACCCAAAAATCTGCAGAGAGTTATTAGCATTCAAAGGTAGGTGTTCTCGGGCCAGATTAAAGAAAACAACACCATCATGTAGATCTTCGAGTCTAGGTTCATTTGCACTTGGTTCGACAATTTTCATGGAGTATACATTGTGATTCGTAGTTTTCCCTAAGTCACGCGCAGTTAGGGCTTTTCCCGTTCTTCTTAGTATGCACACGATTGTATACCGAATTAGATCAAACTTCCTTAATAAAAGTTCTTCTACTTGTAGTCACGATCATCTTTTATGTTGGACATTTTGTCCAAAAGTCTATCGTTAGAGAGTTATAAGCATGGTAAGAGAGTCACTGCATGATACTGCGATTTCGGGCTGCACTTAGCTTTATGTTCTTCATATATTTCTCGGGATTAGAGACCGAATTTGATCAAACCCCGAACATAAAAGTTCTTCTACTAGTTGTCCTCATCATATTTTGTGTTGAACATTTTGTTTTAAAGTCATTCATTAGAGAGTTATAAGCGGGGTAAGTAAATCACTGCATGAGATGTGTTTTCGGGTTACCCCTGACCTATATGTTTTTTTTTCTAGGAGGGCCTCTAGTGTCGACACTACCTGATCTAGTGTCGACACACTGTCCTAAATTAGCCCAAAAGGTGTTCTGGGAAGGCCTCTAGTGTCGACACTACTTGAACTAGTGTCGACACACTGTCCCAGATTGACCCAGAAGGTTTCTGGGAGTTGTCTCTAGTGTCGACACTACTTGATCTAGTGTCGACACTACTTGACCAGTTCTGCCTTATTTTGCCTTGTGTTTGAAGCATTGTGTCGACACCAGTAAGGGGTTGTCGACACTACCCTTGCAAAAAAAAGTGCATATCTTGGGTCTGATCATTATATGATGTCTACTAGCATGTGCATGATGTTATATAGTATGCATGGACCTAAAAGAAATCAACCCATTGAAAAATGGTAATGATACGAATATGATTCTAATGTGTAATTGTGATTGTCCTTATGTTCATTGGATTATCTTGTGATCTTTCCTATTGTCAATTGAAATGATAAGAATTTGTTGTGAATGTGGGGATGAATACATGTTAGTATGGACTTGTTAGTGAAGTTAATATCATGATTTGCATGAGAGTTCAATAGTTACATGCTTACCGGTGTTCCATTAATTATTTGTCCATATGCATACATGCTAGGAAAGATCCGTGACTCGTCACTTACACATTTGCACGAATAGGCATACCCTCCTTGGGGAATTGAAAGCTCCCTGTCGGTAATTCTGAATCGGCAAGGCTAGCGATCTTTCCTTAAGACTCCGTAAGTCTCCGCTCTCTATGGATTTCCACATAGATGCCGAGCTGGTTTACCATGAAGTACCTAGAGATAGAAAGTACATGTCCTGCATACGATCTGTCTTTAGAAACATCCTCATGTCAAGACATTAATGGATTATGAACATGATACGTCGTTATACTGCCTTTGTTCTCTTGAGTTGTTTGTCATACCTTGACTCTATGAATGATCATGTTCCTTTACTATGAGTGTCATTGAAACTCTGTGGCCATAATATGAATATGTTTGTTCGGCACAATTTGGGACTTCGGTCCATTTGACCAATGCTGTGCAATAGGGGCCCTGTCTGGTCCTGGGGAGGAGCGCCCTAACGTACTTATTAACCGCGGGAGTATGGACTTGTGGTGCGTGGCATGACACTGATCCTATAAGCAAGAGTTGTGAAAATTGTGCCTTATTTGATATGATAAGTTTGATTTGATATGATATGATAAGATTTGATATGATACGTCTGATCATGTGAACGCATGATATCTGTATGAATATGGCCAATCTCTTTTGATACGATTCTACTCTTGAAATATATCTATCCATTGTATATGCAACTCGACATTTGATCTGAAATGATATCTGTTCTTCTCTACTATTCAATCTATTAGTGTGCATGCATTGTGATCATATACATGTTCATATCTTGCCTAATTAAAATGTTAATCACGTATATTAGTGCCCGCACATATTGAGATGTAAATCCTACTGAGCTAGTTCGCTCACCCTATCATCCTGCCCTTTTCAGGTAGTGATGAGGAACCAGAGGAGCCGGATGGGGCAGGGCAAGAGTGATGAGCACTGCCATATGAGGAGTTGACAGTTTAGGAATAGATTTAGAGTAGTCTATGTAATAGTGCAACTTCTCTTGAAGTTTTATTTGAATAAGACCATTTAGTTGGTTCTTTTTTATGTAAGGTTGTATCTAGTTGAATGGAATGAAATAAAGTATACTTTTGGGTGATCATAATATAGCCTCAAATGTGTATTATATTCAATGTGACTCTGCGTTACTCAACTGTGATACGTCTTGTATCATCCACGCCTCCGGTATTTATTCCGCTGCTAAATATCGGGGCGTGATAGTTGGTATCAGAGCCCTAAACTTTAGGGTCCAAGGGAATAGGAACATAGGATGAAACTAGATCACACGAGTCAAAATCTGTCATACCTAATGTGAGCTTGGGTAGAACCATGGGAATGGAAGTCAAATGTGATATATTAGATGACTGACTACTATTATCTTGAATGTATTTATTACCTCAATGGCCGCTGAACGTGCCCAGGCTAGGAGCATGCAACAAACAATACAAAACTTGACTCAGGCTATCTTGCAAGCCACCCAAGGTGGAGGTAACCGCGGAGCCGGTGATCTCCATCGGAATTTTCAAAATATGGATCCGCCTAGGTTTGGAGGGAGTACTGACCCGGATGTTGCTGAACACTGGGTTAAGGAGATTGAAAGGATATTCAGGGTCATGCAATCCACAGAGACCAAACAAATTACTACTGGCGACTTTCCAATTGGAAAAGGATGCCAGGGCTTGGTGGGAGTCGATAGAAGCAACCCTGAATGGCCAGCAACTAACATGGGCTCAGTCATTGAGTGATTCAACACCAAGTATTTTTCTGAGAGGGTCCAGGAACGAAAAGCAGTCGAATTGTGGCTTTGAAGCAGAGGGACTCAATGTGGCCGAGTATGAGGCCCAATTCTCTCGTCTGTCCCGATATGCTGTTCACTTGATTGGGACAGAAAGGATGAAGCGAAACGCTTTCTGAATGGCTTGAGGCCCCAGTTCATCACTCAACTGGCGCCAATGGACATTCAAACCTATGCTGACATGGTAAAGAAGGCTCAGTTATGGAAGATGCCATGGAGACTGCCGAAGAATTAAGGGAAAATCCGTGAAAAGGGAGCAAGGTCTTCTATAGGAAGGTATCAGCCGACCTTGGGAAGAAAAGGCCCAGCGGCGGAGTAAATGAACCCGCTGATAAAAAGCCAAAGGAGTTAGGTAAGCAGATAGTGGTGATATCAGGAGAAAGGTGCAAACATTGTGACAAAGCTAGTCACCGGTCTGAACAATGCTGGAGAGCGCAAGGGAGATGCCTGCGTTGTGGTAGTCGTGACCACAGGATCTCGGACTGCCCAATGCTGAAAGAACAAGCCCCTCCGGACAAGCATCCGAATGGACAGAAGAGGCAAGGCCGCTTGCAAGCTATTCAGGAACCTAAAGCTACTGAAGAAGGCGGTTTCGTGGAAGGTGCACTTACTATTCTCTCCCGACCCGCATATGTTCTCTTTGATACGGGAGCGACGCATTCCTTTATATCTCAAACATTTATTGATACCCTACCTTTGAAACCCGTCCCAATGAAATCCGGGATAGTTGTGTCAACCCCGATTGGTCCTGGCACCAATCTTACAAACCATATACCATCCAGTGAAGTGTTGATTGAAACCCAAAACCTACCAGCAAATTTAATATGTATGGATATGGAGGGGTATGATGTGATACTGGGTGCAGACTGGTTGTCTGAACACGGGGCTAGTATCAACTGCAGGAGAAGTCGGGTAACCTTTAGCCATTACCCAAAACTAGTGTTCACAGGGGATAGAAACTGCAGGAGATTGTCACTTATCTCTGCATTACAAGCCAAGAGGATGTTGAGGAAAGGTTGTATGGCCTTTCTTGCTGATGTTGTCATCACAAAGAAGGAAGTCAAAGTTGAGGACATCCATGTTGTCAGCGAGTACACTGACGTTTTTCCAGAAGACTTGCCAGAATTCCTCCTGAGCGAGAGGGTGATTTCACCATCGAGTTGGTCCCTGGAGCAGCACCAGTATCTAGGTCACCATATAGAATGTCTCCCGCAGAACTGAAGGAATTAAAAGAGCAACTGATGGAACTGTAGAGAAGGGTTTCATCCGACCAAGTACATCGCCTTGGGGTGAACTGTCCTCTTCGTCAAGAAGAAAGATGGGTCGATGAGGCTATGTATAGATTACAGACAACTAAACCAGTTAACTATCAAGAACAAATACCCTCTGCCAAGGATTATGAGTTGTTTGATCAATTATCTGGAGCTAAATACTTCTCTAAAATAGATCTCAGATCCGGTTATCATCAATTGAGGATCAAAGGAGAAGACATTCACAAGACAGCCTTCCGAAGCAGGTATGGGCATTATGAATTTATTGTTATGCCTTTCGGACTAACAAATGCCCCTGCAGTTTTCATGCATGATGAATAGCATTTATCGCCCATATCTTGATAATTTGTGGTGGTATTCATCGATGATATATTGATCTATTCAAAGACAAGGAAGAGCATGAGGAGCATTGAGGATTTCATTACAGATTTTAAGGGAGAATAAATATATGCCAAGCTAGGTAAATGTGAATTTTGGCTTGAGGAGGTATCCTTTTTAGGGCATGTGGTAACCAAGGATGGTATCGATGTTGATCCATCAAAGGTTGAGGGTGTACTGAAATGGAAAAGACCGACAAGCGTCACAGAGATCAGGAGCTTTTTGGATTAGCAAGTATTATCGAAGGTTTATAAAGGATTTCTCAAAGATTGCAGTGCCTTTAACCAAGCTGACCGGAAGGAAAATCTGTTTGTGTGGACCGAAGAATGTTAAGGAATCTTTAACAACTTGAAGAAGTGTCTGACTACTGCTCCTGTCCTCGCCTTACCCACTGAAGAGGGAGGATTTGAAATTTATTCAGATGCTTCTGGAACAGGTCTGGGATGCATTTAATGCAACAGGGAAAGTAATAGCTTATGCCTCAAGACAGTTGAAGATCACGAAGTGAACTACCCGGTTCATGATCTAGAGTTAGCAGCTGTAGTATTCGCCTTGAAAATTTGGAGGCATTATATCTATGGTGAGCAATTTAAAGTCTTTTCTGACCACAAGAGTTTGAAATACTTGTTCTCACAGAAGGAGCTTAACATGAGACAAAGGAGGTGGTTAGAGTACCTAAAGGACTTTGTAGACCACCACGTAGGATCGAATATGCAGATGAACAGATCTAGAAGGGGGGTTGAATAGATCTATTACCAATTACAACGGAAGCTTAAGCAATTTAAAAAATACTTCAAATTATAGATCCATTCAGATAGAAAATCTCACTGATCTGATGTATGGGTGTGTGTAGTTGATGTGTGAGACAATTAGACAAGTAGTGTGTAATTGAAAATCCTATGCATGCATCTAGCACAGAAAACAGATCAAACCACTGCACAGGAGATTTTTTTAGGTGGTTCAAAAATCACACTACTGATTCCTACATCCACCCCTTACACAGTGAGGTCACACTACTCAAAACTGAGTACAACACACACACTTGAGTTCGACGGCTCAAACCACACACACACTTGAGCTCGACGGCTCAAACACCCTTGAGCACAATAGCTCAAACCACATTTGAGCACGGCGGCTCAACCATTACTTGAACACGATGGCTCAAACAACACTAGATAGATCAAGTTCACAAGAAATCTGATCCTCTAGCACTAATCTGATTCACACACTTACATGCACATGAAAATTTGCACAGAACACATGTACAGATCTCACAAGCACTCAAAAACAAATTAAGATGAACACTCCAATAGAAATAAGTAAAAGAGAGATGAATTAGATGTTCCTTGTTAAAGATGATTTGCATAAAGCTTGAATTGAAGGCCCTTGAGAAAATCAGATGGAGTACTCCTTCAATTCACGATGCTCTGTTTAAGATCAGTTGCTTTTTCGATTGCTCCTTCTTCCTCTGTTGCTCTTCTCCTTGATCTGCTCCTCTTTTAGCTCTCTCTCTCTCTCTCTCTATGCTTGGCTTGATCCCCACGTCCTCTGTGATCCCTTGTACATGGGAGACATGTGCACAGAAACCTAGGGTTCACCAAGGTTGCCACATGTCCAAAAGTCCTTCCTCATTGCCACTTGGATGAAATGATATTTTGGTAATAAGAGAATCTCCAAAAGTCTCCAGAGATAAGTCACACCTTTTGGAATCATACCCTTTACGTTTCTGAGTTTTCATGCAATGTGTGTCGACAAATGTTTGCATGTGTGTCGACATAACTGACTAAGTATCAGTTCCAGCTTACTGGGAGAAAACATGTGTCGACCTGATTGACAACTAGTGTCGACCTGATTACCAACTTGTTGCTGAACTACTCTTATATTTTACCCTTTTATTTTGGTGATAACAAAACTCATGATTAACCTAAAATATCTTTAATATATTTTATATCATGATTACAATATATTCTTGCATAATTTTTTCACATTTGCACTAAGTTTCAACTTCGTCATGCATGTTTTTATCATGTTCAGTCGAAGCCTACTTCGTCATATACGAAGCTAGCTTCGTCATATCCAAAGTCCACTTCATCATATCCGATGTTGGCACTTCGTCATGCATGTTCATGATCAGTCGAAGTCCAACTTCGTCATATCCGAAGTTAACTTCGTTATATCCGAAGCGATATACGAAGCTCACTTCAATTGACTGCAGGCTTCAGCTTCGACCAACAACGTTGTTTTCCATTCTTCTAAAGTTACACTTCGTTTAAGTCTAGCAAAACCGCACTGAGGTTGTTTCAGAAGGGTGGCTTCTTGACCTGTAATAGAAGTGTATTTTCTCCTACTCAGAAAGGAAGAGTACAAGCAGAGAGCTGGGAGTTTGTATATACTTGGGGGGATTGTACCCTGGTAGTGAAATCCAAGAGTTTGCTTGGGGACTGGACGTAGGTCTTCCGTTTGAGAAGTACCGAACTAGGATAAAAATCTCGTGTGTTTTTGTGTGATTGTTTGTTTGAACTGCTTCTGCATAGCTATTCTATCTACTGCACACAACTACATTCACTAACCAAAGTTTTTCAAGTGGTGATTTTTATTTGTATTTTTAGAAAATATATTCACCCCCCTCTAGATTTATCCTTGTTTTCATATGCGGACAACAAGTGGTATCAGAGCCAAGCTTTTTCATTCATTTGATACCAACAAGTGGTATCAGAGCTCTGGTCTCTGAACATCTAGAAGATCTAACAATCTTAGAGCAAAGATCAAATGACAGCTCAAGGATTTACTGAAGGTCAATCTGTCAACAGACCACCCTTGTTTGATGATGACGATTACAACTACTGGAAGACAAAGATGGAGTTCTTCCTCCAAGGTTATGACTATCAACTATGGACTATCATTGAAGAAGGAGATCTGATAGTCCTCAACCCAAGAGAGGAGTGGACAAACAGTGACAGAAAATTGCTCTCATAGAACAATAAAGTCAATAATCTCATTTGTTGTGCCCTAACAAGGAGTGAATTCAACATGATCTCAGCATGCAAATTAGTAAAAGAAATGTGGGACAAGTTGAAGCTCACATATGAAGAGACTGACAAAGTCAAAGAAACCAGGATTGACATCTTAGTCACACAATATGAGAAATTCCAAATGCTAATAGGTGAGACCATTACCCAAATGTATAGCAGATTTAGTGACATAACTAATGGTCTTGCAGGGCTTGGAAAGATGTACAACACTAGATATATGGTAGAAAAAATTCTCAGATCTCTACCAAGCCAATGGACTCCAAAAGTCATAGCCATCGAAGAAGATAATGATGTTACAACTATGTCATTAGAAAAGCTTATAGGATCATTGATGGCACATGAGATCAACATGGAGCGACTATCTGAAAGCTCATCCAAAAAGAAATTTACTAATGCTTTCAAAGTTATAGCTGCTCCTTCCAAATCTTCCTCTTCTAGTTCAAAAAATGCAGGCTTGAAGACAATGATGTAGATGATGTATTGTCCAAACTTTAGAGAATTCTTAAGAAGAAGAAGAATAGATCAAGAAGGATCAAAAGAAGGAGAAAAAGGAGAAAGAACCAATCTGCTATGAATGCAAAAAACCTGGACATCTGAGATCATATTGTCCAAGACTTGAGAAGATTGGTCAGCTAGAAAAATCCAAGAAGAAGCACAAGAAATTCAAAAGAAAAGCCATGGCAGCTGCTTGGGACAATGAAGAACTCTCCACTTCAGATTCATCAAGCTCAGATTCGGAAAAAGGGCAGGTAATCTAGCCCTCATAGAACAACTAGATGAGGTACATTCTGACCATCTTTTAATTCTTGCATTGATTTATGGTCAGAGTCTGAAGATTTAAAAGATGTCTTTAATGAATTTTATAAAAAAATATAAAGGTGTTGTAAAATAATTAAAGAATCTAAAAAATAACCTTGCTTAGAAAATACTAATTCTGATTTTAAATCAGAAATAGAATAATTGGAAACACAATTAAAGGAAAGTAAAATTAATAATTAAATTTTGAATGAATATTTAAAGAGCAAGAACAATGAAAAATTAGGGTTAGAAAAAAATGGAAAACTCTAACTGAAGAAATCTTTATTTAAAAGAATCAGTTAGAAAATTAACAAAAGGTAAAACATCTCTAGATTATCTTTAAAAGGCTCAAATTTGGCAATAATAAACAAAGTCTTGGATATGAACCTTCTGAAAAAGGAAAATAAATAAGTATCCTAAAAAATATCCATTGCCAAAATTGTGAAAGAAAACCAAGATACCTCAGAAAAAGGCCCATGTAATGAACAAATGCTTTCAAAGAAAAAGGTGTAAAATCATGTTCTGAACAAACATCACAAAGACAATAAGGCCTACAAAACAAATTAAATTTATTGTTGTTCTCATTGCAACAAATTAGGCCACACAGTAAACACCTACACAACTAGGCACTTAGTATGGATTCTGAAAGGATATTTTCATGCATCTAACTATCAAGGACCTAAAAATATTGGGTATACTTCTGAATAAGTTGTTTGGGATAGGCTTGGAGCATCAAGAACAAAGGATGCTTAAGGCATTGGTGACTGCTAGCTCTCAGCCAACTCAAATTTGAAGATAGAATAGTCACAAATTGTATTTGATATACAGTACTACTAATAAGGTTTTGTCAATTTTTCTATTTTTAAGATCAATGTAGGTAAAACTCTTGAAGACTTGACAAAAACAAGTGGAAGTACAACAACAACTATCGACAGACAAGTGAAGAATCATCAAGCCTCACTCTAAAGGGGAGCCTCACATCTAGGAGGAGCTCATATTAAGGAGGAGCATACATTGAGAGGGAGCCTTACATTCAGCAGAGCAAACACAAAGGGGGAGCAATATAACAATAACAACAGTAAACGTATTGTTGACCCCTCTCCTTCAAACTCACAGGTAGTATTGGTAAGAAGTCTTACAAAAGGAATATGTAAATGGTAAGATCCTTCCTTTTTGGGTATTGACAAAAAGGGGAGAGTGATTTACGTTATGAATTTTTGTTTATTAGTTGTATCGAATATGTGTTGAAAATTCATATGGGTTTTGTCATCACAAAAAAAAGGGAAGATTGTTGAAACCTCTTATATTTTAACTTTTATTTTGGTGATAACAAAACTCATGGTAACCTAAAATATCTTTAATATATTTTTATCATGACTACAATATATTCTTGCATATTTTTTCAGATTTACACTAAGTTTCAAGTTCGTCAGCATGGTTTTATCATGTTCAGTCGAAGCCTACTTCATCATATACGAAGCTAGCTTCGTCATATCCGAAGTCCACTTCGTCATATCCGAAGCTGGCACTTCGTCATTATGTTTTTAGTCATGATCAGTCAAAGTCCAAATTCGTCATATCCGAAGTTAACTTCGTATATCCGAAGTGATATACGAAGCTCACTTCGATCGACAACGTTGTTTCCATCATCTGAAGTACACTTGTCATATCCGAAGTTAACTTCATCATATCTGAAGTTAACTTCGACTTATATGAAGCTTCACTTCGTCATATCCGAAGTTTCACTTCGATCGTTTATGTTGTTTCTGACCAATCGATTGCTAACCATCTTACATCAATTACAGTTGTTTTACATCGATTGTCTTAACATCGATTGCATATTATGATCGATTGTCTCTAATTTAAAATGTTCAAAATATTTGGCGCCCAAATGAAATTCAAATATACTTCAATGTTTGACTTATATTTCTCTGGGACTGAGATCTTTCTGATGTGTACCTTCTATCTTATCAGGGTAGGTAAGCAAAGGAGTCAGCAGAAAATAAGGATTGAAAGGACTCCTTCTTACGATAAAAAGCAAAGGCCTACTTAACATATTTGGATGTCAGCCAGAAATCATGGACCGCTACACATAACAAGGTATGGGCTATTTGGCAATACTACTGAAGTCTAACATTCTCTTCCATACATTAAATATTGCAGTAGTCTAGTTAACATGAGGAATCTTAAGACTCAAGCAAGCATCTGTTAGGACACATGAAGATGTGTTAGACAAAAGAAGAAGGAAAGCATATGAAGAAGAATATGGCAATGGATCAAAAGCTCCCACGGCTACTCTTCAAGGATCTGTTCAAGCTGCTTTTTAAAAGGATGAAGCAAAGCTGAAGAACTAAGAGAGAGAGAGAAAAAAAACCTGAAATTCATTCAAAGAGTGTACATCCAGTGAGAGAAGCCTCGCAAACGCCACACACTCAAAGCAAAAGAGAAAGAGCTCGAGCCTAAGAAGAAGTGTGGAACGGAAGCAGCCATCTGAAGTCTTCAGACATTCAAGCTTTTCATCTCTTCCTCCTCTCTATGCTCATTGTAAATCGGGGAGAGAGTCTGTGAGCTGAGAGCTAGAGTTTCTTGGTGTCATCTTGGTAGTAGCTCTCAGTCTGTTCTTCTTTTCTAAGAAAGACTTATGTCCAGCTGTATGACTGTATACAATGTTCCTCTTCCTATGTGAAGAGAAGGCCAGCAGAGTGGGGCGTGGTTTCTATCCTGTGGGACTGTACACAGTGTTCCCTGTTAGAGAAGGAAGAACAACTAGCTGGGCTGGGGTGGGTCAGCAGAACCTAGCTAGCGGTTTAAGTCTAGCAGAATGCACTGGGGTTTGTTCCAGGAGGGTGGCTTCTTGCCGGTAACATAAGTGAGTTTCTTCCTAAGTAAAGGAAGAGGACTAGCAGGGAGTTGGGGGTTGTATATCCTTGGGAGGATTGTACCCTGGTTAGTGAAATCTCAAGAGTTTGCTTGGGGACTGGGCGTAGGTCTTCTATTTGAGAAGTACCGAAGAGGATAAAAATCTTTGTGTTCTTTTATATGATCGTTTATTTGAACTGCTCTGCATAGCTACTCTATCTACTACACACAACTACATTCCAACCCAAAGTTTTTTAAGTGGTGATTTTTATTTGTATTTTCAGAAAATCTATTCACCCCCCCTCTAGGTTATTCTTGTTTCGTACGTGGGCCAATAGTGTCAACCTCCTATGTTTTCTTCAAATATAGCTCATGGATGGACTATGTGTGCGACCTGACTTGCAATGTTTGTCGACGCAACTGTGACTTTATTCTTCAGGTGCTTACTGAGTAGACTATGTGTGTCAACCTGATTTTCAACTTGTGTCGACACAACTTTGACAAAATTGTGTAAACTTGTGTATATGAAGTGTGAATCATCAAAATATGTCATTATCATCAAAATATGAAATATGAAGTATTAAAAACATGATGTTTATTCATCATTATTATATGTACAATATGTCATCATCAAAACCAAAGTATGAGTGTATAGACATTATCCACAACCCAATATTTTAGTCATCATTAAAATCATCATAAAAAATTAAATACACACTCAACACAACACCGCCAAGCTGCAGACCCAAGCCTGGCACCTTTAGGGATTCTGACCCGAGTTCCCTAAAGTGAGGCACTAGAAACACAGGACTAGCTGGAGACAAGTACGTCTACTAGTGTCTATCCCCCAACCACGAGCACGCTACAAGCGACTAAAGGCAACCACAACACACAAGTCATACCCACTGCCATCTTTCCCTCAGCCGGATGGGCTACTCGACAAATGAGTGAGGGTATCCAGAAAGACAACACAGACCTCGATAGTACACACAGTATCAGGACAAATCTCGAACACAACTGTGCCTGGCTCATAGCGAACCTGGGGTACCTGACTAGAGAGGCATTCTGAAATAGGCGTCGAACCACCAAACCCAACATTCCACACAAACCACACAACATATGGAACACACACACACACACTTAAACCTTTTATTAAATCACGCTGCACCACAATTATTCATTACGAGTGATCATAAAATCCATAACACAATCATATACTGATTAAGTGGTTAAACCCATAGACTACATAATCTTCACATGCTTTGTATAATTAACATGATTAACAAAACTTAATAATTGATACTCCAATCTATTAACTCAACTACATACCCTATTAACATTAACCAACTTAAACATCTCAAAACATCATGATATAACCAAGGCTAGGCCCATATAGGACCTTCACCGCCCGACACAACCATAACCACTTCGGAAGGCAAAATGCGACGAACACAAGCGTCGCCTTCATAAGTCAGTACACAAGAATGGGACGGCTTATGTGACGGAACGCCTCGGCCAAGCCCGTTAAACCGATAACGTACTTGATCCGAGTTCGCCTCCCGCGAACGGGCCGAAGCCTCGCAAGGGATACCAAACCACAGTCCGTGTAAACACAAAGGAACACACCATTTTATATATACAATTCACAAGTTACATAGCCAAATTTCCACAAAAACTGAAAAGAAGTACAAGAGCCTGGGGCATATCCCGAGGTACAACTGAAGAAAGTAAACAACTAACTAAACTACACTGCTGGAGTACTACACAGCTGAAACTACACCGCTGGAGGTACTGACCCTGCACCGCTACGGCGCGCCCTAAGCTGGACGACGGTCGTGAAACATCCTCCTCGCTCTCACCTGTGGGGGTAGGGGTGAGCCTCTCTAGTCACTGGCTCAATAGGGAACTCCCCCAAAACTGAGCAACCAAACACCACAAGTACGATAGTAAACAACACCAACAATTTATAGAACAGCTAAGCAGGTAAGTAAAGCTGTAAAAGTACTCACCGTCTGCCGACTACGAGAAACAACAGTAATAATTAAACGGCAAACCAGTACGGTGTACAAGCTAAAGTAGAGACAGCCAACACGAGCCACGTGAACTGGTTCGCGACACCAAAACTGACTCGGACAAACTAACACAGGTCTACCTCTCAGTCTCGCAGCCACGGACGAAAGGTCCAGCTGCCGCTCCACGTAAAAAGGTCAAGCAACTGTGGAGACCAACTAAAACACCACCACCTGCAGACCACACGGTCACAGACCCATGCCTGGCACCTCCAGAGACCCTGGCCTGGGCTCGCTAGAGTGAGGCACTGGAAAAGGACTAGCTGGGGACCAGTGTCGACTATTGGTGTCCGTACCCCCAACTACGAGCGCGCTACAAGTGACTAAAACACAACACAAGTGTCACTGTCCCACTGTCGTCTTTCCCTCAGCCGGTCGTACAACTCAAACACAAGAGTGAGGGTGTCCAGGTCAGACGACACAGACCTTGACGGTACAACACAAGTACCGGGACAAAGCCCCGAGCTAACAGCCTGGCTCACAAAGAACCTGGGGCACCCAACTGGCGAGGTAACCACGGTAGGCGTCGTATACTCGCCACGTACACAAAACCACGTGCACGTCACACACAAACCACGTGAAACCTCACGTAAACCACAAGTAACAACGGTCCACTACACGTGAACTCAACTGACTCGCGTAAACAACGCGCAGTCACTGAAGTAAGCAACTAACTACATACCTTGTATGCTAAATACGAGAACCATGTGCACTCAGTGCACCTCATGTGTTAACCACATGCATTATCGATAAATGCCATAATTCAGTCATTTCTATTTATAACCAGTAGGTGGCAACATCGACTGCCGCTTATACCAAGTCAACGGCAAGGGACCTAGCCGTTAACATCCTGGCTGAGGAGCTTGGCGACAAACGATGTTGACGCCAAGTTCTCCGGCCTTATACCCTGCAGAAACCCTAATCCGGCTCTGCGGGCTTTCCAACCGTTCTAACTACAGAAAGACATACAAATGCAGTTCCTTTAGCATGCCAGAACCCAATACAATCCATTACAACATGCTTCGTACATTAAACTACTCAAACCACCCATTAACCCCGCATGGTACAACTTGATCCGAAAACGCATTATCATGCTGATTCAAGTGGTTTGTTATATTTTAATGTTTCTACGGAGCTACCAGGGTTCGTCCCCTACCTCAGAACACGCTAGAACCTCCCGCAATCACCCGGTTCACGCCGAGCCCTCCGCGGCTCCCACGGGAATTGCACCACGATATGGCGTTTCCTCGCGCAATTCGGCGACGCCACGCATTCTACGATCGTCCAACTACTCTTCGGAACCAGTTAGAAGCTTCAGAGACACGGGGGCAGCAAGCTGGGGCAAGAGGGAAAGAGAGTGAGCTGAGAGAACTGCTCTCGGTGAGCCTATAACCTGTAGAATTCTCAGGTTGGCGTCAACCCCTATGCCGCCAACAGCAACCGCCACCCTTAGCGTCCACATCTACTGCCGCCAAGTTCATGCAGTCAACGTCCACTAACCTGGACGCCAACCAGTCAACGGCCACCCCTTGGCCGCCAACTCCAACTAAACAGCAGTAGGTCCTATTTCATTTCAGGACCAACCCTGCACTTCACCTGCTCGAATCACACATTCACACCACACATTCCACACAACCCTCACATTGGCCTCACAATGGCCTACACAACCAACACACACATGATCCGCATGGATCCGAAAGGCATGCGACGTTACATTACTATCATCTAAAAAGAAAATTTCGACCTCAAAATTCATAACACAATTCAAAGTTAAACAACTTAAAATACCACCTTTACAAGTACTATCATCTAAAAAGAAAATACACAAGCTTACTCAAACAGATAGGGATACCCTTTAGCCATTTCCGCGGCCAACTCCCAGGTATCCTCACCACCTAATATATTTTCCATCTCACTTTAACTAGCTCAATTTCTTATTCCTCAGCTTCTTCATCTTTTGATCTGTGATCTGCACCGGATACTCTGGCATAGTCATGTCCGGCCTCAGGTCACCGCCTTGATATCTAATTATTGAGCTGGATCTTCAATACACTTTCTCAACATGGAGACATGGAAAATATCATGCACATCGCAAAATCAGCTGGCAAATCCAGCCTATAAGCTGCTTCCCCAACTCTTTCAATCACCTGGAAAGGTCCCACATACCTTGGACTCAACTTCCAGACTTGCCAAATCTCATAATACCTTTACTCGGGGAAACTTCAGAAAAACAAAATCTCCCACCTCAAACTGAAGTGGTCTCCTCCGCACATCTGCATAACTTTTTTGTCTGCTTTGAGCTGCCTGCAATTTTCTTTAATAAGCTTCACCACTTCCGTGGTTTTCTGAATCAATTCAGACCCCCAATTGCCTTTCTCCCACTTCATGCCAGTTAATGGGGTTCTACATGGTCTTCCATATAAAGCTTCATACGGTGCCATCCCAAGACTGGTATGATAACTATTATTGTAGGCAAACTCAACCATTCCCAAATGATGCTCCCAATACCTCCCCAAACTAAACAACAAGCTCGCAACATATCTTCAATTGTCTGAATAGTCCTCTCTGTCTGACCATCTGTCTGGGGATGATAAGCGGAGCTATACCCAACTCAGAACCAATACTTTCTGCAGACTTCTTCAAAAACCAGAAGTAAATCTTGGATCTCTATCTGATACAATAGTCTTCGGAATACCATGCAGTGGAACAATTCTTTCAATATAAATATTTGCCATCTATCCACTGTCCAAGACATACTTACTGCCACTAATCTGCATACCTTAGTCAATCTGTCAACAAACACCCATATTCCATTATGCCCTGAACTCGACCTTGGTAAACCTGCCACAAAGTCCATCGCAAGATCATCCCACTTCCACTGTGGAATAGGCAACGATTGCAATAGACCTCCAGGCTTCTGATGCTCTGCTTTGATCTGCTGACAGATAGCACACCTTGCTACAAATTCTGCTATTTCCTTCTTCATATGAGGCCACCAAAAATGCCTTCTTAAATCATGGTACATTTTAGTACTACCCGGATGAATAGTGTACCTAGATTTATGAGCCTCTTCCAATACTCGATGCTTCACCTCTCTTTCTGCAGGAACAAACAACCTGCCTCGGAGCCTGACCACACAATTATCATCAATAGAAACCCCTCCAATTTCACATTTTCACAATCTCAGCTAAACCTGCATCTGCTCTCTGAGCTTCAATGATTGCCAAAACAAAGACGGCTCTACAGCGCTAGCAGCTAGAATTGCCTGTCGCTGACTGCTGGGCACATACAAGGAATTCTCTGCTTCTTCATACAACTTCCATTCTTTAATCATCATCAGATTCATATATGCCTTTCTGCTCAAGGCATCAGCTACAACATTGCCTTACCGGATGGTAAGCCAAACTGAAATCATAATCCTTCAGTTTAGAATCCCATCTGCGTTGGCGAAGATTCAAATCTTTCTGCGAGAAGATATACTTCAAGCTTTTATGATATGTAAGATCTCAAATCTCTCGCCATACAGATAATGCCTCCACATTTTCAAGGCAAATACAACTGCTGCTAACTCCAAATCATGAGTGGGGTAATTCTCCTCTGCTGGCTTCAATTGCCTGGACGCATAAGCTATCACTTTACCATGCTGTATAAGTACTGCGCCAAGACCTCTCCTGAAGCATCAGTTACAACACAAAACCACCACTCCCACCGGTAATGTTAATATAGGTGTTGATGTAAGTCTTTTCTTTAATTCCATGAAACTTCTCTGACATTCACCGGACCACAAAAAGGCACTCCTTTTCTAGTCAATCTAGTCATAGGTGCTGCAATCTTAGAAAAATCTTGAATAAAGCGTCTATAATAACCTGCCAACCCCAAAAAACTTCTAATCTCGGTTATTGTCTTAGGCACTCCCCACCTTGACACAGCTTCCACTTTACTCGGGTCCACTGCTACTCCTTAGCTGAAATAACATGACCCAAAAACTAAATTTCCTTCAACCAGAATTACACTTACTGAATTTAGCAAACAACTGGTTATCTCTTAACAACTGCAGGGTAAACCTCAAATGAGCTGCATGCTCCTCTTCAGATGCTGAATAAATTAGAATATCATCAATAAAGACCACAATGAATTGATCTAAATATGGATGAAAAATTCTATTCATCAGATCCATAAAACCTGCAGGAGCATTAGTCAACCCAAAAGAATTACCATAAACTCATAGTGACCATACTGGTTCTGAACGCTGTCTTATCTATCCTCCTCTTTGATTCTCAATTGATGGTACCCGGACCTCAAATCAATCTTAGAAAACACCTTTGCTGATTGCAACTGATCAAATAAATCATCTATCCTCGGCAACATGTACTTATTCTTGATGGTCACATCATTCAATTTCCTATAATCAATGCACATCCGAAAACTTCCATCTTTCTTTTTCACAAATAAAACCGGCGCTCCCCACGGGGAATGACTCGGTCTAATAAAACCTTTTTGCAACAACTCTTCTAATTGCTTTTTCAATTCTTTAAGTTCTGCTGGTGCCATCCGATATGGAGCTCTAGAAATCGGCATGGTACCTGGCAGCAACTCAATAGTAAAGTCCACCTCTCTATGTGGAGCTAAACCAGGCAAATCCTCAGGAAAAACATCAGAAAATTCCCTAACCACGGGAACTGCTTCTACTGGCTGACTGGCCTCTACCAAACTTACCGAGGCTAAATAAGCCATACACCCATCATTAATCAACTTTCTAGCTTTAATTGCAGAAATTAGAAACTTGGAGGTATAAAAATGCATACCTTGATATTCAAACACATGCACCATTAGGATGACAAAATCTGATCCTTTTCTTTCTGCAATCTAACATTGCTCCATACATTTCAAGCCAATCCATACCCAGAATGATATCATAATCTGACAACTGCAGGGCATACAACCGACCCGGCATCTGGTTCCCTTCAATCATAACAGGAGCTTCATCTATATAGCTCGAAGTGAGCAAGAACTCACCTGAAGGAACCTCCACCACTAACTCACAAGACTTCTCCTCTAAAGGATGAGCTATACAATCCAGAAATTCTTCAGAAATAAAAGAATGAGAGGCACCCGAATCAATAAGACTCTTGCTGAATATTCATAAAGAGGTAAAGTACCTCTATCATATTTGACGCCTCCGCTGGACTCGGGTGATAGCCATAACCCCGCCTCTCCCTCGTTGCTGCGGTGCTCCTCTGCCACGACCTGCCTGTGGCTGCTGGAACTGCTGAGGCTGCTGCTGCTGCTGCATACCTCTGCCATACCCATATTCTCTTGCATAGGGACAATTGCGGATCAAATGTCCCGGCTGATTACAATTATAACATCTATACCCTGGAGGAACAATAGGCTGCCTGGCAGTGCTCTGCTGCGACTCCTCCATTCAGGCCTACCACGGCCTTGCTGAACTGCGGACGACCTCCCCATCCTCTTCCTTTTCCTTTAAGTGCTTGCTTTAATTTCTGACTCCACTTCCCAAAGCCTGATGAAGAAGGTCCTGCTGGTGCCTTACCCTTGCTTGCACCTACTGTCTGCTGCGGTAGCCGGAAACTACCTGAACCTGATTCACCTGCCTGGAGAGTCCGGATAGACCTCTTCAAAGTAGCTGCTCTCTGAGCTGCCTCTTCCACTGTCTTGCACATGAGAGGTACTATCGCATCCTGCAACTCCACTCTCAACCTCTAATAAAATACTCAACCATCATGTTATTATCTGAAACCGCATATGGCGCATAACGACTAAGTGCCATAAATCTCATCTGGTACTCTAAGACTGAAGAGTTACCTTGCTGGAGAGTTCGGAATTGCTCTCTTTTTACTTGCTGCACTTGGATCGGAAAGAATGTATCATTAAACACATCAAGAAACTCCGGCCAAGTGATAGCTTCTTCCGTCGCCTGCAAAAGTGGTTTGCATCTTCAATCGCCACCATTCCAAGGCAAAGCCCCTCAACTGGTAAGCAGCTAATACCACTCTATCTGCTGCCGAACATCTCATGGTTGCAAAAACTCTTTCTATTTCATGAACCCAGTGCTCGGCTGTATCTGGATTCGGCCCTCCTGAATAAGTAGGTGGCTGCAATCTCAGAAACCTTTCAACTTGCATCACTGGTTCTTCAGCTAATTGCACTGGTGGTGGTGGTGGCACAGGTGCTACAAAAGGCACCTCCACTCTCGGTGGAACTGGAGCAACAGGTATAGCCTCTCCATCCCCAGGTGGCACTGCAACCGGTGGTACTGGCGCCTGCTGATCCATTCTTGCCCGAATATCCGTGAGGCTTTCCCAGATCCTCTCTATCATACGCTGGGTGCTTTTCTCCGGATCATCTCCTCCACCACCCCAATCTCTTCTATCAGCCATACCAGAAATTTCTACATACACAAAACACCAGGCAAAAATCAAAACCACAAATGATCAAAAACCAGGGTCCCTACTAGCAGTGTATAAGGACCGAAATAAGGCTATGTATCCTTCTAATTCCTTATATTAGCACGGACCTTGCTCTGATACCAACTGTGACGGAACGCCTCGGCCAAGCCCGTTAAACTGATAACGTACTTGATCCGAGTCCGCCTCCCGCGAACGGGCCGAAGCCTCGCAAGGGATACCAAACCACAGTCCGTGTAAACACAAAGGAACACACCATTTTATATATATAATTCACAAGTTACATAGCCAATTTCCACAAAAATTGAAAAGAAGTACAAGAGCCTGGGGCATACCCGAGGTACAACTGAAGAAGTAAACAACTAACTAAAATACACTGCTGGAGTACTACACAGCTGAAACTACACCGCTGTACTGACCTTGCACCGCTACGGCGCGGCCCTGAGTTGGACGACGGTCGTGAAACGTCCTCCTCGCTCTCACCTGTGGCGGTAGGGGTGAGCCTCTCTAGTCACTGGCTCAGTAGGGAACTCCCCCAAAATCGAGCACTAAACACCACAGGTACGAATAGTAAACAGCACCAACAATTTATAGAACAGCTAAGCAGGTAAGTAAAGCTGTAAAAGTACTCACCGTCTGCCGACTATGAGAAACAACAGTAATAATTAAACGGCAAACCAGTACAGGTGTACAAGCTAAAGTAGAGACAGCCAACACGAGCCATGGAACTGGTTCGCGACACCAGAAACTGACTCGGACAAACTAACACAGGTCTACCTCTCAGTCTCGCAGCCACGGACGAAAGGTCAGCTGCCGCTCCACGTAAAAAGGTCAAGCAACTGTGGAGACCAACTAAAACCCACCACCTGCAGACCACACACACGGTCACAGGCCCATGCTTGGCACCTCCAGAGACCCTGGCCTGGGCTCGCTAGAGTGAGGCACTGGAAAAGGACTAGCTGGGGACCAGTGTCGACTATACTGGTGTCCGTACCCCCAACTACGAGCGCGCTACAAGTGACTAAAGACAAACACAAGTGTCACTGTCCCACTGTCGCCTTTCCCTTAGCCGGACGTACAACTCAAACACAAGAGTGAGGGTGTCCAGGTCAGACGACACGGACCTCGACGGTACAACACAAGTACCGGGACAAAGCCCCGAGCTAACAGCCTGGCTCACAAAGAACCTGGGGCACCCAACTGAAGAGGTAACCACGGTAGGCGTCGTACTACTCGCCACGTACACAAAACCACGTGCACGTCACACACAAACCACGTGAACCTCACGTAAACCACAAGTAACAACGTCCACTACATGTGAACTCAACTGACTCGCGTAAACAACGCGCAGTCACTGAAGTAAGCAACTAACTGCATACCTTGTATGCTAAATACGAGAACCATGTGCACTCAGTGCACCTCATGTGTTAACACACATGCATTATCGATAAATGCCATAATTCAGTCATTTCTGTTTATAACCAGTAGGCGGCAACATCGACTGCCGCTTATACCAAGTCAACGGCAAGGGACCTAGCCGTTAACATCCTGGCTGAGGAGCTTGGCGACAAACGATGTTGACACCAAGTTCTCCGGCCTTATACCCTGCAGAAACCCTAATCCGGCTCTGCGGGCTTTCCAACCGTTCTAACTACAGAAAGACATACAAATGCAGTTCCTTTAGCATGCCAGAACCCAATACAATCCATTACAACATGCTTCGTACATTAAACTACTCAAACCACCCATTAACCCCGCATGGTACAACTTGATCCGAAAATGCATTATCATGCTGATTCAAGTGGGTTTGTTATATTTTAATGTTTTTACGGAGCTACCAGGTTCGTCCCCTACCTCAGAACACGCTAGAACCTCCCGCAATCACCCGGTTCACGCCGAGCCCTCCGCGAGCTCCCACGGGAATTGCACCACGATATGGCGTTTCCTCGCGCAATTCGGCGACGTCACGCGTTCTACGATCGTCCAACTACTCTTCGGAACCAGTTAGAAGCTTCAGAGACACGGGGGCAGGAAGCTGGGGCAAGAGGGAAAGAGAGTGAGCTGAGAGAACTGCTCTCGGGTGAGCCTATAACCTGCAGAATTCTCAGGTTGGTGTCAACCCCTATGCCGCCAACAGCAACCGCCACCCTTAGCGTCCACATCTACTGCCGCCAAGTTCATGCAGTCAACGTCCTAACCTGGACGCCAACCAGTCAATGGCCACCCCTGGCCGCCAACTCTAACTGAACAGCAGTAGGTCCTATTTCATTTCAGGACCAACCCTGCACTTCACATGTGCATCACACATTCACACCACACATTCCACACAACCAACTCACATTGGCCTCACAACGGCCTACACAACCAACACACACATGATCCGCATGGATCCGAAAGGCACGCGACGTTACAGCTTAACTCATCGCTTTCACACCAGTTGATACACCAATCGCCAGTCAAAACGTAAAATCACGACGGTTCGATACGTCATCACCAAGCTAGTCGATATTTACCGCATCAGTCGAAACTCATGAACGCAAGGACCATGACATCATGTTCAAAACGCAACCAAATCATGGTTCGACCCATCGCCTCACACCATTCGATACTTATCGTATAAATCAAAACTCTTGAATACGATGGACTAAGGTGTTGCATTCACAACAAAACACGATGGGGTAAATGGTCGCCTTATCAGATAGAACCGTCGAACCCCTTCTTCCTCCTGAAATCCATTTCAAACCCCATTTAAACTTAAGTTTAAACCTCTAAAATGAAAGGTAAACCCCATCACACCACCATGGCATGATTTCCTAAGCTTTAAACCATTCAATCAATTTAAAACGAAGGGGAAGTCTTCCTAACAACTCGAAGAATGTGAAGAACACCACACTGCCAGCGTATCCATGCTCTGGACACCCTCCTCGCGTGGAAACCATGCCAAGCAAACCTCCAACAAGTCGAAGTCCCGAAAATCATAGCACAACAGCTCCTCTTAGCAGACAGAGCTTCCCTTGCTCTGTTTGGCCCCAAATAGCTTTACTAAAACCGGAATCAAAATCTCGATGTAGCATATCGTTGCGTTCAAAACGTTCAAAATGAGATAGACCTGGACGTCACCAATAGAAACTCAAAGCGCCAGACGTCAGAAAGGTGGTGCGGAGAATGCGACGTGAGAAGCCGTCACGTTCAATACATGACGCTTCACTCTGTCACCTTCTCAACCATAAAACCTATGGGTTATATGGGTCCGGAACCAAGACTCAATGACCACACATTGGCCAAGAGCACCACGACCACAACCATTAAACTCGGATCCAATTATATTTTTAACAGGGGGATATATATATATATATATATATATATATATATATATATATATATATAATATATATATATAATATATATATATATATATGTGTGTGTGTGTGTGGTGTGTGTGTGTGTGTGCAAAAATTCAAAAGTCACCAGCTATCATAAAGCTATGTACTTCTTTTTATATAAAAAATATAAACATAATCTATTATTATCCTTGCTCTTATGTTTTAAACCTTTGATGTTACTCTATGCAAATCACTAAAATTGAATATAAAGATGTTAAGTTCCCAAGTAAAGCTATATCCTATCATATTAACATCCATATGACATTTTCTCTCCTTGACTCATAAAGAGACCTGGAAATATACTAATGCATGCGAACAAAGTAAAATAGCAACTTCATGAGCCGAGAAAGGGGATGGAGTGGGGCAATGGATTGAAGGCTAGTTATGATGGATGTGATGGAAAGGAAGAAGAAGAAGAAGAGCATATTCTGACTAACGTCATCCTATAATAAGAAAGACAGTGTCGAGTTAGTGAATATTTGAGGAGGGCAATCCAATATTGAATAGCTATGTTATTAATGTCCATCTTGTCAAATAATGGAGCTTATTAAAGAAGATTCCCTCGCATTTTATGGGTGTTGAGAGCTTGTAATTGGGGAATGTATCACCATCACCATTCCAAGAGAGACTCTTTTAGAACCTTCCATTAGTTGACATGTCTGATCACCTTGAGTTGTTGACATTATTTTGGAGAATCCTGTGTATTATTTTGGGGATACATATGAAAGATGTTTTAATCCGACAAAGTTATATGGGTATTTCCAAATGAATGCAAGATTGTTTTGCATTTTTAATTAGATGCAGAGGGAGAATGTTATTTTGGATTTTCTAATAGATGTGGAGGAAGAAAGTTAAGGATTTTTCTTAAAAGTTGGGTGGAGCTAGTATTTCAAAAAAGATGAGTAAATTTGAATTATTGAGTTTAATAGTTCAAGAAAGAAAAGACAGGAGTGTTTTTAGAGAAAATTGTTGCATGCAAAAGTATGATAGGCATATAGAATGAAATAAAAATGATACTTGAACTCTTAGTTCTTCCAAAAATGTTTCTTTCCTAGGGTTGGCCGACTCATTGGACTCGATTGTGTCGAGTTTTACTGGACACGGTATGGTCTATACCGCATCAGTCCGCAACCCACCCCCTTTCTCGGAGGTGGAGGAGGAGGGGGAAATGGGGAGTGGGGGGGGTGTAGGGGGCACCATAGGTGGGGGAGGAGGGGGAACTAGGGAGTGGGGGGCGCCAAAGTATGGAGAGGAGGGGGGAATGGGGGTATGCCAACGTCGGAGGTGGAGGAGGAGGCTTAGGGTTTAGGGTTTAGGGGTGGGGGGCACCGGATGCATCGAGGAGGGGAGGGGAAACATAAGAGGGTGGTGGGGGCGCCGGAGGTGGGGAGGAGAGAGAAATGGGGGGTGGGAGGCTCCAGACGCGACGGGTGTTGGACAGGTTGCAAGCCTAGAGGGGGGGGGGTGAATGGATGCTTAAATATATCATGAAATTATCTGTTAAAAATGACTTCAAAACACTAAACACTGGTGTTAGAGTTAGTAAGCAGCAGATAAGAAGACAAAAGTAATCTAACAATGCAATATAGTTTTATCCTGGTTTGGACCTCCTCTCACCAGGAGTCCTACGTCCAGTCTCTAAGAAACTACTTGGGATTCTACTAACCATGGGTATAGTCCCCCTTATGAACACCTACATCAGCAAACGCAAGCTGGTCTTCTCTTCAAACCGAAAGAGGCAAAAATCCACATGTCACAACAGGTCTTCCCTTTCAACATGGGGAATAAAACACCTACCCACAACATGTCTTCTCTTCTCACAGGAAGAAGAACACTTAGAAAGAGAGTAGAAGGGATGGCTCCTAGATCAAACTTATACAACAAGTCTTGCTTGATCTGAGGCACGAACTGAGAGGGAAAAGAATGGAGCTATGATGCTTCCCTCTCAGAAACAACATGCTCTCAAAGAAAAATAAAAGTGAAGGCTTCAGGAAAGCTCATAGCAGATGAAGTTGGAGTGAGGGTGCACTACTCTTCTAATGGTTGTGAACGTGAGTATTGCTAGCTTGGTTCTATCGTTGGTTGTATCTCTCTTGTTGTCTTCTTCACAGCCATCGTCTTCTTATCAGCATTTATGTTTTCTTCAGATGTATCTGTTGAAGTAACCATTGTGTCACCTTTATTGGAACTTATTTCCAAGGTGTCATGCCAGGTCCATTTGTTATGAGAGGAAGAGACTACCGGAAACCTACACAAAATAAATGCTCAGATATATATAGAGATAGAATTCATGTAGAAATCTTTTGTGTAAGTCAACTTCCGCTAGCTGGAGCCGTGAGATGCATTTCCAAGAAGGATATGTTCCTTTCTGTTCACACGTAAAGTGTTAGAAAACTTATCATGAAAATAGCAGTCAGTCAAAAAGTCATACTACATGGGAACTATATTCAGCAATAGGTTATGTGGATGAAAGACATCTTTGAATGCTTACGTATATTTAACAGACGGAGGGAGATTTGAATTTCACGCATTTAAATCGCTAAGGATATTAAAAAACTTGTTTATCATAGTATCAAAGATTTTTCAGAAGGTTCCTTGATCAGAAGATATGCAATAATCAATATGATATCATCAAAAATAATAGCTTGATAAAGATAATAAATATTTTATTGAAATAGCATTTGATATGATAAAGCCAATCGATGTTTATACAGGCAATTTATATCTATAGCAATCGATATTTAAGTAAAAGGCAATCGATATCTAAGTACAAGGCAATCAGTATGTGAAAACTTCGATTGTCCAAGAATCAGAGTCGGACATCGATTGTCCATCAATCTGTAACATCTCGAGCTTTCCGGGTTCTTCCGATGTGTGTTGGATGACTGGCCACTAATGCGTCCGGCCTGGGCAACGCGTTAGTGTCGCGATGGAGGTACCCTTCGTGACAGTCATCTCTATTGCGACCACTGCCTGCGTCGCGTTCTTGTCGCGCCCGGTCAACGGGTTGCGACTGCTTTCCACTTTTTGGTCATCTGACGCCTGTCAGAGTGGCAGGCATGGCAGACTGACCTGTCAGATTGTCGCGGTGTCCCTTGGGGGTGCTTTCTGGTAGCGGTGTGGGCGGCAGTCGCATTAAGGTTTGTAATGCGATGCCCTGCCCCATCACATTCTGGGGGCCGGAGGCTAAAAGCCTTGGCCGGCTTCCCCTTTTCCCCTTTTTCTCCTTTCTCCCTTTCCTCTCTTCTCCGAGGTGGAGAGGTCTCCCTCTCATCCTTCTCTAGCATTCGGGCTTGGTGGTGGCGCCGGCGGCTCGTGGTGGAGCGGCGGAGCAGCGAGGAGCGAGGAGGAGGCGGTCGTGGCTTCGTGAAGACCCCTTTGGGGGTTCGGTTCTTCAAGATGGGTAGGGATCTCTTGTGCCCATACTTATTGGTGTGGATTGGGAGTCCTTTTGGGTTAATGCATGCTTTAGAAGCTTTCCCCATGCTCCCCTCCCCGTTGTGTGCTTGTTTGTAGTGTGTGGGCGACCCTGGAATGCGGCATTCTGGCGGTCGGCCTTCCGTCTGATGTCGCGACCGCAGTGCGCATCACGACATCAGAGAAGGCGTCGCCCCGGTCAAGCGCGACCTTATCGCGGCGCGGGTGACCATCGTGATAAGAGTCATGTCGCGACCCGGTTCCCTGTCGCGACACGCCTGCCCGTCGCGACTCAGTGCTTGTCGTGGTGGCCCTGCTTGTCGCAATTTTATCACGATGGCCTAGTAGGTCGCGACAGCATCTGGGATGCCTCGGGTGTTTCCGTGGCCGCGGTTGGCGTGTCGACGTGTGCCCCAGGGCAAGGTTGCCCTTAGGACCTTCTAGTAGGGAACACGGCAGGTCGCCTCCCTGCATTCAGTGACCGAAGGTGAGACCTTCGTGGCCGTGTCCTAGCGGCGGTGCTAGGAGGCTCGCGTCTATCTAATAATCGATTGTCTATCGGTCAATCGATTATTAGAAGAGCGATGGTTTCTATTCTGTTTGGTGATGTTCCAGTTTCTCGGGCCGTGCCGTGTGTGCCGGCATTGGTCGACGGCCCTTTTGGGGGTTTCCAGAGGGGGTGCCGTGCGTGTCTGTGCCTGCTGGGCTTGTCTTGGTTACAAGCCAGCTGTGCCGATTTCTGTTGGTGGTTGCCCGACCAGTTCTTTGTTCACCTGGTGCTAGGCACTTGAGGGCTTGTCCGTGAGACAGGTTGTTACCGTTACCTGGGACCCCCTGTCCCTGCGCGTCTACGTCAGAGGGATTTTCTCCAGGTGGCGGGGTTTGCTCGAGTCGCTGACTCTGGTAGCAGTAGGAGAAAATGGTGGGACAACGGTGTGAGTCGTTTGTAGAGCTCTCTTAGCTGGGTCTGGGTCGCCGAGGTGGTTGAGGCGCTCTTCAGGTACGGACCAGCTAGTCCTTCTAACTGCCTCGCTCTGCGTTGGTTCCGGAGCCACGTAGGGAGGTTAGGGGTGGGGCCGCAGTTCGGTCGGACTGCGGTGGTTGTGGTTGTTCTTGCTGTGACTCGCTAGCCTCACTCTACTGAGGAGGTTGTAGGTAGGAGTCAGCGGCTGGAAAGCAAGAGGGGTGGACTGTGTGTCCCTCTCTTAGCTGCATGTGGCAGTGGCTTAGTTGCTCTTGCTGTGACGGTGTTTCTCACGCTGTTTCTGAGAATGTGTTCTCGTTGCCCTAGCCTACACGGTGGTTGTAGCCTAGCCGTGTCTAGTTTCTGTGGGCTTGGTTGGTTTGGCCTTGTGGGCCATGCTTAGTGTTTTTCCACTCTGCGGGTTCTCTCGGGGTGTTAAGTGCTGACACCCGACTGCTATTTCGGTAACCGGTTCCTTGGTGCCGTCCGTGGTGGCACCGGAGTGTGTAGTTCCCTGACCTCGTGGAGTGTCTGAGGTGCAGGGTGGTTTTGCTTGTGGGCCCTCGACCTTGTGGAGGTCTGAGGTGGCCGTGCTTGTGGTGAGACGTCATTCTCACTTGGTTGCTTGGTGTCTCTCGGGGTGACACCTGGTTGTTCCTTACCGACCTCGTAGAGGTCCGGGATGTTGGTGCTTGTGTCGTGAGACTTGGGTCTCACGTGGTTGCTCCGGTGTTCCGTGAGCTTCTTTGTCTCGGCAGGTGTGTGTCGAGGGTTGCATCTGCATTGTGTTTGACTCCGCCGGTTCTGCAGGAGTCGTGTCTGGCCCGACCCTAGTTGTGGGTTGTCACGTCCCGAAAATTACGCAGTAGATATTAATAATAATTCAGAAATAATTCGAGTCGTTATCCGGAGACGTGAACAGTCGGAAATAAGCCTCTAGCTAGAATGCACTAATGTATAACAACATACATCATCATAGTAAGTGTAACGTCGCGCGTTATTGGATCCTTTTGGATCGTGTGTGTTATGGTTGTGGTGGCCATTGTGAGGCCAGTGTGGTGCAGTTTGTGGAGTGTGTAGGTTTGGGACCTAAAATAGAATAGTACCGGCTACTGTTGGTTGCAGGTTGACGGCCAGAGGCGGTCGTTTACTAGGTTAATGACCAGCTAAGGTGACGTTAAGTTATGAACTTACGGCATAAGATATGGACGTTTATGGTGGCGGTTGCCCTAAACGGCAGAGGGGTTGACGCCAACCTGTGCAATCTGCAGGTTACAGGGTCACCCGAGGGCAGGTTTTCCACCTGGTTCTTCCTCTCCTTGCCCTAGCTTCACGCCCCCGTATCCTTAAAGCTTCCAAAAGTCACAGGAGAGTGGTTGGAGGATCGTGAACGTGTGGCGTTGTCGAATCGGATGAGTACTTTTACTTTAGCGTGTCGAATCGTTGTCGCGAACCAGTTCACGTGACTCGTGTTTGGCTGTCTCTACTTTAGCTTGTACACCTGTACTGGTTTGCCGTTTAATTATTATAGTTGTTTTTCGTAGTCGGCAGACGGTGAGTACTTTTACAGCTTTTATATCCTGCTTAGCTGTTCTATAAATTGTTGGTACTGTTTACTGCTTTTGTACCTGTGATTTTTAGTTTGCTCGGTTTTGGGGGAGTTCCCTACTGAGCCAGTGACTAGCGAGGCTCACCCCTACCCCCATAGGTGAGAGCGAGGAGGACGTTCTCGACCGTCGTCCAGTTCAGAGCCGCGTTGTAACGGTGCAGGGTCAGTACCTCCAGCTGTGTAGTAGCAGCTCCAGCAGTGTAGTGTAGCTAGTTCGTTTACTTGTTTCAGTTGTAGCTCGGGGTATGCCCCAGGCTCTTGTACTTTCTTTCAGTTTTGTGGAAATGTGGCTATGTAACTTGTGAAATTTATATATGAAATGGTGTATTCCTTTGTGTTTACACGGACTGTGGTTTGGTATCCCTTGCGAGGCTTCGGCCCGTTCGCGGGAGGCGGACTCGGATCAAGTACGTTATCGGTTTAACGGGCTTGGCCGAGGTGTTCCGCCACAATTGGTATCAGAGCAAGGTCCGTGTTAATATAAGGAAATTAGAAAGATACATAGCCTTATTTCGGTCTTTGTACATTGCTGGTTGGGACCCTGGTTTCTGATAATTTGTTGTTTTGATTTTTGTTTGGTGTTTTGTTTATGTAGAAATTTGAAATGGCTGATAGAAGAGATTGGGGTGGTGGAGGAGATGATCCGGAGGAAAGTACTCAGCGCATGATAGAGAGGATTTGGGAAAGCCTCACGGATATTCGGGCAAGGATGGATCAGCAGGCGCCGGTACCACCGGTTGCAGTGCCACCTGGGGATGGAGAGACTGTACCTGTTGCTCCAGTTCCGCCAAGAGTAGAGGTGCCTTTTGTAGCACCTGTGCCACCACCACCACCAGTGATATTAGCAGAGGAACCAGTGATGCAAGTGGAGAAATTTCTGAGATTGCAGCCGCCTACTTACTCAGGAGGGCCGAATCCAGATACAGCGGAACACTGGGTTCATGAAATTGAATGAGTCTTTGCAACTATGAGGTGTCCGACAGCAGATAAAGTCATGTTAGCTGCTTATCAGTTGAGGGGTTTTGCATTGGAATGGTGGCGATTGAAGATGCAGACCACCTTCGCAGGCAGAACAGAAGAGGCCATCACTTGGTCGGAATTTCTTGATGTATTTAACGATACATTCTTTCCAATTCAAGTGCAGCAAGTGAAAAGAGAGCAGTTTCGCACACTCCAGCAAGGTAACTCTTCAGTTTTAGAGTACCAGATGAGGTTTATGACGTTTAGCCGATATGCGCCTTATGTAGTATCAGATAATAATATGATGGTTGAGTATTTCATTAGAGGTTTGAGAGTGGGAGTTGCAGGATGCAATAGTACCTCTCATGTGTAAGACAGTGGAAGAAGTAGCTCAGAGAGCAGCTACATTGGAGAGATCTATTCGGACTCGTCAGGTGGCGAGTCAGGCTCAGGTAGTTTTCGGCTACCGCAGCAGTCAGTAGGTGCAAGTAAGGGTAAAGCACCAGCAGGACCTTCTTCATCAGTTTTGGTAAATGGGGTCAGAAATAAAGCAGATTTTAAAAGAAAAGGAAGAGGATGGGGAGGTCGTCAGCAATTTCAGCAAGGCCGAGGTAGGCCTGAGGTGGAAGAGTCGCAGCAGAGTACTGCCAGGCAGCCCGTTACTCCACCAGGATATAGATGTTATAATTGCAATCAGCCGGGGCATTTGATATGCAATTGTCCCTATCCGAGAGTATGGGTATGGAAGTGGTGTGCAGCAGCAGCAGCAGCCTCAGCAGTTTCAGCCGCCACAGGCAGGTCGTGGCAGGGGAGCACCGCAGCAGCGAGGAAGAGGCCGGGTTATGGCTATTACCCGAGCTCAGGCGGAGGCATCGAATATGATAGAAGGTACTTTACCTCTTTATGATTATTCAGTAAGAGTTTTATTTGATTCGGGTGCCTCTCATTCTTTCATTTTCGAAGAATTTCTGGATTGTATGGCTCACCCTTTAGAAGAAAAGTCTTGTGAGTTAGTAGTGGAGGTTCCCTCGGGTGAGTTCCTGCTCACTTCGAGCTATATAGATGAAGCTCCTGTTATGATTGAAGGGAACCAGATGCCGGGTCGGTTATACGCCCTGCAGTTGTCAGATTATGATATTATTTTGGGTATAGATTGGTTGAGACTTATGGAGCAATGTTAGATTGCAGAAAGGAAAAGGATCAGGTTTTGTCATCCTAATGGTGCAGTATTTGAATATCAAGGTATGCCTTTTTATACCTCTAAGTTTCTAATTTCTGCAATTAAGCTAGAAAGTTGATAAATACTGGATGTGTGGCTTATTTAGCCTCGGTAAGTTTGGTAGAAGCTAGTCAGTCAGTGGAAGCAGTTCCCGTGGTTAGGGAATTTGCTGATGTTTTCCTGAGATTTGCTTGGTTTAGCTCCACATAGAGAGGTGGACTTTACCATTGAGTTGCTGCCAGGTACCATGCCGATCTCTAAAGCCCATATCGGATGGCACCAGCAGAACTTAAAGAATTGAAAAAGCAATTAGAAGAGCTGTTGCAGAAAGGGTTTATTAGACCGAGTCATTCCCCGTGGGGAGCGCCGTATTATTTGTGAAAAAGAAAGATGGAAGTTTTCGGATGTGTATTGATTATAGAAAGTTAAATGATGTGACCATTAAGAATAAGTACCCGTTACCGAGGATAGATGATCTGTTTGATCAGTTGCAATAGCAAAAGTGTTTTCTAAATTGATTTGAGGTCCGGGTACCATCAGTTGAGAATTAAAGAGGAGGATATAGATAAGACAGCTTTTAGAACTAGATATGGTCACTATGAGTTTGTGGTTATGCCATTTGGGTGACCAATGCTCCTGCAGGCTTTATGGATCTGATGAATAGAATTTTTCATCCATATTTAGACCAATTCATTGTGGTCTTTATTGATGATATTCTAATTTATTCAGCATCTGAAGAGGCATGCAGCTCATTTGAGGTTTACCCTGCAGTTGTTAAGGGATAACCAGTTGTTTGCCAAATTCATAAGTGTGAATTTTGGTTGAAAGAAATTCAGTTTCTGGGTCATGTCATCTCAGCTAAAGGAGTAGCAGTGGACCCAAGTAAAGTGGAAAGTGATGAGATGGGAAGTGCCTAAGACAATACTGAGATTAGAAGTTTTCTGGGATTGGCAGGTTATTATAGGCGCTTTATACAAGATTTTTCTAAGATTGCGGCACCTATGACTAAGTTGACCAGAAAAGGTGTGCCTTTTGTGTGGTCCGGTGAATGTCAGAAAAGTTTTATGGAATTGAAGAAGAGACTTACATCAGCACCTATATTGACATTACCGGCAGGAGTGGTGGTTTTGTGTTGTATACTGATGCTTCAAGGAGAGGACTTGGTGCAGTGCTTATGCAACATGGCAAAGTGATAGCTTATGCGTCCAGGCAATTGAAGCCGGCAGAGGAGAATTACCCCACTCATGATTTGGAATTGGCAGCAGTTGTATTTGCTTTGAAAATGTGGAGGCATTATCTGTATGGCGAGAGATTTGAGATCTTTACAGATCATAAAAGCTTGAAGTATATCTTCTCGCAGAAAGATTTAAACCTTCGTCAGCGCAGATGGATTGAATATTTGAAAGATTATGATTTTAGTTTGGCTTACCATTCGGGTAAGGCCAATGTTGTAGCAGATGCCTTGAGCAGAAAGGCATATATGAATCTGATGATGATTAAAGAGTGGAAGTTGTATGAAGAAATAGTGGAGAATTCTTTGTATGTGCCCAGTAGTCAGCGACGGGCAGTACTAGCTGCTAGTGCTATAGAGCCATCTTTGTATTGGCAGATTGTTGAAGCTCAAAGAGCAGATGCAAGTTTAGCTGAAATTGTGAAAATGGAAGGAGTTACCATTGATGATAATTGTGTGGTCAGGCTCAGAGCAGGTTGTTTGTTCCAGCAGAAAGAGAGGTGAAGCAGCGAGTGTTGGAAGAGGCTCATAAATCTAGGTACACTATCCATCCGGGTAGTACTAAAATGAACCACGATTTGAGAAGCATTTCTGGTGGCCTCATATGAAGAAGAAATAGCGGAGTTTGTTGCAAGATGTGCTATCTGTCAACAGATTAAAGCAGAATATCAGAAGCCTGGAGGTCTATTGCAACCCTTGCCTATTCCACAGTGGAAATGGGATGACATTGCTATGGACTTTGTGGCAGGTTTACCAAGATCGAGTTCCGGGCATAATGGAATATGGGTATTTGTTGACAGATTAACCAAGGTGTGTAGATTAGTGGCAGTAAGTATGTCTTGGATAGTGGATAGATTAGAAAAGATTTATGTTGAAAGAATTGTTCCATTGCATGGTATTCCGAAGACTATTGTGTCTGACAGAGATCCAAGATTTACTTCTGGTTTTTGGAGAAGCCTGCAAAGAGTAATTGGCACTGAGCTGAGATATAGCTCCGCTTATCATCCCCAGACAGATGGTCAGACAGAGAGACTATTCAGACGATTGAAGATATGTTGCGGGCTTGTTGTTTAGTTGGGGAGGTAGCTGGGAGCATCATTTGGGAATGGTTGAGTTTGCTTATAATAATAGTTATCATACCAGTCTTGGGATGGCACCGTATGAAGCTTTATATGGGACCATGTAGAACTCCATTGAACTGGCATGAAGTGGGAGAAAGGCAATTAGTGGGTCCTGAATTGATTCAGCAAACCATAGAAGTAGTGAAGCTTATTAAAGAAAATTGCAGGCAGCTCAAAGCAGGCAAAAGAGTTATGCAGATATCCGAGGAGACCACTTCAGTTTGAAGTGAGAGATTTTGTTTTCTTGAGAGTTTCCCCGAGTAAAGGTATTATGAGTTTGGTAAGACTGGAAAGTTGAGTCCAAGGTATGTGGGACCTTTCCAGGTGATTGAGAGAATGGGGAAACAGCTTATAGGCTGGATTTGCCAGCAGATTTTGCGGATGTTCATGATATATTTCATGTTTCTATGTAAGAAAGTGTATTGAAGATCCAGCTCAAATAATCAGATATCAAGGTGGTGACCTGAGGCCGGATATGACTATGCCAGAGTATCCGGTGCAGATCACAGATCGGAAGATAAAGAAGCTGAGAAATAAAGAAATTGAGCTAGTTAGAGTGCGATGGGAAAATAGGTTGGGGGTGAGGATACCTGGGAGTTAGCGAGTGAGATGGCTAAAGGGTATCCTTATCTTTTTGAGTAAAGTATGTTGTTTCTTTTTAGATGATAGTACTTGTAAAAATGTTATATAATGTGATGTTGAAGTTTATGTTATGTTATGAATTTCGAGGTCGAAATTTCTTTTTAGATGATAGTAATGTAACATCGTGCGTTTTTGGATCCTTTTGGATCGTGTGTGTTATGGTTGTGGTGGCCGTTGTGAGGCCAGTGTGATGCAGGTTTGTGGAGTGTGCAGGTTTGGGACCTAAAATAGAATAGTATCGGCTGCTGTTGGTTGCAGGTTGACGGCCAGAGGCGCTCGTTTACTAGGTTAACGACCAGCTAAGGTGACGTTAAGTTATGAACTTAACGGCATAAGATATGGACGTTTATGGTGGCGGTTGCCCTAAACGGCAGAGGGGTTGACGCCAACCTGTGCAATCTGCAGGTTATAGGGTCACCCGAGGGCAGGTTTTCCACCTGGTTCTTCCTCTCCCTTGCCCTAGCTTCACGCCCCCGTATCCTTAAAGCTTCCAACAGTCACAGGAGAGTGGTTGAAGGATCGTGGAATGTGTGGCGTTGTCGAATCGGATGAGGAAACGCCGTGGCAACGTGTAATTTTCGTCGGAGCTCGCGGAGGACTCGGCATGAACCAGGATCTTTAGGTGTTTTTAAGCGTGTTCAGGTAGGGGACGATCCCATTAGAGTTTCTAAATCATTAAAACATGCATAGGAAACATGTAAAAGCCTATTAATCGAGTTTTTGGGTAAAGGTTTTTCATGCGGGGTTTTAAGGGTGGTTTGATGGAATTTGATGGTTAACATGTGGTTCTAATCTTAAAATGATGCATGCTTGACTTGGGAAAGAGTTTCCTTATGTTTCCCGTTGTTTTGATGGTTGTAAATTCTGTAGAATCGAATTAGGGTTTCTGCAGGAATAGAGGCTGAAGATCTTGCGTCAACATCGTTTGTCGCCAAGTTCATCAGTCGGGATACAGACGGCCATATCCCTTGCCGTCTACTTCCCATAAGCGGCAGTCGATGTTGCCGCCAACATGTGTATTAGTAGAAATGGCTGATTATGATATTTATCGATAATGAATGGTGCATTGGCACCTGTGGTGCACTGAGTGCACATGGTTTCTGTGTTTAGCATACGGGGTATGCAGTTAGTTACTCACTTTTGAGGCTGCGTGTTGTTCACGCGAGTCCAGTTGGGTTCACATGTAGTGGACCATTATTACCTGAGGTTTACGTGAGGTTTCACGTGGTTTGTGTGTGACGTGCACGTGGTTTTGTGTACGTGGCAAGTAGTACGACGCCTACCGTGGTTACCTCTGTAGTTGGGTGCCCCAGGTTCTTTGTGAGCCAGGCTGTTAGCTCGGGGCTTTGTCCCGGTACTTGTGTTGTACCGTCGAGGTCTGTGTCGTCTGACCTGGACACCCTCACTCTTATGTTTGAGTTGCACGTCCTTGAGGGAAAGACGACAGTGGGACAGTGACACTTGTGTTTGTCTTTAGTCACTTGTAGCGCGCTCGTATTGGGGGTACGGACACCAGTAGTCGACACTGGTCCCCAGCTAGTCCTTTTCCAGTGCCTCACTCTAGCGAGCCCAGGCCAGGGTCTCTAGAGGTGCCAGGCAGGGCCTGCAACCGTGTGGTCCGCAGGTGGTGGTGTTTAGTTGTCTCCACAGTTGCTTGACTTTTTCACGTGGAGCGGCAACTGGACCTTTCGTCCGTGGCTGCGAGACTGAGAGGTAGACGTGTTTGTTACTTGTTCGAGTCAGTCTCTGGTGTCGCGAACCAGTTCACGTGACTTGTGTTTGGCTGTCTCTACTTTAGCTTGTACACCTGTACTGGTTTGCCATTTAATTATTATAGTTGTTTTTCGTAGTCGGCAGACGGTGAGTACTTTTAGCTTTTATATCCTGCTTAGCTATTCTATAAATTGTTGGTACTGTTTACTGCTTTTGTACCTGTGATTTTTGGTTTACTCGGTTTTGGGGGAGTTCCCTACTGAGCCAGTGACTAGCGAGGCTCACCCCTACCCCCACAGGTGAGAGCGAGGAGGACGTTTCTCGACCGTCGTCCAATTCAGAGCCGCGACGTAGCGGTGCAAGGTCAGTACCTCCAGCTGTAGTAGCAGCTCCAGCAGTGTAGTGTAGCTAGTTTGTTTACTTGTTTCAGTTGTACCTCAGGGTATGCCCCAGGCTCTTGCACTTTCTTTCCGTTTTGTGGAAATATGGCTATGTAACTTGTGAAATTTATATATGAAATGGTGTGTTCCTTTGTGTTTACACGGACTGTGGTTTGGTATCCCTTGCGAGGCTTCGGCCCGTTTGCGGGAGGCGGACTCGGATCAAGTACGTTATCGGTTTAACGGGCTTGGCCGAGGTGTTCCGCCATAGTAAGGCCCAAATGTTGAACTCCATATAAATTATTTTCATATCTCAACTTATTGTATGGAAACTATTATAGGACTAAGACTCAAATAAATGAAATTACCTTTTATTCCTCACTTCCTACTACGTGAATCTAACACTCAAGCAAACTACTATTACTAGCTCATAGTTGAACGCTCATCACTCGGATGCATTCCCATCCTCGACTTGATCTTCCACTTGAACTTCATAGTCACCTAGATTGGGTAAAGTAGGGGATGAGCAAACTAGCCCATGGATTTATATCTCAATGTGCGGGCAATGATATAGTGATTAGCAATTTAGAACTAGGTAAACACGATGAATGATATGCAAGTACGAATAAAAACTCGTTAAAACATGATACATGAAACAAGCTAGATAGAGTCATCGTGATAGAACAAGATTTTAGAACAAGATGACAAGATAGAACTAGAAATAGATCACTTTGTACAAGCACGCAAGATTTCACTTGATGTCAAGAACGCAAGATATCACTAATTGCATTAAATGCAGGATGGCCATATCACGCAAGCAAGCAAGCACGCTCGAGCACGATCATGTAACACTAATCAGGCACGTAGACACTAATGTACACCAAGAAAAGATCCATCAAGATTGTACACCAGGACACGTATATGTGGTTATTGTATCTATCATTCAACACACACACACGACTCCCAGCGCAGATGCAACGTCAGTAATCATTATACCCCATGGTTAACAGTATATTTATGACTCTCCGTCATTGGGGCTAGACTGGAGCCCTTGGACACTCGTCGTGCCAGGTCAGCATCTCACTTGAATTTTAAATGTAGATACCCACAGTCATTAATAATAGCCAATGAGAGTTTCATAAGTAAGCATGTGTAATGTCATGTTCATGATGATGATGAGAACTAGTAATAAGTAATTGAACATGATTTCATTAGAACAATGGTCAAGAGTTAAATTGGGCAGCATAACAGTACGATTTGTACTTTAGTTCAATCTTTACATTAATGGCTTTAGTCTAGATTGTCAATCACACTCACAAGAACAAGAAGAGAGAGGAAGTGCACGCTATCTCCAGGGAACTTCAATGGTACAACCAACTCGTTGGCCATGTGGGATCCATGGTCAGAGGAGATTTACGGAGGCCTTGGAGAAAAGGTCGTTAGTCTACCGATTCGGAACGACCGGTAAGAGCTTCCAAATTCCCAAGAAAGGGCTGCCTAGACGTGTAAGTGTGTAGTGATGTACGCGTGTCTCAATCCACAAACCATCGGTTTTAAACTCGCGGAAAACACTTAATGATATGACATGGAATAAAACTATGTGCTTTAAACTAATCATGGTTTGCAAGATTTTATGATAACAATTATCATTTAAACATGGTAGACTAGTAGGAATATTAAATCATAAGTAGCATGAATGATCACGTCATTACGAAAGCAATTAGAATAGTATTCGTGTAATTAAAGCTTTTAAATAGGTTTACCACTTTTAAGCCATTAAAATAACCATCATGCAATGATCAGAACTAAGACATGTGAATTACACGCTAATATCATATTTAAACAGACCTCAGGTATGGCGGTAAGATTTGCAAGAAAATAAGTGGGGTTTCAGGCAAAATACTGAGGTCGCGACGCACGGTCGAGACAAAACGCGACAAGGGGATGTGAAGAACGCGACAAGGCAGTCAGAACAGGCAGAGAGATAGCGACGGGGCGCTCGTCGCGTTGAGAACATGACGGGTTTACTGTCACGACAAGACCTCAGAACGCGGACTATCGGGCCGTCGCGTTCACAGGGTCTGCGCCTGAATCTGACAGAGAAAGGACACTGCTTTGGATTGCTATTATGACTAGGAAGAGTATTTAAGCAACCATGGTGTTTAGGAGTCCTATGATGACTAGGAAAGCTAAGTTGCGATTTTGACATGTTAGTTTCCTATTTTTGAGGATTTCTTCCTCCCTTTGAGTGTGTGAGGCTTTAGGAAACGTCCCTCCATAGTTAAGCATGAATTTGGGTTGCCAAGATTGCAAGTTCTCTTCCCATTCCATTCTAATTACCTTTTTCTAATTTCAGCTTAATTAAAGTTACGAATTTCTATGCATTTTCTTGATTCATTTGATTTTTGGGCCAAATGATCTCCATTGGCCCAATTATGATATTGGGTCATGAATATATAATGTATGAAGTCTCTCCAACATATTTATTTAATTTATTGCCGTGCTGGGTTTCCGTGCTAACGGTTTTCCGACTTGTTTCCTAATTTGGATAATCGGTCACAATAACTCTTAAACCTAGCCCAAATCATTTTTATTGTTCCAAATTTCTTGATGGGTCATTATATGATATTATTTGAAGTCCATATATGATTTTATTTAATTTTCTGACTCATCCAAGTTCGTGTGATAATGATTTTTCGACTTATTCATGAATTACGATAATAAGTCGTGAAACACTTTAAACTTGGCTAATCCGATTTTTCTTGGCACAAATTTCTTTGTGGGACTTTAGGAATAATATGTGGGGTTGATTTATAATTTTTACAGATTTTTCCGATGTGTTTTAGCACCTACGATAGAGGTATGTATGTTTTAAATAATCTGATATTATGGAAATTATTTATTTCCATGTATTCAATTTTACTTATTAAATTTTCCGGGGTGCTACCCCTCCTCCACTTAAGAGAATATGGTCCCCAAATTCATAGATCATTAATTGGCTTTCGATAGTTATGATCCTCGAGCTCGTTTCAGATTTAATTCCTCTAACTTGTTTAACATCGTGGATGCCAGTCCAAAATCTACACCTATGGCCACCCGTACTATTCATTTGGTTCCTTCCACTCCTGTTTTCCCTTCCACGGTTGTTATAACTCCATCTTAATCCTCCAGATGAACTATGGTATAGCTACTAGATTATTCCTTTTCAATTTCTCCTTAATGATCTCCCCCACTTAGAAATGTACCAATAAGAAAAGATCATAAGATCAGTCTAGGGGTTTAACAATCATACCTCCTTCCGGAAGCTCCGCTTGCGTTATTGCATTCACCCGTCCCTGACGCTTTACCACTCCTTGGTTCCTTCCAGCTTGGTCATTTAGTATGGGACAGTTCGGTATACGATGTTCATGACTCCCACATCGCAAGCAAGCCTGGCCTTCTTCCATAGGTATCTCCTATTCCTGAGACATATCCTATTTGGGTTTCCTAGGCTCTGATACCACTAAACTGTCACATCCCGAGAATTACCAACGGATATTAATAATTCAGAAATAATTCGAGTCGATATCCTGAGACGTGAACAGTCGGAAAATAAGCCTCTAGCTAGCACGCACTAATGTATAACAACCTACATCATCATAGTAAGGCCCAAATGTTGAACTCAATATAAGTTGGATTCAAATCTCAACTTATTGTATGGAAACTATTACATGACTAAGACTCAAATAAAGGAAAATTACACTTTTATTCCTCACTTCCTACTACATGAATCTAACACTCAAGCAAACTACTATTACTAGACTCATAGTTGGAACGCTCATCACTCGGACGCATTCCCATCCTCGACTTGATCTTCCTCTTGAACTTCATAGTCACCTAGATTGGGTAAAAGTAGGGGATGAGCAAACTAGCCCAGTAGGATTTATATCTCAATGTGCGGGCAATGATATAAGTGATTAGCAATTTAGAACTAGTAAGCACGATGAATGATATGCAAGTACGAATAAAACTCGTTAAAACATGATACATGAAACAAGCTAGATAGAGTCATCATGATAGAACAAGATTTTAGAACAAGATGACAAGATAGAACTAGCAATAGATCACTTTGTACAAGCACGCAAGATTTCACTTGATGTCAAGAACGCAAGATATCACTAATTGCATTAAATGCAGGATGGCCATATCACGCAAGCAAGCAAGCATGCACGAGCACGATCATGTAACACTAATCAGGCACATAGACACTAATGTACACCAAGAAAAGATCCATCAAGAATGTACACCGGGACACGTGTATGTGGTTATTGTATCTATCATTCAACACACACGCACGACTCCCAGCGCAGATGCAATGCCAGCAATCATTATACCCCATGGTTAACAGTATATTTATGACTCTCCGTCATTGGGGTAGACTAGAGCCCTTGGACACTTGCGTGCCCGGTCAGCATCTCACTTGAATTTTAAATGTAGATACCCACAGTCATTAATAATAGCCAATGAGAGTTTCAATAAGTAAGCATGTGTAATGTCATGTTCATGATGAGGATGAGAACTAGTAATAAGTAATTGAACATGATTTCATGAGAACAATGGTCCAGAGTTAAATTGGGCAGCATAACGGTATGATTTGTACTTTAGTTCAATCTTTACATTAATGGCTTTAGTCTAGATTGTCAATCACACTCAGGAGAACAAGAAGAGAGAGGAAGTGCACGCTATCTCCAGGGAACTTCAATGGTACAACCAACTCGTCGGCCATGGGGAATCCATGGTCAGAGGAGATTTACGGAGGCCTTGGAGAAAAGGTCGCTTGTCATGCCCCGCTAATTTAGCAGCGGAATAAATCAGGGAGGCATGAAAAACGTGTATGGTAATGTAAATTGCGCATACATTCACAAATATCAGAGCAACTAATGAACAATAATTGTAATAAAACTCATCATTTTATTGATAATTCATCTAAACTATTACAACCACTAATTCAGAGCCAAAACATAGGGCTCAATGACTTTATCACATGGAAAAAGAAATCTAAAGCAAATATCTAACTGGACTCTAAGGTACTAAGGACATTCCTTCTCTATGACTTTAGGTCGCTCATCACTCCAGTCTATTCCCGTTGGTGTGTGTAAAGTCATCATCTGACTTACCTGAAACACAATAACAAATAACGAAGGGTGAGCAATAACGCTCAGTAGGACTTAATATCTCGTGTAAACAAGCATGCTTTAAGGGATTAATGTCTTGTAATGCAGGTTAACTAGAGAGAACGATCATGTATAGTCAAGAGAGTAATAGTACAAGATAACAAGTGAACGATAATACATTTCTCAAGAGTATTGCAAAATTAGGATGACAACATAACGAGATAGCGCGTAACAAGATAGTGTATAACAAGATAGCGGGTATCAAAATGACATGTAATAGGATAGCTTGTATCAAGGTGGCGTGTAACAAGATAGCTTGTATATCAAGATAGCATGTAACGAGATTGCATGTAAAGAGATAGCGTGTAAAGAGATAACATGTATGGTTGCACCACGGTGCACTAGTCAAGTACGACAATAGTCACTTTGGGACAGTTGCCGTTTCATGATAGTACAGTACGTCTGAACTCCTCAGACTAATAGTCAAATAATTAGATGTCTAGACAAGTTAGTATAGTCAATCAGAACCGGTGCAATGCAGAACACCGTCAATAGCCCCTACAGGTATTTTCGGATGGCTCTCTGCCCCCAGGACTAGATTAGAGCCCCTCGGACACTCTCCGTGCCCTGCACAGTATGCATTCGAGTCAGTAGGGTCACCAGACCCATATTATGGCGCTAGACAGTCATGTATCGTACAAGTAATGGGAGCCACAACAGCGCAAGAGTCTCAAGAGAGTACTAGATGAATAGACGAGATAGTAGAGTGAATGTGAATAGATAAGAGTACAAGGATAGTAGATGAGATAGGGGTATAAACATAAAACAACGTTAAACCACGATAGTAACTGTTGCACAGCACCAGGTCGGGTACCGGCAGTCTGGTAGAAGTCACATCCGCCCCACTAGCCGTGCTGTGTACACGAGCCAGGTGGTCCGGCGTGATCACAAGATAAGAGAGATCTCACTAAGGTCGTTTGGATCGTACTGATCTCTAAGAGTGTAACGGGATTTAAAGGGTACAACCAGCTCGTCGGCTAAGGACGTGCGCCAAAGCCAAGAAGACTTACGGAGACCTTGACAAGGAGTCCCTGGTCCAGTCGAGAGTATTCCCGATGGAGAGGTGGTCCAAGTCAAGAGAAAGTGTGTAGAAACTGGTCCGTCGTGCCTCGTGTGCTCGAAGGCGAGGGAAAACGGTAACGGTGTACAAATCACGCGAATAAAATGAAGACATGTGTCATTTAAATAATAGGGAAATTAGGTAATTAGTTTCACTTAATTACCAAATACATTATTGAGTAATTTACTAAACTTAATGGCAACATGATGGTTAAGTGTGTGCAAGTGTATGAAATCAAAAGAGCATGATGGATTGTGCACAAAGCTTTTAAATTAATTAGATTCATGCAATTTATTACACATTAATATTTATTCAGATCAAATTATGAATAACAATGTTTAATTAAGGCTAAACAATGGCTAATTAGCAAGTAGAGCAAGGGTACATAAGCAATTTTGGGTTCTGACTGTTTTTCTGTTAACGCGATGGGGGTACCTGTCGTGACTCCAGGTCGCGACAAGGCGGCTGGGCGCGACAAGCGAACCGGCCCCAAGCCCGGTTCAGGGGTGGAAACGCGACGGCATAGGCCGCCGCATTCTTAACGTGATGTGCCAGCGGGATGCGAACCAGCTGATATTGCGGCAGGTCGTGTCGTCGCGATATCAGGAGAGTCCGACCCTTTTTCCATTTTTCCAGGGTTGATCAGATTTGATACAGGGCTCTTCTAAATTATATGTAAAATCTTATAATGATCCAAAAATCACAAATCTAGTTTCAAATGAAAGTAGACACATAGATCTATCAGCATGCATGATTAATTTGAAATTAGACAAGATTTAGGCATGCTTTGAACAGGTTACATTCAATGACCTAAACAGATGCAGTCAGGGTTCAATGAATTAATTAGAGATGAATACATAATTAAAAATTCTAAAACTAGGGGCGTTTAAAAGATAACAAGATGTACTATTTATGAGAATTTTCTCATGGTGTGGGATCAAGTATGCACGGAGTTCACAAGCAAACATGAAGGGTCGGGTGAATGGTTCTAATAGAGATTCAAAGAATTAATTCTCCCTAATGGGAGATTGAAATAGAGAAAGACTAGGGCCGTTTGAAAGCTAATAAGGTGCAGTATATATGAGAATCTTATCATGGCATGAGAGCAAGTACATTTGGGGAATTATAGAAAACATGAGATTTAGGTTCATGGTAACAGCAGGGATTCACAAATTAAATTTGCCCAAAAGGATGAGCGAAATGCAACTAGACCAGAGGGCTTTTAAAGAGGATCATGAAGTCTACTTAGGGTAATTTTTTTCATGATTTATCTTGAGAGATTACCTACCTGTTTCGTGGAGTAAGAAAACCCTACTTTAGAGACGAAATATGAAGGAGAAGATCCAAGTTCCAGCCTCCTCCTCCGAGCTCTCACGATCCTAGCCTCCCTCCTTCGTCCCCCAAGGTCTCTACTACGGTTTTGGGTTGGATGGGAACGAAAATGGAGTGTTTTGATGCTTAATAGAGTCCTTAATCACCTAAAACTCTTCTCCTCTCCTCCAACTCCGAAATTAGAAATTATCCATCTATTTTCTAGCCATTATCTACCTAATAGGATGGAGAAGAGGTCCAATTTCGTGGTAATGGGTTAGGATAGGCTTAGGACTCTTTTTAAGATAATTTAGGAGTTAAAATAGTCATTATCTTACCCCCTTTTATTTATTAATATTTTTAGGTACGAATTTAGCCTAATTACTTCCCATCTCATGATGGGCTCTTCTCATTTGGGCCCAACAATTTATGTTAGGTCCATTAATAAAACTCATTACTAATTTAACTTAATGGGTATTGGTTTAATTCTAATTATTCACCCTTTGTCTTATTTAAATATATTTATCACACTTATTCAAGTAACTTCATATTTTTAATTGATTAAATATTATTCATGCCAATATTTCTAATCTTCACCCTTTGGGCTCTTACTCTTGGCCCAATAACTCATGTGAACTTAATTGTACAACCCATGTACTTACTTTACTTAATGGTTTTTTAATTATCATTTTATTAGAGAATTTATTCATGGGCCAAGATTGTCCATTGGTCTAAATATCATAATGGGCTATCATTCCATATTATTTAAAGTCTACCCACATGTTTATTTTTATTTATAATCCACTTTGAGTCATAAAAATGGGTTCTTCAACTTATTCCTTAATTATGCTAATAAGTCGCATAAATTCTTAAACTAAGTCCAAACGATTTTTCTATCCCCAAATTTCATGATGGCTCATTAGAGAACATTATTTAAAGTATAACTACTATTCTTACAAAATTTTTATAGGGGTTTTTACGCATGCAATAATGATGCACACCGTTTTAATTAATGAATTTATTATAGATAAAATTTCTATTTTTCTATAATTTTTAATTAATAGATTTTCTGGGGTACTACATCCTCCCCCACTTAAATAGAATTTAGTCCCCAAATTCTTATGTTAAGATACGACTACTAATTTATCCTGAATATTTCATTCCATCATCTCCCCCACTTAGGGTTTTGTTATCGAGAAAATAATATGAACTTGAACTAAGGGTTTAGTACTGATACCTTGTCTACCTTTATTGGCATTTGTCGTATCAACAAGAACTTGTAACCATCTTTGGTGTGGAGTTTGGTTCTTCTTTGTCGGGCAATTGATGACTCGATGGTGTTGACTTCCACAACGCAAGCATCTGCCCAATTTCTTCCAACAGTTATCCATCTGATGCCCTGGCTTTTTACAAAATTTACAGAATTCCTTCTGTTTCACTTCCCCTTTCATTCTCTTGCTATCTACTGTATTTCTTCCTTTATTATCATTGGAATGGGTAGCATGTTCTCTTTTAATTACCTTTTTCTTATGGATCTTTTCAAGAAGTCCCATGGTGTCCTCTATTATTTGAGCTCTCGATACCATGTCCGAATATACTACAAGGTCTAGCGGAGCCAACATTTCCCAGAACACAGGTCTCAATCCTTCTAAGAATCTCTTTACCTTCATCTTTTCCATACTCACCAAATGTGGTGCATATTGTGCTACTCTTTCAAATTGTGCTTCATATTCTGCTACAGACATCATTCATTGTTTTAAATTGGCGAATTCATTTGCCTTCTTCTCATGAATCCTTTCGGAAAAATATTTGGTGTTGATGAGTTCTAAAAATTCATCCCACTCTATGTTGATGTTTGTTAGTTGTCGACTGGCAGCTTCCCACCAAGCTCTAGCATCGCGGTCCAATAGGAAGGTTGCCAGAAGGACTTTCTCCTGTTCTGAACATTGCATAACTCTAAAGATCTGTTCCATCATCTTCACCCAATTTTTGGCTTCATCAGGATCCAGAGTTCCATTAAACCTAGGAGGATTCATTCGTTGGAAATTCCCGTATAAATCTCCTACCCCATTCCTTGCTCCTGCTTGAATCACGTTGTTAAGGGCTTGAGTTAACCCTTGTATGGTGCTTTGCAAGTCCCACAATTGTGCATGCTCACCAGCCATCTCCACTAATCTCCTGCGAGCAATAACATTTTATTTATTTCTTTTTAGACTTTGGGTGCTAATGTATTACCAAGTTGATACATATATATATAGATAAATGCATTCAGATCTTAACCATGGTTCTACCCAATTCTCACATAGGTATAGTGGTTGACTTAGACACGTGTTAGGGCAGTTCACCTAGAACATCCTAGACTTAAATATCCTGATAAGGACATCCTAGGCTCTGATACCAACTGTCATGCCCCGCTAATTTAGCAGCGGAATAAATCAGGGAGTCATGAACAACGTGTATGGTAATGTAAATTGCGCATACATTCACAAATATCAGAGCAACTAATGAACAATAATTACAATAAAACTCATCATTTTATTGATAAATCATCTAAACTATTACAACCATTAATTCAGAGCCAAAACATAGGGCTCAATGACTTTATTACATGGAAAAAGAAATCTAAAGCAAATATCTAACTAGACTCTAAGGTACTAAGGACATTCCATCGCTATGACTTCAGGTCGCTCATCACTCCAGTCCATTCCTATTGATGTGTGTAAAGTCATCATCTGACTTACCTGAAACACAATAACAAATAACGAAGGGTGAGCGATAATGCTCAGTAGGACTTAATATCTCGTGTAAACAAGCATGCTTTAAGTGATTAATGTCTTGTAACGCAGGTTAACTAGAGAGAACGATCATGTATAGTTAAGAGAGTAATAGTACAAGATAACAAGTGAACGATAATACATTTCTCAAGAGTATTGCAAAATTAGGATGACAACATAACGAGATAGCGCGTAACAAGATAGTGTATAACAAGATAGCGGATATCAAAATGACATGTAATAGGATAGCTTATATCAAGGTGGCGTGTAACGAGATAGCTTG
>CM024761.1:140186752-140234990 GCA_014218235.1 Colocasia esculenta
AACTCTTGTGGAAATGGCCAGAACTATGCTCATTGAAAGTAAACTGTCTAAATCCTTTTGGGCAGAAGCTGTAAACACAGCTAATTTCATTTTAAATAGAGCATTAGTAAGACCAAAGATCAGAAAAACCCCTTATGAGTTGTTCAAAAGTAAAAAACCAAGTGTGTCATATTTCAAAATTTTTGGTTGCAAATGTTTTATTCACAATAACAACAAAGAAAATCTTGATAAATTTGATGTAAAAAGTTTTGAATCAATCTTCTTAGGTTATTCTGAAACTTCAAGAGCTTACAGAGTTTATATCTTGAAAAGTAAGACTGTAGAAGAATCTCCACATGTCATTTTTGATGAAAATTTGCAAAAGACTGACATTTCTGATTTGTACATAACTCAAATATGTGATGATGAAGATGAGCTTCTTGAACATCCATCTATAAATCTTGAAGATCAAGAAGTACCAAATGTACATGAGGTTCTTGAAATGCCTACTTCAAGTAATTCAGGTAATCATGTTCCTGAAAATCATGCAACCCTGAGGTAATTTCTGAACCCAGATTTTTAAGAGATCATCCACTTGAAAGCATTGTTGGTAATTTGCAAGATGGAATAAGAACCAGATCATCTTTTCATTCTGTCATAGTTGAAGATTCTTTGACATTACTTTCCCAATTGAACCCAAAAATGTTGATGAAGCTTTATCTTGTGAAAACTGGATAAATGCTATGCATGAAGAGCTTCATCAATTTGAAAGAAATCAAGTTTGAGATTTAGTACCAAAACCTTCAGATTTAACTTCTGTCATTGGAACAAGATGGATTTTCAGAAATAAATTGAATGAATCTGGTCAAATTATTAGAAATAAAGCTAGACTTGTTGCTCAAGGGTATAACCAAGAACTTGGTATTGATTTTGAAGCGTCTTATGCCCCTGTAGCAAGACTTGAAGCTGTTCGAATATTCCTTGCATTTGCTGCTTCTTTGAAATTAAAGTCTTTTAAATGGATGTCAAGAGTGCATTTTTAAATGGATACATAAAAGAAAATATTTTTGTCAAACAACTCCCTGGTTTTGAAAATGAAAAATTTCCAAATCATGTTTTTAAACTTAATAAGGCTCTTTATGGTCTTAACAAGCTCCAAGAGCTTGGTATGACCGTTGAGCTCCTTTCTTGTAAATAAAGGTTACATAAGAGGAAACATTGATCAAACCTTGTTTACAAAAACTGCAAAAAATCATTTCATTGATGTTCAAGTTTATGTTGATGATATCATTTTTGGATCAACAGATAATACTTTGTGCAATGAATTTGCCCATCTTATGCAATCTGAATTTGAAATGAGTCTCATGGGTGAACTTACATTCTTTTTAGGTCTGCAAGTACATCAAACTGCTGAAAGAATTTTTCTGAGTCAATCAAAATATGTCAAGGAGTTGCTCAAGAGGTTTGACTTTCAAAACATCAAGCCATCCAATACACCAATGGCCACAAGTGTAAGACTTGAGAGTGATGCTTCTGGTAAGCCTATTAATGCTACACTTTACAGAGGTATGATTGAATATCTATTTTATTTAACTACCTCTAGGCCAGATATTCAATTCAGTGTCTGCATGTGTGCCAGATTTCAAGCAAATCCTAAAGATAGTCACATGTCTGCTGTTAAAAGAATTTTTAAATATCTTCTTTCTTCATGTGATTTGGGTCTTTGGTATCCTGCTGGCTGTAAATTGGACTTGATTGTATATAGTGATGTTGATTATGCTGGGTGCAAACTTGATAGAAAAAGTACTAGTGGGTTGTGTTTATATCTAGGAGGGTGTCTTATTTCTTGGGCTTCTAAAAAGCACATTTTATAGCTCTTTCAACTGTAGAAGCTGAGTATGTTGCCGTTGGTAGCTGTGGTACCCAAGTCCTTTGGGTCAAACATCAACTTCTATATTATAATCACACATTAGGTTGCATTCCCATTCTTTGTGACAACACAAGTGCTATAAATCTGTCCAAAAATCCTATTCAGCATTCCGGCACAAAACACATTGACACTCGGCATCATTTCCTTCGAGATGAAGTCTCAAAAATTCTTTTGAACTCCACTTCATTGACACAGAAAAACAAATTGCAGACATTTTAACTAAGCCTCTTGCATAACCTAGATTCACTTCTCTTAGAAGGGAACTTGGTTTATGCAAGTTTTCACATGTCTGATATCTTCATCTCATCTCTTTGTGCAAATAAAAGCCATTCTCTCTTGCAAATAAATTCATACTTCTCAGTTGCATTGAAATTCTTGGTATATCAAATAGTGATTTGAAGAAAGGCAAGTTAGGCTTGTCTGGACACTTTCACTATGCGTGAGTATATGTCTCCGCCAAGTATCAAGATTCCTTTATGCAATTGTTGAGGGGGAGTATTTGTTGAGGGGGAGTTATTATCTATTCTTCACTCATTTCTCTTGACATTTTTTGTCTATATTGAGCCCCAATCATCAGAATTTTTGATTCATTGTGCTATTTTCTTATGAGAGAATTAAGATATTGAACCTAAACTCATTGTGCACTTAGTTTAATTTCAAAGATTCATTATCATTTCAAGGTTAAGCAATCTTAATACTAAATGTTTTTAAAATGATTTGTAAAACACTTGTAGGCACATGAGTGGCTTTACTATTTAACATGTGCATGTTTAAACTTCATTTTTACCACATGTTAAGAATAATTTCTCTAAATTCATAGTCATGACTTGTCTGGTCAAAGCAATCATATTCCTGCAAAACATCAAAAGAAAATGATCAACAATCTGGAAAGATGCAAACAGAGCAATGCAAATTCTCGAACCACTGAGTAACCGGGCTAATTCACCTAAAAAGTGATTTGTTTCGCGTCAAAAAGTGGAAATCAAAGTTTTCAACTCTGTATAAGATAATGAAAGTTAAACCACTAAATCATCGGAGATCTTGCATCTAATCAATGTGATTTCTTGCACTGAAAAGTGAGATTTAACTAATTTATTCTTGTATTCAAAACCAGTTAAAAATGAAAGAAAATCAAATTGACAGGATGAAAAAGCTTAAGACCTTCATAAAGTTCATGTATACTGAGTTTAGACCTATTATTTTACATTGTGTTAAACTTAAAGCTCCTAACATCCTTGTTAAATATTTCTGCTCACTCATATAGGTCACTTTATTTCACATTTGCATCATTATTTTAACCACATTCAGATCATTATACTTTGCTATACTTTGTGTTGAGTGTGTCTTTGTTATTAAACTTTATTGCACAATACAAAGAACTCCATAATTTCTCTCATATGTCAATATCACTTTGCCTCATTTATTTTGATCATTTCTGACCTTTCATTTCTTACATTTCCTTTCTTGATCTCTTACAATCTTTGTTTTTCTCTCTTATCTATCTTTTTGATGCTGTCAAAAAGGGGGAGAAAGTTCCTTAAAGGAGGAGAAAGTCTTTATGGGGAGAAAGTTCAAAGGGTGTATATGGTCAAGGGGAGTTGTTGCAGTTAAGAAGTCAGGTTATTGGAAGATTGTGCATATGTTTTGTCATCATAAAAATGGGGAGATTGTTGGGTAGAGTGTGTTTTAGAATTTCCTAAAGTTGTATTTTAATGATATCCAATGAACATCACTCATACTTTGATTTTGATGATGACATATTTTGATTTTGATGATGATATGTTAACATGTTATACATTCTATACATATCACAATAATGCTTAAACAACATGTTTTGGATGTTTAATATCTCATATTTTAATGATAATATCTTGTACTAATGATTTATGTGTTAAATTTACAGGTGTATACAGATTTTGTCATGGTAGTGTCAACACACCCATTGATGGTGTCGACACTGGGCATCAATCCCTGAAGCAAATTCATGAAGACAGGGTTCACTGTGTCGACACAGTCCCAGGCAGTGTCGACACTAGTCCCAGTCTCCAGAAGACCCAATTGCCTGACTGGGACAGTGTGTCGACACAGCCAGTGGCAGTGTCGACACTAGTCTCAGCTCCCAGAAGACCAGTTTTGCGCAAATGGGACAGTGTGTCGACACACTCCCTGGTGGTGTCGACACACTCCGGCTGAAACTCAAATCGTGAATTCATCTGGACACGTGGCCGCTTGGGGTTCAAGGGAATCTGCCTAGGTTTTTGTGCCCACGTACCCTAAGGCTCCTTATGGACATATGGGGCTATAAATACCCATGCTTTTGATACTCCAAAGTATCCCACGCAAGACATAGCCAAGAGCTTTCTGGAAGAAGGGAAGAAGAGCGGAAAAAGGCATCTGCATCCAGAGGAGCAGAGCAGCGCCGCCGAGGGAAGAAGAAGGAGAAGAAGAGGAGGAGCTTGTGATTGCAGCAGTGCTGGTCCAGAAGGAGATCCAGCCGAGTCTGTATTTGGTCAGAGTGTTAATTCTCTGGGGAATCTGTGTATGTGTTCTACACAGATCTCCCAATTCTATTTGTCTCTACCATTTCTATTGTATTGAGATAGATCGTGCTAGAGGATCTATTCTCTAAGTGTGCTTGTTCTAGCAGAACTTGGATCTACTGTGGTACAGAGGTTGAGTACTTTGTACTCTGTTTTGGAGCCCCAGTGCTCTGGGTTGGAGCCGTTGTGCTCTAGTGCTTGAGCTGTGGTGCTCAAGGGCTTGTGAATTTGCTGAATTCACAAGTGGTCTTTGGAGTAGGTCGTTGTGCCTATCTCCTGGGTTTCTTTGAGTCGTCGCACTCAAAGAGGTTAAGTCGTCATGCTCTAGTTTGTACTGCACTTGTGCTAGTGGTTCCTCCGTTGTGAGGAGGTGGACGTAGGAGACACAAGTTGTGTTCTCCGAACCACCTTAAAATCTTCAGTGCACTGTGGTTTGTTGTGTGGTTTGCTGTTCTTACTATACTTACACACCACACTTGGATCTGATCGAATTGTGTGTTTCACGTATTTTAGCTCCGCTGCCATACACACAATTTCTTAGTTCATTTACCAAAGTCACCTATCCGATCCCCAACAGTTCCTATCCTTCTTTTGTTATCAGGTACACTTTCGTTAATGCTGCAAATTCCAAGGAATTGGCTTTGCAGTGCATCCTGATGTAGACGATTCTTCGGTGGAATTGTGGGGAGTCATTGAAGGTTTGTGCGCTTCTACTTCTATAAAACACACCAGCATATGCCATTGAGCATTAGCATGCTACTTGGCCTAGCACCTGAATGTCCTTGTTGTTTGATTGTCTTCAGCTGGAGTTTGTGGACATCATCAAGCTTGTCTGCCGCCATGACAGAGAGAAACATCTTCTTTAGAGAGGTTGTTGTCTTTAGTTGACAAGTGAGCTACTAGTGTTCAAGCTCAGAAGGAATTTGAAGCTTTCGACACAAAGGAGGAAGATAAGGATGAGAAACGAGAACTTGAAGAAGAATAAAGGAATTGTCAAAAAGAAATGTTGAATTTGGAAAAATGGGATTTTTGTTGTTCTTCTTTTTCATCGTATATGTACATGACAAAAGTGGACTTTTAGGATAGTATGTGCATGTGGATGTGTATTTTGTGTATAAAGAATTAATACATTTGAATATAATGTGGATTTCTTTTTCAAAATTAAATATGTGAATATGTATATTGTAGGGAATAAAAGATGTGGTTGTGTATATTTTAGAGACTAGTTGTAGCGACCTTGGATACTTATGCCCAATAAGGCTTCATATCCAAGTCCGCCTCTCGGGATCAGACTGAAGTCTCGCAAGAGATAGCTCACGCAAGTGTCCAGTAAGAATATAAAAGACAACCACAAGAGCATAACATATAAGAAAGTACATGTATTCATACTCATTTACATCAAATTACACTGCCCCAATACATTATTACATGTTCAAGAGAAAAATACAACTACATGGGGGCAAACATTGAGGCAAAGCTCACATAACTACAACTACAACTCTACTACTGGTAGTGCAAGTCTGTTGAAGCCTGCATATATCACTCAGCTTGCACCACTCGTCATTCAGACCTACGTCGAGATGGTCAAGAAAGCCCAGCTGTTGGAGGATGCGACCGACCTCACTGATCGCATCAAGGGTAGAATGGTCAAGAAGGAACAAACATCCGAATTCTCGAGCAAGCCCACCAACGGCAAGAAGAGGAACTACAAGAAAATACGTAGATAGAGACCGATTTTGAGACCAAAATTTTCGGTCTCAATTCGGTCACAAATCTGAGACCGAATGGAGACCGAAATTTTCAGTCACAATTCGGTCTAAGACTTGTGACCGAATTGTCACTAAAAATTTCAGTCTTAAATTTGAGACTGAAATGTCATTCGATCACAATTCGGTCACAGATTTATGACTGAATGGTGACCGAATATTGCAGTCTCAAATTTGAGATTGAATTTTCACCGAATACTTTCCAGTCTCAGATACATTGTTTATTGGTTTAAATTATTGAGACCAAATATAATTCAGTCACAATTCGGTCTCAGAGTTATGACTGATTTGTGACCGACTGTTCGATCACAAATCTAAGACTAATTTGTGACCAAATAATATTCGGTCTCAGAGGCATTGTTTATTGGTTTAGATTATTGAGACCGAATATAATTCGGTCTCAAATTTATGACTGATTTGTGACCGAATATTTCGGTCACAAATCAGAGACCGAATTGTGACCGAATAATATTCGGTCTCAGATGCATTATTTATTGGCTTAGATTATTGAGACCGAATATAATTCGGTCACAATTCGGTCTCAAATTTGTGACTGATTTGTGACCGAATATTTCGGTCACAACTCTAAGACCGAATTATATTCGGTCTCAGATGAATGTTTATTGGTTTTAAGTTATTGAGACCGAATAGAATTTAGTCACAATTCGGTCTCAGATTTGTGACCGATTTGTGACCAAATATTTCGGTCACAAATCAAAGATCGAATTATGACCGAATAATATTCGGTCTCATATATATTGTTTATTAGTAGTTTAATTATATTATACCTATAATTTACTCTATTTGTTAATGGTTTACTTATATGTATAGTTTTATATAATTATTTTGAATATAAAAAACATATATAATATATATTTATAAGTAATATTTTCAATTTACTAAATATATATTATACTTGTCATATGTACACACATTATATTTGTGTATTTGTGAATGTATTATATTTGTTTAGTGAATATACATGTAATAAAACTTTGTTTTCAACAATATTTAAATTATTTACAACAATTTCAAAATCATTGACATTTAAAATTTATATTTTACATTATGATGTATCATAATTTTTAATATTATGTAGCTGATTGATTTAATTTAGTTCGAGAGCGAATCATACGGTCAGATTTTAGATCGGGATGAAACCCATCCCAAATTAGGGATCGAGTTGGGACAAAAATTAGTTCGGTCTGTAATCTAATTAGAAATAATTCTTTCTAAATAAATTTTAAAAATTTAGGGACGGAATCCGTATCCACAATTGATGTGCATAGATCGATAGCGCATCCAACGGTTGGATGTTAAATAGGGATCAAATCCAACAATTGTATTTTGATTATTAGTAGATTCAATGGTTGGATCTTGATCAGATATAGATCAAGAGAAAATCCAATCATTAGATCTTGATCAAACGCAATCCAACAGATGGATCTTAATCATATTATTTTAGATTGGGAGCAATTCAACTGATCAAATGTACATAGTTCAACAATCAGATTTTAAATCAGAATCAAATCTAATGATTGGATTTTGATTGTTAATATATTCAATAGTATGATCTTGATTATATGTAGATTGGGAGCGAATCTAACTGTTAGATCTTGATCAAATGTAACTCCTTAACATTTAGATATGTAGCAAATCCAATAAGCATATCTCGATGAGATTGTTTTTAATTGTTAGCAAATCCAACATATCATATGTACATATATCGGGAGCCAATCCAACGATTGGATGTTTGATCAGGATCAAATCTGACGATTAGATTTTGATTGATAATAGATTCAATGGTCAGATCTTGATCAGATATGTAGATTGAGAGCAAATTCAACCATAAGATCTTGATTGAACATAAATCCAACATTTAAGATTTAGATCCGAAGCAAATTTAATGGACGGATCTTGATCAGATTGTTTTAGATTGAAAGTAAATCCAACTGATCAAATGTATATACATAGACAACCCAACAATCAATTTTTTAAATAGGAATCAAATCCAATGATTGGATTTCAATTGTTAGAAGATTCAATGGTTGGATCTTGATCATATGTAAATCGAGAGTGAATCCAATCATTTGATTTTGATCAAATTGTCATATTTTAGATTGGGATCAAGTTCAACGATTGGGTTTCGATTGTTATTGGATTCAACGATGGGATCTTAATCATATATAGATCTGAGCATTCCATCCATTAGATGTCAGATCGGGAGTGAATCCAACGATTGGATTCTGACTGTTATTTCATAATATTTATTAAATAATTATTTGGAATAATAAATTTAAATTTTATTTTAGTGATTACTTTGTTAATTACAAAAATAGTATTATTAAAAGTTTATAATATTTAAACTTATATTAGCAACAAAATTATGGGAGAATATTTAGTCGCAAATTAACAAAGGATCTGCGATGAAAATAATATATAATATTTGACAAATGTGTAAATTTTAGAAAAATAACACATACATGGTGATCTCTATAGCATTTTATTGTTATCAAACTAGTATTATTACATGTATAGCTAAGTATATATATCTATATTCAAATATAATAATTTTATAAAAATATTTCCATGCATAGTTAAATATATAAATTCATATATATAATAATTTTATCAAAAATTTCCATCTATAGTTAAGCATATATATCCATATACGAATCGAAGGGAAAAATTTATAAACTTCTGATGCAAAAATGGCGCGCAAACTCCCTCCTTTTGGACTAGCGCGCAATCTCCCTCCCTTCTCTTATTAAAAAATAAAAAAAAGACCCTCCCATCCCAACCTCACTCACCCTCTGCTCTCTACCACACTCTCTCGCCTCTCCCCTCCTTCTGCTCCCCCGTGCCCCCTGCCCCGCCCGCCGCCTCTCCCCCCTCGGCATCTTCCCCCACATCACAGTAGCGGCGGCTGCAGGCTCCTCCGTCGGATCAGCCGCCTCGACCAGCGTCGAGCAGCCATAGCAACAGGTGGAGTCATCCATCGGGCCTCAGAGCTCCGCCGCCGCGTCGCAGCCAGCCCCGCGACCCAGATGCCAGCGATCCAAAAGCAGCCCTCCTTTCTGCCCGATGATTGAAGACGGTGCTATTCATCTTTCGCCTCCCACATTTGGCGAATGAAGGGTCTCCAAGGCTATGTTTTTGGCTTTGTGGTGTTTCTGTCAGAAGGGATGCTTAATGCCCAACAGGTATTTCTTATCTCATAATATAAATCACAGCTGTCTTTGAAATTTTAACACACATATTTTTGTAGGCTCTTCTTTCTGGTTGCTCTGCTGATGGTTTGTCATCGATACTACACTGTGATGAATTTAGGGCACTGTTTCAAGCAAGTACAAAAGTGAAGTGTCTTGCTGATGCTGGATTGTTTCTTGATGTGTATGTGGCTACTCCTTCCTTTAAGGTGTTACTTGATTCTCTACAATTTCTCTAATTTTTGATTTTTTACATGTACAGTGCTGATATTGCTGGTGCACATGCTCTAAGATCCATGTTTGAAGATGAGTCACCTTGCAGGTATACAAAATTCTTTAGATTTACTTAATTTTCTCACATGCTTGATATGTGAGGAAGAAAAGTTATGATTCCATATATCAGACACAAAAAATGACTCATATCAATGAATATTTATATGAACTATAGTGTTTGTCTCATTATTTTGATTGCTTCATCCTAATGAATTTTCTGACCCAGTGGCTATTGTGCAACGCTTCTGCTTCCTCCCGTGCAACGACAGAAAAAATGGCACTTGTGCTTTCTCCCTTCTTTGCCTCCTCAGCCTTTTGGACGCCGGAGAAACTCCTTCTGCTCCAAGAAGAAAACCCGCCTTCTGCTCGCCGGTGACGTCACATCTTCTGGTTCCTCCCATGCAAGGTAAATCATATGAACCCTAAAACTTTACTTTCTGAATATGATAAATTTTTTTTATTCTATGGAAATGTTTTGACTGATCTTAGCATGCTGTTGAGCATTTTTTTTTTTGTTTATCTGAAAATGATAAAAAAGTTTGTTTCATATGTGTTTGTGTTTATATTAATTCCCTTACACTATAGTTCTGTTAACAGTGCATTAAGGTTTTAAGGCTCTCAATTCAGCCTTTCTTTTTTCATTGACTCAGGTGGCTTGGAGCTTATAGGGTTCTCATCCGTTCTACAGCCAGAAAACTGTAAGCAGAACCCATCACTGTGAGTAGGTTCCTGTTCATGAGCATTTAATGGTTTTATATCCTATGAGCTGGTTTCATATTGTAATGTGCATGTTAATGAGCTGCGTTCATATTTTAAAATTTGTTCACTTACTTGGGTTTTAATGTGCATGTTAATTTCATTTATGCTTATGTTTCTGAAATGTTGTGCCTTAGTGTTTCAATATTTTGGTTTTACAATATGAGATGTTATGATTTTTGTTTTAAAAGCTGAGATGCATTAGAACTAGATGTTATGGTTTTTATATTACTTTTCTCTATCTGTTTTATAGACTGTTATGTTGCTTTGAAAGGTTATCCTTGCTAGTTTTTATATTAGTTAATTTATGTTTTTTTTTTCTGACACTAGAAGAACTCTTCTCTTATACAACTATTTTGTTTGAGCTTCTATATATATATAGTAGTCACAGTAGCTTCATAACATCCATGGCACTGTCAAGTTATTCATAAGATCTTAATGGGTATGTTAATTACTATAACATGATTATTTTTTGAATTTGAATGCACAGATCTTAGACATTTTTTTTTGCTAATGGACAGGAATGCCATAGGATTTTTTCAACAATTGCAAATTTGCAATACATTGAGCTTAATAAAATCTAAAGGTAGTGATGATTGTGCAAACTCTTGTTTCCATTTGTGCTTATGTTCCTGAAAACATTAGTTTTATGTTGTACGGTTTAAACACATATGAAACTGTAGAAAAAACACTATGTTAAACATATAACCAAGTTTGAGACTTTTTAAAAGTGGCAAATAATAGGTTCTACCTATTTGTTTTTTTTTTTCTTAATTAGTCTATGCATTTTTAGATTTTTATAATACTCATTTAATTTGACCGATGATTGGGAGGTCTCTCCCAGTGATGGTTCTGCTGAAACAGAGTAGCACAGAATAATATTTTATACTGAAAGTTGTCAATGTGAAGTAATAGAAATTTCTGTATTTAACCGATGATTGGGAGGTCTCTCCATGGAATTCCACTGTCATCCCTTATATGCTTTCTGTCTATTCAGTTTTTTTGTTTTATGCCATATATATTGATTTATTAACTATGTTGTCCCAATTAACTACATTTTCTTAAATTCCTAATTTTTTCAACATGTTATTCCTGATTTTCTAGACACTGATTCTGTTCTGCTAACTGGGAATTGCCAGTAGTATGCGAGAATCAAACTGAGCCAATTTCTGCGAGCCAATTGATGTAGGTCAGGTTTCATGGGCAATATGAGGGTCAATGGTACCATTTGTCTTAGAGGATATACCATGAGTGTGCTCATATGACACAGAAACAGTCAGTCATCCCTTATTATGACTCAGAAACAACTGTCATCCCTTAGAGGATATACCATGAGATGGGGGGGGGGGTTTAAATACTGTTGTTACTATTTTGTGTCTCAATAACTCTAATTGTATGGCATGATTGATGTATAATAAGCAGTGTGGGAATTATCAATGATAATGTCTTCTTATCTTAGCTTAACCTATTAATGTTAACCTCCCAAAAGATTTACTGAAATTATATCATCAATGTTTTCTACTCAATGCTAAACTTCTAAAGAAAACTCAGCAGAGTTCGGAAGTAGACCTAAGTAACAACATCCACATGTGATTCCTCCAAGGAAGATACTTGCTTTCCACTTCTCCAATCCCAGAATAGTATCCGCACTAATGAATGTAAAATTTCTGAAAGGTGCATCAAGAATAAATATCAGGATATTACAACATTGTCAAGAAATTGTCACACTTCTACATTACCACTTGATCCACCAATACTGAAGCTAAACTCTTGGCACTGTCACCTACTTCCAGGTTCCAGCCAACAAATTCACCACTTTACACCTCATTCCTGTTTTAGCAAATTTTTCTAGCAACTTCTACTGGATAGAAGAATATGGGGTTCATGTTTGGGGATGGCACTGTCATCTACTGCCAGCAAAATGAGCACTCATTTCTATGTAGCTCATCAACTGCTGTAGGAAAATTCTTCAGCAATTACCATCCCAGTAACAGAGAATAACATTTGTTATTTGCAGGATGACATTGTCATGTACTTCAAGCTAACAAACTAACCATTTTCAACCAACTCCTTTCTATATCATCAAAAATATTTATTTTCCTACACTGTCATCTACTTCCTGTCCCCAACCAGTGGTAAATGTGATAAAGAAAGAATTTTAACTAATCTGAAAACTGAATTATGAATCAAATGGTTCCTAAAAGTAGGTGCCATGGGAGGTGCTTTTAGCAGGTCTTACTTTTGGCTCCTCCTTTTGGATTCCTCTAATAAGATCACAACCTATCCACTAAAAGATAGAAAATATAAAACACAACAGAAAACTCTAAAAAAACTCAACTACAATTAAATTAGGGAAACATGTGCCCAGCCCATCACCGTCAGCCCTCATCCCCTCCCCTTCACTAACTAAATGGATTCAATTACATTGATTAATTATTTCTTGTACATAAAGTGAGGCACCCTGTATATAGATTCTTTAAACATCAAGGACCTATCCAACATAGATAAGCAAAAGTTGGCCTTTGTCTCTGTCATTTCCAAAAAAATGTAAAGAAACAAAAGCTCAAAAGACTGCAAAGGCCTCTGAACATAGGTGCAACAAATAGATTCTGCAATTGCAACCTAACATATGCTTCTTATTCAGCTTTTAATGATTATTCAGGATTTGTAAAATTTGAAATTCTTTTTGGTTTGATATCCCAACATCTATCTCCTTTCATAGTCAGATAGCAGTGTGAAAGCAGAAATAAACATGCTAGTGATCACCTCCATTTTTTCCACAACATATCCCTGCGTAAAGGTCAAACTGATAGTTTTTTAGACTAGAAGGTCATGAAAAATTGAATGCTTTTGTCTATATCTTAGAGATAAAAGTTTACTCCACACTTCATCTGAAAGTGTGCACCATCTCCCTGATTGGGATTATGTGGTGCACGGGAAGTCAATAGACTTGATTTTTTTTTTTTGATATTTTAATTTGCATAACAATGATTGCGAAATACTTGGGAGTACTTTCATATTTTTTTCTACATTATAAATGTCATTATAACACAAACAACAAAATAAGATATAATGTTTTTTCCGATGATAGGTCAGTGCAGGTTATTAATGCCTTTTGGATAGGGCTGTAAACGAGCCGAGTCGAGCCGAGTAGTATGCTGCTCAAACTCTGTTCGTTAATTTTTAATCGAGTTCGAGCCGAGCTCGAGCTATATCGAGTATTGAAAATGTCTGTTCAAACTCGGCTCGTTTAAATACTCTCGAGCTCGAGCCTTAACGAGTATCTTAACGAGCTTAATTGAATTTGCGAGTTCGTATATATAAGTAAGTCCAATCCAATCTACAAGTAAAAAATTGATCGTTCATAAGACCTAAATTATCTTATTTCAAGCTCATATATCAATAGTTTTGATAAGTTACTTAATTTAACTATTTTAATATAATGTTTGAAATATATTCATAATTGTTACAAGCAATATGAGATTAATAGATAGACACCGCAAGAGAGGGGGTTGGTGTGCGACAAGGTAGGGGCGGTGCTGTAACTCTCCTTCGCACACCGCTTAGAGCCCCCTTTCTGCACCGTTGGTGACGGTACTGCGGCCGCTGAGAGCACCGTCTGCCACTGACGAATGGTCCACAGTGGTCGCCGAAGATGCCAGTGGCCGACAATGCGCCCCTCGGCCCCACTGGGAGGCTCACCTACTGCGCAGGTCGGTCTCAGAAGGAAGAAGTACTTGATATGTTGGGGGATCTTGCAACACTAATTTTATGTTCAAGCCCCTATTTACATGATCTGTGTATATACCCTTATTTGCATAATTTGTGTATATACACTGTGGATTTAGTCTATGACATTTGAGTCCTCAAAAATATTTTATATTGTAATAATAAATGTATAAAACAAATAAATATTTTTATATCAATATATACTTATTATTTAAAGAAAATATTTAAACGAAGTGTTAACGAGTACTTAGACAAGTTCTTAACGAGTATTTAATCGAGCTCTTAAACGAGCTGTTCACGAGTATAATCGACTTGAGCTCACATGTGTTCAGACTCGGGTCGTTTATGAATCGAACTTTTTTTTTTGTTCAAGCTCGGCTCGTTAATTAAATAAACGAGTCGGACCGAGCTTTTATCGAGTCAGTTTAGAACTACTCGTCGAACGTATCGGCTCGTTTACACCCCTACTTTTGGATATTTAGTTTTTTCTCTTTATTCAAATAGTTATGTTAATGTGACATTGTCCTATCAAATTTGACAGTCCATTTGACCATTTCAATATGAAGTTCTGTTTCTTTTATATGAACATTTAATGTACCATGTATACAATTTTAATGCTGATGTTGGAGACAAATTAAGCCAGTCATAGAACATCATGATTCAATTATGCAGAGATATTTTTTTGAGTTTGATGTTTATGAAATTTCTAGATTTTGTCTATTATATAACTTTTTTTCCCCATCTGTTTTTCCAAACTCATCTCTAAAGAACCTGTTATTCCTCTCCTTCCAGATCACTCATACATCAGTAGTCTATCCCCATGTCCTCATCCTACATGACCAGATTGAGATGTGACCATCGATCCATGAGATCAAACAAGAGTAAAAAATTTATATCATTTTGAGAAAGTACAGAATAATGCTGCACTTATAATCGGATTAAGGGGAGGACACAACATTGGCAAGTTTTGAATTTTAGTATATATCAGGACTATGAGTTCTATTTCTTTCAGAACTATTTCTCATAAAGGCATGTTATTTTCTAAATTTAGATTACAAATTATCCATGTGTTAGAGGCCAAGGTGACCAAGGGGCCAATCTCACCTGTGTGTGCCACCCCGTTGTCAATCGGCTGCGGTGCCTGCACCACCCCTACCTGCCCTCGAACCTTCACTCCGCCCTTCCCCTACCACTGTTACTTTTAGATGAAATCTACATTTGGGCTTCAAAAAGAAAATTCTCACACCTTTAGGCCAAAAATTTCCTGTTTTCGGTCTCTCTTTTACACTGCCTGCTTTTGTTGAATATAAAACGTGGAACATGGCACATCCATGGCAATAATCGGATATACAGACATGCATGCACAACCATAGCAAACATGTAAATGGAAATCGTTCAAACGACAACAACCAACAGTAACGTACATGAGATGAACTGGTGAAATATACATGCTTAAAACGACAGTAAAGAGTGCAGTAGAAGCGTCTCTAAGGAGACTCCCCTTAGAGAAGATATCCCCCCACAGAAGTAGTGTGACAAGCAAGGCGATCTACTCCCAGGATACGACTACCACCACGAAATTAAGAACCACACTAATCTTAATTTCGCAAACAGAGCTACGCTAAGCCTAACCCTCGTTTACAGGAAAAAGGAACGGGAACAAAGGGCATGCACGGTCACCGGCGGAGAACGACGCAGCGGCGACGGCCAGAGGCGCGGTCGACGATGCGGAGTAGAGCGGTGCAGCGCCGGAAAGGGAACGGGAGACGAGCGGCCGGACGGCGAGCAGTTCCTCTGTGCGAGTTGAAAGGGTGCTTCAGGTTTTTCAGAACAGAAGTCTAACCACGCGATTAGGGAACCTAATCGCCATATGAAGCACCCACACGCCCGCGCAGGCCGGGACAATGGGCCGGTTCAAATAACAGGTCCAAACAGGTCTAATCTCCCCAAGAAAGGCTCACAACGCAAAAATAAGAAGTAAAAAAATGCCAAGTCAAGCCGACTAGACCGCATCATCACACCGCACGCCCGCCCAGCCCAGCCCGGCCCGCGGCGCGCGTGTGTGATATGGTCTAGCATACCTCCACCTTTGTCTATAAGACATAGTCCCATGGACACTAGAGGTTATGAGCCCTTAACTCTTTAGAGGTATCCCATGTGGGACTAAAGACCTCACATATAAAGACAACCCCACACAGAGGGATAACATAGCACAACTTTTGAGGTACCCTTTTACTTTATCAACCTTGAGTTTTACCTTTATTTTATAAGCCCCTTTCACACCCTTTATTCCCAACATTCCCCCACAAACTCAAGGTTTGATAACGAGAATAACAGAAGAGGATAAACATACCATGCTTTCAGTAAAAGGTACATTTCGGGTTTGAACCTTCACCTGAGTATTTTCAACTTTTACCCTCACAGAATCGAAATGAATTAAATCTTGAACTTGATTCTTTTATGTGAGGATTACTTGTCAAAAAACAACATGATATAAGGCTTTTTGATAGCAATCTATAAACTTGGTGCTTTAAAGGCCATGTGCCCAATCCTGAATCATAAGTACATTCAGGAACAACCCAGTTCCTTTAACTGCGGCCCCACAGTAGTACTCATTTAGGTGGGCTTCTCCAAGGATATACTGCTAATATCCTGCCTTACTAGGCTTGAACCCATTCAGAGTAATGAAACTCTTCCTATATAGTAGTTTCAGGCACTTGGTCAGGTTATCAAGGGATAGACACAGATACAATGTATCAAAATAGTAAGTGCCTCCAATTCTCTCAGCAGATTGTTGTTACCACATTGAACCTACTTTGTGGGGTCTCCACTCATAGGTTGGGTTGCCTCTGCAGGAGAATAAATTATGGTTTCAGTCCCATCCCCAACCTGAATTTCTGGACTTTCTTTTTATTAAGTCCTTTAGTCAGAGGATCAGCTAAATTGTCATTGGTACCAATAAAATCTACAACGATCACTCCCTGAGACACTAAATCCCTTACAGATCTCAATCTGATTTGGATGTGTCTCCTTTCCTTTTGGTTGTACTTTGAACTCTTGATCTTTGCAATTGTGGTCATGTTATCACAATGCACAGAGATCGCAGGAGCAGGTTTACTCATTAGAGGAAGTTCTAAAAGAAGACCCCTAATCCACTCAGCCTCCAACCCAGTGGTATCCAAAGCACACAACTCAGCCTCAAAAGTAGACCGAGATAAGATGGTATGTTTAGAAGACCTCCAGTAACTACACCACCTGCTAGAGTAAAGACATACCCTGAAACACCATTACTCCCTGAGTTTTCAGCTATCCAGCTTGCATTACTAAATCCTTCCAGGACAGCAGGGAATCTCCCAAAATGCAAGCCTAGGTAATAGTACCTTTTAGGTACCTCAAAACCCTATCTAGCCCATCCCAGTGAGTTTGGTCAGGACAACTTGTGTTCTACTAAGTTTAGACACTGCATATGAAATGTCAGGCCTAGTACAATTAGCTAGATACATCAAGCTTCCTATAACCTGAGATTATCGTAACTGAGACACAGGAATCCACTCTTATTCTTGCAGAAGATTCTAGAAGGATTATAAGGAGTGCAGACTGACTTGCAATTCTCATAGCCAAATTTCTCTAAAACTTTCTCAACATAGTGAGATTGAGAAATTGCTATTCCATCAGCTGATCTAGTAAGAGTCAGCCCCAGAATTACATTTGCCTCACCTATGTCCTTCATTTCAAAACTTCTATTTAAGAATGACTTAGTCTCATTTACTATTCCCAAAGTGTTGCCAAACAACAAGATATCATCTACATATAGGCAAAGAATTATACATTCATCACCCTTAACTTTGTAATAAACACATTTATCGAACTCATTGACCATAAAGCCAAAAGATATGATAGTCATATCAAATTTTTGATGCCACTGTTTAGGTGCTTGTTTCAAACCATACAGAGACTTGACAAGTCTGCAAACTTTCTTTTCACTACCTGGAGCCACAATCCTTCAGGCTGATCTATATAAATCTCTTCATCAAGATCACCATTAAGAAAGACAGTCTTGACATCCATTTGATGGACTTTCAGATTATATATGGAGGCCAATGCTATAAGCACCTGGATTGTGGTCATCCTAGTGACAGAGGAATAAGTATCAAAATAGTCTATTCCCTCTAATTGTTTGAAACCTTTGGCAACAAGTCTGGCTTTATATTTTTCAATGGTTCCATCGGGTTTTAAGCTTCTTCTTGAAGACCCATTTGCATCCAATGGTCTTTGAACCAGGAGGAGGATCAACTAACTCCCAAGTACCATTAGCAAGAATGGAGTCCATCTCACTCTTAATGGCATCCTTCTAATGCCTTGCTTCGGATGAAGCCATGGCATCTCGGAAGGTTGGGGGGTCACCAGTGATCTGGTAAGTGACAAACTCACTTCCAAAATCCTTAGCAACCTTTTGTCTCTTACTTCTTCTTGGTTCAACTTCTTCTTGATCACTGGAATCAGAAGAAACTTTGGATGCATCAGTCCCCACATTTGTCATTCTTTCCACATGTTCTGGAATAGAATCAGATGTAGAGACTATAGTCTCAGAAGACAGATGTTGAGGTAAACCAACCTTCATGGGAAAGACATCTTCGAAGTACGTAGCATCACGAAGCTCGACTATAGTGTTAACATCTATACCAGGAATTTCTGATTTAATAACCAAAAACCTGTATGCATAGCTGTTTTCAGCATAGCCTAGGAAAGCCGCGTCAACTGTCTTAGGTCCCAGTTTCTTTCTCTTGTGCTCAGGGACAAGAACCTTTGCCAGGCACCCCCACACTTAAGAAATTTCAAACTAGGTTTCCTATTTCTCCAAAGTTCAATTGGACTGCTATCTTTATGTTTTAGGGGAACATGATTCAGAATAAGACAAGCTGTATTCAATGCTTCCCCCCACATATACTTAGGTAGTCCTGAAGTCTGCAGGAGAGAGTTGACCATGTCAATGAATACACGGTCTTCCTTTCTGCTATCCCATTAGACTGAGGAGAGTATGTGGCAGTTGTTTCATGAACAATGCCATGTTCTTGGCAAAATTCCACAAACAAGTTAGAGGTATACTCTCCTCCTCTATCAGACCTCAACCTCTTAAGAACCCGACTGGTTTGTGTTTCTGCTTCCTTCTTAAAGATGATAAACTTTTAAAGCCTCATCTTTAGACTTGAGCAGATACACATACAGTATCTACTACAATCATCTATAAAGGTAATAAAATACTTCTTATGATCCCTAGTTAGCACACCATTAACTCACAGATATCTGAATGCACCAGATCCAGAATATCTGAATCTCTAACTACAGAATGAAAATTTTTTCTAGGTAGTTTGGCCTGTACACAGATATCACATTTCTTTGTTTTATCAATAGTGTGCTCAGGAATTAATTTCAGGTTCATCATGTGTTTCAAAGAATTGAAATTAAGATGACCTAAACGTCCATGCCATAAGTTAGATGAATCTAAAACATTATAAGCAATAGAAACAGAAACAGAAACAGAACTGGAAGCAACAATCTAAATTTCTGTTCAACACATGATCTACATAAATTTTAAACAATCCATCAGAAAGATAGCCTTTACCAATAAAAGACTTCAATAGAGTATCACAACTTTATTACATTTAAAGTTAAGTTCATAACCATCTCTTACTAAAACAGAACCAGATAAAATGTTCCTTCTAACATCAGGACATGGTGCACTAGGGAAAGAGAAAGAACACGTCCTGAAGAGAACTTCAGGTCCACTCGTCCAACTCCAAGCACCCTAGCAGTGCTCCCATTCCCCATCGTCACAGAACGATCATGGAGACCTGATAAGACACAAAGTTAGACCTGTCACACACAAATGTACATTGGCCCCAGTGTCTACCAACCATTCATTTGGTTCATAAATAGAAAATAGTTGAGGATTAAGAGTAACATACTCATCAGCGGAAGAGGGTCCAGCATTCACTACATTGACCTGTGCTGGATTCTAACCGGTCTGTTGGGTCTTATTCAACAACTTTTCTTTCCTTTTGGGACAGTCATTGCTCATATGACCCTTTTGACCACAGGACCAGCACTCTCCAAGTACCTTCTTCTTTATCTTTCCTTGGGTTTCATCTGTGAAGTGGAATCAACTTTGTTTTGCCCTTAAATTCTTTCCCTTTATGCCTCATTACTAGTTTGCACTTGCATTAACAGGCATGCAAGGCTTCTCCTTCCTATGCTCCTCTTCTATAGCATAGCTCTCATCAAATCATCAAGAGAAATAGTCCCCTTATGGTGTTTAAGAGACATCCAAAATCCTCCCAGGATCTGGCAATTTCTCTATAATGCACATGACTTGGAGCTTTTCAGGCATTTTCATATCTGCCTCGCCAGACCTTGGAGCATAAGGAGAAGTTCATGAGCCTGCTCCCCCCAGGTTTGTTTTTTCAACCATTTGGAACTTGAGAAACTTGCCCACAGAGTATTTTTCCAGACCTTGGTCCTCGGTGTTATACATGCGGTCAAGTTCATCCCAAAATGCCTTAGTGGTTTTGAAAGTGGAAGAACAGTAAACATCAAAAAGAACATCGGATAGTGCAGTGAGTATACACCCATGCCCTAACCTGTCCTTTTCCTTCCACTCTTCAACCTTCTTGGCATTGTCAGGGACTTTCTCATCCAAAACAGGGGGATCCGATTCAATCATGATTAGACACGACCATGGTGACTAGACTTTCATGCGTTGTTGCTAACACTTGAAATGCTGCCCGGAAAATTTTTCGGGCATCCCAGACAAGTCCACCCTCGCTCTAAAACCCACTGACGCCATGAATGATATCTTCTCTAAGACTGTTGAATATAACGTGGAACAGGCACATCCATGGCAATAATCGAATATACTGACATGCATGCACAACCATAGCAAACAGGTAAATGGAAATCGTTCAACGACAACAACTAAACAGTAACATACATGAGATGAACTGGTGAAATATACATGCTTAAAACGACAGTAAAGAGTGCAGTAGAAGTGTCTCTAAGGAGACTCCCCATAGAGAAGATATCGCCCCCACAGAAGTGCGACGGGCAAGGCGATCTCCTCCCAGATACGACTACCACCACGAAATTAAAACCACACTAATCTTAATTTCGCAAACAGAGCTACGGTAAGCCTAACCCTCGTTTACAGGAAAACAGAACGGGAACAAAGGGCATGCACCGGTCACCGGCGGAGAACGACGCAGTGGCGACGGTCGGAGGCGCGGTCGACGATGCCGGAGCGGAGCGGTGCAGCGCGGAAAGGGAACGGGAGACGAGCGCCGACGGCGAGCGTTTCCTCTGTGCGAGTCGAAAGGGCGCTTCGGGTTTTTTCCAGAACAAAAGTCTAACCACGCGATTAGGGAACCTAATCGCCATATGAAGCACCCAACGCCCGCGCAGACCGGGACAATGGGCCGGTTCAAATAACAGGCCAAACAGGACTAATCTCCCCAAGAAAGGCTCAAAACGCAAAATAAGAAGTAAAAAGGTGCCAAGTCAAGCCGGCTGGACCGCGTCATCACACGCGCGCGCCCGCCCAGCCCCGCCCGGCCCGGCGGCGCGCGTGTGTGATATGGTCTAGCATACCTCCACCTTTGTCTATAAGACATAGTCCCATGGACACTAAGGTTATGAAGCCCTTAACTCTTTAGGGGTATCCCCTGTGGGACTAAAAACTTCACACATAAGACAACCCCACACATAGGGACAACATAGCACAACTTTTGAGTACCCTTTTACTTTATCAACCATGAGTTTTACCATTATTTTATAAAGCCCCTTTCACACCCTTTATCCCAACAGCTTCCCCTCTGTCTCCCTCTTCCTTGGTCTTCTCATTTCTCCTGTTTAGAAGCTCCCTGCTTTGTTTGCGCTTTCTTACTTATTTTTTCTGTGGTGTTCGTTGCTCTGATTTGGAAAGTCTATTTCTACGGTGGTTTGCATGTTTCCTTTAGAATATTTTTTAGATGTCAACTTGAGAAAGAACCTATTTGAATAATTGTCAGTTTACATCAGGAAGGATTGATGTAAATGTTGTGTTCATCCGTACTTAAGATTGTTTGTCTATGCATCATGCAGATTTTTCTGGAATGGGTTATCATAATGCTTAGTTAGAAAGGGCATCAAACAGTTAGAAAAGGCATCATGTCTTTTTTTTTTGACTTCTAGGTGAACGATTTTAATTCATGTTAATCCGGTCATTGGAAATCTCTGAGCTGTGGATGCATGATCCTCTAGAAATCCAGTACCTTTTGACATCTTAATGAGCTGAATAATCAACTTGATTGAGAAGATTTGAATTCCTGCTAGATTTGATTATAAAATGTATGAGTTTGCGATAAAATAGTTCTCAATTGGCATATGTGGACACTTGTCTCTGATTGTCTCTCCATATGTGGACACTTGTCCATACCCAGTTGGTCTGGCGTGGGGGGGGGGGGATGTTGTGGTTTAGTCTCATATGGGAAATCCATTGGAGTTTCACCTTTATATATGTAGAGGATTCCATCAACTCAATGCCTAGATTTTGGGTTGGAGTTCTAGCCTTTTAATACTTTTAAACCCTTGACTAAAGAATACATACCTAGTTTTTAATAAGTGAAAAATAAAAAGTAAAAAGAATAATGCATCCTTGTTTCTAGTCTTCATTCCTAGTATTCTTGGCTCGTTGGGAATTAATTCATTCTTTGGTAGTATATCCCCATCTTTCTTTTTTCCTAGACATGTGAAACAAGGCTGATTGCAACATTACTGTCTATAATGGTAAGGCTGACGTGGTTCTCCATTATACTGCAGATATGCAACAGAACACAGATGTGGTGTGGTTGTTAAGGGGCCCAAACTGAGTGGGAATATATCAGGAATAGACCCATTAAAAGATAATCGTTTGCTTCTGAAAGCAGAAGCTCTGGATGATACAGAGGAAGCAAGAACACATCTGCTGTTGTTAATGAGCTTTCAAAGGAGATATCTAAAATTTTGGTATCTCATCCTGTGAACGTGAAGCGTGATGCAGAGGGGAAAAATATTGCAAATGTTGATTTATTAAGAGGTTGTGGTATCCGAATTGAGGTAAGGAGGTTGCTTGTTTGTTTTCTCTGGTTATGTATATTCATTATATAACTTGATTATTTCTATTTGACCCAAATTGTATACTCAACTGTGTGGTCATGTTAAACCCATTCTTAACCTTCACTCAGATCAAGACTACCCCTTCTTGAGGACATCATTAACAGGCTCATCTATAGGAAGGCAAGCTTCCAAATTCCTACTGCAGAGTGATCAGGGTGTACTTGGGTTTCAATCCAGGCTATCTAAAGTCTTATGCATACTAGTATACATAATGCACCAATGTCTACTCTGTAGAATTGATTCTACTTCTTGGGGAGCAAACTAAAGTTTTGAGCCAGTCGGACTGCCCACTTGTTTATTTTTGTGGCCCAAGCAATTGATTTTTTACCTTTGAAATTGGTAACCAAATCAAAGATTCTGGGGTGGCACTGAAAAGGGTTGGCAATGGCATTTACAAAGATATTGCTGCTTCTGCATTTGCTTGTCAGATTGATGGTGATATTTGTCATACCAATTTGCTGGGGTTATACATACAAACAAGATGGTAATGCTAATTACTGTTGCTGTTTTCTTTGCTTTGTCTCTATCTGTGCTAGAAATGATATACAGATTTTGCAGACACTATTTTTGAATCTTCTAGAATGACAATTGTGCATTGCTTTAAACATCTTGCGATTAAAACCTCAAAGAGAGTGTTACATGTTCCTTAAACATACACAGATGGTGTAGAAGGCATGTCCATTTCTTTCAGTTTATGCCATAAATAACTTGCATACTTCACTGGGCTCACCTTTACTGCCTTGATGGATTCCAAATGGAGGAGACCCTTGTTTTTCTTTTCTTTGGCTTGCATTTTGAATTTATACTAAGGTCTCCAGGGAAGCAATCAAATTAGCTTACAACATATCCTTTTCATTTATTAGTGTATGTTTGTTTAATGATTGTGTTAATATTTTTATTTTTATTATATTATTTGTAAAATATTTGTTTTATTTTTTAAAAAATAAACAAATAGAGATCGATTTGAGACCGAACTTGTTCAGTCACAAATTCGGTCTCAGATTTGAGACTGAATTTGTGACTGAATAATTCTGTAACTAATTTTTTAGACTCTTGTTTTAAGACTAAAGTTATTCGGTCACAAATTCGGTCTCAAATCTAAAACCGAATCTGTGACTGAATAGATTCGATCACTATTTTTTTAATATCACTTAATTTTGTAGATTTTTTTTTGTTTTGAGACCAAAATATTCGATCTCAAATTTGATCTCAAAGTTGAGACCGAATTAGTGACTAAATAACTTTGTTCATTAATTTATTTGAGACCGAAAATATTTAGTCACAAATTTAGTCTCAAATCTGAGACCGAATTTGTGACCGAATATTTTCGATCACTGATATCTTTTGAGACCGAATAGAGACTAATAATTTTCGGTCTTAGTATTAAGATCGAATAGTGATCGAATAGAGACCGAAATTGTCGGTCTCTAAATGTGCTTTTTCTTGTAGTGAGGCTGTTTAGCATCACCGACGGGCCCAGCCAAGAGCGGAAGCCCAAGGTCTTCACCCCCTCTGCCCCTAACAAGCCCAGAAGTAAGCACTGTGACAAGTTGGGTCACACTGCGGACGAATGCTGGAGGAAGGAAGGTGCCTGCCTACATTGTGGGAGTCTAGAGCATTGCATTCTTGATTGCCCTATGCTCAAAGAAAATTAAAAGAGGCTTGCTGGACAGAAGAAGCCGGGCAGACTGTAAGTCTTATAGGAAGTAGAGACCACCGAGGAGGGTGGAGTTGTGGAAGGTACTTTACAAGTCTTTTCTCAGTCAGCATTTGTTTTGTTTGATACTGGCGCAACACATTCGTTTATATCACAAGTATTTGCTGATACATTAAATGTTAAACTTGCATCTATGGGAATTGAATTACCTGTTACAACACCATTGGGCGAGAAAGCTCAATTGAATAAATATTTTACATTAGTTGATGTCATGATTGGTGAACTTAATCTAAGAGTTGATCTGATCTGTATGCCCATGGATGGCTACGATGTCATATTAGGAGTCGATTGGCTATCCACATATGGGGCATGTGTCGATTGTAGAAAAGAGAAATTTTCCTTTAACGAATTCCCTAAGTTAACTTTTACGGGATGTAGACACAAGAGGCATTTATCTCTCGTCTCTGCTATTCAGGCACAAGGCATGATAAGAAAGGGCTGTGTGACATTTCTTGCTGCCATAGTGGTTGAAAAGAAAGCATCCAATATATTTGACATACATATAGTGCAAGAGTATTTCGACGTGTTACCCGATGAGTTGCTAGGCATTCCACTTGAACGAGATGTAAATTTCTCAATCAACTTGACTCCTGGAGCGGCATTGGTGTCACGCCAACCCTATCGAATGTCTCCTGCTGAATTGAAAGAATTAAAGAAGCAATTGATAGAATTGCTGGAAAAAAGGCTTTATCAGACCAAGTACTTCTCTTTGGGGAGCACCTGTGTTGTTTGTCAAGAAGAATGATGGATCTATGAGATTGTGCATTGACTACAGGCAGTTGAATTAGCTGACTATTAAGAACAAATACCCTCTGTCTCTTGTCGATGAATTATTTGATCAAATATCAGGAGCCAAATACTTTTCTAAGATTTAATCAGATCGGGATATCATCAGATGAGAATTAATGATGCGTATATTTACAAGATAGCTTTCAGGAGCAGATATAGACATTGTGAATTTGTAGTTATGCGTTTTGGACTAACCAATGCTCCTGCAGTTTTCATGCAATTGATGAATAACATATATCGACCATACCTCGACAAATTCATCGTGGTCTTTATTGATGATATTCTTATATACTCCAAGACCAAGGAAGTGCATGAGGAATATCTGAGGATCGCTTTGCTGATCTTGCGCGACAACAAGCTCTACGCTAAATTGAGCAAGTGTGAATTCTGGCTCGAGGAGGTGTAATTTCTAGGCCATGTCATATCAAAGGATGGTATAGTTGTTGATCATTCCAAGGTTGAAGTTGTACTCAACTGGGAGAGACTGACCAATGTCATTGAGATCAGAAGTTTTCTTGGATTGACTGGCTACTACATGCGGTTCAAAAAAAACTTCTCCAAAATAGTTGTACCTCTTACTCGCCTTACGCGAAAAGTGAACCCCTATGTTTGGAGCAAGGAATGTGAGAAGAGCTTTTAGGCACTGAAGAAGTGCTTGACATCTGAACCTGTCCTCGCGTTACCAGTCTAGGGCGAAGGATTCTCAATCTACATTGATGCATCTGGAATCGTTTAGGTTATGTTTTAATGCAAAATGAGAAGGTGATAGTCTATTCATCTAGACAGCTGAAGCCTCATGAAGTCAATTACCCTGTCCATGACTTAGAACTAGCTGCAGTAGTGTTTGCACTCAAGATCTGGAGGCATTATCTTTATAGAGAGCAATTATTGTCTACTCCGATCACAAGAGTCTGATGTACTTATTTTCTCAGAAGGAGCTCAATATGCGACAAAGGAGATGGCTGGAATATTTGAAGGATTTTGATTTTAATATCCAATACCATCTTGGCAAAGATAATGTTGTAGCTGATGCACTTAGCAAAAACCTATAGCATCCTTGTCTTGCTTAGTCATGGGCGAGATGCAACTGCTAGAACAATTCGCCAGTCTAGATTTAAATATTGAACAAAGAAGTGATCAAGTGCTAGTCGCCAACCTTAGGGCACAACTCAACATTTTTGTCGAGATCAAGGAACAACAGGCCAACGACCCATTTTTGGTTCGAGTCAAGGAATCTATAGCTGATAGACTTGATTTCTCCATCGCTGAGAATAGGAGACTATTATTTCAAGCAGCACATGTGTGCCTGACAATGAGGTGTTGAAAAGGAGCTGATGGATGAAGGCCACAAGACCAAGTACACAATTCACCGGGCGCAAAAGATGTACCAAGACATGAAAAGTTCATTTTTGTGGCCCAACATGAGCATGAGGTGGCTGAGCATGCTGCGCATTATCTCACATGTCAACAGTCAAGTAGAACACCACATCCTACGGTGTACTTAGATCTTTGGACATACCTAAGTGAAAATGGGACATACTTGCAGTAAATTAGGTTACACAGTAAACACCTGCCAACTAGGCACTTGCTATGGATTCCGAAGGATATTTTCATGCATCTAGCCATCAGGACCTGTTGACCAATCTTATTTTACCCTTATATTTTGGTGATAACAAAACTTATGATTAATTAAATATATTAAAATATTTAATATAATATTTTTCTAATAATATAAATTTATGGTATTTTGGTGATAACAAAACTTATGACTAATTAAATATTAAATAAATTAAACATCATGTTTTTCTAATAAATATAAATTATGGCATTATTGATGTGTGACTTGCACTGAAAAGCTAAGTCGAGTCTATTCAATATACATTGATTTCAGTTCACAAAGTGCCACATCGATTCCCTTGAAAATATGGATTCTTTCAAACATCGATTTCACATCATGTTTTTCTAATAAATATAAATTTATGGCATTATTGATGTGTGACTTGCACTGAAAAGCTAAGTCGATGTCTATTCAATATACTTGATTTCAGTTCACAAAGTGCCACATCGATTCCCTTGAACATGGATTCTATTCAAACATCGATTTCACTTAACATCGATTTCATTCAACATCGATTTCACCTTAAACATCGTTTTACTTAAACATCGATTTCATTCAAACATTGATTTCACTTACATATCGATTTCACTTAAACATTGATTTCACTTAAAGATCATTTCACTTAAACATCGATTCCACTCAAATATCGATTTCACTTAAACATCGTTTTCACTCAACTTCGATTTCACTTAAACATCAATTTCATTCAACATCATTTTCATTTAAACATCAATTTCACTCAAACATCGATTTCACTCACATCAATTTCACTAAACCATGGATTTCACTTAAACATCGATTCCCTTGAAACCATGGATTTCACTTAACCATAGATTCGGTTCAAACATAGATTTCAACTTAAACATCCATTTTCTTTATATTTCAAATGTTTTTGGCATCTAGTGAAAAGTCATATATTTCATTTGCGTAATCTTCTATCTTTCTGACAGAAGATCTTTTTTATCTCTCTAGATCTCTTCTCTCCTGTCAGACAAAAAGGTCTTACCTACCACTTCTGGATGACAGTAGAAAACACAGAAGTGTGAGCCTTTTTTACAGAAACACTCTTTGATCTAAACACCTTCTTCTATAGTTGCAGACCTCGAAGACCACTAAGTGGCTGATAGTCAGAAGAAGAAGAATAGAAAAATCAGCAACGACTAGAAGAGTTCCAACGGATCTATTCAAAGCTACTCATATAAATGATGAAGCAAGGTGAAGAACAAAAGGAGAGCTTTCTTGAAGATCTTTAAAGTGTAAATCCTGTGAGGAACCTGAACTCCACATACATTCAAAGAAAGAGAGAAGAACTCAAGCCCAATCAAGAGAAGCTTTTCGTAGCAGAAGTTTTCAAAGCTTTCCAGCCTTCCTCTCTTCACTCTCTCTCTGTGGTCATTGTAATTCTTAGGGAGAGTTCTTTGCTGAGAGTTTTTGGGTTAGAGTCAATTCTTGTAAAACTCTTAGATTTGTTCTTTCTTTTCTAAGGAAGATTTCTGTCTAGCTGAGGGACTGTACTCAGTCGAACTTGTTGCCCAGTTGACGAGCCTAGAGGGGGGAATGGGTCTTTAAAATTATTCTAGAAGATACCTGAAACTAAAAACATTTACACAAACGTTCTTCGAAATAGGTTAGTGACTGTTAGTTTAATATCATACAAAGGAGACACACACCACACAAGGTATTATCCTGGTTCGGACCTCCTTTCCTTAGGAGTCCTACGTCCAGTCCCTGAGCAATCTTTCAGGATTTCACTAACAAGGTACAGTCCCCCTTAAAGACACTACAACATCCAGTTCAGCTGGTCTTCCTTCACACCCGAAGGGAACAAATTACACCTGGATACTCCACCAGGTCTTCCTTCACACTGAAGGGAACAACACCCTGGTTACCACCATCTTCCTTCACAACCGAAGGGAACAACACCTTGGTTATTGCCAGGTCTTCCTTCACAACCGAAGGGAACAACACACAGAGAAATAGATTGAAACCCAGCCCCTAGATCAAGCTTTAACAAGCAAGGATCTGAAGCAACTAGTGCTGAGAGCAAGATCTAAGACAAGTTGCACTCTCAGACTACACGGGCTCTCTTAGAAAATCTATTACAACACAGAGAGCAAAGAGTTGAAAAATGTGAGAAAAGAAGTTCTAGGCTCTTGACTTTCTTCAGAAGAATTTGAATACTAGAACTCTCATTGTTTCTTCTGTTCTTCTGACTTGTATTTATATCTCTCAATTCGAAATATAGACGTTGAAGTAATCGTTATCTCTTAGTTGGGTGGACGATAGACTGCTTGACAGTTTGAGAGCTTCAACAATCTTTTATTCACTTGAGCACTCAAAGAGATAATGTCTTCTGGCATCAGTATGGTCAAACGTTGTATGACAGAACATCTTTAGGACCCTGCACTCATTAATGCTAGAAGAGTAGACAGCTAGCTGTCTCTTATTATCAGTACATTTTACATGAGTTTTCACCAAAATAGCAATGCCAAATGGTTTGATTTAAGATGTTGACAGAGTATGCACGACAATGAAAAGATATCATCTGCATGCATGCAGTAGATACGTTCTGTCTTCATTAAATGCACATCAGTCAAACAGATAAGAGAAGATATTGACAAGTCAATGATTTTAAATATCAAGTCGATATAAACTATAAAGATATTGTCTGTATGACTTATGAAATCGTTATGAAAGGTCAGGTTGACCAAGTCGATATGAGACAGAAGAAATCGTTGTGAAACACTTAACAAATCGTTGTAAGATGCAAGTCGTTGTGAACACATATCAAGTCGTTATGAGCTCTTAAGAAATCGTTACGGCGAGCAAGTCGTTGCGAGTTCTAAAGAAATCGTTATGATGACTTATGAAATCGTTACGGCGAGCAAGTCGTTGCGAGTTCTAAAGAAATCGTTATGATGACTTATGAAATCGTTACGGTGAGCAAGTTGTTGCGAGTTCTAAGAAATCGTTATGATGACTTATAGAATCGTTACGACGAGCAAGTCGTTGCGCTTTCTAAAGAATCGTTGCGATGACTTATAGAATCGTTATGACGGCAAGTCGTTGCGCTTTCTAAGAAATCGTTGCGATGACTTATAGAATCATTACGACAGGCAAGTCGTTGCGCTTTCTAAAAAAATCGTTGCGATGACTTATAGAATCGTTACGACGGGCAAGTCGTTGCGCTTTCTAAAGAATCGTTGCGATGACTTATAGAATCGTTGTGACATCGACTTGTTTGAAACAACATGACTTTCCAGCCAGAAAAGAATCGTTATGATAATTCTACTGAAATCGATATGCTTATAAAGAAATCGTTATGGCCTTCAATAGAAGTCGATATGAACTTAGAGAAATAATATGTTGATCAGATAAAAAGCTTTAGGGAGATAGTGCATACCTTTTATGGGCTTGTTTGACCTTGGTGTTTTTCCTGTACTTAAGACTTATGAAATATTCATTAGATATAATTGATAAACTCTTGTTTGGTTTGTTATCATCAAAATGTATATGTAATTAATTAAAATTAAATGGGGACAAACTGATCATCAATCTCCTCCTTTTTGTGATGACAAAACTGAACAATAAGCATGGATGAAAAATATCTAAAAATATGACATGCTAATATTTTCCCTTAAAAAATAATATTTCAGACATGCCAATATTTTTCTCCCCTTTTGTCATTAAGCAAAAAACAAACGGAGACAAAGAAAAAAGAGAAAGTTGGATCACCAGTAAAAGATTCTATTAACTCTGTGGAGGTACAGGTAAGTAGTAAGTAGGAGACAAAAGGGAGGTATAGTGGGAAATGGTTTCCCATGCCTGTTCTTCCTGCCGTTCAAAGTATGTTGAAAAGCTCCAACACCAATAGAGTAATTTGGTCCCATTGTGGGAGCCATCTTCTGAAGATGAAGCTGATAGTGCTTGTCAAGAAGCTCAATGTAGGAATTTCTGTCCATAGTCATTCGAAGAGTAGAGGATTTCCAAAGCTGGCACAGGAGAGGAACTGGTCCACTGTGACAGATAGTGATTGTGGTTGTCCCTGAGAGCCTTGTGAAGAGCCACATAGACTTTGTATCGTTCCTCCCAGACTTTGAAGGGATCATTGACTAGGTGGATAGAGTTCATATCAAGGAATGTGGCTGGAGAAATGGCTGGTTTGCCTTCCCTGGCCCGAGCTTCATTGATCGCAAACAACTGCTGAGCTGACAGGGGGTAGAACTTGGACCATTATGTGGAAGTCAGCCCTCACATTCTGATAGAATAGGGCCTAGGACATCAGTACTGACATGTCTCTGGATATATTCCCTAAACAAGAATCTGGGAAAAGCTACCAGGCAACCTTTCTGTACTTTAATCCTGCCCATGATTCTGGTATAACGCTCAAAAATGATTGAACCAACAGAAGACTCCATAATAAGAAAGTGAATTTGAGGAAGAGCTATCTCTTCAGGCACTTGGAGGGTAGCAAAATCCACTTTAACGTCTGAGTATGAGGGATGGCTGGAGCCAGAGTTGAGATGGCCCTTTTAAACTGACTGAGCTGAACTTCAGGAAGATTGGTGATGATCTGTAGTTATTGAAAATCATGAAATGCTTGATCATTTTGATTTCCTTTTGAATGTAGGGTGCCCAAAGCTCTTGATGATATATTCTGAACCACTCTGATAGGGTCAGGAAGTGGTCCATGGGAGGAAATCTGGCAGATTTGGCAAGAATGAATTTCTTGAGGAGATCCTTGTGACCTTTGCCCCATTGATCTTCAGATTTCGAATGAGCACCAGAAAAGATTTTGGCTCTTTCGGATTTGGTGAGAGAGGTGTAGGGTAAGATAGTGGATAAGTGATCAGAAAGATTAAGAAGGAAGGTTGACAATTGTTGCAAAAACAACCTTTGTCAGATATTCTCTATACAATGGGTTATGTTTGTGAACCACTGTAAGAGAGAACCACAAAGGTGATACTTGGGTTCAGAGGAAAGAGAGGAAATAGAAATAAGTTTCCTCTTCTTGGGGGCAGGACTGGAAGGATCTGCCCTACGAATGTGTTCTCCAACCTTCACACAGACATGAGGATCCCTTCCTCAAACTCATCCTTATCTTTCCATAAAGGGAGAGTTGAGTTGAGCTCTTTCAGGTGGATAGTGATGAAGGAGGGTGGAGGAGTAGGATGAAGAAAAGAGTGAGAAGAAGTAGGGAGGTCATCAACTGGTCCAAGGAGGGACCAGAGGAGGAGGAGGATGCTCCCGCTGAGGATGCTGGAGGGGCCTTATGTATAGGAGAAGGAGAAGGAATGGAAGTAGAGGAGCAGGAGAAAAAGTGGACTGAAATGTGTAGGTGAAGAAATTGGTCTAGATTAAGGCTTCTTGAATGTCTGAGGAGCAGGTGGAGCTGTAGGAGCTGAGGGTGGTGATGGTGGATGGTGTGTGAGAGGGAGAAGATGGCTGGGGGGCTTGGGTGCCAAGAATTTCATCTGCCTCTGTCTGCACAGACTCACCCTCCAACGGCCCTGACGGCACGACCCTTGCTCAGATGGCCTTGTGGCCCTACACCTGAACAGCTGCCCTGTTGGCGTTGCTGCTTCTGGTGCTGCTGCTTCTGGTGCTGTTGCTTCTGGCCCTGAAGGCCCTTGCTCATGCACTGCTGCCTCTGCTGAAGCTACTGCTGCTGCTTCTGGTCCTGATTCTTGGCTTGCCAGCAGGGAGGAGGGGAGGAGGGGACGAATATGATCTCCAACCACCTTCAGATTTGCTCTAGCATCCCCTTCATAGTACCCATTTCTTTATTGAACCACTTATGGCATTTCTCACACTGACTAATTCCTGGAGGTTGATGCTTGGCTCATGAAGATGAATTGGTATCTGCCTGGAGAGAACATAAGAGTGACCTTGAGCATCAAGTCTCGCTATTACTGGCTTTAAGTTGATTATAATCTTGCTGCTAACTTGCCTTTCAAAGGGAGTATTTTGACAATATTGGAATTTCAGATTCTACTTCTTTCCTTTTATTCTTAGCCTCAGAAGCTGGAGAAGGCTCATCATCATCCGAACTGGAGGAGCTGGCTGTCTCCCCTTCTCTGACATCTTTGAGCCACGAGGATATTATCATTTTCTGGTGCAGTGTCCACTGGTTCATCATAGTGATCTCCTTCTTTGCTGAATTGACCTTTGACCTGCTTCCCCTGAGCAGGAGCTTCTTCTTCATTTGATACTTGCTCCCCCGAATGAGAGCATCTTCCATTACAGCTTCACCTTGAGCAGCTGGGACTTCTACCTCTACTTGAACATCTGCCATTGGTTCATCAATGTGGCCTGATGCCACAGCCTCTTCTGCAACTCTGCCACTGGTTTCTGGAGCACTAGAGGTCAAGGAATTGAATCAATAATGTCTGAAGAATGGATGCAACGACAGTTGAGGGTAGTGGGTCCTCAACTGGAAAAGATGTCCTCTGGAAAATATCCTCAATTCTCCTTTCTGCAAAATTTACAGCTAATTCTTCTGGAAATTCTGAAGCTGGTGCTGATATCCTTTCTTCTTCCACTGTAATTTCAGACTGAACTTTTGCTAAAGAGGGGCCTGAGATTCTGCTGCTCCAACTGCTGGAGCTGAACCTGACTCTACTGGAAATTCTGGAATCAAATCTGCTGATCCCATCTCTCGATGAACAACTGAGGTGGCGTCAATGATGGCTTCGCCTTCAACAACTGAAGCCTTGAACCAGACACCATTTTCCACAGAGAAGCCACTCTTCTTCAGGTTCCTGGACCTGATTGCTTGGCCCATTTTCTCTACAACTGCCCCAGAAAGATCAACACCGAAGTGTTTGAAGATCTTGGTGTCCCAAATCTGATCTCTGGCAATTTCATTCTTTCCATCATCACTGCGGCCATATTTATCTCCTTATTTTGAATGGCCCAGTACATCATGTCTGAGTCGGCTTTTGTTCAAGATGAAAAAGTTGCACTTCTGGGAACTAAGATTTGACTACAATAAAATGGAGGCGGTTAAAGGCAGATAGTTGATTTATATCAAGCTTGCCGTCCCTCAGCTTGAATCCTGGCCTTACAATTCCCAAACCTTTCACTTGGGCGTCCACAGTGTGAACCCTACTAAATCCAGAAGTCTTCACATCAAACGGCATCTTCAGCAACTCAGAGTCTATTCTAATCAGGGTTCCTTTCACTGAAGAAACTAGGGACCCATCTTCCTCTGTTCTCATACACACGAAGAAAGCTTTTACCAAGTCCGGATAACTGACCTCTGAGAAAGTGGTAACTCCTGTCCACTGCATCTGATTGATCAAGTCTGCCACGCTGCTCATTCCATTTTTCCTCAGATTAGCAACATCGACTTCTTTATTTCCACAGAGCTTCATCTTCACAAAGGTAAACCTTTCCTGCTACTCAGGAGTGAGAAACTCGGCGCTGTAGCCACCCAAATTGCCGGCGATGACTGGTGCGGCCATGGATTCAGGTGGGAAAGTCTCTGGAGGGTTGAGACGGAAGGGGAAGAGAAGGAACCCTCAAGAAATTTTTGCGGGAAGGAGGAGGAAGGTTTAAATTTGCAGAGGGTTAAGATAGGAGTTGTTAGGGCATCGACTCATGCGACAGGATGAAAAGGGGAAAAGGTAGACAATGAGATACGAATCGTTCTGTCATTGATTTTATGAATAATTAATGTGATGTGGAAAGTGAGGTGCCAAAAGGCGGAGGAAAACGACAAAAGATGTTGACTATTCAAATCGACTTCAATGAAAGAGCGGTTACAAAGGATAATTTGAATTTCTTTTGCTTAAAAAAACATGGAGGGAAAATAGCTTAAATTTGAAAATTAATGTGCCAGTTGTAAGCAACTTTTTATCACAAATTGCACATGCCTATTCCCTTCTAAGAGATGTGAATCTCTCTTCAGGTAAGGCTTTTGTGAAAATGTCTGCTAATTGGCCATTTGTATCAATAAAGATATTTCAATATTTCCATTTGCAACATGATCACGAATAAAATGATATCTAACCTCAATATGTTTGGTCCTTGAGTGCTGAACTGGATTCTTGGTGAGATTAATGGCACTGGTGTTGTCACACAACAGTGGGATGGATTTGATGTTTAATCTGAAATCTTCAAGTTGTTGCTTTATCCATAAGAGTTTGTGTAACAACTTCCAGCAGCTACGTATTCAGCTTCAGCTGTCGATAGTGCTACTGAATTTTGTTTCTTTGAAGACCAGATATTAAGCATCCTGCAAGAAATTGACAACCATACTGGTGCTTTTCTATCTAATTTGCATCCAGCATAGTCAGCATCAGAGTAACCTACTAAGTTAATTTCACAATGTTTTGGATACCATAGACCTAACTCATGAGATCTTGCTAAATATCTAAATATTCTTTTCACAGAATTAAATGTGATTCCTTAGGATCTGCCTGATATCTAGCACACATGCATACACTAAATAAAATATCAGGTCTACTAGCTGTTAAATAAGAGTGAACCTATCATACCTCTGTAGATCTTTAATCTACTTTCTTACCATCTTTATCACTGTCTATTCTTGTTGATGTACTCATTGGTGTTGACAGTGGCTTGGTATTTTCGAATCCAAATTTCTTCAAGAGTTCTTTTGTGTATTTTGCTTAACAAATATGAGTTCCTTCTTTTCCTTGTTTGATTTGTAATCCAAGGAAATAGTTGAGTTCTCCCATCATACTCATTTCAAATTCTCCCTGCAATACTTTTCAAATACTTGCAAAGAGATTCATCAGTAGAACCAAAAATGATATCATGTACATAGATTTGAACTAATAGTATGTGTTTGACCTTTGACTTTATGAAAAGAGTGCTATCTTTGACCTCTACTGAAACCATAGTTTAAAAGAAAAGAACTAAGCCTTTCATACTAGGCTCTATGTGCCTGTTTAAACCATATAATGCTTTATGAAGTTTGAAAACATGATTAGGAAATTCTGTGTCATCAAAATCCGGAGGTTGTTCCACATAAATTTCCTCTTTTATGAAACTATTTAAGATGCAGATTTAACATCCATTTGAAATAATGTCAAGTTTAAGGTTGATGCATATGCTAGTAGTATTCTGATGGCCTCAAGTCTAGCTACAGGTGCATAGGTTTCATCGAAATCTATGCCTTCCTCTTGAGAATAGCCTTGAGCCACCAATCTGGCCTTGTTTCTTAAGATTGCACCAGTTTCATCCAATTTATTTCTGAACACCCATTGGTGCCAATGATTGGATGATCTGATAGTCTAGGAACAAGTGACCATACTTGTTTCTCTTGAATTGATTCAATTCATCTTGCATGACTATTATCCAAGATTCATCAGTAAGAGCTTCATTGATGTCCTAGGCTCTATTGAGATACAAAAGCTAAGTAATCACAAGGGATAACATTACCTCTTGTTCTTATCCCTACGGATGGATCACCAATAATGTTCTCAAGTGGGTGATCTTTCTTGTATCTCCACTCCTTTGAAGATTTTCATGAGTAACTTCTTCTTGTTGCAATTCTTCCAGAGGTGGATCATCCTTGTCCTCAATTGATGTATCCTTTAGTTTTTTGGACAGTTCATCTGCATCATCATTATCACTATCTACTTCTTTTCTCAAGGAAGGGTTAGTTTCATCAAAGATAATATGTACAGACTGTTCAATCAGTAAAGTACGTTTATTGAATACTCTATAGCCTTTGGTTTAGAAGAGTACCCCATAAAGATGCCTTCATTTGATTTGGCATCCAACTTACCAATGTCCCTTTTTCCATTGTTGTGAATAAAGCAGGGACATCCAAAGGTTCTGAAATGGCTGATCTTTGGCTTCTTCCCTTTAAACAGTTCATATGCAGTCTTCTTAGGATTGGCCTGATCATCACTCGGTTGACAATATAGCTTGATGTGTTGACTGCTTCAGCCCAAAATATCTTGGCAGATCATATTCTGAGAGCATAGTTCTTGCCATATCCAATAGGGTTCTGTTCTTCCTCTCAGCAATACCATTTTGCTGTGGTGTCCTTGGTGCTGAGAAATTATGTTCAATTCCCTGATCATCACAGAATCTAGCAACCTTTCATTTTGAAATTCACCACCATGATCTAATCGGATAGACACAATGCTGAACTTCTGATCTTTCTGGACCTTCTTGTTGAAACTAATAAAGTTTTCAAAAGTGTCATCTTTATGCTCTAGGAATGGTACCCATGTAAATCTTGAATGATCATCAACTATGACAAATCCAAAGTTCTTTCCTCCAACTGGTAGTCCTCATTGGCCCAAATAGATCCATATGTAGGAGCTCTAAGGGTTTTGAGGTGGTCACCATCGTCTTTGACTTGAAGGAGCTTTTAGTGTGCTTCCCTTAGCACAGGGTCTACAGACACCTTCCAACTTTCCACTGACTTTTGGTAGACCATCCACAGACTTTTCTTTAGCAATTTCCTCATGCCATCTATACTGTAATGTTCAAGTCGTCTGTGCCATAGTTCAGTGAACTTGTCTTTACTTGCTGCCAGACAAACATTTTGCTCTTTGAGTTCTTCAAGTAGAGCACATACAAATTCTTTTCTCTATTTGCTTCAAAGATGACTGCTCCATCTTTCACTATACTGCATTTTGACTTTTGAAACTTGATCTGATGGCCTCTGTCACACAGCTGCTGATGCTAATGAGATTGTGCTTCAGTCCCTTGACTAATAACACATCTTCTATGACTATTTTTCCTTTGCTATTCACGGAGCCACTACTTATCACTGTTCCTTTCCCATATCTCCATAAGTGACTGTTCCTTCTTCAGCTTGGAGATGAGAGAATAACTTCTGGTTTTCTGACATGTGTCTTGAGCACCCACTATCCAATACCATTTGGATGCTCGAGGGTTCCTGAATAAAAACATCAAGCTTTAGGTACCCAAATTCTTTTGGGTCCTGATTGGTTAGTATCATTGATTTTACCGTTTATTATCCATTTCTTATGTCTTGTTGGACATGTAGTTATATATTCCTAACTTATTGCAGTGACTACAGCAGGATACTTAGTTACTTTTTCTATATATTCGAAATCAGCTTTGTATGCTATATCTTGTTCAGGTACAAATTTTGGTGTTGGATATGTTTTAGGATAGACTATGGTTTCTTCATTATCTGGGGGTGTATATCCTAACCCATTTTTCTTCTTACCTGGTTTTCTAACACCTTTTAATATTAGAGAGTTTTTAGCATTAGTAAATTTTTCTAGTGTGCTTGATAGATTATCATTTTCTTCATTTAAGTTTTTAATTTCTTTCCTTAATTCATCTGCACTTTCCTGTTTTTCTAGTTTTGTTATTTGTTTATTTTTATCGTTTAAATCTTCAACAGTAGCTCATTCCTTCTTTTAAGTTCAGTTATTTGTTTTTCTAGTTCTTCATTTTCTGTTTTCAGATCAGAGTTAGTGTTTTCTAAACAAGCATTATTTTTCTTACTTGTTTTAGCAGTTTGGTTTTTCTCTATATTTTTCATAAGTTCATTAAATGCTTCCTCTAGATTATCAAAATCAGATTCATTACATGAATCAAAAGAAGAGTCAGAGGTTACCTTTTCTTCAGTATTTGCCATGAAGGCCAAGTTGGCTTCTTCTTCATCGCTGCATGAGCTTGATTCACTGTCTGAGTCCTACTGTTCTCCCATGCTGCAGCCATTGCCTTCTTCTTATACTTTCTGAACTTCTTGGAGCTCTCTTTCTTCCTGAATTTTGGTTTCTTGAATTTTGGACAATCAGCTTTGATGTGTCCAGACTTTTTACATTCGTAGTAGATGGTTTCTCCTTTCTTCATTTCTTTACCATCTAATCTTTTGAAGTCCTTGTTTTTCTTAAAGTGCCTTCTGCCGGATTGAAACTTTTTCTTTTTGCCAAGATCCGTTGCAATCTCATAGAGAGCATTGCTTCTTCATTCTCATGTCCTCATCGCTTTTTACTTTCATTTGAGCTGGCTTCTGGTGAATCTTCTTCTGCTTTCAAAGCATTGGAGTGCTCTTTCTGCTAGATGACTCTCCTAGTCTTTCCATGTTGATCTCATGGGCCATGAGGGACCCAATGAGCTTCTCTACTGACATTCTCTTCAGGTCATTAGCTTCTTCTATAGCTGTGACCTTTGGTGTCCACGAGGATGGCAAGGATCTAAGAATTTTCCTTACCATATCTGCAATCTCATAAGTCTTCCCTAGACTGGCTAAACCATTGGTGATATCGGTGAATCGATTGAACATTTGAGTGATGACTCCCTGACTGCATCTGAAATCTTTCATACTGAGTGACAAGAATGTCGATTCTTATCTCCTTTACTTTGTCTGTTCCCTCATAAGCAATCCGAGCTTTTCCCACATTTCCATCGAGGATTTGCAGGCTGAAATTCGGTTAAATCCTTCTTACTCAAAGCACAACAATGGATGCTCTTAACTTTGCAATTCAAGGAAATTTTCTTCCTGTCATCATCTGTCTATTGAGCTTTCTCATTTGTGACAACCAGGTCACCTTCTTCTACTATTGACCAAATTTGATAGTCGTGGCCTTGTAGAAAATATTCCATTCTGGTCTTCAAGTAAGGATAGTCTTCACCATCAAAGAGAGGGGGTCGGTTGACAGATTGACCTTCAATGCTACCTTGGGCTGCCATGGATCTTTACTCTTCAGATCGTTGGATCTTCTTTTTTTGTCGAAGAGACTCGCTCTGATTCCACTTGTTGTCCAGTTGACGAGCCCAGAGGGGGGGGTGAATGGGTCTTTAAAAATTATTCTAGAAGATACCTGAAACTAAAAACATTTACACAAACGTTCTTCGAAATAGGTTAGTGACAGTTAATTTAAATATCAAACATACAAAGGAGACAATCACACAACACAAGGTATTATCCTGGTTCGGACCTCCTTTCCTTAGGAGTCCTATGTCCAGTCCTTGAGCAATCTCTCAGGATTTCACTAACAAGAGTACAGTCCCCCTTAAGGACATTACAACACCCAGCTCAGCTGTCTTCCTTCACACCCGAAGGGAACAAATTCACCCTGGATACTCCACCAGGTCTTCCTTCACACTGAAGGGAACAACACCCTGGTTATCACCAGGTCTTCCTTCACAACCGCAAAGGGAACAACACCTTGGTTATTGCCAGGTCTTCCTTCACAACCGAAGGGAACAACACACAGAGAAATAGATTGAAACCAAGCCCCTAGATCAAGCTTTAACAAGCAAGGATCTGAAGCAACTAGTTCTGAGAGCAAAGATCTATGACAAGTTGAACTACAAGAAAAATCGGAAATGGAGATCGAAATATTCGGTCTCTATTTGGTCCCTAAACAGCTTAAGACCGAATAGTGACCGAATAGTGACCGAATTTGTCGGTCAAGCATTTTTGGTCACAAATTTGTGACCGACTAAATTCGGTCCTTATTCGGTCACTTAATAAGGACCGAATAGGGACCGAATTAGGTCGGTCTCTATTTAGGAACCGAACATATTCGGTCCCTAAAATAGAGACCGAATAGGGACCGAATATTCGGTCCCTATTTTAGGACTGAACTGAGCCGGTCACTATTCGGTCCCTATTTTAGGAATAGGGACCGAATATTGGTCCCTATTCGTCTCTATTTTAGGGACCGAATAGGGACCGAATATTCGGTCCCTAAATAGGACCGACCTAATTCGTCCCTATTCGGTCCCTAAAAATAGACTGAATTGGGACTGAATCATTTCGGTCACTATTAGGGACCAAATAATCGATTCTATTCGGTCCCTATTTTAGGGACTGAATTGGGACTGAATAAGTTCGGTCCCTAAATAGGGATCGACCTGATTCGTCCCTATTTTTAAGGACTGAATTGGGACCAACTCAGTTCGGTCCCTATTCGGTCCCTAAATAGGACCGAATAGTGACTGATTATAATCGGTCACTAATCGGTCCCTATTTTTTTAAATATATATATTTTAAAATATATACATTTTTAGGAAATAACCTGCGTAAATAATAATATCCACAACAATAATAATTGTCCACAATAAAAATGTCTACAACACAAAAATAATAAAAATATCCACAACAAAATATAATAAAATGTCCCAACATCACAATTAAAAATATCCACAACACAACAATAATAAAATGTCCACAACATCAGAATAATAAAATGTCCACAATAAGAATAAAAATATCCACAACACACAATAATATATGCCAACAACAATAATAAAAATGTCTACAACAATAATAATAATGAAATGAAAATCATGATGCCTCGTCTTCGTCTTCATCCTCGTGCTCGTGTCCTCCCACTCCACCCGATGAGGAACCTAAAATACATATACAACAATAATAAGTTAAAATTAAATACTATTATAAGCATAACTTATTTTAGAAGCATAAATTAAATAAACTATAAGCAATGGAGGTTAATTAGAAAGAATTTCTAATTTTGGACCCTCAAACCGAAGTTCTTCATTTTTAACTAAACTAACTTGGTTAAGACGACTTGGCGCGTCGCGGTCAAACCGGGAGTCCGAATTGAACTCTGTCAGTTTCCACAAGTCACACTCATCGGCCCGACTGTGCTGGAACAAACCGGAGGCCAATCAGAAGAGTATTTCTAATATTGGACCCTCAAACTGAAGTTTTTCATTTTTTAACGAAACTAACTTGGTTAAGACGACTTGGAGCGTCGAGGTCAACTTGATTTCGATTGAACATCGTCATTTTCCACAAGTCACACTCATCGCACCGACCGTGGTGGAACAAACCGGAGACCAATCGGATGCGTATTTCTAATTTTGGTCCCTCAAACTGAAGTTTTTTATTTTTTAACTAAACTAACTTGGTTAAGACGACTTGGAGCGTCGAGGTCAAACCGGGAGTCCGAATTGAATTCCGTCAGTTTCCACAAGTCACACTCATCGGCCCGACCGTGCTGGAACAACCGAGGCCAATCGGATGAGTATTTCTAATTTTGGTCCCTCAAATTGAAGTTTTTAACTAAACTAACTTGGTTAAGATGACTTGGAGCGTCGAAGGCAAACCGGAGTTCGAATTGAACTCCGTCAGTTTCCACAAGTCACACTCATCGGCCCGACCGTGCTGGAACAACCGGAGGCCAATTGGAAGAGTATTTCTAATTTTGGTCCCTCAAACCGATGTTTTTTCATTTTTTAACTAAACTAACTTGTTAAGACGACTTGGAGCGTCGCGGTCAAACCGGGAGTCCGAATTGAACTCCGTCAGTTTCCACAGGTCACACTCATCGGCCCGACCGTGCTGGAACAATCGGAGGCCAATCGGAAGAGTATTTCTAATTTGGACGCATAAACCGAAGTTTTTTATTTTTTAACTAACTAACTTGGTTAAGACGACTTGGAGCGTCGAGGTCAATCGGAGTCTGAATTGAACTCCGTCAGTTTCCACAAGTCACACTCATCGGCCCGACCGTGCTGAACAAACCGAGGCCAATCGGATGAGTATTTCTAATTTTGGTCCTTCAACTGAATTTTTCATTTTTTAACTAAACTAACTTGTTAAGACGACTTGGAGCGTCGAGGTCAACCGGGAGTCCTGAATTGAACTCCGTCAGTTTCCCCACAAGTCACACTCATCGCCCACGTGCTGGAACAAATCAGAGGCCATTGGAAGAGTATTTCTAATTTTGGTCCCTCAAACTGAAGTTTTTCATTTTTTAACTAAACTAACTTGGTTAAGACGACTTGGAGCGTCGCGGTCAAACCGGAAGTCCGAATTGAACTCCGTCAGTTTCCACAAGTCACACCTCATCGGCCCGACCATGCTGGAACAAATCGAGGCCAATCAGATGAGTATTTCTAATTTTGGTCCCTCAAACCGAAGTTTTTCATTTTTTAACTAAACTAATTTGGTTAAGACCTTGGAGCGTCGAGGTCAAACGGGAGTCCGAATTGAACTCCGTCAGTTTCCACAAATCACACTCATCGGCCCGACCGTGCTGGAACAAACCGAGGCCAATCGGAAGAGTATTTCTAATATTGGACCATAAACTGAAGTTTTTTATTTTTTAACTAACTAACTTGGTTAAGACGACTTGGAGCGTCGAGGTCAAACCGGGAGTCTGAATTGAACTCCGACAGTTTCTTTCCACAAGTCACACTCATCGGCCCGACCGTGCTGGAACAAACCAGAGGCCAATCAGATGAGTATTTCTAATTTTGGTCCCTCAAACCGAAGTTTTTCATTTTTAACTAAACTAACTTGGTTAAGACGACTTGGAGCGTCCAGGTCAAACCGGGAGTCCGAATGAACTCCGTCTGTTTCCACAAGTCCACTCATCGGCCCACCGTGCTGGAACAAACCAAGGCCAATTGAAGAGTATTTCTAATTTTGGTCCCTCAAACCGAAGTTTTTCATTTTTTAACTAAACTAAGTTGGTTAAGACGACTTGGAGCGTCGCGGTCAAACCGGGAGTCCGAATGAACTCCGTCAGTTTCCACAGTCACACTCATCGGCCCGACCGTGTTTGAACAAACCAGAGGCCAATCGGATGAGTATTTCTAATTTTGGTCCCTCAAACCGAAGTTTTTCATTTTTTACTAAACTAACTTGGTTAAGACGACTTGGAGCGTCGAGGTCAAACCGGGAGTCCGAATTGAACTCCGTCAGTTTCCACAAGTCACACTCATCGCCCGATCGTGCTGGAACAAACCGGAGGCCAATCAGTGAGTATTTCTAATTTTGGTCCCTCAAATCGAAGTTTTTCATTTTTTAACTAAACTAACTTGGTTAAGACGACTTGGAGTGTCGAGGTCCAAACCGGAGTCCGAATTGAACTCCGTCAGTTTCCACAAGTCACACTCATCCCCGACCGTGCTGGAACAAACCGGAGGCCAATTGGAAGAGTATTTCTAATTTTGGTCCCTCAAACTGAAGTTTTTCATTTTTTAACTAAACTACCTTGGTTAAGACGACTTGGAGCATCGCGGTCAAACCGGGAGTCCGAATTGAACTCCGTCAGTTTCCACAGTCACACTCATCGGCCCGACCGTGCTGGAACAAACCGAGGCCAATCAGAAGAGTATTTCTAATATTGGACCCATAAACCGATGTTTTTTCATTTTTTAACTAAACTAACTTGGTTAAGACGACTTGGAGCGTCGAGGTCAAACCGGGAGTTCGAATTGAACTCCGTCATTTCCACAAGTCACACTCATCGCTCGATCGTGCTGGAATAAACTGGAGGCCAATCGGATGAGTATTTCTAATTTTGGTCCCTCAAATTGAAGTTTTTTATTTTTTAACTAAACTAACTTAGTTAAGACGACTTGGAGCGTCGATCAAACCAAGTAAACTTATTGAAATTTGAATAAGTTGACTGTTAAAATAAGAAACTAAAATAAAATCAATTTACTCACATGAGGGGCCTGTGCTGATGTCGATGGTGCTGCCTGAGGAGGAATGTTGATCTGGGAGAAGACCTGGGAGATAACCTGGGAGAGGGTCTGAGAGAGCTGGGTCTAGAGTGTATCGGTCACTTGTGTTTGCATCTGGCCCAGACGAGTCTCCATCGTCTGGGCCAGACGAGACTCCAAACCAGATATCGAATCTATAATGAGCCCCTCATCTCGTTGGAGAGGTACCTGGAGCACCAACTGTGGTGAATGCACTCGTATGTGAGGCTGAACTCGAAGTGCCAGACAACACCCTGTCCGTGTCTATACTGTGCCCAAAACCATACACATGTCCTTTCTTCGGGGCACCAGATGCCGCAACCCATACCTTAGGATCTAATGTGGCTGTTCCTCCTCCCGACGTACTTCTCATTCATCTTTGGCTATATGACTCCTGCAACAATACAATTGACAATGTAATTTTAATCTGTACGATAAAAAATAATAGTGAATAGCATGTAAATACTTACCGCAACCTCCCGGGCTCTATCGCTAATGTATTGATCCGTTCCCTTTTCTTATGTTTTTATCAAACACCTCCTGAAAACTCGGAGGCCTTTTTAGCTCCTTTTCCTATTGCAGACAAAGACGACATAAATGAGTAATTAGAAGAGAAAAGATATAACAAATGGACAAATTACTTACCAATCTAGACCGATGGGTCGCAAAGGAGACAGACCTACTTGTATGCATGTTGGCCTCAGGACACCTCTCGAATACAACTTCATCTCGTTCCGTTTTGTTCTTTAGGAATGCTCTTTTTGTCTTCTGAAGGGTGATCAGCTGCTAAAAATTTTCGATGGCAATCAAACCACAGGACTTCCCACCATGTTTAAGTACAAACGATTTGGTATTATCCATACAATACGACATGCTAGCCTCCCATGTGTGCTCCAACCATATAGCATTCCATATGCAGGAAAATCACTTATAGTCCACATCAATGTTGCCCTCATGGTGAAATTTTGCTTTCTATATGCATCATAAGTATGACCCCCTCACTCCATAATAATTTCATTCATCAATCAAATGTCTTAGATAGATGTCTATATTTCTGTGGGACTTTTTGGACCAGAATCAATAAGGATAGGAACAAATTCTTCTCTCGCTTCATGCACATGCTCGGAGGAAGGTTGTATGGTGTCACGAACACTGGCCAGCTGGAGTAGGAAGCCACTGACCTCCAAATGGATTGAATCGTCAGTGCATAACCAAGCCTCACATTACCGATTCCCTTGAGAAGATAGGATAAACATGGTTGAAATGAATCCAAGCTTCACCATCTGCAGGATGAGTCATAATATCCCTGTCCCGACGTACTCTTTCTGCATGCCACCTCATATGTCCAGCTGTCTTTGAAGACATATACATCCGCTGCCCCTGGGTGTAAGGGGGAAATATCGCAATGACGCATAAGTATATCATTTCCTCTAGAATTGACCCCTCTTTTAGGTTTAAACCTATCATGATGGCAAACTGAACATGATACCATATCTGCATTCTCTTTGTCATACATATACACTGATTAGGACATGCATCTATTTTCACATATCCAAGTCCTAAATCATTGACCATCTTCTTGGCGCGATAAAAAGTTGGAGGCAACTTCTCATTTGGAGGTAACATGCTCTTGATGATGAGGAGGAGACGTCAAAGCAATTCTCAGATATATGAAATTCAGATTTCAAGTTCAACAATTGTGACACCGCTGATACCGAGTGTGTTTTTGACAACCATCCCACATGGCTCATCAGCATCCTTAAGTAACTGATAGAATCTTTCGGCTCCCTTATTCGGCACGTCTTCAGCGTATATAGGATCCTCATGTGCACTGAATGTCGGACCAACAACATCTACAACCTATCCACGTACGTACTTGTGCTTCCACATTACTAGGCTCGTGCGACCAGACTCCTCACCATGACATGTCCATTCATATAACCTTCTACAAACTCTTTTCTGTATAAAGGCGTTGAACCTCCTGGTGAATTCCACTTCAAATTTTTACAAATCAGACAAGGACATCGGATGCCACCTTCGCTGTCTACTGATGCATTTGGATTCCCCAATGCAAACTGAATGAATTCTCAACTCCAACCCTAAACTCCACGGCACCATATGATCAACTATTCTGCGATACATCCATGAACGGTCTGAAGCCATTTCTTTCCTGCACCCAACCAATATAACAGAGAAATATTTTAAAAAACAATATCACACATCCTTCGACGCAGCCGAAATGAATAGGAAGGATTTATTATTTAGATTATCACTTTTTACCCATATGTGAATATTTGATCGCACTCAGATGACCATTTACTATGTGTTTGTATTATTTGTTGAAAATTTCGGCAGTCATCTCCCCACAACCTCTTCGATATATCAAAATATTTATTGATTAAGATATTTTCTTAAACACTTACTAATAAGTGGTTAAGAAAATATTCTAAATCAATAAAGTATCTCAGAGAGGAGTGAGTAGACGCACCGAAATTTTTAACAAAATACAAGCACATAGTAAATGACCACCTAACTGCGATCAAACATTCACAGACTGTCCAAAACGGGACAATTCAGGACTTTGAGTTAGATATACACGTTCTCATCTTTCAAAATAAGACTCGTGCACATCAATCCCAAGTCTTGAACGGGAGGTTCATTGACACGGGCTTAACACGCTCTCGTGAAGTGTGTGCAGTGTTAGAAAGAAAATAAAAACTAAAGCATACATATAAACAAGTGCAATAATAAATGACATAAATATGAAAAAATAAAACAATATCATACATATAACAAGTGCATATAAACTAAATTCACACATACATGTAAATAAATTGCATTAAGTAAGAAGTACAATACAATTTTAGCTGAATTAAATTTCTTAAGGCCCAAATATTATTGATTCTCTATTCTAGATTTCAGACTTCTCGGCTGCAAAAGCAACTTGTGTTCCCCTAAAATGTCCTGGCTTGATGTCTAATCTGGAAGGACTGAATTAATTTGATGAGTCTTGCATGATGTACATATTCCTTGGTCTTTTTCGGAATGCATTGCTGATCTTTTGCATTTGGCCTCAAAAACCCTTTTTCTGACCCATCAGGCTACTGAAACACCTGATATGCATGCAATTATATATATATTACACTAATTGGCAGGTTAAAGCTACTAGGTACCAGACATGCCCTCTCTCTCCCCTCATTTGTGATTGATGAATAATTGAGTGGTGATTTAGATTTTCTATGTGATGAGGATTTTTTTAAGGTTCTGCTTCCTTTTTTAGCTCTACTTAGAATTTAGTGTCTTCAAGTTGTAC
>CM024761.1:140235090-140270701 GCA_014218235.1 Colocasia esculenta
CTTTGTGGTTTTCTCTTACAGTGACCAACAAGCATACCTCACTGTACAAAGAATACCTACAAAAGGTTGTTTTTGCCACTCTTTACAATCTTCCTTTTCTTAACCTCTCTGACCATCTAGACGTAATTCTTCCCTATACTCCTCTGTCTAAAGCCGAAAAATCCAAAATCTTCTCCTCAGCCCACTCCAAAACTGAGGAGCAATGGGCTAGATCTCATAAAGATTTGTACAATCGCTTTCTTCAGGCTAAGGCAGCAAGGTTTCCTCCCAGGGATCACTCCTTAACCCTTTCTGAGTGGTTCAAGTTTCACCACCAGAACACCTGGGCCCCTGCCATTCAGAAGCTAATCAAGCTGATCAGGCATTTCCAAATGTTCAACAACTACAGGTATCTCAACAGATTACCTGAAGTTCAGCTTAGCCAGTTCAAGAGAGCCATCAAGGTCCTTATCCACTCTGAGCAGTCTGAGGAAATAAGAGTAGATTTTGCAACTCTTCATTTACCTGAAGACATTCTCCTGCCTCAGATTCATTTCCTGATCATGGAGTCTTCGATTGGTTCAATCATCTTTGAGCGTTTTTCCAGAGTCATGGGCAGAATCAAGATTCAGAAAGGCCTCCAAGTTGGTTTTCCTAGATTTCTATTCCGGAATATCATAGAGGGTTTGTCAAATCTAATGTTCTTGCCCCTCTACTCTCAGAATGTGAAAGGCTGAATGCCTCTGAATGGTCCAAGCTTTACTCTCTGTCAGCTCAACAGCTAGCTCATCTGAATGCTGCTCAAGCCAGGGAAGGAAAAGCTCCTGTCTCTCCTGCCACTTTCTTGGACATGAACTCCATCCATCTGGTCCTTGATCCCTACAAAATTTGGGCTGAAAGGTACAAGGTGTTTCTAGCTCTACGCCATGAACTCAAGGAGAAACAGATTTTCTATCCTGTCACCATGGATCAATTCCTTGCCTATGCAAGCTTTGGTACAACTCTCCTCATCCGCTCCTCCATGGATCCAGATGATTATGACCAGTTTCTTACCAAGCAGCGCAGCATCTATCTCTCCAAGATGGCTTCAACCATGGGACCAACCTTCTTCATTGAGAGTGGTGCCTTTAGTTAATTTTTTATGCGTCAGGAAGAGCAGGCCTGGGAAGCTATTTCTCATTATGCCTCCCTTCTCTCTCCTGCTTATTATTTGCCTATACCTCCACAAGCTTAATGAATGGGTTGTGCTCTTTCTCCTCATTGTCTCTTATTCTTTGTCTCTTTCCTATTACTTTTTGCTTAATGACAAAAAGGGGGAGAATGTTTACCTACATTTGTCTAATACATTCTTGAATCATGCTTGAAGTACTTTTATTCCTGTTTACTGTTAAGTACTACTTAAATGTTGATCATAGTTTTGTCATCACCAAAAAGGGGGAGATTGATGAACAGTCCATCCCCATGTACTTTTAAATTAATTACATGCTTATTTTGGTGATAAACAAAACACTGTCAAAAGTTTTTCTAACTATGTTTTATTTAGCCTTAAGCACAGGAAATACCCAAAGAAAGTCAAGCATTTGTGGTAAGTACTTACATACATTGTTTTCAGAAGAGCTATAACGATTCCTTCATTAACTGTAACGATTTCCTCACAAGTACAACGATTTACTTATAAGATTGAATAACCTTGCTGTGTCAAACAAGTCGATGTTATAACGACTCTGTAAGTTATCGTAACGACTCCTTCAGAAGTTATAACGACTTGCTCATTATAACGACTCTGTAAGTTATCGTAACGACTCCTTCAGAAGTTATAACGACTTGCTCATTATAACGACTCTGTAAGTTATCGTAACGACTCCTTCAGAGTTATAACGACTTGCTCATTATAACGACTCTGTAAGTTATCGTAACGACTCCTTCAGAAGTTATAACGACTTGCTCATTATAACGACTCTATAAGTTATCGTAACGACTCCTTCAGAAGTTATAACGACTTGCTCGTCATAACGATTCTGTAAGTCATCGTAACGATTTCTTCAGAAGTTATAACGACTTGCTCGTCATAACGATTCTGTAAGTCATCGTAACGATTTCTTTAGAAAGTTATAACAAATTGCTTGTCATAACGATTCTGTAAGTCATCGTAACGATTTCTTCAGAAGTTATAACGACTTGCTCGTCATAACGATTCTGTAGGTCATCGTAACGATTTCTTTAGAAAGTTATAACGACTTGCTCGTCATAACGATTCTGTAAGTCATCGTAACGATTTCTTTAGAAAGTTATAACGACTTGCTCGTCATAACGATTCTGTAAGTCATCGTAACGATTTCTTTAGAAAGTTATAACGACTTGCTCGTCATAACGATTCTGTAAGTCAGCGTAACGATTCCTTTAGAAAGTTGTAACGACTTGTTTATCATAACGTTTCTATAAGTAAGCGTAACGATTCTTTTAGGAGTTATAACGACTTGGTTGTGATAACGATTTCATAAGTTATCATAACGACTTCTTCTGAGACTATAGCAATTTGTTCACAATGATTCTATCAGACTATCATAACGATTGCATAAGTCATGTTTCTATTAATTAATTGTTTATCTTGATTTAAGATACGTTGAATAGTCAAAGTTGCATCACGTCTGTTTGACTGCCATGCATTTAATAAAGACTGAACGTATCTCTGCATGGATACGGAACATATCTTCCATTCTCGTGTATTCTCTGCATGCATCTTTTAGAACGATAAACTGTTACTACTATATTTGTATCTATCTGCTCTGACGTTGATTGACATCTGGAGATAGTATAGCTGTCTACCATTAAAGCTCAACCTTGCAGAACCTTAAGGATGTACTATCCTACAACATTGGACACAGAAAGAACTACAAGCCAACTCAGAAGATCTCATCACTTTACGTGCTCCAAAGAACAAAAGACTATCGACAGGAAGCTTCCACAAATCCTTCAGTCTAACGTACACCAAAGCTGTGAGACAACGATCATCTCTTCGTCCTCATTCAAATTGGAGATATAAATACAAGACGAAGTTCTGAAGACAAAACATACACACCGAAGAAGAAAGCATTATTCATATTCAAGAGAGACCAGAACTCTGTAGCTTTCAAGTCTTCAAGATCTCTAGAGCCAGAAATTCATTCCTTTCGATCTTGGCTCTTAGCTCCTTGTGCTGTGACAAGAAAAATTAAGGAAGAGCTAGATTAGTTCTGAGAGAGTGCACATTGTGTAGATCTTTGTCTCTCAGTGCTTGTAGCTTCAGATTGAGTGTTGTAAAAGCTTGATCTAGGGGCTAGTCATTTCTTTCAAGATTTTCTTGTGTTTTTCCCTTCGTGTGTGAAGGAAGACCTGGTGGTTTCCAGGGTGGTGTTTTTCCCTTCAGGAGTGAAGGAAGACCTGGTGGTACCAGGGTGTTGTGTTCCCTTCAGGAGTGAAGGAAGACCAGCTGAGCTGGGTGGTTGTTTTTGTCCATAGGGGGACTGTACCCTAGTTAGTGAAATCCCGAGGGTTGCTCAGGGACTGGACGTAGGACTCCTAAGGAGAGGAGATCCGAACCAGGATAAATCTGTGTGTTGTGTGATTGTCTTCATTGTGTGATTGTTGTTTTTACTAACCATTACTAATCTCTTTCAAGAACTCTTTATGTTTGTTTGAGTTCAGGTTTTTATCAGATAAATTTTATTTAAAGACCCATTCACCCCCCCTCTGGGTTAGCCAACCGGGCAACAAATCTTATGAATTTGCTATTTTGAAATCCTCCTCCATGGTCTGATATGAGGAAATGATGTTGAACTTTTGATCCCTCTGAGCTAACTTACTGAATTTTAGGAAAGCCTTAAAGGTGTCTTCTTTCGATTCCAGAAATGATACCAAATGTATCTAGAATAATCACCCACTATGACGAATACAAAGTTTTAGCCTCCCAAGCTTGTTGTCTTCATTGGTCCAACTAGATCCATGTGTAGACTCCATAGGTTTTGAAGTTGTAACTTGAGTTTTACTTCTAAAGGATGCCTTTACTTGTTTATCTTTTGCACATGGTCGGCCAATGTTGCTACTCTTTGGGTCAATCTTATGAAGTCCTTCTACTAGATCATGTTTGATCAATTTCTTGATTACAACCATATTTGCATGACCTAGCCTTTTATGCCAAAGCTTTGCATTTGTATTCTTGCTTACTACAAGACATACATCTTAATCTGTAAGTTCTTCTAAATGCAGTGCAAATAAATTCTTCTCTCGAAGGGCTTCAAATATGATTTCTCCATCCTTGATTAGTATGCACTTCAATTCTTTAAACTGCACTTGATGTCCTTTGTCGCATAGTTGGATGATGTTGATCAAATTATGCTTCAAGCTTTTGACACATAAAACTTCTTAATCATATTTTTCTTCTTGCTATCTACTATGCCACAACCAATGACAATCCCTTTTCCATTATCTCTATATTTGACTATGCCTTCTTCTAATTTGATTGAAGTGAATAAGCTTCGGTCCCTTGTCGTGTGCCTTGAGCACCCACTATCCAATTACCACTTGGATGCTCTGAGGCTTGCCTACACAAAAATCCATGAAATTTTGGTACCCAAATCCTTTTGGGTCCTTGGAGGTTAGTTCCATGATAATCTTTCTTGAGAATCCATTTTAAATGTTTTGTGGTGCAGTTTCTCATAGTGTGTCCTAATTTGTTATAGTGTGTGCAACAAGATGTTCCATTTATATTTCTATTTTTTGTCTGGTTGTTTTCTTTATGTTCTTATTAACATAATTTCCTTCAGGTATACATTTTGGTAGAGGATATGTTTTTGGATATATTATATTTTTCTCATATGCAGGTGATGTATAGCCTACACCATATTTTCTTTTACTACTTCTTATGCTACTTTTAATATAAGTGATGATTTTCCATTGGCTAATTTATCTAGAGTGCAATTTAAATAGACTTTTCTTTTGTTAGATTCTTGATTTCATCCTTTAGACCATCAGAATTGTTCTTTTCAAAGCTTTCAATTTTACTGTTCTTTTCTTTTAGGTCTTCATATAATAAGCTATTCTTATGCTTTAGTTCCTTAATTTGATTTTCAAATTGTTCAATTTTAGATTTTAGATCTGAGTTGGTGTTTTCTAAGCATGTAAAATTATTTTTTAATTACCTAGATACATCTCTATGTTTTCCATATTGCTCATTGAATGCTTCTTCTAAATAATCATCATCTGAATCTGAATAGGAATCAAAAGAGGTATTTGAAGTTACCTTGTCATTAATGTTTGCCATTAAGGTAAGGTTGACTGTCTCTCCTTGTTCATCTGAGCTGGAATCTTCAAATGAGCTATCTCCATTGCTCCATAATGCTACTATGACTTTCCTTTGAATTTCTTATATTCTTTGCAGGCTTCTTTTCTTATAATCGTTCCTCTTTAAGTTCGAACAGTCCACCTTTAAGTGCCCAAGTTGCTTGCATTCGTAGCATGTAAGTTCTAGCTTCTTGCTTGCTTTGTTTTTCTAAATAATTTTCTTCGTAACTGATACTTTTCTTGGCTAGAACTTTTTCAGTTGTCTTGACAGGAGAGCTTCTTCATCACTATCTATGTCATTGCTTCACCAGTAGTGGTTTCATTTGTGCTTGTTTCTTCTACTTTAAATGCATTGATAACTTTTCTTTGATGTGCTTTGTCCTAATCTTTCCATATTTATCTCATGAGCCATAAGTGACCCAATTAGTTTTTTCAATGACATTGCGAAGAGGTTCTTTGCTTCTTCTATAGCAGTGACCATGGGAATCCACTAGTTTGGTAGAGATCGAATGATTTTTCTCACCATGTCCCCAGTGTTATATGCTTTCCCAAGTCCTTCAAGACCATTAGTTATATCATTTAATCTACTATACATTGTGTAATGGTCTCACCTGTCACCATTTGGAACTTTTCATATTGTGTAATTAGGATGTCAATCCTAGTTTCTTTCACGTTTTTTGTTCCTTCGTATGTGAGTTTCAATTTATCCCACATTTCCTTAGCAAATTTGCAAGTTGAGATCCTGTTGAATTCCTTCTTGGACAAAGCACAACATAAAATGCTTTTGGTTTTACTGTTCTAAAATAGCATTTTCTTGTTATTTTTAGTCCAACTTTCTTTTGAAGAAAGGATTACAGATATCCATCTTCTGTAATGGACCATAGATGATAGTCGTATCTTGAAGGAAGAAGTCCATTCTTATCTTCTAGTAGTTGTAATCTTCGCCAACAAATAGGGGTGACATGTTGATAGAGTGACCTTAGACATTACCTTGCGCTGCCATTGATCTTTACTCTCAGATCGTGAAATCTTCTAATTTCTTTGAGGGACCTCACTCTAATACCACTACTTCTTGCCCAGTTAGCAAGATTGAAGGGGGGGTTGAATAGGTTGCTTTCAAAATTTTTACAGGTCAAAATAAATCTTAAACAACATTATTAGTGTTAGTTAATAGCAGAAAATAAATACACAAACAATCACACACAATGCAGGTGGTTTTATCCTGGTTTGACACTGAGACTCCTTAGTCCTGTAGACACCCATTTCTGACCCATAAGTCAAGCCAAATTTCTTGTCATATTATTGATACCCCACGACGACTCATCATCGTCAAGCTGGCTTTCTCCGATCATGTTGTCCTTCCATTAGTTCATCGCCCTGAAGGGTTTTTCCTGGTCAATTCAATCAGTCTTCATTAGTATCTCGTGGCTCTCTGGGTTAGGAATCCAATGCTTCAAACTGTGCGAGGAGATTGGATGTTTCTTGTGGACACATGCTGAAAGTTCTGGAAGGAGTCAATAGCCCTGTCGCGTTCCAGTTCATAAGGCGACGCCTCGATATGTCGCGTTCTAAATGGCCTTTTATTCCTTGAAAAATCTCCAGAAAATACTTAAAGACCCTTCCTTGTAAGGAAGACGACGTATCGAGGCGTCGCTATCTGGTCGCGACCATAAAGCCGTCGCGTTATGGACTCCATACAGCTTACCCTTTCCGAGCATGACTTGGACACTTTCTATTCATGAATATCCCGAGTTTTGATCGGCCTAGAATCGTCCAATTCCTACAAAATTTTGTGGAGACGTTCTTTAGAAGTTCCTTTCTGAGATCTAATCGCCTTTTCGTGAACACACTTGCCCAACTCGATCCCTTGCCCAGTATTCCTCTCACAGTCCATTCAGGAATAACGGGGAATAAGTCACTCCATACAGCACTGTTTAGGAAGAGGTTTTTGCTGCATCTTTGTCTCCCAGAGAGCTCCAATTCCTCAGAAGACATCTTCATCTCTAGACGACCAGGAAGTGCCCCCCAGGGCGATTTCTCCCTGTCTACGCTTTCTTTCCACCCTTTTCTTCCAATTTTCTTATCATCCATGCATGCATAGAGTAGATATTTTTCGTAGTTCTGCATTAGAACACTCCACACACACTGATCTTAATCACCCAAAGGGGTTAAAACCCCACCCCACGTGAGTCCCATCCAATTATTTCATGTTTGTTCATGTTTTTGGGATAGATTCTACATGCACTAGATCTCTAGCGGGTTTCTCTTTGCTTTGATGTTCTTGGCAGGGTTTAGAAGACAATATCAACACGAGTCTCTTGGCCCTTGGCCAGTTGAGGGGTAGGAAGAGAAGGAATCCACAATCTCCATCCTCTGAAGTAGAAGGCGACCATCATAGTGTCGCGACCTGGAAGGCAATCATCTGGGCGGCGCGTTCAGATACAAGGAAGGCGATGGCTTCCTCGTCACGTTCTCAGGGTCAGGTACGCCTTCTGTAGTCTTTTCCTTTTTCCAAGGCAGTTAGCACATGTGCACTTAGCTAATTGTTTTGCAACTACTTTGGTGGCGATCACGGCCTATTTTCCTTATTATTTATTCATCTTTTGGGGAGAAAATCCCGTGATTACACCTTTTGGCCATCACGGTGGGACATCTAATGCCCTTCGTGCTTGTTTTTGTCTTCCCCTGCCTTTCCTAGTCGTCCATGTGTGTGGTTGTTTCATAAATTTTGCATTTTTTCATTCACGTTTATGACTGTTTTGAGTTCTGCTGCTTTGGGTGAGAAGGCGACGTTGTAAGGGTCACGATAAAGGTGGCGACAACGTAAGCGTCGCGATCAGGTTAGTACATCGCTGTTTGTCCATTATGCTATTTTGGTATTCTACTGTGTTGGTCCGGAAGGCGGTGTTGAAGGCGTCGCGATAAAGAAGGCGACCGTGAAGGCGTCGCGATCAGGTATGTGTTGTTTGCTCATTCGCTTGTTCATATTACTTTGAAGTCCTGTGTGCTGAATAAAAGGCGACGCTGCCAGAGTCGTCATCTGGAAGGCGACGAGTTGGTCGTCGCGATTAGGTCAGTGCCTCTAATTTCCTTTATCCTATTTTTGGGTTTACTTCGAATACTTCATCCATATTTGAGCCATATGATGTCTGTTCCATGCTTCTGAGAGTCTGTCAGTCCTCCATGCTATAGGGTTGCTTTGGTTTTGTGCATAACCAGGCCTGCCTTGCTCTCTGTCCACTGCGAAGCGGAACGCGTCTGGTGTCCTGTCGTGATCTTGGTCGCGACTGGCATCCTGTCGTGATCTTGGTCACGACAGGTTACTTGTCGCCTTCGTCTCTGAGAGCAAGTCGGTCCGGTTTTTATTTGTTAGTCCTAGATTAGAATTTGCATGCACTCCGGTGCACATAGGATTTGCATACATATTTCCATATTTGTAGTTTAGGTTGTCCTCCTCAGCGACGCCGCTCTCTCGGCCACATATTCCGTGTGTCCGACTAGAGCACTCGCTTGAGGGCCTCCGTAAGTCCCCACTGACCATGGATTCCCACACGGCCACTGGGCTGGTTGTACATGTTGCCACCTAGATGTAGGATTCATTCATTTGGTAAGTTTGAGAAAACCTAGTCACACCTGAAGTTGGAAACCTTCTCCCTTTAGGAAACCTTACTTTTGAGAGAACTTGCTGAAAATCAAACTCATTAAAAGGCAAACTTGAACCAAATAAAAGAAACCATCATCATTGCCAACTGCTTGCTTAGGTGAGACATTTTCTCTTTCTTTTGTTTGCATAGGATTGTCTGTTTAGGAAACTAGGTGTCTATCTAGGTTAGGGTGTCTCTTAGGCTTGGACAAGACTTTCCTCATTTTGGTAGTCCCACTTTCCAAATATGGAAACTTATCTGAACCCGATCTATACCAATGAGAATCAAGACGCTGCCTTCTACACTTCCCAGGATTATGAGGAGTCCCTTCCTCACGACCTCTTTGAGGAGTCGACCTGGCCTTGGGTCGCTACAATCCATGCCAGTGAGAGTCATCGTCACGACGACGTCGGCCCTTCGCAAACCATTCACTCTCCTCAGGCGGACGATCAAGCCGCTCAACTCATGCGATTAATCCCTCAATTTGATCAGTCAAAGATTCAAGATCTCATGAATGCACGACATTGTTGACTGTGCATTTTCGTTGTCCAGAGTTCTTCACACAAGTCAATATGCGCAATTCCTCTAAACTGTCTCACAAACATAAAATAGCACAAATGAACTAGCAACTGAATAGAGCTTGAATTAAAACTACTTTGACTTGAAATCGGGTAGATCTAACAGTAAGACACGAAATAAATCCACTCACAACCCTCTCTAGAAGAAAAGAAAGAGCTATTGATCTCAGAAATTTGCTCAAAATAACATGAAAAACTATAACGAAATTCTAGCAGTTTGCACAAAAGAGAATAAGAACTGTTAGCAATTCACACTGAAGAAAGACAACTCATATAAACCAAACTAAATGCCACTGGATTGAGCTTGCAGAAGAGTGGAAAAACTCAAAAAGAAAATTATAAAGTTCATCTCCCCGGGCACGATCTGAATAGAAGCAATCCCATAGAAGCACAAAGAAAATCCCTAAAAGAAATCTGAACTAGCCCCCTCTCTATAGCAGCAGAACAAATTTAAAAATGATGAATACAACCAAAATGTTGAACCATCTCCCCCAATGGCAGATCAATCTCCTCTCGCTCAACCAACAGTAAGAAGAAAACCAGAAATTGGAATAGTCAAGCTCCTCTCAGCAGTAGAAAAGAAACACAAATTTCCAAACAAATCACATCAGCCGTCCTCCTCCCAGCAAAGATGTCGAACTCCTCAACACATAAGAAATAAAGAAGATAGAATAGAAGAAATGGATTAAGCAATGTAGAAGAAATGGACACAACAATGTCCCTGGATCGATCTTCACAGCATAAGAAAAAAAATACAAATTAATTCCCAGCAGTAGCAGAGATCCCCCTAGCTATCACACCCAACAATCCAATCTCATAGGATGCTGAACTCTGGAATCTCACACAGAAGAAATGGAATAAATTCCTGAATCGAACTCCTCTGCTCTTTGGAAGAAAAGTACAGGAATAACACGACAAAAATAAAAATTCTAAGAACTTGACTGGCGAAACTTCCTTGCTCTGCTGTAAAAAGAGATTACAGAAATAAGGGGCAGAAAGTACTAAAATCTGAACTAGCTAACTCCCTACCTTGCAATCAAACCACAACAAGAAACTAAAAATCTAAACTCCCAACGGTAAGAACACCGTAAGAATGGACAAATCAACATAGAACAAATGTAAAAACCAATCACTCATAGATCGATCTGCTCTAAACATAGAAGAAAAGAAATAACAATCTCCATCTCACCTGGCTCTGCTAAAACAGAAAAATTACAAAAATAAATGGCAAAAAGAAATCCCAAAAGCTCACTAGCAAAGCAAACCCAAGCACTCCGGAAGAACAGAAAGACACAAAACTAAAGATCAACCAATCTCCCCCATTGCTCTGCGAAATGGAAAATACAGTAGAAAATGGCAAACTATAATTTCCTGAAAATTCCTACTCGCCCACCCCTTTACAAGAAGAACATGGCAAACTATAATTCCTGATAATTTCCTGAAAGCTCCTCCAGCGCACAGTTCCTATGTGCTTCACACTGCCCGCTGCACATATCAGCCCCAAATCCGTTTCCAGGCGCTTCCAGGACTTCTGAAAAGGGAAGAAAGAAAAGGTTAACAAACAATGGTATACGTGGCTGTAATGGTGAAATGGATGGTGGTAAAAAAATGTTGGCACTTATGGGGGGTATGTGGCTAAATCTGATGAGAGGAGAGAAAGAGTGTGTGGCATGATGGTGTTTAGGAAAATGATATTTATTTAACTAAGATTTATTTAAAATTTGATTTATTTCTAAACTAATATTTACAAGAGATGATTAAGAAAATCTAAGACTAAGGATTTATTTATGTACACTATACATGTAAAAGAGAAAAGAATTATTCCAAAGATATCAACTTTATTTAAATGAGAATCTAACTGTGTTCTACTCAAAAAATTAACTAATATGTTCAAAAACTTATTTACGGATGAAATGACAATTAAAATCAAATGCACATTATTTATGGACAACAGATGTCTAAAATTAACTAAATGTATGAAATTTAACACGAAAAATTTAGTAATTATCACTCCCCCTACTTGAACATTGCTAGTCCCTTAGCAATAAAAATTATTCCAAATATAGGAGTAGAAAAATGTCTCATGCTAAATAACCATCATGTAAAAGATTAATGTAAAGATATGTCTTTCCTAATTATAAGGCTTATGGCAAGAAATTAGCACAAATTGTAGCTCACTTAAGAGTTCACATCAGCCCTCCTGAAGCTCCTCTGCCTCAGCACTAATTGAGATTAGATTAATTGAGGGAGAAGAAAAGATTTGTGAAATAAGATCTTTGCTCAGTCAGATCGGGTTGTTTCTCTCAGTCTATTCTGTCCAACTTCCTTGAGGATATTTCTCTGAGCTGAGGACTTTGCCTCTTTATTTGCACTTTGTGCACTCAGAATTTCTTTATTTCTTTTTCATCCATAATGCTGCACAACCCATCACTTTTCAAGAGTATCGAGTCCAACTTTACTCAGATCCGGGGAAATTCTCATGGATAATAATTTTCCTTTTGCTTTTTCTTTTCTTTTCCTCTTTATGGAAGGATGAACAGTCAGGTTCTTTGATCATATGCCTTCACTTCCTTCGCAATTCACTTAAGGGGAAGGAGAAAATCAATCACCTCTCTCCTACTAGCCTTAGCAAATTGCTTCATTTAGGTTCAGCTAGTCTAAGTGGTTGTGTAGTGTGTGTATGAAAATCTCTGCCATAAATCCTTACATAAGGTAGACAAGGAGTGCATGTAATCCTTTACTAGAGGCTATCTAACATGGATGCTGGCAATGGGATGTGACAACTACAAAATTTTAATGGTTAAAGATCAGACACATAGTCTGGGTTGTGCAATGTCAAACAATTTAATCAAAGATGAAACATTGTGAAAAAATTTATTTGCATATATACAAGCTCAAGAAAAAGAAATGAAGTAATGGTGGGATGAGGACTATGAATGCATGCTTATTCTACCTCTCCCCCCTACTTATTACAGGAAAAGAAAGTAAGACAGAAAATTACCTGATAAAGGAAATCTGTACACTTGGGTTGCCTCCCAAGAAGCGCTAAGTTTACCATCTTTAGCCGGACGCCATTATGCTTCATTTGCCTCAGCTAATTGGTAGAATCAAATTTCAAGGAATGTGGGCTTTCAAAGAAATGCTTTAACCTCTGCCCATTAACAGTGAATGATTGTCCAATTTTAAGATCAAGAATAATGACAACACCATTGTCACAAGCTTTGACAACAGTGTAAGGACCATCCCATCGGGACTTCAATTTTCCACGAAGCCTAGAATTGAATAGCCAGACCTTATCATGCACTTGAAAAAATTTTCTATGAATGTGTTTGTCATGGAATGCTTTGTCTTTGGCTTTATATTTTTGGCATTGGCTTTGGATTTTTCTCTCCCTTAAACCCTAGAGCACAGGGTTGGTCTACTGCTTTCTCCACGCAAGATTCTTCTAAGGAGTCTACCACTAGACAATTCTCTCCTTGATCATAGTGCCCAGATGCCTTAAAAATATTGATACTAACCCGCTCATCCCAAATGATATATCCATCATCCCGGTAGCACAATTAATGTTAACTCTAGTTGTAGCAAAAAGGGTCTACCAAGGATGATGGTGGACTAAGTTAAATCCTGAGGAGTGTTCATGTCCAAAATGATGAAATCGGCAGGGAAGTAACAATCATTGATTTTTATAATAACATCCTCAACTAAGCCTTTAGGAGTGGTGACAGAACGATCGGCTAGTTGAAGGACGACAGAAGTGGGTTTCAATTCTCCTAACTTGAATTTCTCAAAAATAGCATAAGGTAGGAGATTGACACTGGCTCCCAAATCCAAAAGACTGCTTTCAAAAGTGACTCCACCAAGGGTGCAAGGAATTAGTGGAGTGCCTGAATCTTTAAGCTTCTTAGGGAGTTGGTTCAAGATAACAGCACTCACAGTTTCTGGAAGAATGATTGTTTCAATTTTATTCCTCATTTCACGTTTTGTAGTGCACATTTCTTTTAAGAATTTGGCATAAGCAGGCACATGCTTAATGGCATCATGGAGAGGAATGTTGATGTGAACTTGTTTAAATAGTTCCAAGAGTTCTTCATTACCAGTTGATTTTTTTTGGATTTTGGTTTAAAGCTTCAGGAAAAGGGACTCTTGGAATGTAGAAGCTGGATCTTCATTCATTTTGACTTTGTCTAGTGATTCTTCTGTCATTTTTTTTTCCCTTGGATTTTTCTTTTCAACATCTTCTTCAATCTCTTCTTCAATTTCATTTTCTTTATCCTCATTCAATGTTGGCATGTGTGGGTGAGGATTTATCATGATTTTCCACTTCTTAAAGTTGACAGAGTTTTGACATTTTCCACTTGGGGGCCCCTAGCTTGGGCAGGAGGATGGTCCTGTTGTATAGGTTGATTCTGAATTTGTGGTGCTGGAATATTCTGGATAAAAGCTTGTTGTTGGTTTTGTGGTGGAGGGGCATTTGGTCTTGCAGGTAGTCTATACCCCTGAGCTTGATAGTATTGCTGGTTCTGATAAAATCCGGGAGGGTTGTTCCTTGGGTTTGCTACAGCTTGACTTGGCAACTGACCCAATTCCCTCCTATGACACACATCAGCAATCTGAGACTCTATCCTTGCAAAATTTGTTGAAAATTTTGGTTTGAGTTTGATATTGAGTTTATTGTTCTTGCACAGTTTGGCATAGAGTCGCCATCATATTTTGGAGTTGATCTTTTATCATCCCAATTAGGCTGAGGAGGTGGTGGTTGATATGAAGGTTGGTGGAAATTTGTGTGAGCAAATTGAGTTGAAATTTGATTTTCTTGGACTTGTGGAGGTTTAGAGTAAGAAGATTGGCCAAATCTTGAATTCTGGTTGGGATAGGATTGACCGTACATGGATTGCTTAAAGGAAGGTTGGGAAACTTGTTCAGATTGATTTTTCAAGAAAAGTTCGGATGGTTCCTCCAACCAGGGTTGTATGTGTTAGAGTATGGATCATAGGAGGGTTTGTAGAAGCCTTGAGCAGCTTGAACTTGTTCTTGAATGAAGGGGGTAATTGGGCAGTAGTGGGACAAGCACTGGTGGGATGAGCTGGGCTAGCACACATAGCGCAAGTTGCAGGTGGTTGAGAAAATTGAGGTGTGGCTTGCCCAGTCAAAGATAGCAATTGATCAAATTTTTGTTCCAACTTCTGCTCCAATCTCTGATCAAGTCTAGCTAACATGTCTTCTACCCTAGAATTTGATTCTCCTCTCTCCCTTAGTTCATACATCCATGCCTTCTTTATAGGTCCTAGTGCTCTCTCATAAGAGTGGAGTGAGGCATGATTGATAGAGTTCTCACTCAATATCTCAAACAGATTATATGCCTCATCCTCGCTCTTCGTCATGAATGCTCCTCCACATGAGGCATCAACCATCTGCCTATTTGATTCCGTCAGTCCTTCATAAAAAGCTGGACTATTTGCCACCTCGACAGACCATGATGAGGACATTTTCTAAGCAACTCTTTTAGTCTTACCCATGATTCATGCATTAATTCTCCCGGGTGTTGGGAGAATCCAGTTATTGCTCTTCTCATTGTATTTGTTCGGCCAATGGGGTAAAATTTCTTCAAAAATTCCTGCTGCATTTCTGGCCAAGTTGTAATTGTTCTCCCTATCGTTCCTAACCAATATTTGGCCTTATCTTTCAAAGAGAATGGAAATAGGGTCAATCTCAAGGCATTTTTAGTGAAGTTTTGGATCCTTACAGTGGAACAAATCTCTAGGAACTCATCTATATGCCTATAGGGGTCTTCATGGGATTGCCATAAAAAGATGGCAACATCTGAATGGTTCCTGGCTTGATCTCAAAATGATTTGCTGGAATTTCTGGCCTGATGCAAGTGGCAGGTTGATAATTAGAAGGAATAAAGTATTCCTTCATCTGTCTGGGTGCAGCCTCTTCTACATTTCTAGCAACTTGGTTCTGGTTTTGGTTGGCCATCCTATGAAAGAATCTTTCAATCTCGTCTATAGGTTGAGCCAAATCTATGTTCAGGGACCGTCTACCAAGCATGCATAGATGAAAAGCCCTCTATTTATGATTTTTGAATTTTTAGATTTTTATTGATTTTTTTTATGACAAACACAAACAATCACACACTTTTAAGACAAATTATCCTAAACTCTAAGTGTTCTTTGGACTTATGTTATTTTTCTCAAATCAGATTTATGCTTGCTTAAGTCCAATCCTAACTCTTCTTGTACCGGCCAGGTAAGAGGTGGAGTAGAGGGAGGCCCCCCTTGCTTTCGCAAGGACCCAATTAAATAACCTCTAGCTCACTTAAGCGTAAGCTTTTTAACCTCTAATCCTAGACACCAGACTTAAAGAGAAATTTTGAATTCAAGAAAGGATAAATCTAATTATGAACCCTAGGGCCAAGTCTACTGATTTTTATTAAAAGCTGGGCAAATGCAAGAATGTGGAAATGTTTTGTGATTTTTGGGCAAAGGAAAGGGTGATGAAATCCCTCACCTTATCTTTTTATTCTAATGGGTGAAGCCCTTAAGCAGTCCCATTTAAAAACATGAAGTGCACATATCAAATTCAAATAATGGGTTGTCTAATGCTGTCTAATGCATGAAACGAGCGATGGAAGTCTTACCTTTCCCCGCACTCTTCAATGCAAGAAAATGAAATTCAAATTACAATTAAGATGATGAATGTCCTAAAACATGGGATTCTAATCTTAAGAAGATGAAATTTTTATTTGCAAATCAAACGGCTAACATGGAAGAGCGATTTGAAATTTTTTTAGATTTTATATTTTTTTATTTGGTTTTTGAACTAAATGAAATGAAACTAAGAAAATATAAGGTGCTACTATAAACTAATTCTCAAACCACACAAACCACAAAAGTCCAATTATTACATGCCAACTGAAAAGAAATCTCTGTACATGCACAGAGAGTACATCAAAACCTCACTACAAATTTCTCTCATACTCCTCTATCTAGAATTCTGAATTAAAAGAAAATTGCAAAAACAAATCAGCAAGCTTCTCTCCAATGGGCTTCAAAGGTCAAGCCCAATCTCCATGTTCCACTCCTTGTGTAAATCTGAAATAAGAAGTCCAATAACAAGTCAAATAGAAAGCCCAAAGCAAATGAAATCAAATCAAAATAGAATTAAATCAAACTCTAACGCCTCCCCGGCAACGGCGCCAAGATGAACGCGCGACATTGTTGACTGTGCATTTTCGTTGTCCAGAGTTCTTCGCACAAGTCAATATGCGCACTTCCTCTAAACTGTCTCACAAACATAAAATAGCACAAATGAACTAGCAAAGTGGTGAGAACAGGTCATATCCACGGAGAGGCTGAATAGAGCTTGAATTAAACTACTTTGACTTGAAATCGGGCAGATCTAACAGTAAGACACGAATTAAATCCACTCACAACCCTCTCCAGAAGAAAAGAGAGCTATTGATCTAAAAAATTTGCTCAAAATAACATGAAAAACTATAACAAAATTCTACCAGTTTGCACAAAAGAGAATAAGAACTGTTAGCAATTCACACGGAAGAAAGACAACTCATATGAACCGAAATAAATGCCACTAGATTGAGCTTGCAGAAGAGTGGAAAAACTCAAAAAGAAAATTATAAAGTTCATCTCCCCGGCCACCATCTGAACAGAAGCAATCCCATAGAAGCACTGAAGAAAATCTCCAAAAGAAATCTGAACTAGCCCCCTCTCTACAGCAGCAGAACAAATTTAAAAATGATGAATACAACAAAATGTTTAACCATCTCCCCCAACGGAAGATCAATCTCCTCTCGCTCAACCAACAGCAAGAAGAAAACTAGAAATTGGAATAGTCAAGCTCCTCTCAACAGCAGAAAAGAAACGCAAATTTCCAAACAAATCACATCAGCCGTCCTCCTCCCAATAAAGATGTTGAACTCCTCAACACATAAGAAATAAAGAAAATAGAACAGAAGAAATGGATTAAGCAAATGTAGAAGAAATGGACACAACAATGTCCCTGGATCGATCTTCACAGCATAAGAAAAAAAATACAAATTAATTCCCAGCAGTAGCAGAGATCCCCTAGCTATCACACCCAACCAATCCAATCTCATAGGATGCTGAACTCTGGAATCTCACACAGAAGAAATGGAATAAATTCCTGAATCGAACTCCTCTGCTCTTTGGAAGAAAAGTACAGGAATAACACGACAGAAATAAAAATTCTAAGAACTTGACTGGCGAAACCTTCTTTGCTCTGCTGTAAAAAGAGATTACAGAAATAAGGGGCAGAAAGTACTAAAAATCTGAACTAGCTAACTCCCTACCTTGCAATCAAACCAGAACAAGAAACTAAAAATCTAAACTCCCAACGGTAAGAACACCGTAAGAATGGACAAATCAACACAGAACAAATGTAAAAAACCAATCACTCATAGATCGATCTGCTCTAAACATAGAAGAAAAGAAATAACAATCTCCATCTCACCTGGCTATGCTAAAACAGAAAAATTACAGAAATAAATGGCAAAAAGAAATCCCAAAAGCTCACTAGCAAAGCAAACCCAAGCACTCCGGAAGAACAGAAAGAACACAAAACTAAAGATCAACCAATCTCCCCCATTGCTCTGCGAAAAGGAAAATACAGTAGAAAATGGCAAACTATAATTTCCTGAAAATTCCTACTCGCCCACTCCTTTACAAGAAGAACAGAAGAACAAATTAAGAAATCCTAAAATCGAACCAGCCTCTCCCTGCTCTGATAAAACAGAAAATACAAGAAAATGGAAACTAGAAATCCTCAGAATTCCTAACTCTTTCGTGAAGAGGACCTTGGGGTCCTTTATAGACCTCAGGGCCTCTGCTTCCCGCCTCCTGGATTAGGAGGTCTGCAACTCTGTATCGCCCTGGATCGCCACCTCAGCAGGCCCTGGATTGCCACCTCAGCAGACCCTCACGCCTGCGCAGCACACACACACCCGCCTTCTTCCAACACACTAGCCAACCAGCTCACGAGCCCGCACATCAAATCGGCAGATCCTGGTTGCTCCAACCCGCCGCTTCTAGCTCACGAGCCCGCACCATACACAACCCATCTCTTGCATGCATCGCGCCAGGGCCGAGCACCTTCTTCCCGCCAACACACATCCACAGCCTGGCCAGCAGTGACCCAGCCTAGCCAGCTTCCATGCGCTCCACACAGCCGCTGCATCGCCATGGCCTGGCCGCCACCTCAGCACACATCAGCAGCAGTCGCTTGCCCAACTGCTTCGCATGGGAGCCTCACACCTCCACCCTCAACATCCGCTCTAGCACACACCATCGCCAAGCACCAGCCGCCTAGCAGCGCTGGTCCAGCAGACCTGGCCGCCACCTGGTCATAGCTGCTTCTAGATCCGGCTGCGCCTCTACTTGCTCCATAGCCCCGCAGGCACCAGCTCCTCCAGCGCACAGTTCCTCTGTGCTTCACACTGCCCACTGCACATATCAGCCCCAAATCCATTTCCAGGCGCTTCCAGGACTTCTGAAAAGGGAAGAAAGAAAGGTTAACAAACAATGGTATACGTGGCTGTAATGGTGAAATGGATGGTGGTAAAAAAATGTTGGCACTTATGGGGGGGTATGTGGCTAAATCTGAGAGAGGAGAGAAAGAGTGTGTGGCATGATGGTGTTTAGAAAATGATATTTATTTAACTAAGATTTATTTAAAATTTGATTTATTTCTAAACTAATATTTACAAGAGATGATTAAGAAAATCTAAGACTAAGGATTTATTTATGTACACTATACATGTAAAAGAGAAAAGAATTATTCCAAAGATATCAACTTTATTTAAATGAGAATCTAACTGTGTTCTACTCAAAAAATTAACTAATATGTTCAAAAACTTATTTACGGATGAAATGACAATTAAAATCAAATGCACATTATTTATGGACAACAGATGTCTAAAATTAACTAAATGTATGAAATTAACACGAAAAATTTAGTAATATCACCCCCCTACTTGAACATTGCTAGTCCCTTAGCAATAAAAATTATTCCAAATATAGGAGTAGAAAATGTCTCATGCTAAATAACCATCATGTAAAAGATTAATGTAAAGATATGTCTTTCCTAATTATAAGGCTTATGGCAAGAAATTAGTGCACAAATTGTAGCTCACTTAAGAGTTCACATCAGCCCTCCTGAAGCTCCTCTGCCTCAGCACTAATTGAGATTAGATTAATTTGAGGGAGAAGAAAAGATTGTGAAATAAGATCTTTGCTCAGTCAGATCGGGTTGTTCTCTCAGTTCTATTCTGTCCAACTTCCTTGAGGATTATTTCTCTGAGCTGAGGACTTTGCCTCTTTATTTGCACTTTGTGCACTCAGAATTCTTTATTTCTTTTCATCCATAATGCTGCACAACCCATCACTTTTCAAGAGTATCGAGTCCAACTTTACTCAGATCCGGGGCAATTCTCATGGATAATAATTTTTCCTTTTGCTTTTTCTTTCTTTTCCTCTTTATGGAAGGATGAACAGTCAGGTTCTTTGATCATATGCCTTCACCCTTCGCAATTCACTTAAGGGGAAGGGAGAAAACCAATCACCTCTCTCCTACTAGCCTTAGCAAATTTGCTTCATTTAGGTTCAGCTAGTCTAAGTGGTTGTGTAGTGTGTGTATGAAAATCTCTTGCCATAAATCCTTACATAAGGTAGACAAGGAGTGCATGTAATCCTTTACTAGAGGCTATCTAACATGGATGCTGGCAATGGGATGTGACAACTACAAAATTTTAATGGTTAAAGATCAGACACATAGTCTGGGTTGCGCAATGTCACACAATTTAATCAAAGATGAAACATTGTGAAAAACATTTATTTGCATATATACAAGCTCAAGAAAAAGAAATGAAGTAATGGTGGGATGAGGACTATAATGCATGCTTATTCTACCTCTCCCCCCTACTTATTTACAGGAAAAGAAAGTAAGACAGAAAATTACCTGATAAAGGAAATCTGTACACTTGGGTTGCCTCCCAAGAAGCGCTAAGTTTACCATCTTTAGCCGGACGCCATTATGCTTCATTTGCCTCAGCTAACTTGGTAGAATCAAATTTCAAGGAATGTGGGCTTTCAAAGAAATGCTTTAACCTCTGCCCATTAACAGTGAATGATTGTCCAATTTTAAGATCAAGAATAATGACAACACCATTGTCACAAGCTTTGACAACAGTGTAAGGACCATCCCATCGGGACTTCAATTTTCCACGAAGCCTAGAATTGAATAGCCAGACCTTATCATGCACTTGAAAAAATTTTCTATGAATGTGTTTGTCATGGAATGCTTTGTCTTTGGCTTTATATATTTTTGGCATTGGCTTTGGATTTTTCTCTCCCTTAAACCCTAGAGCACAGGGTGGTCTACTGCTTTTCACGCAAGATTCTTCTAAGGAGTCTACCACTAGACAATTCTCTTGATCATAGTGCCCAGATGCCTTAAAAATATTGATACTAACCCGCTCATCCCAAAATGATATATCCATCATCCCGGTAGCACAATTAATGTTAACTCTAGTTGTAGCCAAAAAGGGTCTACCAGGATGATGGTGGACTAAGTTAAATCCTGAGGAGTGTTCATGTCCAAAATGATGAAATCGGCAGGGAAGTAACAATCATTGATTTTTATAATAACATCCTCAACTAAGCCTTTAGGAGTGGTGACAGAACGATCGGCTAGTTGAAGGACGACAGAAGTGGGTTTCAATTCTCCTAACTTGAATTTCTCAAAAATAGCATAAGGTAGGAGATTGACACTGGCTCCCAAATCCAAAAGACTGCTTTCAAAAGTGACTCCACCAAGGGTGCAAGGAATTAGTGGAGTGCCTGGATCTTTAAGCTTCTTAGGGAGTTGGTTCAAGATAACAGCACTCACAGTTTCTGGAAGAATGATTGTTTCAATTTTATTCCTCATTTCACGTTTTGTAGTGCACATTTCTTTTAAGAATTTGGCATAAGCAGGCACATGCTTAATGGCATCATGGAGAGGAATGTTGATGTGAACTTGTTTAAATAGTTCCAAGAGTTCTTCATTACCAGTTGATTTGTTTTTGGATTTTGGTTTTAAAGCTTCAGGAAAGGGACTCTTGGAATGTAGCAGCTTGGATCTTCATTCATTTTGACTTTGTCTAGAGATTCTTCTGTCATTTTCTCTTTTCCCTTGGATTTTTCTTTTTCAACATCTTCTTCAATCTCTTCTTCAATTTCATTTTCTTTATCCTCATTCAATGTTGGCATGTGTGGGTGAGGATTTATCATGATTTTTCCACTTCTTAAAGTTGACAGAGTTTTGACATTTTCCACTTGGGGGCCCCTAGCTTGGGCAGGAGGATGGTCCTGTTGTATAGGTTGATTCTGAATTTGTGGTGCTGGAATATTCTGGATAAAAGCTTGTTGTTGGTTTTGTGGTGGAGGGGCATTTGGTCTTGCAGGTAGTCTATACCCCTGAGCTTGATAGTATTGCTGGTTCTGATAAAATCCGGGAGGGTTGTTCCTTGGGTTTGCTACAGCTTGACTTGGCAACTGACCCAATTCCCTCCTATGACACACATCAGCAATCTGAGACTCTATCCTTGCAAAATTTTGTTGAAAATTTTGGTTTTGAGTTTGATATTGAGTTTATTGTTCTTGCACAGTTTGGCATAGAGTCGCCATCATATTTGGAGTTGATTCATTTTATCATCCCAATTAGGCTGAGGAGGTGGTGGTTGATATGAAGGTTGGTGGAAATTTGTGTGAGCAAATTGAGTTGAAATTTGATTTCTTGGACTTGTGGAGGAGGTTTAGAGTAAGAAGATTGGCCAAATCTTGAATTCTGGTGGGATAGGATTGACCGTACATGGATTGCTTAAAGGAAGGTTGGGAAACTTGTTCAGATTGATTTTTCAAGAAAAGTTCGGATGGTTCCTCCAACCAGGGTTGTATGTGTTAGAGTATGGATCATAGGAGGGTTTGTAGAAGTCTTGAGCAGCTTGAACTTGTTCTTGAATGAAAGGGGGTAATTGGGCAGTAGTGGGACAAGCACTGGTGGGATGAGCTGGGCTAGCACACATAGCGCAAGTTGCAGGTGGTTGAGAAAATTGAGGTGTGGCTTGCCCAGTCAAAGATAGCAATTGATCAAATTTGTTCCAACTTCTGCTCCAATCTCTGATCAAGTCTAGCTAACATGTCTTCTACCCTAGAATTTGATTCTCCCTCTCCCTTAGTTCATACATCCATGCCTTCTTTATAGGTCCTAGTGCTCTCTCATAAGAGTGGAGTGAGGCATGATTGATAGAGTTCTCACTCAATATCTCAAACAGATTATATGCCTCATCCTCGCTCTTCGTCATGAATGCTCCTCCACATGAGGCATCAACCATCTGCCTATTTGATTCCGTCAGTCCTTCATAAAAAGCTTGGACTATTTGCCACCTCGACAGACCATGATGAGGACATTTTCTAAGCAACTCTTTTAGTCTTACCCATGATTCATGCATTAATTCTCCCGGGTGTTGGGAGAATCCAGTTATTGCTCTTCTCATTGTATTTGTTCGGCCAATGGGGTAAAATTTCTTCAAAAATTCTGCTGCATTTCTGGCCAAGTTGTAATTGTTCTCCCTATCGTCCTAACCAATATTTGGCCTTATCTTTCAAAGAGAATGGAAATAGGGTCAATCTCAAGGCATTTTTAGTGAAGTTTGGATCCTTACAGTGGAACAAATCTCTAGGAACTCATCTATATGCCTATAGGGGTCTTCATTGGGATTGCCATAAAAAGATGGCAACATCTGAATGGTTCCTGGCTTGATCTCAAAATGATTTGTGGAATTTCTGGCCTGATGCAAGTGGCAGGTTGATAATTAGAAGGAATAAAGTATTCCTTCATCTGTCTGGGTGCAGCCTCTTCTACATTTCTAGCAACTTGGTTCTGGTTTTGGTTGGCCATCCTATGAAAGAATCTTTCAATCTCGTCTATAGGTTGAGCCAAATCTATGTTCAGGGACCGTCTACCAAGCATGCATAGATGAAAAGCCCTCTATTTATGATTTTGAATTTTTAGATTTTTATTGATTTTTTTTTATGACAAACACAAACAATCACACACTTTTAAGACAAATTATCCTAAACTCTAAGTGTTCTTTGGACTTATGTTATTTTTCTCAAAATCAGATTTATGCTTGCTTAAGTCCAATCCTAACTCTTCTTGTACCGGCCAGGTAAGAGGTGGAGTAGAGGGAGGCCCCCTTGCTTTCGCAAGGACCCAATTAAATAACCTCTAGCTCACTTAAGCGTAAGCTTTTTAACCTCTAATCCTAGACACCAGACTTAAAGAGAAATTTTGAATTCAAGAAAGGATAAATCTAATTATGAACCCTAGGGCCAAGTCTACTGATTTTTATTAAAAGCTGAGGCAAATGCAAGAATGTGGAAATGTTTGTGATTTTGGGCAAAGGAAAGGGTGATGAAATCCATCACCTTATCTTTTATTCTAATGGGTGAAGCCCTTAAGCAGTCCCATTTAAAAACATGAAGTGCACATATCAAATTCAAATAGGGTTGTCTAATGCTGTCTAATGCATGAAACGAGCGATGGAAGTCTTACCTTTCCCCGCACTCTTCAATGCAAGAAAATGAAATTCAAATTACAATTAAGATGATGAATGTCCTAAAACATGGGATTCTAATCTTAAGAAGATGAAATTTTTATTTGCAAATCAAACGGCTAACATGGAAGAGCGATTTGAAAATTTTTTTAGATTTTATATTTTTTATTTGGTTTTGAACTAAATGAAATGAAACTAAGAAAATATAAGGTGCTACTATAAACTAATTCTCAAACCACACAAACCACAAAAGTCCAATTATTACATGCCAACTGAAAAGAAATCTCTGTACATGCACAGAGAGTACATCAAAACCTCACTACAAATTTCTCTCATACTCCTCTATCTAGAATTCTGAATTAAAGAAAATTGCAAAAACAAATCAGCAAGCTTCTCTCCAATGGGCTTCAAAGGTCAAGCCCAATCTCCATGTTCCACTCCTTGTGTAAATCTGAAATAAGAAGTCCAATAACAAGTCAATAGAAAGCCCAAAGCAAATGAAATCAAATCAAAATAGAATTAAATCAAACTCTAACGCCTCCCCGGCAACGGCGCCAAGATGAACGCGCGACTGTTGACTGTGCATTTTCGTTGTCCAGAGTTCTTCGCACAAGTCAATATGCGCACTTCCTCTAAACTGTCTCACAAACATAAAATAGCACAAATGAACTAGCAAAGTGGTGAGAACAGGTCATATCCACGGAGAGGCTGAATAGAGCTTGAATTAAAACTACTTTGACTTGAAATCGGGCAGATCTAACAGTAAGACACGAATTAAATCCACTCACAACCCTCTCCAGAAGAAAAGAAAGAGCTATTGATCTAAAAAATTGCTCAAAATAACATGAAAAACTATAACAAAATCTACCAGTTTGCACAAAAGAGAATAAGAACTGTTAGCAATTCACACGGAAGAAAGACAACTCATATGAACCGAAATAAATGCCACTAGATTGAGCTTGCAGAAGAGTGGAAAAACTCAAAGAAAATTATAAAGTTCATCTCCCGGCCACCATCTGAACAGAAGCAATCCCATAGAAGCACTGAAGAAAATCTCCAAAAGAAATCTGAACTAGCCCCCTCTCTACAGCAGCAGAACAAATTTAAAAATGATGAATACAACCAAAATGTTTAACCATCTCCCCAACGGAAGATCAATCTCCTCTCGCTCAACCAACAGCAAGAAGAAAACTAGAAAGAATAGTCAAGCTCCTCTCAGCAGCAGAAAAGAAACGCAAATTTCCAAACAAATCACATCAGCCGTCCTCCTCCCAGTAAAGATGTTGAACTCCTCAACACATAAGAAAAAAAAAAATAGAACAGAAGAAATGGATTAAGCAAATGTAGAAGAAATGGACACAACAATGTCCCTGGATCGATCTTCACAGCATAAGAAAAAAATACAAATTAATTCTTAGCAGTAGCAGAGATCCCCCTAGCTATCACACCCAACCAATCCAATCTCATAGGATGCTGAACTCTGGAATCTCACACAGAAGAAATGGAATAAATTCCTGAATCGAACTCCTCTGCTCTTTGGAAGAAAAGTACAGGAATAACACGACAGAAATAAAAATTCTAAGAACTTGACTGGCGAAACCTTCTTTGCTCTGCTGTAAAAAGAGATTACAGAAATAAGGGGCAGAAAGTACTAAAAATCTGAACTAGCTAACTCCCTACCTTGCAATCAAACCAGAACAAGAAACTAAAAATCTAAACTCCCAACGGTAAGAACACCGTAAGAATGGACAAATCAACACAGAACAAATGTAAAAACCAATCACTCATAGATCGATCTGCTCTAAACATAGAAGAAAGAAAAATAACAATCTCCATCTCACCTGGCTATGCTAAAACAGAAAAATTACAGAAATAAATGGCAAAAAGAAATCCCAAAAGATCACTAGCAAAGCAAACCCAAGCACTCCGGAAGAACAGAAAGAACACAAAACTAAAGATCAACCAATCTCCCCCATTGCTCTGCGAAAAGGAAAATACAGTAGAAAATGGCAAACTATAATTTCCTGAAAATTCCTACTCGCCCACTCCTTTACAAGAAGAACAGAAGAACAAATTAAGAAATCCTAAAATCGAACCAGCCTCTCCCTGCTCTGATAAAACAGAAAATACAAGAAAATGGAAACTAGAAATCCTCAGAATTCCTAACTCTTTCGTGAAGAGGACCTTGGGGTCCTTTTATAGACCTCAGGGCCTCTGCTTCCCGCCTCCTGGATTAGGAGGTCTGCAACTCTGTATCGCCCTGGATCGCCACCTCAGCAGGCCCTGGATTGCCACCTCAGCAGACCCTCACGCCTGCGCAGCACACACACACCCGCCTTTCTTCCAACACCCCAGCCAACCAGCTCACGAGCCCGCACATCAAATCGGCAGATCCCTGGTTGCTCCAACCCGCCGCTTCTAGCTCACGAGCCCGCACCATACACAACCCATCTCTTGCATGCATCGCGCCAGGGCCGAGCACCTTCTTCCCGCCAACACACCCACAGCCTGGCCAGCAGTGACCCAGCCTAGCCAGCTTCCATGCGCTCCACACAGCTGCATCGCCATGGCCTGGCCGCCACCTCAGCACACATCAGCAGCAGCCGCTTGCCCAACTGCTTCGCATGGGAGCCTCACACCTCCACCCTCAACATCCGCTCTAGCACACACCATCGCCAAGCACCAGCCGCCTAGCAGCGCTGGTCCAGCAGACCTGGCCGCCACCTGGTCATAGCTGCTTCTAGATCCGGCTGCGCCTCTACTTGCTCCATAGCCCCGCAGGCACCAGCTCCTCCAGCGCACAGTTCCTCTGTGCTTCACACTGCCCACTGCACATATCAGCCCCAAATCCATTTCCAGGCGCTTCCAGGACTTCTGAAAAGGGAAGAGAAAAGGTTAACAAACAATGGTATACGTGGCTGTAATGGTGAAATGGATGGTGGTAAAAAAATGTTGGCACTTATGGGCGGGTATGTGGCTAAATCTGATGAGAGGAGAGAAAAGAGTGTGTGGCATGATGGTGTTTAGGAAAATGATATTTATTTAACTAAGATTTATTAAATTAATTTATTTCTAAACTAATATTTACAAGGGATGATTAAGAAAATCTAAGACTAAGGATTTATTTATGTACACTATACATGTAAAAGAGAAAAGAATTATTCCAAAGATATCAACTTTATTTAAATGAGAATCTAACTATGTGTTCTACCCGAAAAATTAACTAATATGTTCAAAAACTTATTTATGGATGAAATGACAATAAAATCAAATGCACATTATTTATGGACAACTGATGTCTAAAATTAACTAAATGTATGAAATTTAACATGAAAATTTAGTAGTATCAACGGCCCTCAAAGGAAAGGCCCTCATCACCCTCACCCAGAGCGGGCGGCTCACGCCCCATGGCACCCACCTCTGGCCCCCGTATCATCCGGGACAAGCCAACAATACTCCCATCCGACCGCGGACCATTCGATTCACTCCCTTGAATCTGAGCATTACCATCCACGTGAGTCGAGGCCCCGGTCTCCACCATATCATCCTTGCTACTCACCTCATCCTCTTGAGCTGCGCGCCAGGCCGACGTCTCGCACCTCTTCCTTATATGCTCAACCATCCTCTGCTCCCGACATGACGTCCGAGTGGGTGTCCATTAAAAAGGAACTCAAGAGCTGCGAAAGCAAGTTGACCGAGGCAACACCATCATGTGCATATGCCCAATTTCAATGGCTTATGGGTTCCCTATCCATTGAACTGCCAATGTACCGCAAGTACAATGGCTCTGGAAACCCTTACATCCATATCAAGGACTTTATCTATGAGTCCACACCCTATCAGCATGATCGTCGCTTAATGGCATACCTGTTCCGCCGGTCACTGGATGGGCCTGCTCTAGATTGGTCCTATTCCCTATTTCCCGAGGATGCAGAGGACTTCGCTGTTGTGAAGGCAAAATTCCTTGAACAATTCCAAGATAGGGTTGGACCGGAGTATTCTCTTACGAATCTCATGGCCGAACGGATGAAGTCGGAGGAAGACTTTGCCACATACACCGACAGATGGAGGGAGATGGCCACCAGAGTCCCAGGGTACCTTCCAGATGGAGAAAAGGTCAAGATCATCATTGCTAATGCAACCCCCGCCTATAAAAACTAGCAATGAATGATATCACCACCATGCACCAACTCTATAGTCGTGCCCGCTTCATCCTAACTCAGCTCAAAGACTCCCCCATACACTCCATGTTCGAGCACCAGAAGTCCTGCTTCCAAAGAAAGCCTTAGGGGCCAATCACCGAAGGTGTCCAACTGAATGAGCAAGTGAGTGCATTCAACCCCGCGGGCTAGAACCAAAATCGTAAACTTTATACTGCTCAGGGTCAGAATCCTACCAACCCTCCACAAGGCCAACATCCACGCCAATACAACCAAGTGTCGCCCCCCTATGGTTCCCAAAAAAGGCGTCCCTTAGGTCCAAGGAGAACCCACTATCCGCCACTTCCGGAGACCCTCTCCGATATCTTCTTGGCCTTGCTCTCCATAGATGCTATTAGACTCCCTCCAGAAAGGCCATTGAACCCAAGTGTGGACCAAACAAGGTACTGTGTGTTCCATCAGCAACCCGGTCATACCATTGAGCAGTGTTTCACTTTTAAAGATCTGGTATATGACTTGCATGAGCAGAACAGACTAGATTGGACAGCCCTCTGGCAAGTGATTGGAGATATCAAAGAAAGACAGAGGCAGCAGCGCCTGATGACCAAACTGTCCCCATAATAAATATTTCCATTTATTTAATATTAATTTTGATGATTAACAAAACAACACTAATGGATTTCATGAGACTTGAGAACAGGAAGCAAAAGAAAAAATGAAAGATCAAGACAATCTGGTAAGTCCCATCATTTCTATCCAAGTCCCTGTAACGACTTCTTTGATAAGCAGAACGACTTCCTTTTGACCGGAACACTCAAATCGTTACCGTAACGACTTCTTTAGACCTCGTAACGATTCTTTAGAACTCGCAACGACTCTCCAGCCGTAACGATTTCTTTAGACCTCGTAACGATTTCTTTAGAACTCGCAACGACTCTCTAGCCGTAACGACTTCTTTAGACCTCGTAACGATTTCTTTAGAACTCGCAACGACTCTCCAGCCGTAACGATTTCTTTAGACCTCGTAACGATTCTTTAGAACTCGCAACGACTCTCTAGCCGTAACGATTTCTTTAGACCTCGTAACGATTTCTTTAGAACTCGCAACGACTTTATAGTCATAACGATTTCTTTAGAATTCATAACGATTTCTTTATTTGTTATAACGATTTCGCGTAACGATTTCTTTATTAGTCACAACGATTTCGCGTAACGATTTCTTTATTAGTTATAACGATTTCGCGCAACGATTTCTTTATTAGTCATAACGATTTCGCGTAACGATTTCTTTATTAGTCACAACGATTTCGCGTAACGATTTCTTTATTAGTTATAACGATTTCGCGCAACGATTTCTTTATTAGTCATAACGATTTCGCGCAACGATTTCTTTATTAATCATAACGATTTCGCGCAACGATTTCTTTATTAATCATAACGATTTCGCGCAACGATTTCTTTATTAATCATAACGATTTCGCGCAACGATTTCTTTATTAATCATAACGATTTCGCGCAACGATTTCTTTATTAATCATAACGATTTCGCGCAACGATTTCTTTATTAATCATAACGATTTCGCGCAACGATTTCTTTATTAATCATAACGATTTCGCGCAACGATTTCTTTATTAGTCATAACGATTTCTTGCAACGATTTCTTTAGAACTCGCAACGACTTGCTTGTTGTAACGGCTTCATAAGTTATCACAACGATTTCTTTACAGTTCACAACGACTTGCTATAATTCATAACGATTTCATAAGTTATGAAGTCAGCAAGGTTCTTTTATCGAATTTCTTGATACATCTGTATATGCTTTTTTAACAGCGTTGAAAAGTCAAAGTCATATCTTGTCCGTTGACTGCTATGCATTAAATGCTCTCCGATCGTATCTCCCATGCATGCAGACAATATCTTCCATTTCTATGCTACTCTGTCTACGTACTTTTTCTTGGACAGAAAGGAGCTTTGCTATATACTGCAATATCTGTTCCATCTCAACTAACAATAGACAGCAGTCCTAGCTGTCTTCTATTTATTGATGATATGCTTACAGATATCTGACAAGACTCACCTGGACAACGTTGGACACAAGATACAAAGTTCTATGACATCTCTTTGGCGTGTACACCAGGATAAAAGACTGACGATCAGAAGCTTCCTCAGTGACCAGTCTAACGTACACAAGGATAAGAGACAACGGACACTTCAACGTTCGAATTTGAATCAGCAGTTTAAATAGAAGACTCAAGACGAAAAGAAGATAAAGAGAGCAACATCGCTTGATTCAGAAGAAGAAAAGAAATTTCTCTCACACAATCTTTAGAACTTTGAAGAAGAGCGAAGCCTCCACTCCCAACCTTGTTCTAAGCTCTTAGCTCTCTGTGCTCAAAAGGAATCTTCTCTTTTGTAAGAGCCTGTGGGTCCTTGGAGAGAAAAAATCTTGCTAAATCTCTTTCTCTCTCGGGGGCTTAGGAGCTTCAGGTTGTAGCTGGTCAAGCTAGAATTTGAAGCCTGTTTTCACACTCTTTTCTGATTAGTTTGTGTTCCCTTCTGGACGAAGGAAGACCTGGTGGTATCCAGGGTGGTTGTTGTTCCCTTCTGGACGAAGGAAGACCTGGTGGTATCCAGGGTGGCTGTTGTCCCTTCAGGCTGAAGGAAGACCAGTTGAGGCTGGGTGTAAGGATCCTAAGGGGGATTGTACCCTTGATAGTAAAATCCTGAGGTATTGCTCAGGGACTGGACGTAGGTCTCTGTGGAGAGGAGTTCCGAACCAGGATAAAATCCTTGTGTCTTGTGGATGGTTTTGTGTGATTGTTATCTTGTTTGCTCTAACTCTAACCTTGTTATTAAGTTGTGTAATCTTTTCAGTAGACAGGTTTTAATCAAAGATCGAAGTTTTAATAACCATTCACCCCCCCTCTGGGCTAGCTAGCTGGGCAACAAGTGGTATCAGAGCCCGTCTCTTCGACAAAGAAGAAGATCCAACGATCTGAAGAGCAAAGATCAATGGCAGCCCAAAGTCACTTCGAAGGTCAGTCTGTCAACAGACCTCCTTTGTTCGATGGTGAAGATTATACGTATTGGAAGACCAGGATGGAATACTTTCTACAAGGCCACGATTATCAAATCTGGTCAATAGTGGAAGAAGGTGATCTGGTCGTCACAAATGAGAAAGCACAATGGACAGATGAAGATAGAAAGAAAATCTCCTTGAACTGTAAAGCTAAGAGCATTCTATGTTGTGCTCTAAGCAAGAAAGAGTTCAACAGAGTTTCAGCATGCAAATCCTCCATGGAAATGTGGGAAAGTTAAAGATCACATATGAAGGTACAGACAAAGTAAAGGAGACAAGAATTGACATTCTTGTCACTCAGTATGAAAGATTTCAAATGCAAACAGGTGAGTCTATTACTCAAATGTTTAGTAGATTTACTGACATTACTAATGGCCTAGCAAGTCTAGGAAAGTCATATGAAAATGCAGATATGGTAAGGAAGATTCTCAGATCCCTGCCATCTTCATGGACGGCAAAGGTCACAGCTATCGAAGAAGCTAATGATCTTAAGAGAATGTCAGTAGAAAAACTCATTGGTCTCTCATGGCCCATGAAATAAACATGGAAAGACTAGGAGAATCCTCCAGTAGAAAGAAGCAGTCAAATGCGCTTAAAGCTATGGGGACTCATCAGAAGAATCCTTAGATAACAGTGAAGATAGCAAAGATAGTGATGATGAAGAAGCCATGCTCTCAAGAAGATTGCAGAGAATCTTGGCAAAGAAGAAGAAGTTCCAGTCTGGTAGGAGGTACTTCAAGAAAAACAAAGATCTCAAGAGACCAGATGGAAAAGATCAGAAGAGGAATGAGCCACTTTGCTATGAATGCAAGAAACCTGGACATATCAAGGCAGACTGTCCAATGTTAAAGAAAAATGATCACAAGAAGAAGGACAGCTCCAAGAAGTTCAGAAGATTCAAAAAGAAAGCCATGGCAGCTGCATGGGACAACAGCAGTGACTCAGATAGTGAGTCAAGCTCAAGCAGTGAGGTGAAGAAGCCAACTTGGCTCTCATGGCGAATACCGAGGATAAGGTAACATCTGACTCTTCTTTCGATTCCTGTAATGACTCAGATTCGGATAATTTGGAAAGTGCATTTAATGAACTTTACGATAAGTATAAAGAAGTGTGTAAACTACTTAAGCTAAGCAAGAAAATATCACACATTTTGAAAATACCAACTCAGATTTAAAATCTGAAAACAAAGAACTAGAAAAACAAATAGTTGAGCTTAAGAGAAGAAATGAACTATTATGTGAAACTTAAAAGACAAGAACAGAAAATCACTGACCTAGAAAAACAGGAAAACTCAGATGATTTAAGAAAACTGTAAATGAATTAAATAAAGAAAACAATACTCTAGCAAGCACCCTAGAAAAATTTACCAATGGTAAAAACTCTTTAATATTAAAAGGTGCTAGGAGATCGGGTAAAAAGAAAAATGGATTAGGATATACACCCCCAGATAATGAAGAAACCATAATATACCCTAAAACATATCCTACACCAAAATTTGTACCCGAACAAGATGTAGCATACAAAGTTGATTTCAAATACATAGAAAAAGTAACTAAGTTATCCTGCTGCAGTCACTGCAACAAGTTAGGACATATTAAAATGACATGCCCAACAAGACATAAAAAATGGATATTAAAAGGTAAGTTGTGATACTAACCAATCAGGACCCAAAGAGAATTTGGGTACCTAAAGCTTGTTGTTCTCATTTCAGGTTAACCCTCGAGCATCCAAATGGTATTTGGATAGTGGGTGCTCAAGGCATATGTCAGGCAACAAGAAGATATTGTTGATCTCCAAGCTGAAGAAGGTACAGTCACCTATGGAGATAATGGAAAAGGGACTGTGATAGGAGCGGGTCTGTGAACATCAAAGGAAAATCAGTCATAAAGGATGTAATGCTGGTCAAAGGGTTAAGCACAATCTCATCAGCATCAGCCAGTTGTGTGACAAAGGCCATCAATTCAGTTTCAAGAATCAAAATGCAGTATCTTAAAGGATGGTGCAGTCATATTTGAAGCCTACAGAGAAAGAAATTTGTATGTTCTATATCTCGATGAACTCAAGGATCAAGATGTGTGTTTGGCAGCTAGCAAAGATAATCAACTGAGTTGTGGCACAGAAGATTGGGCCACTGCAGCTTGGATGGGCTGAACAAGCTCAGAAAAAGAAAACTAGTTGAAGGACTGCCAAAGGTAAATTTCAGATTGGATAGCATTTGCAGACCTTGTGCAAGAGGAAAGCACACCAAGAGCTCCTTCAAATCAAAGACTGTAGTAACCACCTCAAAGCCCTTAGAACTACTTCACATGGATTTATTTGGGCCATGAGGACTACCAGTTTGGGAGGAAAGAATTTTGGATTTGTAATAGTTGATGATTATTCAAGATTCACTTGGGTATCCTTTTAGAGCACAAAGATGACACATTTGAGAATTTTGTCAGCTTCAGTAAGAAAGTTCAGAAAGATCAGAAATTCTCAATTGTCTCTATTCGATCAGATCATGGTGGTGAGTTTCAAAATGAAAAGTTTACGAAGTTCTGTGATGATCAAGGAATTGAGCACAACTTCTCAGCTCCAAGGACACCTCAACAGATGGAATTGCTGAGAGGAAAAACAGAACTCTTTTTGGATATGGCAAGATCAATGTTATCAGAATATGATCTGCCAAGATATTTCTGGGCCGAAGCTATCAACACTGCATGTTATATCATAAATAGAGTGATGATCAGGCCATTCTGAAAAAGACTGCTTATGAACTCTACAAAGAAAAGAAGCCAAAGATTAGCCATTTCAGAATATTTGGATGTCCTTGCTTCATCCATAACAATGGAAAAAGGGACATTGGTAAGTTGGATGCCAAATCAGACGAAGGCATTTTCATGGGGTATTCCTCTAAACCTAAAGGTTATAGAGTTTTCAATAAACGTTCCTTATTAATTGAACAATCAGTACATGTTATTTTTGATGAATCTAACCCTTCCTTGAAAAAGGAAGAAATTAGTGACATTGATGATGCAGATGTCTTGTCCGAAAAATTAAAGAAAACTTCAATTAGGACAAAGAGGATCCAACTCTGGAAGAACTGCAGCAAACAGAAATCCAACATAAAGATCTTCCAAAGGAATGGAGACATCAGAAAGATCACCCTCCTGAAAACATCATTGGTGATCCATCTGTAGGGGTAAGAACTAGAGGTAATGTAATTCCATGCGACTATTTAGCATTTGTTTCTCAAGTAGAGCCTAAGACAGTCAGTGAAGCTTTATCTGATGAATCTTGGATATTAGCCATGCAAGATGAACTAAATCAGTTCAAGAGAAACCAAGTATGGTCACTTGTTCCTAGACCATCCAATCATTCAGTTATTGGCACCAAATGGTGTTCAGAAATAAACTGGATGAGTCTGGAATAATCTTAAGGAACAAAGCCAGATTGGTGGCTCAAGGCTACTCCCAAGAGGAAGGCATAGATTTCGATGAAACTTATGCACCTGTAGCTAGACTTGAGGCCATTAGGATTTTACTTGCTTATGCATCCGCACTTGATTTAAAACTTTTTCAAATGGATGTCAAATCAGCCTTTTTAAATGGTTTCATCAAGGAGGAAGTTTATGTTGAACAACCTCCAGGTTTGACGACTCTGAATTTCTAAATCATGTATTTAAATTACATAAGGCTTTATATGGTCTAAAGCAAGCTCCTAGAGCCTGGTATGAAAGGCTCAGTAATTTCTTATTAAATCATGGTTTCACTAGAGGTAAAGTAGATAGTACATTATTTATAAAATCCAAGGTTAAACATATACTTCTTGTACAAATCTATGTAGATGATATTATTTTTGGATCTACTGATGAATCTCTTTGCAAGTACTTTGAAAAGCTTATGCAGGGAGAATTCGAAATGAGCTTGATGGGGGAGTTAAGCTACTTCCTTGGATTGCAAATCAAGCAAGGGAAGGAGGCACTCATATCTGTCAAGCAAAGTACACCAAAGAGCTGTTGAAGAAATTGGATTTGAAGGTGCAAAGCCATTATCAACTCCAATGAGCACATCAACCAGAATGGACAGTGATCAAAAAGGTAAAAGGGTAGATCAAAAGATTATCGAGGTATGATAGGATCACTACTTTACTTAACTGCCAGTAGACCAGACATTTGTTCAGTGTATGCATGTGTGCTAGATATCAGGCAGACCCTCGAGAGTCTCACTTAATCTCT
>CM024761.1:140270801-140396360 GCA_014218235.1 Colocasia esculenta
AAATCGCGGCGGTCCAGCTGGTCGCGATTTGTAACTCTGACACCGTCCTGCCATCTGACAGCGGCATGGTGTGTCAGGCGGCTAAGAATCGCGTCGAGTTCAGACGACGCGATTTCTTGCTGCGACATGCCCCCCCTACCATGTGTCAGGACGTGCGTGCTCTGACACGGATGTGATGGTTTGACTTTTAATCACGGCGGGTTGGGTGGACGCCATTAAATGTCGGTTATGCGCTGTGCTATGAAGGCGGTACCAAAATCGCGTCGGTTACCACCGCCGCGTTAATAGCTCATAAAAGGCGTCGGCTATGGTGGACGCGATTTAAAACAGTGCCCAAGGTCCTTTCCAAGATTTTTTTATGATATTTTCTAGCTTTTCTAAAAACTCAAAAGGCCCTAAATCAAAACCCAAAAGGCCCTAAAAAAGGTAGGAAAACAGGAAAAATTACTTAAAATGTTAACTTAAGACAAGCACTTTTGAGGCATTACAGTACAACTCGAGATTTTGTCCAATTTAGGTAAAATTGGCGTGTCTACAATGGTATAGTTATTGATCCTTCAAATGTCATAGTTGTACTTAACTGGGAGAGACCAACCAATGTTACAGAGATTATAAGTTTTCTTGGATTGGCTAGCTACTACAGATGGTTCATAAAAGACTTCTCCAAGATTGTTGTGCCCCTTACTCGCCTTACGCGAAAGGAGAACCCTTATGTTTGGAGAAAGGAATGTGAAAAGACCTTTCAGACGTTGAAGAAATGCTTGACTTCTGCATCTGTCCTCGCATTACCAGTTGAAGGTGAAGGATTCTTAGTCTATACTGATGTATCTAGAATTAGTCTAGGCTCTGTATTGATGCAGAATGAGAAGGTGATAGCCTATTTATCAAGACAATTGAAGCCTCATAAGGTCAACTATCCTGTTCGTGACCTAGAATTGGTTGTAGTTGTCTTTGCACTCAAAATCTGGAGGCTTTATACAGAGAGGAATTCATTGTTTATTCAAATCACAAGAGCCTTAAGTATTTATTCTCCCAGACGGAGCTTAATATGAGATAGAGAAGATGGTGGGAGTATCTCAAGGGCTTCCACTTCAACATTCAATATCACCCTAGTAAGAGAAATGTTGTAGTTAATGCACTTAGTAGGAAGCCTGTGGCCTCCTTGTCTTGCCTAGTTATGGGTGAACTGTAGTTGCTGGAACAGTTTGTCTGACTAGACATAAATATTGAATAAAGGAGGGACCAGGTACTGATTTCTAACCTTAGAGTACAACCCGACATTTTTGTCTAGATCAGGGATCAATAAGTAAACGATCCATTTCTAATCCGTGTCAGGGAGACCATAGTAGATAAACCAGATTTCTCCATCACTGAAGATTGGAGATTGTTATTTCATGGCAGGACTTGTGTTCCTGACAACGATGATCTGAAAAGGAAGTCGATGGATGAAGCTCACAAGACTAAGTACACCATCCACCTCAGTGCAACCAAGATGTACCAAGATATGAAAAGAATATTGTGGTGGCCTAACATGAAGCGTGAGGTGGCTAAGCATGCTGCGCACTGTCTCACCTGTCAACAAGTCAAGGCAGAGCATCAACATTCTGCAGGTGTACTCAGACCCCTAGACATACCAGAATGGAAGTGGGAAAGCATTGGCATAACTTCATCATGGGTTTAACCCGAACTCGTGGTGGACTCGATGCTATCTGGGTCATAATAGACCGACTAACCAAATCTGCACACTTCTTAGCGATCAAGAGTACCTGAAGTGTGGATGTGTTAGCCGCATTATATGTAAAGGAGGTTGTAAGATTGCATGGAGTTCTTGTATCTATAGTCTCCAATCGTGACCTAAGGTTTACCTCTCACTTTTGGAAAGGACGTTAAACTGCACTCAGTACTAAACTTAACTTTAGTACTACTTTTCACCCACAGACTGATGGACAGACTGAGAGAACAAACTAGATCGTGGAAGACATGCTACGAGCCTGCACTATAGATTTCAAGGGAAATTGGAATGAGCAACTATCACTGATGGAATTTGTATACAACAATAGCTACCAAGCAAGTATCAAATGGCACCTTTCGAAGCACTGTATAGTAGAAGCTGTAGATTACTTGTGTGTAGAAATGAGGTTGGAGAACAACAATGGTTGGGACCTGACTTAGTGCAACGTATAAGTAGAGACATTCAACTCATCAGAGATAGAATCAAAATAGCCTAATCTAGGCAAAAGAGCTATGCTGATAAAAGAAGAAGAGATCTGGAGTTTCAGATTGGAGATCATGTGCTGCTCAAAGTATCCCCAACTAGAGGATTCCAAAGATTTGGGATCAAAGGCAAGTTAAGGCCAAGATTCATTAGTCCTTTTGAAATACTCGAGAGAGTTGGGGAGGTGGCCTATCGACTGGTGTTATCCCCACATTATTCTACCATACACAATATTTTCCATGTATCTATGCTAAGAAAGTATGTGTACGACCCATCTCATGTGATAAGTTATGATGATATAGTTCTGCACAAGGATATGACCTATGAAGAGGAGCCAGTCATAATACTGGACAAAAAGATACAACAACTGCGGAATCGACCTATATCCGTGGTGAAGGTGCTCTGGAACAACCCTGGAGTTGAAGAAGCCACATGGGAACCAGAAGCAACAATGAGAAGAAACTATATGAATCTATTCAGTAAGTCATTCTTCCTCTTCTGACCATATGAATTTGGGGACCAAATTCTTTTTAAGAGGGGGAGGATGTAGCAACTCTCAATTTTAAATTGAGAAATATAAATTCAAATTAAAAAAATGTGAATAATTGAAACCCAATAAGTAAAAACAAGAGATGGGATATCCTAAAGGGTCCATACATGAATTAATGGGCCAAAAAGCTGAAACCCAATGTTTGAAGGGAGATAATTAGGCCTAAATTCATACCTAAACTATTAAGAAATTAAAAAGAGACAAGATAATGACTAATTTGACCCATAAATATCCTAAAAAGAGTCCTAACCCTATCATAATCTCTTGGCCACAGAATTAGAGTTCTCCCTAAGCCAATAGGGAGGATAAAGGCTACAAAAAGGGTGAGATAATTATGGGAATTCTTAGTTGGAAGAGAGAAAAGAGTTTTAAGTGTTTTAGTAACCTTAAACATACAAATATATCTCTCCTTCATCCTTAGCCGACCCTATGGACCCTCCAGAGCTTGGAGGATGAGAAGGAGGAGCTTTTAGATGATGAGATTAAGGAGGAGGAGGCTAGGAACAAAGACCTTCTTCACGTTCTTCACATATCGTTCCCTAGGATTTAAAATGCTCAAAGGTAGGCAATCTCTCAAACAAAAACAAATTAATTTTGACCCTAGACAAACCATGATTCCATCTTCAAAAGTCCCATGTTTCCCCCAATTTTCATCATATCGTTTATGAGTATTTCATGCCCAAAGTTCTGTTGAAAACATGTGGCCGACTCATCATGTTCGCCCTAAATCCATGTTCATAATTGATGTCATGGCATGAAACATTTATTGTACATTCTACTTAATGTTAGTGATCTAATGATACCATTTTCCCCAATTTCTATCAAGTATCCTTTTTTAATTTAATCGTTTTCCATCACTGTGTCTGATTTTTGGGTCATCGTAATGTACCATGTTCCTAGCATGATCAAACCATGATAGAAGTCTAATTTCTCTTTACTGTTGATTCCTCTACAAGTCTAGTTTCATAAAAAAATAATTTTGTGATGTTTCATCATGTATACGATTTAATATTGAATTTTAAAGACCCATGTTTCAAGTCCTTTGAGGACTGGACCATGACCCAAAGTAAATCAATGCACTTTTTGGGTTCGGGCTGGGTCTTTGAGAAAACAACGGCCTGACTTGTTGCATTCTCACCTGGTCGCAACAGTGGATAGCGTCGCATATTGAACGCGATGGCCCACAGCATCGTGATTCTTCTGCCCGTACCGATAGCCCGAAACCCGACAGACCCTGATGTCACATTTAAGGACCGATCGCCCTGATCGCGACAGGTCACCCCGTCACATTTTGGTGCATCAATTGATTGATTTGAACTCTATCCCCAGAACCAGACAGACATGTCCATCGCGATTTGAATGCAACAGGTACCTACGTTGCGATTCACTGTGTGTCCAGAAAACCCTAATTTTCATGCAAACCATGATAATCATGGTTTAACCCCTATAATTGCACTGTTATGAATAGTAATGACATGTTAATGTATTTGATAATATTCACAAGATGTGTGCACAACTCTCATATGTTATCCTTGATTCTCTTTCACATGCACACACTAAACATGAATTTTTTCCATGAGACCATACATAAAATTACTTTATAATATATCTGGTAATTAAGTGTAATTATTCATGTAAATTTCCCTATTATTTTAAAAGGACTTGTCTTCGTTTTATTCGTTTGATTTAATACCGTTATCGCGTCCCTCTGCCTCGAGCACTCAAGGCATGACGGACAAACGTTTCTATACACACTATATCTTGGCTTGGACGATCTCTCCGTTGGGAATACTCCTGATTGTACAAGGAACTCCTTGTCGAGGCCTCCGTCAGACTTCTTGGCTTTGGCGGACGTCTATTGCCAACGAGCAGGTTGTACCATCAACACCCATTTTACCCCTAGGGATCAGTATGATTGAACGACCTTAGATTGCTCTCTCTTACCTTGAGATCACGTCGGACCTCTGGCCTGTGTTCGTAGCACGGCTATTGGTCGGTTAGTGACTTCCACCAGACAACCGGCACACGATCGTATGTGTTGTGCAACTGTTACTATTGCCGATTTATCTTTGTTTTACGAATACGACCCTCGTTCTCATCTATTATCTTTATCCTCTCATCTATTCACGTTCTCCATATACTCTCATCTATTCTTCAGTTACTCTCATCTATTCTTGGTACTCTATTTGGCCATCTATTGATTGTCATAAGATAAAAACATGATCTATGCCAGACAACATTATAAAGGGCCCGATCTGGTCCTAGGAGGTGTGCCCGAAAAGTGCTAGTGCCCATGGTAGTTTTAATGATCAAGGTGCATGACATAAAATCCAAGTACTATACAATCAAGATTAATCTATGACAATCAAAGTACTATGCTCTCTTGGTTGACAAGAAGAACAACCAATGTGCTATCGTGACTAGTGCACTATCGTGCAATTTTACATGCTATCTCCTTATATGGCCAATCATTATCGTGCTAGTTGTGCTATATTTTTCTGACAAGTACTATCATTCCCTTGCTGACATGTGACATTACTCGTGTGACTATACTTGATCGTTCTCTCTAAATACCCTGTTTTACAAGACATTAATCACTTAAAGCATGTATGTTTCACAAGATATTAACTCCTACTGAGTGTTATCGCTCACCCTGCGCTATTTGTTATATGTGTTTCAGGTGAGTCTGATGGGGACTACCACACGCATGAGGATGGGGATGAGCAAGTGCAGGAGTGACCTGACTTTTCGACAACCAATCATCTTAGTAGTTAGATAGACAGTTAGTAGTTGTTTTCATTTGAATAAAGTACTCTGGCCCAAAGTTTTGGCTCTGAATTAGTGAATGTAATAGAATTAGTGGTAAAAGGTGCTTGTAGCGTAGTAGTTGGCACCTTTGGTGTGACGGAACGCCGCGGCCAAGCCCGTTAAACTAATAACGTACTTGATCCGAGTCCGCCTCCCGCGAACGGGCCGAAGCCTCGCAAGGGATACCAAACCACAGTCCGTGTAAACACAAAGGAACGCACCACATTTTAGATACATTTCACAATTTACATAGCCATATTTTCACAAAGCTGAAAAGAAGTACAAGAGCCTGGGGCATACCCCGAGGTACAACTGAAGAAAATAAACAACTAACTACACTACACTGTTGGAGCTACTACTACACAGCTGGAGGCACCGACCCTGCACCGCTACGGCACGGCTCTGAACTGGACGACGGTCGTGAAACGTACTCCTCGCTCTCACCTGTGGGGGTAGGGGTGAGCCTCGCTAGTCACTGGCTCAGTAGGGAACTCCCCCAAAACCGAGCAAACCAAAACCACAGGTACGAAAGCAGTAAACAATACTAACAATTTATAGAACAGCTAAACAGGATATTAAAGCCGTAAAAGTACTCACTGTCTGCCGACTACGAGAAACAACTTTAATAATTAAACGGAAAACCAGTATAGGTGTACAATCTAAAGTAGAGACAGCCAAACACGAGCCACGTGAACTGGTTCGCGACACCAGAAATTGATTCGGACAAGCTAACACAGGTCTACCTCTCAGTCTCGTAGCCACGAACGAAAGGTCCAGCTGCCGCTCCACGTGAAAAGGTCAAGCAACTGTGGAGACCAACTAAACACCACCACCTGTGGACCACACGGTCACAGGCCCATTCCTGGCACCTCCAGAGACCCTGGCCCGGGATCGCTAGAGTGAGGCACTGGAAAAGGACTAGCTAGGGACCAGTGTCGACTACTGGTGTCCGTACCCCCAACTACGAGCTTGCTACAAGTGACTAAAGACAAACACAAGTGTCACTGTCCCACTGTCGTCTTTCCCTCAGCCGGACGTGCAACTCAAAACAGAGTGAGGGTGTCCAGGTCAGACGACACAGACCTCGACGTACAACACAAGTACCAGGACCAAGCCCCGAGCTAACAGCCTGGCTTACAAAGAACCTGGGGCACCCACTGGAGAGGTAACCACGGTAGGCGTCGTAGTACTCGCCACGTACACAAAACCACGTGCACGTCACACACAAACCACGTGAAACCTCACGTAAACCACAAGTAACAACGGTGTGGATGATCTGTTTCGCTGCCACCGTGTCCCCGTGTCGACTGTGGGTGTCCTCCGGAGGCTCGCGGACGTTGCTGGTCTCTCGTTGGCGATGATGGGTTGCTGGTTGACCTCGTTGACTCCCCGGTTGACTAGGTTGATTGAGGAGGAAACAAAGAAAACCAAAGATGAAAGGGGAGGTTTGTGATCGCCAGGGCCTTACCTGTGCCCAAGGGAGTGTTTTGACCACGTTGTTGTAGCAGCCTCGCGCAGCGGACGGAGATGGGGCTTCAACTTCTCCTCCATCGGCCGGCCAAAGGAAGAGAGCTCCACGGTCACGTTCACAATGTTCCTGCCACAACCAAAGCTCTATTAGACTCAAATGCAGTGTAGTGAATGTTCAGAAGAAGAGAGGAGAGCCAAAAGGCGAGTCCCGTACCAGTTGCGGACTTGAGAAGAGGGGTGGCCAAATGTTATGACCACCTTCTTCCCTCCGTTTTTGGTTGGAAAACCCCTTTCTAGGTGTGTAGAAAGGTGCCCTACGTGCCTAGGGTGTGGGAATGTGTGCGACATGCAAGATATTAAAGTAAGAGGAAAGGAAAGAGAGGAAGAGGAAGGAATTGATCCTCATCGTTGGCATTGTTGGCTCCTTGCAGGGCTCCTCCAGCTCTAAAAGAACCCTTCTATATGTCCCAAATGAGGAAGAAAGGAGAGGATGAATGGTGGAAGGTAGGGTGCAAGTTTCTCTCTCTTTTCTCAAAGTGGCAGCATATGGACGTCCAGCCTTCCTCCTCTGGCTCAGAGGGCTCAAAGGGAGGTTATATAGACAGTGGAGCTCGGGGTTGAGAGCCTTGGATGCTCAACTGTGAAGAAACACACTTGCACGCTTGGCAATCCATGCATTAAAGGTCCAACCAATGGGGAGAGGCCAAGTAGGATTTTTACTGGGTCAATGGGGTGCTTAGGTGGTCCATATACCCGTTGGGAACGGTCACATGCGTTGCATGGCCGAGAGAATGGTGCAAGTGGGCTGGAATCTCGGGGTTGTTGCGCAGACCTGGTAAACGACATTGTCGTCCAGGGATGTGGCCGCCAACCACATGTAGGCATCCATGGATGTGGACACCAACTTTGGCCAGCGTCCAGGGGGATTGCCGCCAACCAGTAGTCGGCGGCCATCGATGTTGCCATCTACATGGTATCCGAGGCTGGTCAACAAATGGTCAAACGAGGCTTAATGGGCCAAAAGAGCCATGCGGGAGATGGGCCAAATCGCGCGTCTACAAATGCCCCTTCGAGACATCCGATCTTGCAAAGGAGCAGGGCGGACTGAAAGGTTGGTGTCTCGGTAAACAAAGGACGCGGAGATTTAATGGAAGGGCCATCTCCGAGGATAGGAATTCTAGAGAACCAAACGAAAGAGTCAGGCTAGAAACAGATGACGTATCGTCTGAGAGACAAAATAGGGGTAAGAAAAGGGTGATCTACCCGTGTAACTACAACTGCGACCCAATGGCAGGGTCCCTGGCATGGCCGTGTTGGACTTTGACTAGTTTCTGGTGTGTCTGAGTCAAAGGAGTTGTAATATGATGGTTGAATCAGGAGGGTCTCATAATCGGAGCTCGTGGGCTCGCTGGCCTAATCAGGACGTTGGTCCCGAATTTAGGAGGTCGTGGAGACAAGGAGTTGGTTGATCTCTCAAAGGATTATCAAAAGATTCTAACTGGAATCACATGCTTGGAAAGCCTGAAGTCCGGAATTAAGCTCGCGACTGGTGAAGGCTCAAATGAACTCAATAAGGATTGCTTGACTATTTGTGAAAGACACGGTGGGACAAGTGGAGAAGGGGGGACAACAAAGACCCGATATCAACCCGGATAGTCATGAAGGGCGGACCCAGTAGGCTACCTGACCTGGGGGAGCCATGGAGCAATCATATGATCGAGGAAAATCACCATTTTTTTTTAGTGTTAGTAAGAGAATGTTAGCAGTGAGAATGCATGCTAGTGTGGGTTGCCTATCTAAAATGCAAGTTAGCACCAGAGAAAAATTCTAAAGGCCATACGAATAACTGAGAGATCGCAAACCTATCATGGTTTTTGGTGAAGGGGAACTCAGGGTTCACGGTCGCCAAGTTATTCTCCTCTGGTGGGGTCCTATGTTAGACATACCTGTGACGCTCAAGGATGCATGAGCGTTCCGAATTTTTGAAGCACAGCATGTGCTTAAAAATGTCTGCAAAACAACTTGAAGCACAAGATAAAGGATAAAGGTTAATGGCCATATAAAGAATAAGACATTTAAAAGTATCCGGGGAGTAAACGTTCATATCGATGGCCGCCAGTACACCTGTTAACGTCTACATCTATGGCCGCCAACCTGGCACTGACGTCCACCGATCTGGACGCCTACTGGACAGTGGATCAGACCGAAAAAATAGGTGATGGGAGTCTATAAGGACTCTACCATCTCCTACCTTCGTCCCTCCCTACTTCTACTGTGAACCAGAGAGCAGTGAGACAGAGAATACAGCAACATGGCTTCCTCATCGACCGGACGATCCACAGGCATGAACCCCAGTCCTGAGCGAAGTTTCGGGTCACTTGAGCACGTGTCTGGCCAACGGGGAGGTAAGCAATGATCGATTCTTTTTTCTCCTTGGCTAAAAACGCCCCGAACAGCGTTCTTACAACACCCCCACCCCCATGCAGGAAATCACAGCATTCCCGAGCCAAGGCCAGGTACGGGCCTTTTCTTGGCTTGTGAACTGGTAAATGCTATCACCCTGGACATGCGGAGCTTCGTCGGGATGTGGAACCTGAACTTCATGGTGGTGCTGGCGAAGAACATGAAGGATATGTGGTGGGGGTTTGACGCCCTGGGGGCGTTGGTGGAGAGGTGGCATCCGCACACGCACGCGTTCGTGTTCCAGGGCTTTGAGGCGAGCGTGTTGCGGGAGGAGGTGGAACTGTTCCTGGGATGGCAGCGATGCCTGGAGTACGATGCAGCGACTCCTCTCCTCCCGTGGGAAGATATCCTCGCGGATATCGTACGAGACAAGAAGGAGGCGTTGCGAATGACGAACAAGAACGGGATCTTCCTAGACCGGCTGGCCTGGTGGTTGATCCAGCATGCGAGGGAGATTGGCGGAGAGAGGGCGACCCGGGGATTGACGCTCTGCCTGGATGGAGTCTTCCTGTTCCCTACGAGCGGCGACTTCATCCTGTATGAGCATGTGGGGATTCTATCCCTGTTGTGGCGTGGGCAGTCACTTGCCCCTACAGTGCTGGCACACCTGTATAGTTCGCTCACCACAATGAGACTAGGCGGACGCACCTGCGGGAGCTTGTTCCTGCTTCAGGTATGGATGGAGGCTCACTTGAAGTTTGATTTTGCTGATGCCAACCTACCCCCTCCAAAGTCTTCCTTCGGAGTTCAGTGCTTGTAGCAAGGCATGGTACGAGCCAGAGGACGAGATCAAGTGTGTGACCGCACATTTGAAGGGCAGAGATGCTTGGAGAGATCATTTGGCATTTCTGGTAATGGATGACTTCATCGCGAGGCCATTGTTTATGAGGACAATTGAGTTTCGGGTCCGAACTAGGGTGGACAAAGACTTGTGGTTGATAGGAGCTGATCAGATGGTGGCGTATCAGCCACACCGGTGCCATTGTCAGCTTGGGATTCCACAGGGAATTCCTACTTCATTCAACTGCACCAATATGATAATCACCAGGAAGAATGAAAGGATCAAGAAGAAGGCTATGAAGACTTGGAAGAAATACACCGTGAGCAAGAAGGTGGGACTGGCAGTGCAAGAAACGCCGGAAGACATATGGCAGTATGAAGATTTCACAGACACTATTTGTCCCATTTCATGTGACTTTTTCATGGCCCGTAGGGCAAAGTGATGTATCCTCCTGTTTTGAATAAGTGTAACACAAATCTGATGAATAAACTGAATTGCGTTTGTGTTGAATTGATTTGAATTGGTTTGACTTGTGGAATGTGTGGGATGAAATGGCCTCAAAAGGGTCCAAAGGAGTGTGCTGTGAGGACTAAGTGCGGGGTTGTTGGCGTCCACATCGACGGCCGCCAACCTCTGGTAAACGTCCAGGGCCCGTCGCCAACCACTGAGATAAACGATAGACGTCCACGAGGTGGTCGTCAACATTCAAAATAGACGTCCAAACATGGTCGTCGACTAAACTTCGAGGTCTGACATTGAAGAGACCGTGACGTCCACGTGGTGGTCGTCAAGGGTACGTCAGCGGCACAAGCTTGATGTCAGAAAAAGTTACACGGCCAGAGCTTGACGTTAAACCAGGAAACTACCTTTTTTTTAACCGACGCCTTCTCCCGGGCGCCATTATGCCTTCCCAACGCCGGGAGAGGAGAAAACCCAAACCTTACCTTGCTCGAGATTGCGATGAGGACAGAGAAAAAGGGCATTCTCCGGGGCCGTCGCCAACCGAGGAGGAAGAGGAGGAGATGGAGGCAACATGGCGGAGGAGGAGGAAAAGTGGCGGTGGGTGACATCCCGGAGGAGGAAGAGACCGCCGGAGACGAAGGAGGAGGGGACAAGACGGAGGCGGAGGCACCTCGTCGGCCAAGGTAGGCTCCTAGACTTGTGTTTGTGATTTGTGATTTGGAGGGAAAACAGGGAAGGTGCGGTTGGGTCAGACAGGAACTTGACGTCCACATCGGTGGACGTCGGGTTCCTGTAAACCTCCAACGCTTTGCCGTCTAAGTGAACTTGACGGCTATGGGTTGGACGCTGATACAGGAACTAAACAGCCATACCTGGACACTGACTGAGTGTAGACGGCATACCCTTGCCGCCAACTTAAGATTAACGGCAATCGATGCTGACGTCAAGTTTTCTGTGTTCTTGCAGGACAAGGGCCGAATGAGGAGTAGGGTGACTTGGGACCTGTGCTGGGCATGGTACCGGACCCTGCCAGAGGTCCAGCAGACCCAGATTGCTCGGATGGGGTTCGGGCATATCCTGTTGGTGTGGCCCTTCCATGTGGACGTACCGTACCTGGAGGCACTCCGGGAGAGGTGGGAGGAGGATTGCAAGGCATTCATCATGCCTTGGGGACACATGATACCCACATTGGAGGATGTGGCGTATCTGACAGGACTACCGGTTCAGGGAGAGCCGGTAGTGGGACAGGAGAGGAGCGACTACTACGATGACATTGTAGAGTTGCTAGGACCAGAATTTGTTGCGGGGAGGAGGAGACCAATCCGGAGCATCCTGCTCGGATCTTTGTCGGAGGCGGTGGGCCTGAGAGGTAGGAGGAGAGGGCCTCTGGAGAGTTTAGATGAGTTCTGTACAGGAGTGAGAGGAGCACTGGATCTGGGGGACAGGAGCGAGGAGCGCTCGATTCGGATCTTCGTCTCTTACTTGTTCGAGCGGCTCCTGTTCGCGACGCAGTCATCACAGATGAACTGCAAGTTCGTGCTGCTGCTGCGGGACCTGGCGCAGGCTGGCCGGTATGCATGGGGCGCCGCGAAGCTAGGGCATCTCTTCTCTCTCCTCCCTAGCAGCTCGCGGCGTTCCCAGAGCACTGGGGGCTTCACCCCCTTCCTTCAGGTACACAATTTTCCTTTAATGTTGATCTTGAATTTCAATTGATTAAATTGTTTGACTGACTGACTGGTTGCCTTGCAGATCTGGGGGTACACACGCTTCCCTATGGGGCGCGGGACAGTTGTAGAGGGGCGCCAGACAATGGTGCCTCTCATGGGGAGGTGGGAGGTGGCCCCGGACCCCAGGGTCACCGACAGGAGGGCCGGAGATGTGCGGGTCGCGCTCGACCACTACCCGCACGAGCAGGTATGAAAATCTCAACTAGCTCTTGCATTCTTTCAATTACTGCTGCATTTGATGTTGCTGACCAGTGCTTTCTTGCTCTTCTCAGGTGGTGTGGACCCCATATCAGGGGGAGGCGGACGCTTCGCACCCAGCGGTGGTGACGGGTCGCCCCCTGTTCGACCGCCACCTCCTCTTACTGTGCCTCGGGACATGTGAGGTACTATATTTAGAGCTGGTGGTACGGACCTTGGGCTGGCACCAGCCGGCCATCGAGGTGCCTTCCCTCAGGAGAGAGGGACACTCGCACCGGCAGTTCTTCGCTGAGGACCGCGACTGGGGGGCGGATCACGGCAGTACCGTTGCCTACTGGCGAGAGGGCGGCGAGTAGGTGGTACGAGTGACAGACCTCCTCGACAGCTTGGCTTACATGGAGGACTTCCAGGCACAGTATGCCGGGCGACTCCGGCTTGACCGACGAGTGGTAAGTGAAACTTCTAACCTTAAGCCTTGGTTGGTTGGATTGCCTCATTTGATTCTAACCTTGAAGTGCATTTGGCAGATGCCGGAGTCACAGGCCGTGCGCCTCCTAGAGGGACGGCTCGCCGAGCAGGAGGTGGAGCTGGCGAGGCTCCGCACCGAGGTTCGGACACTGGTAAGTAGCATTAACTCTTGAATTTAATTTGACATTGATTTGATTCGATTGCTGACCAAGATATATGAATGCAGAGGGCGGAGCAGTAGAGGGTGCGGGCGAGCCACGATGCAGGGGCGAGCTCGTCCGCCCAGCCAGCCGGAGGGGTCCTGGAGGTCCGCCTGCAGGAGGCCCTGGATAGGGCGAATGAGCAGATCTAAGAGCTCGAGGCGGAGGTAAGACACTGAACCAAACCTGAACACTTGTGATTTGATTTGATTTGATTTGACGTGTTTGCTTTTTTTTTGGTGTGCAGCGACAGGCAGGAGGAGTAGCGACCCTCCAGGCGCAGGTGGAGGCCCTGCGGCTGGATCTATCGAGGATGGAGGGTCGCATGACTGCGTTTCGGGACAGCGCGAGGGATGCGGAGGCCGAGAAGATACGGGCCATCGAGGCCCGGGTGCAGGCTGTCGCAGACCTGGAGTTCCTGAAGAACTGGGTGTTGAAGAAACACCGGGAGCAGCAACGACAGACTCAGCAGGAGGCGGCCGGGAGGATGGGTTCCGTGTTCGGGTCTCTTGATGACATCGTGTCATTGGGAGATCCGTCCGTCGGACGAGGAGTGGGAGCACGCCCAGAGGCTTCCACTGCGACGAGACCTCCCATCCCAGACAGGCGTCGGGAGAGGGAGGAGGAGGAGGTCAGCATCTCGCGTAGGCCGAGGCCTAGCGAGGGTGAGAGGAGAGAGGAGTGAGCTTTTGTACCACCAGGGGTATGCCCCTGTCATGACATGTACAGAACTTGATCATTATAGTGGAATTTGTGGACTTTTGACATTTGCACTTGAATAGTTTGTTTCTGTTCTTTGGTTCCTGCATCCTGTATCCACAACACTTAAAGAAAACAGGTTAGTGTAGATCTGTTTTTTTAGCCCCTTGCCTACGATATACCTTTCTTGAGATCTGGTCAATGGGCTAATTTCTAATCAAAGATAGGAACATAATAAAATGACTGAAAGGGAAATATGCACATGCATTTTTTTTGTTTTGTTGTTTTCTTGATTTTTTTGTTGTTTTTGTTTTTGATAAGAAAAATAAGGAGAATGTTAGTATATATACATGGTACCAATAATTTTTTTGGATTTTTGATTTTTTTTAATTAATTTTTTTTTGGCTTTTGAAAATAAGAGAGAAAATTCGGGAGAAAATATGTACAACATGAAATATACACATCAAGGGACTATCTTTTGTTGTTTTTGCATTCTTGTATTTTTTTGGATTTTTGGACTCTAAGACACATATTCATCACATGTTGCGGTATAGGGTTTACACGACCTACTTAACTACAGAGGCCAAGAGTAAGGAGGGACGTGCATGGAATTTTTGATGTTAGGCATTGCCCCTAGCCTTCTTGATGTTTTCCACCACGGGAGGTCTTATACAATCAAATTGCCCCTAGAGGGGGAAATGGGAAGAAAAGTATAGAAAATCATGTAGGACTTTGGTTCAAACTACTTTTTGTTTCCGAACCGACATCTCATATTAAACAGACTTGGTCAACCATTATTTTCAGGGGGATTTTTATTTTATTTCTGATTTCTGGGGTGGGCACGTACTTTTTGCTACCTCCTTGAGTTGGTCAGCCTTTTTTCGGGTACGTACTTTTTGCTACCCTTTTTGACCTTTTGACTTTTCTTTTCCCATTTTGAGGCTTGATTTGACATTTTGCCCCTTGCTTTTATTAGTTGCCCCTGTTTTATGGTGACCTTGTCTTCTTAAAGAGAGTGGGTGGTCCCCTACTCGTAGTTTGTTCCGTTCCAGACACAACCGAGTGGGAAAAGAGTAGGGGAAACACATTGACCAGATGAGACCGCCCGAGTGTACTTGTGATTTTCCAGTTAGGGGTAGTACTCCAACATCGTGAGGTGTGTGAATAAACCCTTCCTTACTAATGACCAATTGGAAAAAGTAGGAAAAGTAGACCCACACCTTAACAAGTGATGAATGACCGACTTGACGGACTGACTGACTGACTAAGGGTAGAATTTCTTGAGGTAGACTGCATTCCAAGGGTGTGTTAGCTCAACTCCCTCGGCATCCACTAACCTATAAGCGTTCCCTGAGTATGCTTCTTTGACAACGAACGGACCCTCCCAATTTTCTTGCAATTTGCTCCTGGGACCTGATGCCTTTATGATTTTACGTTTTAGGACCAATTCACCTACTTCGAATTTTCTCTCAAGAACTCTTTTGGCATAAAAACGTGCAATTCTCTGACGATAGACTTGTGCATGGTCAGCCGCTATCATTCGCCTTTCATCTAAGAGTTCAAGTTGTGCCAACAAGGCTTCCCGACGTTGATCAGGATCAAGTTCGGAATCCAATTGAACTCTAAGCGAAGGGACGAAGATCTCATATGGGAGTATCGCATCCGATCCGTATGTCAAAGCGTAGGGGGTTTGCCCCGTAGGAGTGCGGACGGAGGTGCGATAAGCCCAAAGAGCTTCAACCAAGCGATCTGGCCATCAGCATTGTTAGAGATTTGCATGTTTTCTTTATGATTTTAATGAGAGTTTTGTTAGTAGCTTCAGCTTGTCCATTACCTTGTGGATAATATGGTGATGAATGATGCAAGTTAATGCCATATTTACCACACATGTCGCGAAGCTCTGTGAAGTGAATTACGGTCCGTTGTCGGTGACGATGTCCCGAGGCACGCCAAATCTTGCAAGGATGTTGCGCTTGATGAACTTGACGACTGTTGAAGTTTTGACTTCTATGAACGCTTCTGCTTCGGCCCACTTCGTGAAATATTCCGTGGCGGTCAGAATGAAGGACTTCTTACGGATTTCTCCGGTTCTGTCCACAAGAGGACCGACCACGTCGAATGCCCACATGGCGAAAGGCCATGGTGCGATGAGAGGGTGAAGAGAAGAGGAGGGAGCATGAATTTTATCACCATGCAATTGGCATTTAGCACAGTGACGGATAAAATGGCGACAGTCCTCTTCCATGGTGGGCCAATAATAGTGTCTTAGCAATTTCTGGGCAATTGCTCTACCATTAACATGGCCACCACATTCACTAGAGTGAGCGGCTTCGACAACATCTTGAGATTCGATTTCATCAAGGCAACGGAGATAGACCCCGCTAAGAGACTTTTTGTACAGAATGCCACCTATGATCTTGTAACGCTCCGAGACGCGGCGAATAGCCCGTTTATCAACAGAGGTGGCATAATCGGGGAAGGATCCATCTTTGAGAAAGTTTTCGATGTCAAAATACCAGGGATGGCCATCTTCAAGGTCAATTTCTGGCTCTTTGGAAAGCGCATGGACCCGAAGGGATGGAGAAGGACGCATGAGCTGAGAGAACCATGGATCGACATGGGAAGGAACTCTTAATCTCTGAACAGAGACGGTTTCAGACGACTTTCCCAAAGGAATGGGAATGGAAGATGCGAGGGAGGCGAGTGAATCTGCTAGAATATTTTGGGCCCTAGGAGTGTGAACTAAAGTGAGCTTCCTAAACTGCCGGACTACTTTTCCTACCAACTCTTGGTATGGTTTCAGCTTGGGGTCCCGGGTCTGGTACTTGCTAAGAGATTTCCGGAGTATCAACTGCGAATCTCCAATAATCCTTAACTCCTTGACTCCGAGCAATAAAGCCATTTTCAGCCCGACTAGGAGAGCCTCGTACTCAGCCACATTGTTCGTGGCTCGGAAGGTTAATTGGTAAGCGTGCGGAATGACTACCCCTTCCGGAGAGAGGAGGACTGCCCCTATCCCACACCCTTTAGAATTGAGCGCCCCATCGAAGTAAAGCACCCACGAAGGTTCACCATCAATAATGGCTCCTAACTCTTCATCGGGAAAGCTTTCATCAACGGGAGAGTATGAAGGTAAGGGGTGGTGGGCCAAATGCTCGGCAATAGCGTGTCCCTTGATTGACTTTTGGTTAACGTAGGTGATATCAAATTGATTAAGGAAGCTTTGCCACCTCATCAATCGCTCAGTCAGGATGGGCTTCTCAAGCAAGTACCGAACAGGGTCCATACGCGCCAGAAGTTTCACTTCATGAGCCAAGAAGTAGTGCTTCAACTCTGGGCAACCCAGACGACGGCCGCGCACGTTCTTTCCATGGCGGTGTACTTCTTTTCAGCCTCATTGAAAACTTGGATAAATAGTACACCGCTCTCTCTCCTCTTCTCGTCGTCGTATTGGCCAAACCGCTCCAGTGGAGTCTTCAGTGGTTGACACGTAGAGCAGTAAAGGTTGACCTGGGACCAGAGGAGCAGAACAGGGGGATTAAAAAGATAACTCTTCAATTCATCAAAGGCCTTCTGACATTTATCGTCCCAATTAAACTTCGCCTCTCCTCTAAGCATCTCGTAGAAGGGCTTACAGCGGATTGAATGCTGGGAGATAATCTCCGACTAAACTGGAGTCTGCCAATTAGCCCTCTGACTTCTCTGATATTCCTAGGAGGAGGCATGTCAATTATTGCTTTGGCCTTGTTAGGATCAATTTCAATTCCCCGCTTACTTACTATGAACCCAAGCAATTTCTTCGAAGAGACACCAAAAACACACTTCTTGGGGTTCATCTTAAGATTGTGCTCTCTAGACCTTTGGAGAACTGCCCGGAGGACCTCAGCATGGCCATGTCGAGTCTTTGATTTTACCAAGACATCGTCCACATAGACCTCCATGTGCACATGCATCATGTCATGAAAAATTGCCATCATTGCCCTTTGATAGGTTGCTCCCGCATTCTTCAATCCGAAGGGCATGACGACATAACAATAAGTTCCCCAGGGTGTTGTAAATGAAGTTTTCTCCTGGTCTTCCTCCGCCAAGCGAATCTGGTTATACCCAGAGAAACCATCCATAAACGACAAAAGCTCGAAGCCGGCAGTATTGTCCACTAGGACATCTATGTGTGGGAGAGGGAAATCGTCCTTTGGGCAAGCACGATTAAGGTCATGGAAATCTATACAGATCCTAACCTTACCGTCCTTCTTCATTACAGGGACGATATTAGCTACCCACTGTGGATATAGCACAACCCTAATAAATTTGGCTTTGTGCAACTTGTCAACCTCCTCTTTGATCTTGAGTGCAAGCTTAGGATGTAGCCTTCTCAACTTTTGTTTGACGGCCTTTGCGTCGGCTTTTAGGACCAAACGATGCTCGACCAAAGAGGTATCGAGTCCCGGCATGTCCTCATAAGACCAAGCAAATCCGTCGGAAAATTCTTTGAGAATGGCTACCAGAGCTTCTTCTTCTTCAACACTCAAGTTGGCACTAATCAAAACTGTCTTCGGGGATTCTTCAGTGCCAAGGTTGACTTCTTTAGTGGGCTCGTTTGCAGCCAGGGTTGGCTCGTCGAACCTTTTTGTGCCATCCACAAAGGAGCTCACTAGGTCCTCTTCTCCCGACCCAAGATCTCCCAACTCACGCTCCTCATCAAAATCTAGCAGATAAACTCCTAAACCATCGTCTACGGAGTCACCTTCTTCAAAGTCAGACTCGACGAGAGCAGGATCCTCAAGAAATTCTGGCACCTGACTAACTTAGCACACTTCTCAGCCAAGGCCATGACAAATCGGCAGGAACTTCCTACCCTTCTCCTTGCGCACACGCATGGCTGAGAGGAACTAGACTCTCCTAAACTTAAACCAGACCCTGACTAGCCTCTAGACCTGACTCTAAACTAGAATCTAGACCACTATTTACATGACTGCTATGTACAAAAATATGCACAGGGGAAGTGCCCCTAGAGGGGCAAGAGGAAGAGGAACTTAGGCCGGAAAGCGTCGGCCCCTGGCCGAGCGGAAGAGGTTCCAGGGAGGAGGGGTGCTCAATAGAGACCTCGGATTTCCAATTTTCAAAATTGGCATTTTTTTTTTGGAGTCAAGACCAAGAACCATGAGTTGCTGACTCACGGTAGCCTCGACTGGCGAGATGAGGGATGGAGAGATGACAGGAGGAGAAAGAAGGGGATTAGAGGTGGATGGAGGAATTGAATTGTGTGGCGGGCACACAGAAGTAGAGGAAGATGGAGATGATGGTGGTGAAGATGGGGAAGAAGGGAGATCAGAGCCAAAGAGGGAGAGGAGGCCAAAATCGTCAGAAATGTCCTCTATTTGGGCATCCTCTTCTTCTTCTTCATCCTCACTCCCAGAGTAAGGTATTTCTTCAATTGGGCTCCCTGGTCCCCAACTGGGTTGGCCCCTGAACAAAATGCTCTTTTAAAGTCCAGGTAACAGGTTGATAGGGTATAAATGGGTTCGGATGGACAGGGTCTAGGTGGAAACCTAGACCGGCCTTTGTAACAACCTCCTAATTGCCTGGACGCTCTGGATCTCTCCCTTTTCATCTGTGCCTAACCCGCGGCCATGAACATAGCCGATATTAGCCATTACTTCCCAACCTTTTCCCGGAGGACATGGAACATGGGGTTCTACAGCAGACTTGGGAGGCTGGCCGAGCTCACAGGGTGTGGGGAAGTCAAAAAGAGACATGACTGGCTTCTTCCCCTTATCCGGAATGAACAAGTGCGGCATCTGCTCTGTGGTAACCGCATTGAGGGTCTCCAAGATGGGAATGCTCTTAATTTTGATTACCCGCCCATTAAACGAAAATTTGAAGCACTGATGGGCGGTGGAAGGGACCCCTAAAGTCTGTTCTAGCCAAGGACGACCAAGAATGGCCTTGTAGGCCGGATCGACGTCAAGAACTAGGAACTCAGTGGACATAGTGACTGGTCCGATTCCTAATTTAAGAGCAATTTTACCTTTGGTAACCCTTTTGGAGTTGTCATAGGCGGCGATGGTGGAGCAGCTTTTCTCCAGATTCTCTTCCCCTAAACCCAACTGCTTAAAGGTCTTCATCGGACAGACATTAATGGATGCCCGGTGTCGATGAGAGTGGAGTCCACCGAAACCCCATTGAGGTTGATGGTGAGACAAAGGGGGAGAGAACGACACTCGGGGGCAGCAAGATCCTTGTCCGAGAAAGAACCTGAGGGTCCTTGGGTGAGAGAAAGAATGGCATTGGTGACCCCGCTAGGAGGGAGGTCATCATTAACCCTGATTTTATGAAGAAACTGGAGGAGGTGGATTGATGTGACGGCGACCTCCGAATCAATTCTAAAATGGACACCCTCGCGGGCGTCTTATCCAAATGTTGGAGAATGTCATATTCGGTGCCCGCCGGAGGTGGAGGCCCATTATCCTCCTCATCTTGGGATGGCCGCGGAGGCGGAGGAATGATCCAGTTTCGGAGCGTGACATGTACAGCCTCCTGAGACTGAGGGCGGATGAGCTGGAGGGGTCTGGAGGATGACTCATTGGCAGGAGAAGTGAGGATAGTGGGGTGAGCATCTTGGGGAGGACGGATGAGCACTAATTGTAACGTCGCGTGCTTTTTGGATCCATGCGGATCATGTGTGTGTTGGTTGTGTTGGCCGTTGTGAGGCCAATGTGTGTTGGTTGTGTGGAATGTATGGTGTGAATGTGTGGCTTCAGCAGGTGAGGTGCAGGTTGGGTCCTGAAATGGAATAAGACCTGCTGCAGTTCAGTTGGAGTTGGCGGCCAGGTATGGCCGTTGACTGGTTGGCATCCAAGTAAGTGGACGTTGATTGCATGATCTTGGCGGCAGTATCGGTGGACATTTAGGGTGGCGGTTGCCATTGGCGGCAGATGGGTTGACGCCAACCTGAGAATTCTGCAGGTTATAGGGTCACCCGAGAGCAGTTCTCTCAGCTCAATCTCTCTCCCTCTTGCCCCAGCTTCACACCCTTGCATCCCTAAAGCTTCTAACAGGTACTGAAGGGTGCTTGGAGGACCGTGGGACGTGTGGCGTTGCTGAATTGCGCGAGGAAACATCGTACCGTGGTGCAATTCCCGTGGGAGCTCACGGAGGGCTCGGCGTGAACCGGGAGATTGCGGGGGGTTTTAGCGTGTTCTGAGGTAGGGAATGACCCCTGTAGCTTCAGTAGGTCATGATAATGTAATTAGTTAACCTGAATCTACATGATAATGGTGATTTCGGGTCATGGTATCCATGCGGGGATAATGGGTGGTTTGACGAATTCAATCAGTTAAGCATACTGTGTGGGATTGTTTAGGATTCATGCATGCTAGAGGAACTGTTTCTGCATGATTTACCATTGTTTTAATGGTTGGAAAACCTGTGGATTTGGATTAGGGTTTCTGCAGGAATAGTGGCTGAAGAGCTTGGCGTCAACATCGGCTGTCGCCAAGTTCACCAGCTGGAATATAAACGGCCATATCCCTTGCCGTCTACTTCCAATAAGCGGCAATCGATGTTGCCGCCAGCATGTGTATAAACTGAAATAGTTGATTATGGTGTTTATCGATAATGCTTGTGCGTTGGTACCTGAGGTGCACTGAGTGCACATGGTACTCGTGTTTAGCATACAAGTTATGCAATTAGTTACTTACTTCAGAGACTGCGCGTTGTTTACGCGAGTCAGTCGGGTTCACGTGTAGTGGACCGGTGTTACTTGTGGTTTACGTGAGGTTTCACGTGGTTTGTGTGTGACGTGCACGTGGTTCTGTGTACGTGGCGAGTAGTACGACGCCTACCGTGGTTACCTCTCCAGTTGGGTGCCCCAGGTTCTTTGTGAGCCAGGCTGTTAGCTCGGGGCTTTGTCCCGGTACTTGTGTTGTACCGTCGAGGTCTGTGTCGTCTGACCTGGACACCCTCACTCCTGTGTTGAGTTGTACGTCCGGCTGAGGGAAAGACGACAGTGGAACAGTGACACTTGTGTTTGTCTTTAGTCACTTGTAGCGCGCTCGTAGTTGGGGGTACGGACACCAGTAGACGTACTGGACCCCAGCTAGTCCTTTTCCAGTGCCTCACTCCAGAGAGTTCCGGGCCAGGATCTCTAGAGGTGCCAGGCATGGGCCTGTGACCGTGTGGTCCGTAGGTAGTGGTGTTTAGTTGGTCTCCACAGTTGCTTGACCTTTTCACGTGGAGCGGCAGCTGGACCTTTCGTCCGTGGCTGCGAGACTGAGAGGTAGACATGTGTTAGCTTGTCCGAGTCAGTTTCTGGTGTCGCGAACCAGTTCACGTGGCTCATGCTTGGCTGTCTCTACTCTAGCTTGTACACCTGCTTGGGTTTGCCGTTTAATTATTACTGTTGTTTCTCGTAGTCAGCAGACGGTGAGTACTTTTACAGCTTTAATATCCTGCTTAGCTGTTCTATAAATTGTTGGTACTGTTTACTGCTTTCGTACCTGTGGTTTGGTTTTGCTCGGTGTTGGGGGAGTTCCCTACTGAGCCAGTGACTAGAGAGGCTCACCCCTACCCCCACAGGTGAGAACGAGGAGGACGTTTCATGACCATCGTCCAGTTCAGAGCCGCGCCGTAGCGGTGCAGGGTCAGTTTCTCCAGCGGTGTAGTTCCAGCTGTGTAGTACTCCAGCAGTGTAGTCTAGTTAGTTGTTTACTTTCTTTAGTTGTACCTCGGGGTATGCTCCAGGCTCTTGTACTTCTTTTCAGTTTTGTGGAAATTTGGCTATGTAAACTTGTGAATTTTATATAAAATGTGGTGTGTTCATTTGTATTTACACGGACTGTGGTTTGGAATCCCTTGCGAGGCTTCGGCCCGTTCGCGGGAGGCGGACTCGGATCAGGTACGTTATTGGTTTAACGAACTTGGCTGAGGCGTTCCGCCACAGTTGGTATCAGAGCAAGGTCCGTGTTAATATAAGGGAATTAGAAGGATACATAGCCTTATTTCGGTCTTGATACACTGCTGGTAGGGACCCTGGTTTTTGATAATTTGTTGTTTGATTTTTGCTTGGTGTTTTGTTTATGTAGAAATTTCTGAAATGACTGATAGAAGAGATTGGGGTGATGGAGGAGATGATCAGGAGGAAAGTACCGAGGGTATCGATGTTATAATTGTAATCAGCCGGGACATTTGATCCGCAATTTTCCCTATTCGAGAGAATATGGATATGGAAGAGGTGTGGCAGCAGCAGCAACCTCACCAGTTTCAGCAGCCACAGTCAGGTCGTGGCAGAGGAGTACCGCAGCAGCGAGGAAGAGGCCGGGTTATGGCTATCACCCAAGCCCAGGCAGAGGCATCGAATATGATAGAAGGTACTTTACCTCTTTATGAATATTCAGCAAGAGTTTTATTTGATTCGGGTGCCTCTCATTCTTTTATTTCCGAAGAATTTCTAGATTGTATAGCTCATCCTTTAGAAGAGAAGTCTTGTGAGTTAGTAGTGGAGGTTCCTTCAGGTGAGTTTTTACTCACTTCGAGCTATATAGATGAAGCCCTGTTATGATTGAAGGAAACCAGATGCCGGGTTGGTTGTATGCCCTGCGGTTGTCAGATTATGATATTATTCTGGGTATGGATTGGCTTGAAATGTATGGAGCAATGTTAGATTGCAGAAAGAAAAGAATTAGATTTTGTCATCATATTGGTGCAGTATTTGAATATCAAGGTATGCCTTTTTATACCTCCAAGTTTCTAATTTCTACAATTAAAGCTAGAAAGTTGATAAATGATGGGTGTGTGGCTTATTTAGCCTCGGTAAGTTTGGTAGAAGCCAGTCAGCCAGTAGAAGTAGTTCCCGTAGTTAGGGAATTTGCTGATGTTTTTCCTAAAGATTTGTCTGGTTTAGCTCCACACAGAGAGGTGGACTTTACTATTGAGTTGCTGCTAGGTACCATGCCGATTTCTAAAGCTCCATATCGGATGGCACCAGCAGAGCTTAAAGCATTGAAAAAGCAGTTAGAAGAGTTGTTGCAGAAAGGGTTTATTAGGCCCAGTCATTCCCCGTGGGGAGCGCCGGTTTTATTTGTGAAAAAGAAAGATGGAAGTTTTCGGATGTGTATTGATTATAGAAAATTGAATGATGTGACCATTAAGAATAAGTACCCGTTGCCAAGAATAGATGATTTGTTTGATCAGTTGCAATCAGCAAAAGTGTTTTCTAAAATTGATTTGAGGTCTGGGTACCATCAGTTGAGAATTAAAGAGAAAGATATAGATAAGACAGCTTTTAGAACCAGATATGGTCACTATGAGTTTGTGGTTATGTCTTTTGGGTTGACTAATGCTCCTGCAGGTTTTATGGATCTGATGAATAGAATTTTTCATCCATATTTAGATCAATTTATTGTGGTCTTTATTGATGATATTCTAATTTACTCAGCATCTGAAGAGGAGCATGCAGCTCATTTGAGGTTTACTCTGCAGTTGCTAAGAGATAACCAGTTGTTTGCCAAATTCAGTAAGTGTGAATTTTGGCTGAAAGAAATTCAATTTTTGGGTCATGTTATTTCAGCTAAAGGAATAGCTGTGGACCCAAGTAAAGTGGAAGCTGTGTCAAGGTGGGGAGTGCCTAAGACAATAATCGAGATTAGAAGTTTTCTGGGATTAGCAGGTTATTATAGGCGCTTTATTCAAGACTTTTCTAAGATTGCAGCACCTATGACTAGATTGACTAGGAAAGGGGTGCCTTTTGTGTGGTCCGGTGAATGTCAGAGAAGTTTTATGGAATTGAAGAAAAGACTCACATCAGCACCTATACAGACATTATCGGCAGGGAGTGGTGGTTTTGTGTTGTATACTGATGCTTCAAGGAGAGGACTTGGCGCAATGCTTACGCAAAATGGTAAAGTGATAGCTTATGCATCTAGGCAATTGAAGCCGGCAGAGGAGAATTACCCCACTCATGATTTGGAATTGGCTGCAGTTGTATTTGCTTTGAAAATGTGGAGGCATTATCTGTATGGCGAGAGATTTGAGATCTTTACAGATCATAAAAGTTTGAAGTATATCTTCTCACAGAAAGATTTAAATCTTCGCCAGCGCGGATGGATTGAGTATTTAAAGGATTATGATTTCAGTTTGGCTTACCATCCGGGTAAGGCCAATGTTGTAGCTGATGCCTTGAGCAGAAAGGCATATGTAAATTTGATGATGATTAAAGAGTGGAAGCTGTATGAAGAGATAGTGGAGAACTCCTTGTATGTGCCCAGTAGTCAGCGGCGGCCAATTCTAGCTGCTAGCGCTGTAGAGCCGTCTTTGTATTGGCAGATCATTGAAGCTCAGAGAGCAGATGCAGGTTTAGCTGAGATTGTGAAAATGGAAGGAGTTTCTATTGATGATAATTGTGTGGTCAGGCTCCGAGGCAGGTTGTTTGTTCCTGCAGAAAGAGAGGTAAAGCAGCGAGTGCTGAAAGAGGCTCATAAATCTAGGTACACTATCCATCCGAGTAGTACTAAAATGTACCATGATTTGAGAAAGCATTTTTTGTGGCCTCCTATGAAGAAAGAAATAGCAGAATTTGTTGCAAGGTGTGCTATCTGTCAGCAGATTAAAGCAGAGCATCAAAAGCCTGGAGGTCTATTGCAACCATTGCCCATTCCACAGTGGAAATGGGATGATATTGCTATGGACTTTTTGGCAGGTTTACCAAGGACGAGTTCAGGGCATAATGGAATATGGGTGTTTGTTGACAGATTGACCAAAGTGTGCAGATTGGTGGCAGTAAGTATGTCTTGGACAGTGGACAGATTGGCAAATATTTATGTTGAAAGAATTATTCCACTGCATGGTATTCCGAAGACTATTGTGTCAGATAGAGATCCAAGATTTACTTCTGGTTTTTAGAGAAGTCTGCAAAGAGTAATTGGTTCTGAGTTAAGGTATAGCTCCGCTTATCATCCCCAAACAGATGGTCAGACAGAGAGGACTATTCAAACGATTGAAGATATGTTGCGAGCTTTTTGTTTAGTTTGGGGAGGTAGCTGGGAGCCTCATTTGGGAATGGTTGAGTTTGCCTACAATAATAGTTATCATACCAGTCTTGGAATGGCACCGTATGAAGCTTTATATGGAAGGCCATGTAGAACCCTATTGAACTGGCATGAAGTAGGAGAAAGGCAGTTAGTGGGTCCTGAATTGATTCAGCAAACCACAGAGGTGGTGAAGCTTATTAAAGAAAAATTGCAAGCAGCTCAAAGTAGGCAAAAGAGTTATGCAGATGTTCGGAGGAGACCACTCAGTTTGAGGTAGGAGATCTTGTTTTCTTGAGAGTTTCTCCAAGTAAAGGTATCATGAGGTTTGGCAAGTCTGGAAAGTTGAGCCCAAGATATGTGAGACCTTTCCAAGTGATTGAAAGAATTGGGGAAGCAGCTTATAGGCTAGATTTGCCAGCTGATTTTGCAGATGTGCATGACATTTTCCATGTCTCCATGTTGAGAAAGTGTATTGAAGATCCAGCTCAATAATCAGATATCAAGGTGGTGACCTGATGCCGGATATGACTATGCCAGAATACCCGGTGCAGATCACAGATCGAAAGATAAAGAAGCTGAAAAATAAAGAAATTGAGTTGGTTAAAGTGAGATGGGAAAATAGGTTGGGTGGTGAGGATACCTGGGAGTTAGCCGAGGAAATGGCTAAAGGGTATCCCTATCTGTTTGTATGAACTTTTGTATTTTCTTTTTAGATGATAGTGTTTGTAAAGATGTGTATGTTTGAGTTGTTTAACTTTGAATTGTGTTATGAATTTCGAGGTCGAAATTTTCTTTTTAGATGATAGTAATGTAACGTCGCGTGCTTTTCGGATCCATGCGGATCATGTGTGTGTTGGTTGTGTTGGTCGTTGTGAGGCCAATGTGAGTTGGTTGTGTGGAATGTATGGTGTGAATGTGTGGCTTCAGCAGGAGAGGTGCAGGTTGGGTCCTGAAATGGAATAAGACCTGCTGTAGTTCAGTTGGAGTTGGCGGCCAGGTATGGCCGTTGACTGGTTGGCGTCCAGATAAGTGGACGTTGACTGCATGATCTTGGCGGCAGTATCTGTGGACGTTTAGGGTGGTGGTTGCCATTGGCGGCAGAGGGGTTGACGCCAACCTGAGAATTCTGCAGGTTATAGGGTCACTCGAGAGCAGTTCTCTCAGCTCAATCTCTCTCCCTCTTGCCCCAACTTCATGCCCTTGCATCCCTAAAGCTTCTAACAGGTACTGAAGGGTGCTTGGAGGACCATGGGACGTGTGGCGTTTCTGAATTGCGTGAGGAAACGCCGTACCGTGGTGCAATTCCCGTGGGAGCTCACGGAGGGCTCGGCGTGAACCGGGAGATTGCGGGGGGTTTTAGCGTGTTCTGAGGTAGGGAATGACCCCTGTAGCTCCAGTAGGTCATGATAATGTAATTAGTTAACCTGAATCTACATGATAATGGTGATTTCGGGTCATGGTATCCATGCGGGGATAATGGGTGGTTTGACGAATTCAATCAGTTAAGCATGCTGTGTGGGATTGTTTAGGATTCATGCATGCTAGAGGAACTGTTTCTGCATGATTTACCGTTGTTTTAATGGTTGGAAAACTTGTAGATTTGGATTAGGGTTTCTGCAGGAATAGTGGCTGAAGAGCTTGGCGTCAACATCGACTGTCGCCAAGTTCACCAGCTGGGATATAAACGGCCATATCCCTTGCCGTCTACTTCCAATAAGCGGCAATCGATGTTGCCGCCAGCATGTGTATAAACTGAAATAGTTGATTATGGTGTTTATCGATAATGCTTGTGCGTTGGTACCTGAGGTGCACTGAGTGCACATGGTACTCGTGTTTAGCATACAAGTTATGCAATTAGTTACTTACTTCAGAGGCTGCGCGTTGTTACGCGAGTCAGTCGGGTTCACGTGTAGTGGACCGGTGTTACTTGTGGTTTACGTGAGGTTTCACGTGGTTTGTGTGTGACGTGCACGTGGTTCTGTGTACGTGGCGAGTAGTACGACGCCTACCGTGGTTACCTCTCCAGTTGGGTGCCCCAGGTTCTTTGTGAGCCAGGCTGTTAGCTCGGGGCTTTGTCCCGGTACTTGTGTTGTACCGTCGAGGTCTGTGTCGTCTGACCTGGACACCCTCACTCCTGTGTTGAGTTGTACGTCCGGCTGAGGGAAAGACGACAGTGGGACGTGACACTTGTGTTTGTCTTTAGTCACTTGTAGCGCGCTCGTAGTTGGGGGTACGGACACCAGTAGACATACTGGACCCCAGCTAGTCCTTTTCCAGTGCCTCACTACAGAGAGTTCCGGGCCAGGATCTCTAGAGGTGCCAGGCATGGGCCTATGACCGTGTGGTCCGCAGGTAGTGGTGCTTAGTTGGTCTCCGCAGTTGCTTGACCTTTTCACGTGGAGCGGCAGCTGGACCTTTCGTCCGTGGCTGCGAGACTGAGAGGTAGACCTGTGTTAGCTTGTCCGAGTCAGTTTCTGGTGTCGCGAACCAGTTCACGTGGCTCGTTTTTTGCTATCTCTACTCTAGCTTGTACACCTGCTTGGTTTGCCGTTTAATTATTACTCTTGTTTCTCGTAGTCAGCAGACGGTGAGTACTTTTACAGCTTTAATATCCTGCTTAGCTGTTCTATAAATTGTTGGTACTGTTTACTGCTTTCGTACCTGTGGTTTGGTTTTGCTCGGTGTTGGGGGAGTTCCCACTGAGCCAGTGACTAGCGAGGCTCACCCCTACCCCCACAGGTGAGAACGAGGAGGACGTTTCATGACCATCGTCCAGTTCAGAGCCGCGCCGTAGCGGTGCAGGGTCAGTTTCTCCAGCGGTGTAGTTCCAGCTGTGTAGTACTCCAGCAGTGTAGTCTAGTTAGTTGTTTACTTTCTTTAGTTGTACCTCGGGGTATGCTCCAGGCTCTTGTACTTCTTTTCAGTTTTGTGGAAATTTGGCTATGTAACTTGTGAATTTTATATAAAATGTGTGTGTTCATTTGTATTTACACGGACTGTGGTTTGGAATCCCTTGCGAGGCTTCGGACCGTTCGCGGGAGGCGGACTCGGATCAGGTACGTTATTGGTTTAACGAACTTGGCTGAGGCGTTCCGCCACAGTTGGTATCAGAGCAAGGTCCGTGTTAATATAAGGGAATTAGAAGGATACATAGCCTTATTTCGGTCTTGATACACTGCTGGTAGGGACCCTGGTTTTTGATAATTTGTTGTTGATTTTTGCTTGGTGTTTTGTTTATGTAGAAATTCTGAAATGACTGATAGAAGAGATTGGGGTGATGGAGGAGATGATCAGGAGGAAAGTACCGAGGGTATCGATGTTATAATTGTAATCAGCCGGGACATTTGATCCGCAATTTTCCCTATTCGAGAGAATATGGATATGGAAGAGGTGTGCAGCAGCAGCAACCTCACCAGTTTCAGCAGCCACAGTCAGGTCGTGGCAGAGGAGTACCGCAGCAGCGAGGAAGAGGCCGGGTTATGGCTATCACCCAAGCCCAGGCAGAGGCATCGAATATGATAGAAGGTACTTTACCTCTTTATGAATATTCAGCAAGAGTTTTATTTGATTCGGGTGCCTCTCATTCTTTTATTTCCGAAGAATTTCTAGATTGTATAGCTCATCCTTTAGAAGAGAAGTCTTGTGAGTTAGTAGTGGAGGTTCCTTCAGGTGAGTTTTTACTCACTTCGAGCTATATAGATGAAGCCCTGTTATGATTGAAGGAAACAGATGCCGGGTTGGTTGTATGCCCTGCGGTTGTCAGATTATGATATTATTCTGGGTATGGATTGGCTTGAAATGTATGGAGCAATGTTAGATTGCAGAAAGAAAAGAATTAGATTTTGTCATCATATTGGTGCAGTATTTGAATATCAAGGTATGCCTTTTTATACCTCCAAGTTTCTAATTTCTACAATTAAAGCTAGAAAGTTGATAAATGATGGGTGTGTGGCTTATTTAGCCTCGGTAAGTTTGGTAGAAGCCAGTCAGCCAGTAGAAGCAGTTCCCGTAGTTAGGGAATTTGCTGATGTTTTTCCTAAAGATTTGTCTGGTTTAGCTCCACACAGAGAGGTGGACTTTACTATTGAGTTGCTGCTAGGTACCATGCCGATTTCTAAAGCTCCATATCGGATGGCACCAGCAGAGCTTAAAGCATTGAAAAAGCAGTTAGAAGAGTTGTTGCAGAAAGGGTTTATTAGGCCCAGTCATTCCCCGTGGGGAGCGCCGGTTTATTTGTGAAAAAGAAAGATGGAAGTTTTCGGATGTGTATTGATTATAGAAAATTGAATGATGTGACCATTAAGAATAAGTACCGTTGCCAAGAATAGATGATTTGTTTGATCAGTTGCAATCAGCAAAAGTGTTTTCTAAAATTGATTTGAGGTCTGGGTACCATCAGTTGAGAATTAAAGAGAAAGATATAGATAAGACAGCTTTTAGAACCAGATATGGTCACTATGAGTTTGTGGTTATGTCTTTTGGGTTGACTAATGCTCCTGCAGGTTTTATGGATCTGATGAATAGAATTTTTCATCCATATTTAGATCAATTTATTGTGGTCTTTATTGATGATATTCTAATTTACTCAGCATCTGAAGAGGAGCATGCAGCTCATTGAGGTTTACTCTGCAGTTGCTAAGAGATAACCAGTTGTTTGCCAAATTCAGTAAGTGTGAATTTTGGCTGAAAGAAATTCAATTTTTGGGTCATGTTATTTCAGCTAAAGGAATAGCTGTGGACCCAAGTAAAGTGGAAGCTGTGTCAAGGTGGGGAGTGCCTAAGACAATAATCGAGATTAGAAGTTTTCTGGGATTAGCAGGTTATTATAGGCGCTTTATTCAAGACTTTTCTAAGATTGCAGCACCTATGACTAGATTGACTAGGAAAGGGGTGCCTTTTGTGTGGTCCGGTGAATGTCAGAGAAGTTTTATGGAATTGAAGAAAAGACTCACATCAGCACCTATACAGACATTATCGGCAGGGAGTGGTGGTTTTGTGTTGTATACTGATGCTTCAAGGAGAGGACTTGGCGCAATGCTTACGCAAAATGGTAAAGTGATAGCTTATGCATCTAGGCAATTGAAACCGGCAGAGGAGAATTACCCCACTCATGATTTGGAATTGGCTGCAGTTGTATTTGCTTTGAAAATGTGGAGGCATTATCTGTATGGCGAGAGATTTGAGATCTTTACAGATCATAAAAGTTTGAAGTATATCTTCTCACAGAAAGATTTAAATCTTCGCCAGCGCGGATGGATTGAGTATTTAAAGGATTATGATTTCAGTTTGGCTTACCATCCGGGTAAGGCCAATGTTGTAGCTGATGCCTTGAGCAGAAAGGCATATGTAAATTTGATGATGATTAAAGAGTGGAAGCTGTATGAAGAGATAGTGGAGAACTCTTGTATGTGCCCAGTAGTCAGCGGCGGCCAATTCTAGCTGCTAGCGCTGTAGAGCCGTCTTTGTATTGGCAGATCATTGAAGCTCAGAGAGCAGATGCAGGTTTAGCTGAGATTGTGAAAATGGAAGGAGTTTCTATTGATGATAATTGTGTGGTCAGGCTCCGAGGCAGGTTGTTTGTTCCTGCAGAAAGAGAGGTAAAGCAGCGAGTGCTGAAAGAGGCTCATAAATCTAGGTACACTATCCATCCGAGTAGTACTAAAATGTACCATGATTTGAGAAAGCATTTTTTGTGGCCTCCTATGAAGAAAGAAATAGCAGAATTTGTTGCAAGGTGTGCTATCTGTCAGCAGATTAAAGCAGAGCATCAAAAGCCTGGAGGTCTATTGCAACCATGCCCATTCCACAGTGGAAATGGGATGATATTGCTAGGACTTTTGGCAGGTTTACCAAGGACGAGTTCAGGGCATAATGGAATATGGGTGTTTGTTGACAGATTGACCAAAGTGTGCAGATTGGTGGCAGTAAGTATGTCTTGGACAGTGGACAGATTGGCAAATATTTATGTTGAAAGAATTATTCCACTGCATGGTATTCCGAAGACTATTGTGTCAGATAGAGATCCAAGATTTACTTCTGGTTTTTAGAGAAGTCTGCAAAGAGTAATTGGTTCTGAGTTAAGGTATAGCTCCGCTTATCATCCCCAAACAGATGGTCAGACAGAGAGGACTATTCAAACGATTGAAGATATGTTGCGAGCTTTTTGTTTAGTTTGGGGAGGTAGCTGGGAGCTCATTTGGGAATGGTTGAGTTTGCCTACAATAATAGTTATCATACCAGTCTTGGAATGGCACCGTATGAAGCTTTATATGGAAGGCCATGTAGAACCCTATTGAACTGGCATGAAGTAGGAGAAAGGCAGTTAGTGGGTCCTGAATTGATTCAGCAAACCACAGAGGTGGTGAAGCTTATTAAAGAAAAATTGCAAGCAGCTCAAAGTAGGCAAAAGAGTTATGCAGATGTTCGGAGGAGACCACTTCAGTTTGAGGTAGGAGATCTTGTTTTCTTGAGAGTTTCTCCAAGTAAAGGTATCATGAGGTTTGGCAAGTCTAGAAAGTTGAGCCCAAGATATGTGAGACCTTTCCAAGTGATTGAAAGAATTGGGGAAGCAGCTTATAGGCTAGATTTGCCAGCTGATTTTGCAGATGTGCATGACATTTTCCATGTCTCCATGTTGAGAAAGTGTATTGAAGATCCAGCTCAAATAATCAGATATCAAGGTGGTGACCTGATGCCGGATATGACTATGCCAGAATACCCGGTGCAGATCACAGATCGAAAGATAAAGAAGCTGAAAAATAAAGAAATTGAGTTGGTTAAAGTGAGATGGGAAAATATGTTGGGTGGTGAGGATACCTGGGAGTTAGCCGAGGAAATGGCTAAAGGGTATCCCTATCTGTTTGTATGAACTTTTGTATTTTCTTTTTAGATGATAGTGTTTGTAAAGATGTGTATGTTTGAGTTGTTTAACTTTGAATTGTGTTATGAATTTCGAGGTCGAAATTTCTTTTTAGATGATAGTAATGTAACGTCGCGTGCTTTTCGGATCCATGCGGATCATGTGTGTGTTGGTTGTGTTGGTCGTTGTGAGGCCAATGTGAGTTGGTTGTGTGGAATGTATGGTGTGAATGTGTGGCTTCAGCAGGAGAGGTGCAGGTTGGGTCCTGAAATGGAATAAGACCTGCTGTAGTTCAGTTGGAGTTGGCGGCCAGGTATGGCCGTTGACTGGTTGGCGTCCAGATAAGTGGACGTTGACTGCATGATCTTGGCGGCAGTATCTGTGGACGTTTAGGGTGGTGGTTGCCATTGGCGGCAGAGGGGTTGACGCCAACCTGAGAATTCTGCAGGTTATAGGGTCACTCGAGAGCAGTTCTCTCAGCTCAATCTCTCTCCCTCTTGCCCAACTTCATGCCCTTGCATCCCTAAAGCTTCTAACAGGTACTGAAGGGTGCTTGGAGGACCATGGGACGTGTGGCGTTTCTGAATTGCGTGAGGAAACGCCGTACCGTGGTGCAATTCCCGTGGGAGCTCACGGAGGGCTCGGCGTGAACCGGGAGATTGCGGGGGGTTTTAGCGTGTTCTGAGGTAGGGAATGACCCCTGTAGCTCCAGTAGGTCATGATAATGTAATTAGTTAACCTGAATCTACATGATAATGGTGATTTGGGTCATGGTATCCATGCGGGGATAATGGGTGGTTTGACGAATTCAATCAGTTAAGCATGCTGTGTGGGATTGTTTAGGATTCATGCATGCTAGAGGAACTGTTTCTGCATGATTTACCGTTGTTTTAATGGTTGGAAAACTTGTAGATTTGGATTAGGGTTTCTGCAGGAATAGTGGCTGAAGAGCTTGGCGTCAACATCGACTGTCGCCAAGTTCACCAGCTGGGATATAAACGGCCATATCCCTTGCCGTCTACTTCAATAAGCGGCAATCGATGTTGCCGCCAGCATGTGTATAAACTGAAATAGTTGATTATGGTGTTATCGATAATGCTTGTGCGTTGGTACCTGAGGTGCACTGAGTGCACATGGTACTCGTGTTTAGCATACAAGTTATGCAATTAGTTACTTACTTCAGAGGCTGCGCGTTGTTACGCGAGTCAGTCGGGTTCACGTGTAGTGGACCGGTGTTACTTGTGGTTTACGTGAGGTTTCACGTGGTTTGTGTGTGACGTGCACGTGGTTCTGTGTACGTGGCGAGTAGTACGACGCCTACCGTGGTTACCTCTCCAGTTGGGTGCCCCAGGTTCTTTGTGAGCCAGGCTGTTAGCTCGGGGCTTTGTCCGGTACTTGTGTTGTACCGTCGAGGTCTGTGTCGTCTGACCTGGACACCCTCACTCCTGTGTGAGTTGTACGTCCGGCTGAGGGAAAGACGACAGTGGGACAGTGACACTTGTGTTTGTCTTTAGTCACTTGTAGCGCGCTCGTAGTTGGGGGTACGGACACCAGTAGACATACTGGACCCCAGCTAGTCCTTTTCCAGTGCCTCACTACAGAGAGTTCCGGGCCAGGATCTCTAGAGGTGCCAGGCATGGGCCTATGACCGTGTGGTCCGCAGGTAGTGGTGCTTAGTTGGTCTCCGCAGTTGCTTGACCTTTTCACGTGGAGCGGCAGCTGGACCTTTCGTCCGTGGCTGCGAGACTGAGAGGTAGACCTGTGTTAGCTTGTCCGAGTCAGTTTCTGGTGTCGCGAACCAGTTCACGTGGCTCGTTTTTTGCTATCTCTACTCTAGCTTGTACACCTGCTTGGGTTTGCCGTTTAATTATTACTCTTGTTTCTCGTAGTCAGCAGACGGTGAGTACTTTTACAGCTTTAATATCCTGCTTAGCTGTTCTATAAATTGTTGGTACTGTTTACTGCTTTCGTACCTGTGGTTTGGTTTTGCTCGGTGTGGGGGAGTTCCCTACTGAGCCAGTGACTAGCGAGGCTCACCCCTACCCCCACAGGTGAGAGCGAGGAGGACGTTTCACGACCGTCGTGCAGTTCAGAGCCGCGCCGTAGCGGTGCAGGGTCAGTACCTCCAGCGGTGTAGTTCCAGCTGTGTAGTACTCCAGCTTTCTTCAGTTGTACCTCGGGTTATGCCCAGGCTCTTGTACTTCTTTTCATTTTTGTGGAAATTTGGCTATGTAAACTGTGAATTTTATATAAAATGTGGTGTGTTCCTTGTGTTTACACGGACTGTGGTTTGGAATCCCTTGCGAGGCTTCGGCCCTTCGCGGGAGGCGGACTCGGATCAGGTACGTTATTGGTTTAACGGACTTGGACGAGGTGTTCCGCCACACTAATGGTCTCTCTTCAAGGATGGCATCTACCGAGACAAAAGGCTCCTGAGACTCGGTAATGGGGCACGGGTCCATTCCTCGAAACCTTCTACCCCCCACTGTTGTTCTCTCCTCGCAACCCGGGGCCCTAGGTGTATCATGGTATGCACGTTCTCTTGGCTCTGGATGAGGAGGGGTTGTTGGTTGTGGTGAGTGGGGAGAGGGTTACTGAAAATGCCAAGGTCTTTTTTGGTGTACCTAGACTTGGCTATGGTCACCTTGACGTCATCCCAGTTGATTCTACCTTGGTCATTCATATCATAGACCCAGTCACGGAAGGTAAAGCAATTGTTGATGAAGTGACCATGGGCCCTATGATATGGGCAGTACTTGGAGGTGTCGACCCTCGGATTGATGTTCTCCCTTTGTGGGGGGAGTTGAATCGCATCGCAGGACATAAGAGCGAAGAACACGTCCTCGAGAGTCTCAGGGAGAGGAGGGTATGCGACCTTTTGGGGCCAGGTCGGGTGTATCCAGAAGGAGGGGGAACGGCGGAGTAAGGCTTGGAGGGGTGAGATGGGAATTGGTGAGGGTTGGAAGAAGGGTTGGAAGGAGGATGGGAGGATTTGTTGGGAGGCCTCAAAGGCTGGCTGCAGGCACTAGCAGGCTCATTGATGGTTACCCCCTCGGTGTGGGTGCCGCGGGAGCCTTACGTGCCTTTGGCTTCCCTTCGAAGAAATGTGGGAGAGAGGAGTCCTTGATCTGATTTTCAATCACCCTGGCTCTGTTATAAAGATGTGAGAAGGAAGGGAACTCACTTAGCATTAAAATGGAACGGAGCACAGGGGTGGTGTTGGTGACTAACAAGGTTTGGCTTGGGACTCCAGGATGGGAATGTCGGCTCTCGAGGCCATAGACCTCCATCGGTTGGCATAAGTGACAAGTCTTCATTCGGCTTCATCTTTTCCGCCACCAAGTCGGGGAGTGTAGGGACTTGAGTGGCCATGTATGAAAAATGCGAGATGAAGCGTTCGGAGACTATGTCAAAGTTAACAAGGTCCGATGCGAGCAAAGAGGTAAACCACCTCAAGCCTCCCCTTCTAACGATTGTTGGAAGAGGTGACTAAGAGGACCCGATCGTACAGCCACCGATGGGAATCCATAGTGAAGCCAGCAAGATGGAATTGGGGATCGGAGGTCCCGTCATACTTGCGGTACTTTGGGGCCTTGAAATCTGGATGGAAGTAAGCGTTGGGGAGCTTGCAGTAGTTTTTGGAGTGAATGAGGCTTGGAAAGGGACAAAGATTCAGCCAAGAGTTTCCTAATAAGACCCTCCGTCTCAGACCGGGACATGGATTCGGATTGAGCGGGAGGAGTGGTTTGGACATAGGATGGGTGGATGGCTGGAGGAATTGGGGTAGAAGTAGGTAAAGGAGTAGGAGGAATAGGAGTGGAGATAGGGATAGGGGATACAGAAATTCGGGAAGGGGTGAGAGGCCTATGAGCGGGCCTAGATGAGGAAGCATGGAAAGGAGAATGGGATGGAGGGGAAGGAGAAGCCGCTGCCCGAATGGTATGCTTGGAAAGCATAGAAATGATATCGTCGGGCGAATAGCGGGACATGAGTTTGGAAAACTCGGGGTCTTCTTGGGCATTCTGGGCGTGAGTGGGGTTGACCCTAAAGCTAACTTCCTCATTGTCGGATTGGGAAGATGATTGAACCAACTCCTCCGGCTGAACATCAGTGTTAATCATACCGACAATCTCATCATTGATGCTATCATCATATTCAAATGTCGGTTTATTAGACATGTCAACAGAGTCCAACCAAGTGTCCATTAGCACACAACCTATGGATTTTAAAATGGTTTAAGTTGAAGTGATTACACTGTTTTCAGCAGAAGTATGGATTTCTACCAATCAATGTTATCAAACAACGCCCCCAAAAGTTTTAAGATTAAGGTCGTGTATTACTTTGACTTGACTTGGTGGTTCTCTCAAATCTTACTCAAACCCGGGTGAGTAGGTGAACTAAACAGGAAGGTGCAAGGTCCTCCTGCCTCGTACCGTGAGGGAATCCACAGAATTTAGGGACTTACAGAGTTTTCTTTGGAACCAACCCGATTTACCCGAGAGGGAATCCCCGAGTAAAAGGTTGTAGACCAAAGATGGCTATCCTAAAATGTGAGGGGAGGCTAGAACAGATGAGAGGAAGGAACCCCTCGTGACCGAGGACTGTTAGAAACAAACAGGAAGCAAACAGAAAGCAAAATCAGATCAAAACAGCCAAAACAGAAGTTTCTGTGAAGTAAACGGCATGACTATGGACGCTCAGTTCATCAGAAACATATTGACGGCATGATCGACAGACGCTAAGTAACAGTAAACGACTACCTATGTGGACGCTGACATGAACTCAACGGCAGGAAATGTGGACGCTTACCTGGGTTGACGGCAGAATCGCTGGCCGTCTACCTAGATGAGGACTGTAACCGTGGCAGCACTGCTGGTCCCACCGTGATCACCAGAAAAGAGGCTGTGGACGATCTGTTTCGCCGCCGCCGTGTCCCCGTGTCGACTGTGGGTGTCCTCCGGAGGCTCGCGGACGTCGCTAGTCTCTCGTTGGCGATGATGGGTTGCTGGTTGACCTCGTTGACTCCCCAGTTGACTAGGTTGACTGAGGAGGAAACAAAGAAAACCAGAGATGAAAGGGGAGGTTCGTGATCGCCAGGGCCTTACCTGTGCCCAAGGGAGTGTTTTGACCACGTTGTTGTAGCAGCCTCACGCAGCGGACGGAGATGGGGCTTCAACTTCTCCTCCTTTGGCCGGCCAAAGGAAGAGAGCTCCACGGTAACGTTCACAGTGTTCCTGCCACAAACAAGCTCTATTAGACTCAAATGCAGTGTAGTGAATGTTCAGAACGAAGAGGAAAGCCCAAAAGGCGAGTCCCGTACCAGTTGCGGACTTGAGAAGAGGGGTGGCCAAATGCTATGACCACCCTTCTTCCCTCCATTTTTGGTTGGGAAACCCCTTTCTAGGTGTGTAGAAGGTGCCCTACGTGCCTAGAGTGTGTGGAAAGTGTGTGCGACATGCAAGATATTAAAGTAAGAGGAAAGGAAAGAGAGGAAGAAGAAGGAATTGATCCTCGTCGTTGGCGTTGTTTGCTCCTTGCAGGGCTCCTCCAGCTCCAAAAGAACCCTTCTATACGTCCCAAATGAGAGAGAAAGGAGAGGATGAATGGTGGAAGGTAGGGTGCAAGTTTCTCTCTCTTCTCTCAAAGTGGCAGCATATGGACGTCCAGCCTTCCTCCTCTGGCTCAGAGGGCTCAAAGGGAGGTTATATAGACAGTGGAGCTCGGGGTTGAGAGCCTTGGATGCTCAACGTGAAGAAACACACTTGCACACTTGGCAATCCATGCATTAAGGTCCAACCAATGGGGAGAGGCAAGTAGGATTTTCACTGGGTCAATGGGGTGCTTAGGTGGCCCATATACCCGTTGGGAACGGTCACATGCGTTGCATGGCCGAGAGAATGGTGCAAGTGGGTTGGAATCTCGGGGTTGTTGCGCAGACCTGGTAAACGACATTGACGTCCAGGGATGTGGCCGCCAACCACATGCAGACGTCCATGGATGTGGACGCCAACTTTGGTCAGCGTTCAGGGGGATTGCGGCCAACCAGTAGTCGGCGGCCATCGATGCTGCCGTCTACATGGTATCCGAGGCTGGTCAACAAATGGTCAAACGAGGCTTAATGGGCCAAAAGAACCATGCGGGAGATGGGCCAAATCGCGCGTCTACAAACGGTCCACTACACGTGAAACCAACTGGACTCGCGTGAACAACATGCAACCTCAAAAGTAAGTAGCTAACTGCATACTTTATATGCTAAACACAGAAACCATGTGCACTCAGTGCACCTCAGGTGTCAACACACCATTCATTATCGACAAATACCTCAAATAGTCTTTTCTTCTTATATACAAGTAGGCGGCCACATCGACTGCCGCATACAGGAAGTAGACGGCAATGGATCTGGCCGTCTATATCCTGGCTGATGAACTTGGCGACAGTCGATGTTGACGCCAAGCTCTTCACACACTGTTCCTGCAGAAACCCTAAATCGATTCTACAGGTTTTACAACCATCAAAACAACGAGAAAACCAGAGGAAACTTTTCCAAGCCAACATGCATCATTTAAGATTTAAACTACATGAATTAACCATTAAATTCCATCAAACCACCCTTAGAACCCCGCATGGATACCATGACCCGAAATTACCATTTTCATGCAGTTTCATGCTTTCTATTTATTTTATTAGAACCTATAGGTACTACAAGGGGGTCATTCCCTACCTCAACGCACACTTAAATCTTCCGAAATCTCCCGTTCACACCGAACCCTCCGCGAGCTCCACGGGAATTGCACCACGCCACGGCGTTTCCTCGCGCGATTCGGAACGCCACACGTTCCACGTTACTTTAATTATTCTTTTACAACAATTGGAAGCATTGGAAAGCAAAAGACATGAAATCCAGCAAGGGAGAGGAATTGGGCTGAGGAGACTGCTCTCGGGTAGACTATATTCTGCAGGTCATACAGGTTGGCGTCACCCTAGTGTCGCCAATCAGACCGCCAAGATAGACGTCCATCAAGATTGCCGTTAAGTTCACAACTTAACGTCACCTTAGATGTCGTTAACCTAGTCAGCGACCACCTCTGGCCGTCAACCTGCAACCAACAGCAGCAGGTCCTATTTCATTTCAGGACCAAACCTGCACCTCACCTGAACAAACCACACATCCACACCATACCTTCCACACACACCAACTCACACGGCCTCACACGGCCATCACATCCACAACACACATGATCCGCATGGATCCGAAAAGGCACGCGACGTACATTACTATCATCTAAAAAGAAAATTTCAACCTCGAATTCATAATACCATTCAAAGTAAACAACTTAAACTATACATCTTTACAAGCACTATCATCTAACAAGAAAATACAAAGACTTATTCAAACAGATAGGGATACCCTTTAGCCATTTCCTCGGCTAACTCCCAGGTATCCTCACCACCCAACCTATTTTCCCATCTTACTTTAACTAACTCAATTTCTTTATTTCTCAATTTCTTTATCTTTCGATCAGTGATCTGCACCGGATACCCAGGCATAGTCATATTCGGCCTCAGGTCACCACCTTGATATCTGATTATTTGAGCTGGATCTTCAATACACTTTCTCAACATAGAAACATGAAATATATCATGAACATCCGCAAAATCTGCTGGCAAATCTAGCCTATAAGCTGTTTCCCCAATCCTTTCTAGCACTTGAAAGGGTCCCACATACCTTGGACTCAACTTTCCAGTCTTGCCAAACCTTATAATACCTTTACTCGGGGAAACTCTCAAGAAAACAAAATCTCCCACTTCAAACTGAAGTGGTCTCCTCCGGATATCTGCATAACTCTTTTGCCTGCAATTTTTCTTTAATAAGCTTCACTATTTCTGTGGTTTGCTGAATCAATTCAGGACCCACTAATTGCCTTTCTCCCACTTCATGCCAGTTCATTGGGGTTCTACACGGCCTTCCATATAAAGCTTCATACGGTGCCATCCCAAGACTGATATGATAACTATTATTATAGGCAAACTCAACCATTCCCAAATGATGCTCCCAGCTACCTCCCCAAACTAAACAACAAGCCCGCAACATATCTTCAATAGTCTGGATGGTCCTCTCTGTCTGACCATCTATCTGGGGATGATAAGCGGAGCTATACCTCAGCTCAGTACCAATTACTCTTTGCAGACTTCTCCAAACCAGAAGTAAATCTTGGATCTCTATCAGACACAATAGTCTTTGGAATACCATGCAGTGGAACAATTCTTTCAATAAAATATTTGCCAATCTGTCCACTGTCCAAGACATACTCACTGCCTAATCTGCACACCTTGGTTAGTCTGTCAACAAACACCATATTCCATTATGCCTGAACTCGATCTTGGTAAACCTACCACAAAGTCCATAGCAATATCATCCCACTTACACTGTGGAATGGGTAACGGTTGGAATAGACCTCCAGGCTTCTGATGCTCTGCTTTAATTTGCTGACAGATAGCACACCTTGCAACAAACTCCGCTATTTCTTTCTTCATATGAGGCCACCAGAAATGCTTTCTTAAATCATGGTACATTTTAGTACTACCCGGGTGGATAGTGTACCGAGATTTATGAGCCTCTTTCAATACTCGCTGCTTTACCTCTCTTTCTGCAGGAACAAACAACCTGCCCCTGAGCCTGACCACATAATTATCATCAATGGTAGCTCCTTCCATTTTCACAATTTCAGCTAAATTTATATCTGCTCTCTGAGCCTCAATAATCTGCCAATACAAAGACGGCTCTACAGCACTAGCAGCTAGTACTGCCCGTCGCTGACTACTGGGCACATACAAGGAGTTCTCCACTACTTCTTCATACAACTTCCACTCTTTAATCATCATCAGATTCATATATGCCTTTATGCTCAAGGCATCTGCTACAACATTGGCCTTGCCCGGATAGTAAGCCAAACTGAAATCATAATCTTTCAAATATTCAATCCATCAAACTTTTATGATCTGTAAAGATCTCAAATCTCTCACCATATAGATAATGCCTCCACATTTTCAAAGCAAACACAACTGTTGCCAATTCCAAATCATGAGTGGGGTAATTCTCTTCTGCTGGCTTCAATTGCCTGGACGCATAAGCTATCACTTTACCATGCTGCATAAGCACTGCGCCAAGTCCTCTCCTTGAAGCATCAGTATACAACACAAAACCACTACTCCCTGCCGGTAATGTCAATATAGGTGCTGATGTAAGTCTCTTCTTCAATTCCATAAAACTTTTCTGACATTCACCGGACCACACAAATGGCACCCCTTTCTTGGTCAATTTAGTCATAGGTGCTGCAATCTTAGAAAAATCTTGAATAAAGCGCCTATAATAACCTGCCAATCCCAGAAAACTTCTAATCTCGGTTATTGTCTTAGGCACTCCCCATCTCATCACTGCTTCCACTTTACTTGGGTCCACTGCTACTCCTTTAGCTGAGATAACATGACCCAGAAACTGAATTTCTTTCAACCAAAATTCACACTTACTAAATTTTAAAAATAACTGGTTATCTCTTAAGAACTGCAGAGTAAACCTTAAATGAGCTGCATGCTCCTCTTCAGATGCTGAATAAATTAGAATATCATCAATAAAGACCATAATGAATTGGTCTAGATATGGATGAAAAATTCTATTCATCAGATCCATAAAACCTGCAGGAGCATTAGTCAACCCAAATGGCATAACCACAAACTCAAAGTGACCATATTTTGTTCTGAAAACTGTCTTATCTATATCCTCCTCTTTAATTCTCAACTGATGGTACCCGGACCTCAAATCAATTTTAGAAAACACTTTCGCTGATTGCAACTGATCAAACAGATCATCTATCCTTGGCAACGGGTACTTATTCTTAATGGTCACATCATTCAACTTTCTATAATCAATACACATCCGAAAACTTCCAGCTTTCTTTTTCACAAATAAAACCGACGCTCCCCACGGGGAATGACTCGGTCTAATAAACCCTTTCTGCAACAATTCTTCTAACTGCTTTTTCAATTCTTTAAGTTCTACTGGTGCCATCCGATATGGAGCTTTAGAAATCGGCATGGTACCTGGCAGCAACTCAATGGTAAAGTCCACCTCTCTATGTGGAGCTAAACCAGGCAAATCCTCAGGAAAAACATCAGCAATTCCCTAACCACGGGAACTGCTTCCACTGGCTGACTAGCTTCTACCAGACTTACCGAGGCTAAATAAGCCACACATCCAGCATTTATCAACTTTCTAGCTTTAATTGCAGAAATTAGAAACTTAGAGGTATAAAAAGGCATACCTTGATATTCAAATACTGCACCATTAGGATGACAAAACTGATCTTTTTCTTTCTGCAATCTAACATTGCTCCATACATCTCAAGCCAATCCATACCAGAATAATATCATAATCTGACAACTGCAAGGCATACAACTGACCCGGCATTTGGTTCCATTTAATCATAACAGGAGCTTCATCTATATAACTTGAAGTGAGTAGGAACTCACCCGAAGGAACCTCCACTACTAACTCACAAGACTTCTCCTCTAAAGGATGAGCTATACAATCCAGAAATTCTTCATAAATGAAAGAATGAGAGGCACCCGAATCAATAAGACTCTTTCTTAATAATTATAAAGAGGTAAGGTACCTTCTATCATATTCGATGCCTCCGCCTGGGCTCGGGTGATAGCCATAACCAGCCTCTTCCCCGCTGCTGCGGTGCTCCTCTGCCACGACCTGCCTGTGGCTGCTGAAACTGTTGAGGCTGCTGCTGCTGCTGCACACCTCTTCCATACCCATATTCTCTCGGATAGGGACAATTGCTGATCAAATGCCCCAGCTGATTACAATTATAGCACCGATACCCTGGTGGAGTAATAGGCTGCCTGGCAGTACTCTGCTGCGACTCCTCCACCTCAGGCCTATCTCGGCCTTGCTGGAACTGGTGACGACCTTCCCATCCTCTTCCTTTGCCTTTAAATGCTTACTTTAATTTCTGACCCCATTTACCAAAGCCTGATGAAGAAGGTCCTGCTGGTGCCTTACCCTTACTTGCACCCACTGACTGCTGCGGTAGCCAGAAACTACCTGAACCTGACTCGCCCACCTGACGAGTCTGAATAGACCTCTCTAAGTAGCTGCTCTCTGGGCTGCTTCTTCTACTGTCTTGCACATAAGAGGTACTATCGCATCTGCATTTCCTCTCAAACCTCTAATAAATTACTCTACCATCATATTATTATCTGAACCACAGGCGCATAAGGCTAAGTGCCATAAATCTCATCTGGTACTCTAAGACTGAAGAGTTACCTTGTTGAAGTGTCCGAAACTGTTCTCTTTTCACTTGCTGTACTTGAATCGGAAAGAATGTATCGTTAAATACATCGAGAATTTCGACCAAGTAATAGCCTCCTCTGTCCTGCCTGCAAAGGTGGTCTGCATCTTCAGTTGCCACCATTCTAAGGCAAAGCCCCTCAACTGATAAGCAGCTAACACAACTCTATCTGCTGCTGGACACCTCATAGTTGCAAAAACTCTCTCAATTTCATGAACCCAATGCTCTGCTGTATCTGGATTCGGCCCTCCTGAATAAGTAGGTGGCTGCAATCTCAGAAACTTCTCCACCTGCATCACTGGTTCTTCTGCTATCAACACTGGTGGTGGTGGTGGCACAGGTGCTGCAAAAGGCACCTCTACCCTTGGCGGAACTGGAGCAACAGGTACAGCCTCTCCATCTCCAGGTGGCACTGCAACGGGTGGTACTGGCGCCTGCTGATCCATTCTCGCCCGAATATCCGTGAGGCTTTCCCAAATTCTTTCAATCATACGCTGGGTGCTTTCCTCCGGATCATCTCCTCCACCACCCCAATCTCTTCTATCAGCCATACCAGAAATTTCTACATAAACAAAACACCAAACAAAAATCAAACAACAAATTATCAAAAACCAGGGTCCCTACCAGCAGTGTACAAAAATCGAAATAAGGCTATGTATCTTTCTAGTTCCCTTTTATTAACACGGACCTTGCTCTGATACCAACTGTGACGGAACGCCTCGGCCAAGCCGGTTAAACCAATAACGTACTTGATCCAAGTCCGCCCCCGCGAACGGGCCGAAGCCTCGCAAGGGATGCCAAACCACAGTCCGTGTAAACACAAAGGAACGCACCACATTTTAGATACATTTCACAATTTACATAGCCATATTTCCACAAAGCTGAAAAGAAGTACAAGAGCCTGGGGCATACCCCGAGGTACAACTGAAGAAAATAAATAACTAACTACACTACACTGTTGGAGCTACTACTACACAGCTGCAGGTACCGACCCTGCACCGCTACGGCGCGGCTCTGAACTGGACGACGGTCGTGAAACGTCCTCCTCGCTCTCACCTGTGGGGGTAGGGGTGAGCCTCGCTAGTCGCTGGCTCAGTAGGGAACTCCCCCAAAACGAGCAAACCAAAACCCAGGTACGAAAGCAGTAAACATACCAACAATTTATAGAACAGCTAAACAGGATATTAAAGCTGTAAAAGTACTCACCGTCTGCCGACTACGAGAACAACTTTAATAATTAAACGGCAACCATATAGGTGTACAAGCTAAAGTAGAGACAGCCAAACACGAGCCACGTGAACTGGTTCGCGACACCAGAAACTGACTCGGACAAGCTAACACAGGTCTACCTCTCAGTCTCGCAGCCACGAACGAAAGGTCCAGCTGCCGCTCCACGTGAAAAGGTCAAGCAACTGTGGAGACCAACTAAACACCACCACCTGTGGACCACACGTCACAGGCCCATGCCTGGCACCTCCAGAGACCCTGGCCCGGGCTCGCTAGAGTGAGGCACTAGAAAAGGACTAGCTGGGGACCAGTGTCGACTACTGGTGTCCGTACCCCCAACTACGAGCGCGCTACAAGTGACTAAAGACAAACACAAGTGTCACTGTCCCACTGTCGTCTTTCCCTCAGCCGGACATGCAACTCAAACACAAGAGCGAGGGTGTCCAAGTCAGATGACCCAGACTTCGACGGTATAACACAAGTACCGGGACAAAGCCCCGAGCTAACAGCCTGGCTCACAAAGAACCTGGGGCACCCAACTGAAGAGGTAACCGTGGTAGGCGTCGTACTACTCGCCACGTACACAAAACCACGTGCACGTCACACACAAACCACGTGAAACCTCACGTAAACCACAAGTAACAACGGTCCACTACACGTGAACCCAACTGGACTCGCGTGAACAACACGCAACCTCGAAAGTAAGTAGCTAACTGCATACTTTGTATGCTAAACACAGAAACCATGTGTACTCAGTGCACCTCAGGTGTCAACACACCATTCATTATCGACAAATACCTCAAATAGTCTTTTCTGCTTATATACAAGTAGGCGGCCACATCGACTGCCGCTTATAGGAAGTAGACGGCAATGGATCTGGCCGTCTATATCCTGGCTGATGAACTTGGCGACAGTCGATGTTGACGCCAAGCTCTTCAGCCACTGTTCCTGCAGAAACCCTAAATCGATTCTACAGGTTTTACAACCATCAAAACAACGAGAAAACCTGAGGAAACCTTTTTCCAAGCCAAACAGCATCATTTAAGATTTAAACTACATGAATTAACCATTAAATTCCATCAAACCACCCTTAGAACCCCGCATGGATACCATGACCCGAAATTGCCATTTTCATGTAGTTTCATGCTTTCTATTTATTTTATTACAACCTATAGGTACTACAAGGGGGTCATTCCCTACCTCAACGCACACTTAAATCTTCCGAAATCTCCCGGTTCACACCGAACCCTCCGCGAGCTCCCACGGGAATTGCACCACGCCACGGCGTTTCCTCGCGCGATTCGGCAACGCCACACGTTCCACGTTACTTTAATTATTCTTTTACAACAATTGGAAGCATTGGGAAAGCAAAAGGCATGAAATCCAGGCAAGGGAGAGGGGAATTGGGCTGAGGAGACTGCTCTCGGGTAGACTATATTCTGCAGGTCATACAGGTTGGCGTCAACCCTAGTGTCGCCAATCAGACCGCCAAGGATAGACGTCCATCAAGATTGCCGTTAAGTTCACAACTTAACGTCACCTTAGATGGTCGTTAACCTAGTCAGCGACCACCTCTGGCCGTCAACCTGCAACCAACAGCAGCAGGTCCTATTTCATTTCAGGACCAAACCTGCACCTCACCTGAACAAACCACACATCCACACCATACATTCCACACAACCAACTCACACGGGCCTCACAACGGCCATCACATCCACAACACACATGATCCGCATGGATCCGAAAAGCACGCGACGTTACATTTGGCATCTTCTCCACATGGAGGTTGCGAGATCAAATCTCACGGCCGCCGAGTAAAAAACATTTTTTTTGTACAAAATCTCACAGACTAGATACGAAGTCTTAGGGGACAACTGAAAAAAATGGATACGTGCTAGCTTTTATTTTGTTCCTCTCTCTAGTTCCCTAGAGAGAGAAGCTCTGGTTCTTGTGGCCGCGGCCATGGTCTCCCAGGGAGGGGGGGCTAGCGCCCCCCTCTTCGGCCTCCCCTTCCTCCCCTGCTTCGGATCATCCATCATCGCTGCCAACTAAAAGCTATGCTCGAGTTCTCGCAGATGCGCCCTTGTTTGCACCGGTCTCTATCGCTGTTCATCCACCGGCCTTTACAGATCTTGGAGAGCCGGTAAATTTCTTCTCCTCGGAAGAGATTGCTGCTTCTCTTAAGCCTCTCCAGTTTGCTATAGTTTCTAAAACTCCCTATGGTCGACCTCCTTTTCAAGAGATCAAGCAGTTGTGTAACGACCCAAGATTCGCATTACCAGTAACCATCCAGTAACCCGAATCCTGACCCGCTAACCCACGAGCCGAAACTCGAAAGGGTAAGAAAAGAATGCCTGAGGAGAACATATAAACAATGTACACATCATGAGCATCTCAAGCTAGCATAACTCAGAGACAACATTAAAGTAAGAGTACAGTAAGAACAGGAGTAAAGTACTACTCACAACAGCAAGACGAGACCAACCACGGAGAGACACAGTTCCTCGAACCTCGAAAGCCGACCACGAACCACCTGAGGGGAAGGGAGTGAGTCTCACAAAAGAGACCCAGTAGGGCAACTAACCCCCACCGGTAACAGAGCTACTAAACAGAAAGTGACTGTAAGTAAACGCGCACACTCTGTCAACACACTCAGGAACCGGTAACGTAGTGCGCAACTCCCTCAGGAGCACACTGAGAGAAACTGGAACCTCGTCGGCTCGACAACATTACAAGCACAGCACACACACAAGCTCGCACGCAAGAGCTCACACAGCACTCACAAGTAGGACTCAACCAGGGTCTGCTGTTCAGCGTCCTGAAACCACAGAGTCTCGCAACCCTAGCCATGTGTGCACACTACAGACGCTCTCTCTCACGTCTGGTCCACGACCGGTTTTTCCCCTACGCCCGACCTAGCGGTAGAGAAGGGGCTCCACGGAGACCGGCTCAAAACCCCACAAGGAGTACGCACAGGACAGAGTCGCACTCGGCGTCCTGGCTCACTAGCGAGGACAACCACACGCTAGTCATCTATACGGAGTCGCACCCACGCCTAGGAAACACAAACAGACGCACGCGGTAACGCAACGCGCGTACAACAGACGGAACACACTCAACGCCTGAAACTCCGTACAACCGACGGACAGCCCCGTGTCACGTCTCGACACAGTCATACACAACACGAGCACAGGTAGAGACACTCTCTACACCTGGCGGACTGTGCTAACAAGCGGACACCGCATGTTAACACCTCAAACCACAGAAGAAGGGAAAGCACAGCTTGCTGGGAACCACCTGCAGGTAGACAGCAACATCGATTGCCGCTAACCAGGACGTAACGGTAGCATAGCTTGACGTCAAGTGTGAAGTAGACGACAGCATCGACTGTCGTTAACTAAGGTAAACGGCAACACCCTAGACGTGTATCAGAAGGTAGACGGTCGCGCGTTGGCCGTTTACTCAAACTCGACGACAAACTATCTTGTCGTTTATATCCTACCATGAAGAATTAGATGACAAAGAACACGCCGTCTAGATTCTCCACTGAAGAGCTTAACGGCAAGGGCTCCCGCCGTTTACCTCTTCCCTGAAGAGATCAACGTCAACATCCCTTGACGTTGACTTCTTCAGCCTCCAGCAGCTGAACCAGCCCCAGCTGATTCCCACACAGGGCAAATTCGCCCCACAAACCACAATCTGATGTAGGGAAACACTCCCCTACATCACACTACACTACCACAATGCCGGTAAAACACGATCCAACGCACGGATCGGCCAAACCACTCAAAATCCCGGCAAAAAGGAAAACCTCCTCAAAGCACGATTCCACGCAAATCACACGCAACAAGCATGAAATTAACACTACAAGAACACTAAGGGTCGAGTCCCTACCTCCGAAGCGTGAAAGAAGTCCTGCCAAACCTCAATTCGCGCCGAACCCTTAGAAGCTTCCTCGCGAAAATCGCCACCCGATCAGCTGTTTTCAGCCCGATCTAACCCTGTCTCGCGCACCAGGTCTTTCCACGAGCTCCCTTCAACCACCTGAACGAGTGAAAACGGACAAAGATCGAAAAGGGAAAAAGAGAAGGAAAAGGAGAGGAAATGCTGCTCACGGGTTCTGCCCTATTTCAACAGGCGCGACAGGTAGACGTCAACATCCCGAGCCGTCTACTCGAACCACCAAAGAGTCGACGTCAAGACCGTTTTCCGTCAGTTCATCGCAGGAACAATCCTGAACCGACAACAACATCCACAACGCTGGACGCCAACCCCTAGGTCAACGACCTACCCCTGGACGCCACCCCCTGATCAACGACAACACCTATGCCGTCAACCAGACTCGAACCTCAATTAGACCCGAGATGTTACAAGTTGCTTCAGCAACGACATGGTCTTGGCCATCAATTTATCATTGCTGCTCTAGACAATCGCCATCTTCTGCTCCGATGTACTTCAGAGGATGATTACTTGCGCTTCTTGCTGCATGAACACCTTCCTGTGAAGGGCTTTCTATTCAAGTTCCTAAAGTGGACAATCGATTTTGAATGTGGGAAGGAGCCCCCCATCGTGCCGGTTTGGGTAGAATTTCCTGCTTTGAAACCAAATTTGTTTCAAAAATCTTGTATTCGCTCTATTGCAGGAAATATTGGGCAGGTCTTGCAGGTGGCACTGCATACATCTCAACTCATAAATGCCACGACGGCTTATGCATGCGTCGAACTTGATCTTATGAAGGATAAACCCTCAAGGGTTTGGATAGGAATGGGGTCGGCTGGGTTTTGGCAGAAGATCCTGTACCAGCGTGTGCCAGAATACTGCACTTCATACTATCTGATGGGCCATGATACCTCGAACTGCAATCGCTCACAAATGTCCAGATCCAAAGAAGTCTACGTAAAGGCTCCAGCGGCAGCTGCACACAAGTCAAAGGTGGTCGCCGAAGAACAAATCTGTCAAGGTTCATCACTCTGGAAAATAGGGGCATGATTCTGATAGTTCGAAGAGAAAGGAATAGGGTTCGGTTACTCATGGCTCGTTAGGACGTGTTCTGATCTTGCATGGAAGTGGTGCCGCCGGCGAAGCTAGCACTGCGGTGGCGCCTACCACCGACTTGCCAATCTTGCCACTGGTTTCTGGCAACTCTGATTCACTCAGATAGAATCCAGTTGATTGTGGAATCCTTGCTATGATTGGCGCGGATCATTCGCTCACAACGAAGGAAACCCCGCCTTTGAGATCCCCAGCTGGTGCCTGCCTCGATCAAGGCGAGCAAAATTCGCTTCTCCCGGGAGACTCCTTGCCACATAATGTAACTGCTTCTCTTGATCATTCGCTCCCAAGGATGGAAATCCCTCCATTGAGATCCCCAGCTGGTGCCTACCACGTTCAAGGCAAGCAAAGTTCGCATCCCTTGGGAGACTCCTTGCCACATGATGTAACTGCTTCTTTTGATCATTCGCTCCCAAGGATGGAAACACCGCCATTAAGATCCCCAACTGGTGCCTGTCATGATCAAGGCGAGCTAAGTTTGCATCCTCCGAGAGACTCCTTGGTAATTGCTTCTCTTGCCACCGAAGATGGTGGGCCGATTCTGCTGGGCCCTTTTAACTCCACGGTGGACACGTTTAATCAGGACACCATGGATGATGTGGACGCCAACGTTCATAATTCTCAAGCTTCAAAGGAGTCTTTACAACATCTAAGTTATATGGAAAATCTTCTAGCTGGCCGTGAGGAAGTGATAATTAGCAAGGCAGCTTTTCTTCCAGCTTCTGCATAGGTGCAAGTAGTGCAGGATGTGCGAGTAGAACCTATTCCTGGTGGGAGCGCTGATGAAGCTACTGCAGTTACTCAAATTGCAGCTAAGGTAGTTACGCCCTTGACGTTTGCACAAGTAGTTCGTCAGTCTCCTAAGTCCCCAATTGTTCCGACAGAGCAGATTCATGGTGAGTGCTCTAACACCCTTTCTAGCAGTTCTTCCTCTAGACGTCGGAAAACTATTTCACGTCCTTCTCGTAAAGGGGGTGTTAGGATTTCTTTACCAATTGCTAGAGAACGTTCCCCTAGTCCGGTGCGGCAATTAGAAGCGATTAATGCGCCAGATACAGCTCCGAACGATATAATCACAGATTGGAGGACAAAGTTTACTTCTGTGGCCGAGCTTTCCAGAGTAGAAAATATGTTTATGCCTGAATTTAAATTTGATTTAGAGGTATCTAGTATGGATTTAGAGGAAGATATCATGGAGCATTGTTCTCGAAGACCAGGACTACGACCTCGGGCAGACCTTCAGCGTACTCATTCCTAGGACAGATCTTCTTTGGAGTTCTAGTTACCTCCTATTTTATTTTGGAATTGTAGACAGTGACTTTCTCTGATGTCAGAATTTCCCCTTATATATATAATAATTTGGCCCTCTTGGGCTTTTGATTAAAATAATAATAATAATAATAATAGAATTAGTGGAATTATCAATAAAAATGGTTCATTTGACATTATTCCAATATGTGCAGTGGTTGATGTCTATTTCTCTCTCTATACTATTTATTCAACTGTTTATCGTTCCGATTTTTCTGCGTTGGGGCGTTACACATCAACTCATCTTTGGTGAACATGGGAGCATCAATTAAGGTATGTCTCTTAAGTACGTTGAGAATATGTAACATATCTGAAAAAAAAGTATGAAGCTGACTCTGACAACAATAGCTACATGTGACAATTCTCCAAGGGTGTGCCATGGAGTAGTCACCGTGCAAACTAAATTGGGGCTGCTCACCATGGTTGTTGAGTTCTATGTATTAGATATCGACTCTACTTTCGAGGCAATCTTTGCTTGCCAATGGATTAACAACTTAAAGGCAATGCCCCCTATGGCACATTTTGCCTGAAATTCCCATTCCAAAGCTACATTGTCAAGGTCAAGAGTATCTCCACCACTCACACTGTAGATGTTGTCTTAGAGACACTCATAACAACTCTATGGCCCACATGCAAGCCCATCATATTAGTACTCGACATTAGCTTCCCATGGGCTTTCCCAAAACAAGAACCTGAAGCTTTCTAAGTCGAAGCACTGAAGAGATTGAAGACACTAGACACAAAGGGATGGCAAATAATGTTGAAGCTTAGTTATGAACCTATAAAAGGGTTGGGCTCTTAGCTATGAACCTGGAAAAGGGTTGGGCACTTAGCTATGAACCGGGAAAAGGGTTGGGCAGCAACCTTCAAGGATGGGTTAAGGCAATACTTGACAAGAGGCATCCAATTAGAAGAGGACTGGGATACATAGAGCCGCCATGGGCATCTCACATGTTCACTTTGAAACATGATCGGGAACATTAACTTGAACACTCTGATGTCACTTTGTAAGAGGGCCAACATAGCTGGGTACAACACCATTGTAATTGAGGCAAAGCTCACTCGTCATGATATCTATAGAAGAAGCTTTGTTCGACACATGGCACCCATGCTAGCATATTCAACACTGGAAGTTCTTTGTCCAAGTAGAAGGGGAAGGTTAGATGATGACAAAGATGAATCGAACCATTGGCTTCACTTGAAAGACCTAGCAATAGCTTTTAGTCTCATATTTTGGGAAGATGAACTCACATGGCTGCCTGCAATTATCATGTTTTTGGATCCACCAACTACAATCACATCTAAGAGGCAATTAATGAATGAGCACGCTGATATTGGAGAGCTGGATTTGTCGTATGAAGGGAATTCAGATGATGAATTGTAGAGGGGAGGATGTTATGCACTTCAAGCATTGCCACCATCCCGCCTCACCTCCATATACCACCACTTTGATTTCATTCCACCATCACTCCCACTATTGATCATGTTGTTTCTGAACTTTGTTCGATTACTTGAGCCTAGATGGGACCTTCTGTGCCCACTAGCCATTTTGATATCTACTCACTTGCTCATTGCTATGTCTATGATTATCTCCAAAAAAATGTCAATTTCAAAATGGAGATCTCAATTGATGACGAGGCTACTTTCTCTTCTGATGTTGGGTGCTCCACAAGTTGGGATACTTCTTCCTTCTCCCCATTACATTTCTTGTTCGAGAACCTTGCATCCTCCGTTAGGATAAAGTGTAACTTAGAGTCATCCTTAGGAGATTCTATAAATAGTGTAGAGTCTAGTCATAATTTAGCCTAGCCCATAAGGTTGGTAGTTTCCTGATGATGCACCACCATAAGTAAGCCCCTCTTAGGTTCTTAGTTGACGTAGTTTAGCATTGTCATGCCTATCTAACTATCCTGAATTTATTGAAGGAGCTTTATCATTGAGAGAAGAAGAATGGCACGTTGGGGATTTTATTGACGATGGTTTTGGTGTCCATGAGATCATGAACGATGAAGATCGGATAGATGAGAAAGATGGTGAGGTAGATGACATTGAGATGTATGCTAGTGGAATTAAAAAATTCAATGAACCTATGACAACGATGAATGAGCCTACCAAAGAGGTCGACCTTGGAACAAGAAAAGAACCTAGACTGATCATGATTAGCACTATTCTCCTTCCCTCTCGAAGATGGAGAAGAGTTAATCTGAGTCTTAAGGGACTATATCAACACACTCATCTAGCCATATGAGGACATGCCTGGCCTTGACCCCTCACTAGTGGAGTATAGGTTGGTACTTAAGCCAAGGGCAAGAGCAGTCAAGCAGAAACTTCAAAGGTTCCACCCCTACATGGCCCTTAAGATGAAGGATGTGGTTGACAAATTGCACAATGCTAGATTTATGAGAGTTGACCTCTATCCCCAATAGGTGGCGAACATTGTCTCTATCATAAAGAAGGACAAGCATGTTTGGATCTACATTGACTTTAAGGATCTCAACAAGGCATGTCCCAAAGATGATTTTCCACTTCCTCACATCAATGTGTTGATAGATAACACTGCCGGATTTGAAACATTGTCATTCATGGATGGATATTTAGGTTATAACCAAATCCATGTTGCTTTAGAAGATTAAGAGAAGGCCTCCTTTACCACACTCTGAGGTACTTATTGCTATGTGGTTAGACGGTTTGGACTGAAGAATATGAGTTACACTTATCAAAGGGCAATGATGGCTATTTTCCATGATATGATGCACATCTGCATGGAAGCATATATAGACGATGTCTTGGTGAAGTCAATGTTGAGAAAATGAGGAACATGTATTTAACCTAAGTTTTTGCTTGTTGAATATATCTTGTTTTGATGATGACAAAATATTTTATTGATCTTATCAAATATCTAAAAACTCCTATAGATTGAAATATATTTAAAGTATTTTGATCATGTACTTATCAATTCTTGAAAACAAATTTGATCATGTACTATACGTATTTATACATATATCTGTGTAACACAGACATGTAAGATTTGACCAAGTATGAGATCGACTTACTATCCATTGTGTGTGAAGTCGAAGTTATCACGGGAGACGAAGTCTAACATCGACTATTATATAAAACTCTTAGCAGTAGAAGTCTAATTTCAACTAATGGAAGTTTTATGAAGTTAGTCGAAGTCTCACTCTAACTAGAACAAGTTGAAGTCTCACTCTGACTAGAACAAGTTGAAGTCTGATTCCGACTTGTTATCAAGTCTCAATCTAACTCCGACTGACTATGATTCTCTGCCCAGTCTAAGTCTCATGCTAGATTAGCCAAGAGTCAAATTCTGATTACGACTGAGACCCGTTGAAGTCCTACTAACATAAGTTGAAGTCTAACTCCGACTGCTATCGACTAGCTTCACGAGTTGAAGTCCAACTCCGACTACTCATGGTTTCTTTGGAGTAGATGCTCACTCTGATTAATGAAGAAGTATGTAGGAGTAGAACTCCAATCGATGTTTAACTACGACTTACTGCAACTTTCTTCTGTAGTCAAATTTATAGTTGAAGTTTTATTATTTCTGTACCTTAGTACAAATAATATTTTATTTAAATATTTCATGAGTATTTCTTTAATAAACTTATCTAAGTACCAAACCATCTGTAAAAAGTTATTTTTCCATACTAACTCTCATTATTTTAAATATCTTGGCAAACTGAAGAGTACATTTCTTTAAGACTCTGCAAGCGTAGCAATCAAAATAAAAACCATTTTTCTACTGTATTTGTCATTTCAGAATCCCAATCTTTGTATTCAAAAATTATTCTACAAAATCTTTGTGTATCCAAACATTTAATGTTCTGAAAAAGAAACTGCAGTAGCATATATGTGTGATTAATTGTTGAACGCCTACCTCATTAGCCGCATTGTAGTTCTTTCATAGTTAAGGTAATGTACAATTTGTGCATACAAAAATGACTCTATAAATGCATTGTCTAATTATTCCTTTTGTCCTCTTATTGCATGCATATTAGTTTAAGGTTTTCTTTTCATTTTTAGATCACATACATGACACACAAGGACACACACACAACTTTTAACACCTAAGGGGTTATAATACCTCTAGGTGTGGCCACCTACATTTGCATGTGTCTTTCATTGAGGATGGATGCTACCATCTTAAGCTTGCCTAATGTGTGTTTCTCACGATTTTGCAGGCATCAACAACGCTCTCGAGCATAAGGCCCTTTCTTCCTTGGCTGGCTGAGGAAGGAGGATACAAGAAACATATCTCTAGTGCATTGATCTATAAACACAGTCATCACCCAGAGGATGACAAGAGTTGTGACATCTATCATTGGCGCGTCTTCACTGAAGGCTTTCTGGGGCTTGTTCTTCATTTTTGAGGTAATTAACCACTTCCACGAGCATTTTAAGTAATTATCTCAGTGGCAATCACGATCCTTTCATGCATTACTCCATAACTTATTAAAGGTGTATCTTTTTGGGCATCCATATGGGGTGGAGAAAAACTCATGATTACAAAGGGGAGCCTTCCAATAGAGAAGGATAGCCATAAATAGAATAAGTTCATATCAATTAATGCAACTGGAGGATGAATCGACTCACTTTAGAAGTGAGGTAAGTGTTGAACTAGCCATTCACAAATATTGTTCATGAACATAGAGGCCAAGGTGACATAGTTAGTGGAGAACATGATGGCCATTAGAATAGAAAATGGATAGACCACATCATTCACCCAAATTGTGTCTCACACACAGGGTTATGAGTCCCTATTGCTGATCGCATTCCAACTCTAGTATTCTCCACAATAGAGCTTCTGATCGACTTTGGGGACGCAAGAATGGATTTAGAAGATGATGAAAATTGTATATTCACCTCTATATAGATTAATCTCTTCTCAAATCAATGCAGGACTACTCATAGATCATCTTGGAGGTAAACATCCTACCTCTATCAAAACCCACACCTATAGACAGTAAAGATAAAGAGGGGGGAAGGAGAAGCAACAAGTTGTGTTGAGCTTGGCTTATGTCGACCTCTCCCTTCCCTTCCTATTTATATAACTTGCGTAGGATTGGTTCAACTCTAACCCTAACTGGACTCTTTATGTTGGCTAATCCAATCTCAACTGGATTTTGGCCAAATCTAATTCCACATTGGATTAAACTCAAATCCATAAGTCCTGTTCTAAGTTGGACTTAAACCATAACATTAAACATATCAGGTTGAATTAACTTATCCTCATATTAAACGTCTCATATTCAATTAATATTATTGTCACCAATATGACTCTTATACATATGACCATCTAGGTTCAATTTCAGGTTGGTAATGAGCCCAATAATATTCTTAATATTGTTATGTTAACTTCTTAATTTTAATAACTAAATTATCTCATAATTTTTTTGATTAAATATTATGAGTTCATTAATTTAATCTCACTCACAGATAATTGATCACACTTAGGAACATGCCATAAACCCTAAATTATAAAGGGGATTCATAATATGTTGCAACCTTTCGGTGCATAGTTAGTGTATAGCTATAATCTTTCGTTCACATAATGCCCCTAGTCACTTATCAAAGTATGAACATGTCAAACTTTTGTGCATGTGATATGATAAATTCATACTCACCAATTAAACAAGAAGCTGATGTCTATATAACTACTCAACCTTAGCCAAGGATTTCATAAAGCATAATCTTATAGGACACTCTGCCTCTAGATTTCTTGAGTAAGCAATACTTTATTGACTTACAATATCTCTAATGTAGATGTCAAACCATATCTATTCTCCTACAAAACATCTTTGGTGTCTTAGGTCTACAGATTAACTATACCACTATATTATACTATCCTCTAATTTACAGTTAGGCTTCATAAGCATTCAAAGAATCAACAACAAATTAGTTCAATGAACTCATTTTTGGATGAGTACTTACACATTGTCCTTACCAGACAAATGGTTGTAGACACAGTAAGTCTCATCATATAAGTAGGAACAATATGGACTGATCTATCTACTCATTTGATGTCCTCCTCAAACTCCCTTTGACCAAGAGCAATATAGCTAGGACATGTTTATATAGAATTGATCTCAATCTAATTGTGCTTGAATGCACACTTGTATAACACTTGTAGAATTGATCTCAATCTAGTTGTGCATGAATTCACATTTGTATTACGTTAGTATAATTGTACAATAATACGTACAATGAATATACATTTATTAATAGAATGAGAATTTATGGAAAAGTCTTATCATGCATATCACATATAATTGGCTTGTAAGAAACATGTTTCATTCAAAACATACACCAAAGGCAAAGGCTAGCAGTGCGTAGGTCTTAATAGTTTTGTGCAGTGTCAAATAACTTTTCTCTACCATCCATTTAGTTTTTCACCCAAGTTTCCGAGTTTTCCTGTAAGTGATCAGCTTCTGACTCTCCACATGGACACTCGTAAAGAAACCTCAAACTCTCCGTATCATAGCATTGTCCATATTTCATGTAGAGATAGATTTTATTGCACTTTCACATTGTACTTTGACTAGGCAACAAATTATGTAGTATCTAACAATTAGATTGCTACTTTATCACTCCTCATGTGAAGGGTGTCACATAAATTATTATCTAATCATATTGTATTTGTGCAAGTGTAATAAACCTTTCTCTTTCATGTATATCTTGCTTGCTCTTCAAACGTCAAAGATATTCGTGTCTCATTTTGCTCTCTCTCATTAATATAGGTAATCATCCATGTGAAAGTGTCAATTCGAGTTTGATAACACCTTTCTCTACATGATGGGTGAACATATATACATTCCATATAATAACTGATCACAAGTAAGAAAGGAATAAAATATTTATTAATATTGATTAAAAAAATCCTCATCACAAATTGCACATCCTCATAGCTTTAAAGGGGTCAAGAAAGTTTCTGTAGAAATCTTCTTTGTTAGTAGATCTGACAATACGTGACCCATCGAGACCATGTTAGAGAACCACTAACCCTTTAACAAGTAGATTTCCAATATAGTAATTACGGCCAAGGCCCACAAGTTGTTAGTGCAACAGATCCTATGACATCAAATTTCATTCACTTTGACCCAACAAAACTTACAACTCCTGATCACGCTTAGAAATTTGTTAGAGTGAGAATTTTAGTACATCTGGTTTATATTAATAGCTTTAATTGCGATTGCCGAAGAGAACCATAAAAAATTCTTATTTTAGAGCTCTGTATGCGATACCAGAGCCATCCCAAATACCGATGCAGGCCAATGCAAATGGTTAGTTGACCAATTCTATATTCTTGACAATTTGATTATTTGAAATTGTTAACCGGAGCCCTATCACCAGTTACCTAGTAATTCCTGTAGCTGCTCATATGCTAATAAGGTTCCGGATTTCCTATTCTCTGCTGTCAAATAACACACGTCAATTTAGGAAATACACGTAGTACAAGAGTAGTAAAAGAGTCGTATTTATTCTATGTCATCATTTGTGCTTCATATTATAAAATTTTATGTGATTGGTACACTTTAAAAGATGACATCACAGGGGGGAAAAATCATAGCCGCATCTTTTTTAAAATAAAATAGGTGTTTGAAATAAATTATGGGTCCATTATCTCTAGCATATATTTTTGTGGCAAACGAAGAATTCAATGTGACAAGACTAATGCAATGATGTTGGCTCATAACGTCGACGCAACATCCAACAAGTCAGCTCGTGTTACTTCACTTAACTGTGCGGGCATGTCGGATTATAGACCAGGTTCTCCCAAGGAACCTTCTCACAGTCAAATCAGTTATGGGAATCCTTTGCCTCCTTGTCTGCCAAGTGCCAAGGATACTGGAATGCACAGTTTTGTAGATCGCAAAGCTCTTCTCAACGTTTATGTGCGCCACCATCCCTCCATCGCACCTAATGTGAAGTCGTTCGATTATTTTCAAACCTTCTCATGTTGTAGTTGATCAGATTCTTGGTAATGATATTTCTTACAAAGAAGCTCAGTACTTGTCGTCATTCTCTTGAAATGACTTGTCGGACTCACAGTGTTACGTGACGGCGGAAATCTCGGAAAGATTGCCGGAAAGCATCATCTTTGTCCGCATGTATCCGATAGAAAAGTATATCTAATCAAAAAAATAATAATATGATGTTAAAAATTATCAAATTATATAATAAATTAGTATTTCAATGGAAGAAAAAAAAATCAAAGTTATAGAGGGCAGTAACCCCGTACGTCAAACTCTTAACTCATGTTAAGAGGGTTCCTTCCCGTGAGCACATGATCGTGTCATGTGTTTTCTTTTTTGTTTTTCTAAGATGGAAAATATTTATTACACTAAGGGCATAATGTGCCGCTTTCACATTACCATTAAAGACTCCTTCTAAATTTTAAATGCAATAAATGTATTTACATGAGTGCAATATGAATTTCTCCTAAGATGATTGATTGTCTCTTGTTCAACTGTTGGATGGTGCACGAAATGAGGCAAGGGAGAAGGTGATAAAATTAGAACAGAAGATGATCCTTCATGACTCTTAAGTGCAGTGAACTCATGTCCGAGATAAAAGGTAAACGTACTGCATGAGATTGGTGATAAAGGGAACCACGCATCTGATATGGAACCTTTGGGTTTACCGCTATCTCCATTCATACCCTCAGGGAAACTTGTAGACATGCTGCCATAGAAATGTTTTTTCCAGCAGGAGCGGGCACAAAGCATTTGCTGGATTGCCTGCTTGACAGTCTATAGGTCTAGCAAAGTGCCCTGTTAGAAGCATCATAACGCATAAACCAAATTGGCCTCCCTAGGTCACGTCTGATAGCTATAGGAGGAGGATGGACGATCCCCTCCCTCTTCCCTACTACCTCCGCGTCTCCAAGATCCTTTGCTCAAGCTTTGTTGGGTGCATCAGCTCAGGCAAACATCCATGGTCAAGTCCGTCTGCTGACCTGCACTGATGGAGGGGAGCTGGCTGCGTTCTTCTCTATTGAGGAGATCCGCATATCTGTTGCCTCTTTGAACTTTGCCATCATCGCTCGTACACCACAAGGAAGGTCGCCCTTTCCAAAGATTCGTTCTCACCTTTCGCAGCGATTTCATTTCAAGAATGATTTTAGAGAGAATTATCGATCAGTTTTTATTATTTGAGAACTTATTTTTAAGTCCCCAACTTATATATTTATAGTCACAGATTAAATATATAATTACATAGTTTTCTAAAAACTAAAAAAATTAAAAATAAGTCTTCAAAATATAAGGACTAATTAGTAATTCTCCCATAATTTTATCATAGGTGCTCTTGATTAGGTTTTTCACTTCCGAGGATTCTTTAAAAGTCCTTTTGAAGGAGTCTTTATTCATCTAAGGTACAGTTTGGGACAAAAGTCCTAAAAATAGAAAGTTTTACAATCAGATTTGCACCGTTTTCTGACACAGTAGGAGATTGTAATGATGGGTTTTAAAAGTCAATTTTTTTCGTTTGAGAGCAGTATGGTTTAAAAAAAAATTTTGAGATTTTTTACTATATTGCCCTTCACCTTTTTTGGGAAGGTACGGTGGATGTAAGGTTTTTTAGACATTTTCTTTTTAAAATCGCTATGTTGCCTTGAGAAGCTGTCTGAGAGCTGCTTTTGAAGAGAGAGAGAAAGTGCAATTTTTCTCTCTATCTCTTTCTTCAGACCTGAAAGCGCTTCTCACTAAAACCTAGGTGGGCTGATGTTATTTGGAAACACTTTTAAAATTGTCAGAGATTCTTACCTCGAAATCGCTCCAATATATATTCCCAAACGCTGCCTAAGATAGATTTTTCAAATTCTTCAAATGGACTTTAGATTTTACTCCTCAAGAAGACTCACCCGTGATTTCTATTTGGATGGAGTTGCCTAGACTTTGTACTAATTTCTATCATGAGCCTATGCTAAGAGCGATTGCAAGTTGTGTGGGAAAAGTTTTAAAGATAGATGAAATGACCCTTTCGATGACAAGAACTCATGCTACTAGGGTTTGTGTTGAACTGGATATATCTAAGGATATGCCGCATCGAGTGTGGATCGGCTATCCGCTTAGTGGAGGATGGCAACCTTTGATGTTTTCCAATAAGCCAGATTTTTGTTCTTTGTGCCACCAGTTGGGTCATATTGTCATTGCCTGCAAGTGCCAAATAGGTGTTGTGCAACACTCTTCTCCTGCAGTGTAGTAGATCTGCCTACTTGTTTGCCGAAGGGAGCAAGTTAAGGCACAAGTGGATGGCCGAACTGAGGGCATCCCTGTGCAAGGCCTGTCAGACAAACACGACGATGGCGCAACTGACCCTGGTGGATCGTCGGGGGATGAATTGCCAGGACAGTCGGTCAATGAAGATGCAACAGTTGATGTTGTTGACATCGGGGGGCTGTCTGTCGTGGGTAGGAATCTCTCTCTGGCCATGGTGGCGCTGGATGCGGTCGGCAGATCTATCGTCAACCGAGCAACCTTGGAAGACGTGATTGGGGCTAGGGTAGGGTTGGATGGCATGCGTAGCCCCACTGCGGGGGAGGCCGGCGGTGAGGCCACAGTGGCGCTTCCTTATGTCTGGCTGGCTTCCAAGCCCGGATTTTTCGAGAAGTTTCCTAAATCAAGGGGCAATTGCAATCTCTCTACTCCACTAGCAGCGGTTTCTTCACCATCCAGCTATGGTTGAGCTAGGTGCGGATTCCTTGGACGTTGAATGTGGTCGTCCCACAAAGTCCTTTGATAACTCTTCTAATGCCTAGTGGACAAAGAGGCTTCCACATTGATGGATTCGGTGCCCCAAAAACCAACAGGTTCATGAGAATCCTCAAGGGATATCTCAGTCTCAAAATTTACTCACAATAGGTAACTATTCCCATAAAGATGCTCTACAAAGTTCATCTATTAACATACAACATGAAGATGGAAGCCCATCGTTTTCCACTCGTATAACTAGTATGGATGCTACCAATTCACCTTCAGGACGCCATAAAGGAGTTGTTCGAATTTGTATGCCGACTCCACATGCTTGATCTCCTAGTCTGGAGTGTCAGACACCCTCTCCTGCTATTGTGTCACCCACAACCCCAATTATGCAAGGAAATATTGAAGCTAGGTGGACCGCAGTTGCAGAACTGTCAAAAGCTGAGAATACCTTTTTATTTGGAGCAAAATTATTTTCAAGGTGTCCGACAAAGATACAAAAGATGATGGGTTTGAACGTTGCTCGCGACGCCTAGGTCTTCGTCCTAGAGGTGTTCTTCGACACACATTCTTCTGGGATCAGTTATCTACAAAGTTCTAGAGCTTCTATCTAAGACTAAAAGTGCTAGTTTTGGTTTTATAATTTTCATATTTGGCTACTGCCCCCGTTTGTACTTGAATTTTGCCTACCTCTTTTATCTCTTTCACTAATAAAATGGGAGGATTCACGCCTTCCAATTTTTTTTAAAAAATGGCCTCCTTGTTGAACAGTTTTATAAAAGTATTATTTATTGTTTTGAATATGACAAAATCATTATCTTATCAAATTCATGAGAGTGCATATAATACTCTGCGCATATGATAAAGGCTCGTGTATATTATATTGTACAACGTTTATTACTCAATAGGTGTCAACACATACAGTATATCTGTGGACACTCGTCAAGCAAAATTTTCTAAGTCCACAAGTTCTATATATATATATCATGCTGCCTCTAACTCCTAGAAAATCGAAGTGAGATATTGATTGATGAACAATCAAAGTCCTATACTCCAACTCCTAGCTAGATAGTCGAGTTGATATCGATTGATGAACAACCGAAGTCCTACTCCGACTCCTAAAAAGTCGAAGTAAGGAACCAATTAGTGAATAAAGATTATCAGTTGTAGTCTCACTGCAACTCCCGTAAATTCAAAGTTAGATATCGATTGGTGAATAAAGATCATCAATTGTAGTCTCACTACGACTCCTGTAAAGTCAAAGTTAGATATCGATTGGTGAATAAAGACCATCAGTCATAGTCTTACTGCGACTTCTATACAGTCGAAGTCTTATATCGATTGATCAGCAAATATGACTAGTCGAAGTTTCCACATATCGATTGTCTTCACTTATCCATTATTGTTATATATATCAATTGTCTTTAAGTTCTGTATCGATTGTCTTTAGCATATCGATTGATGATGTTCTTTATATCGATGATGTTATTTTGCATAGCAATTGATGTAGTATTATTCCGATTGACTTTATAATCCTTTATGCAATCGATTGATGAACAAATCATAATATGTTGGTATTCTTTTGTATATCTTTAAACTTACACATAGTTCTACACTTCGATTCTTGGAAAGGTTTCTCTAACAAAAGTACATTCTTTTATTACACTTATGCAATCTGAACTCCAATCTATCTAATGCAGATCGTGTAACTTCCTTGTTCTATACACTTTGATTTAATATTATTTATTAAGAGCATATCTGAAGTACAATATTTTAGAAAGTTTCCAAGGCAGCCATCTATTCTACAAGATATCTACAAGTGTCCTTTGAATTGACAAGTTTCCAGTTTTTAAGAAAAATCTTTTTGCAGATGTACTGCACACTAAGAAGGTGTCTATACCTCTTTGAATACTCACCTACCCCAGTACTCCTCAAAGACAGACTTCTTCTCTAGAACAAATAGATATCTCTTCAAAATGACTTGTCTCTTACTTTCAATTATTATTTTATTTCTTACAAGTCTAACCATGAGAAAGAGAAAAGTCTTTGCATGGATATGGTGTTTGCAGACATTTATTGAAGCTGTCTAAAAAACCATGCAACTATACACATCGGGTTGTCTCATCCCTGGAAAAGAGGTGGGACTTGTGTTGTCCCTGTAAACAACCAAGCGTGTGTGGGTATCCGCTTGTACCTGGGAAACAAGCTAGTGGAAATCCTCAAAGGGGTGTGGGGTAGTGGACGTAGATGCATACAGGGGTGTGTTTGTCGAACCACTATAAATCTTGCGTGTATGCGTGTTTTGATCCATCTTTTCTACCTCTATTCTATACACGCTAGGATAGTTGGTTTCGTCTATATACTTGTTTTATTCTGCTGTGCATATCACATAATTGGTTTGATTAATTTAGTCTAATATTTTCTGTGTAAAAGAATTTTTATTGGGCAATTACCAATTCATCCCTCCCCTCTTGGTTTTCCATTGCATCCCTGCACATTAGACCACACTCTTAACACGTCGCACAACTAGGTCGCGTTAAGACTTGCAGTCTAAAACCTTGATTTCTGTGCCATCATGCCATAATACAATGTTGAGACTTGCTGTTAAGTTCCTATAAATTCTCAAACGCAATAACAAAATTCATACCATGATGAATATGAAATTTTCTCTTAAAAGCACTGCACTTGATCTCTCTATCAAAATCCATGATTTTCTATCACACACACACCAAAAACCATACATCTCAGAGTTGAAATATTCATAATGTGTTCATAATACATCTAGTAATTATTGAAATTTTGTACATAAATACTTATTAAATAAACTTATCTTCGTTTCTCGTGATTATTTTGGAATACTGTTACTGACACTCCGTTGTTCTAGAAATCCTATAGAATGCCAAGCAACTGCTGTTTCCACACTTTTTTGACTTGGACAAACTCTCCGTCGGATATTCCTTCTATCAGACTACTGGATCGTTGTTCAAGACCTCCGTAAGTCTCCTTTGACCTTGGATTCCCTCATGGTCGATGAGCTGGTTGTACCCATAAGTCCTATACATTATTAGGGATCATGCTGGACCTTTTCTGCATGATCCAAATAGCCTTAGAAGTATCTCTATTACCGCATCCAGCCTCTGGACCGCAACAATGTCGCGACTAGAATGGGGACCACGACTTCTCTAGACATCGCGCTCGAACTCCTGACCGCGTTACTGTTGCAACGAGGGTGTAGACCGCGACTCATGCCAAGTTGCCAGTACCTGAAGGTACTATTTGCAACTGTTACTATCGCTTGTTTTTACTGACATTTTACGTGAGTGTACCTATAGCTCTCATCTACTCTCTATTCTCTCATCTATTCACTTTCTCTCTATACTCTTGTCTATTCTTCAATTACTCTCATCTATTTTTAGTACTCTCTATGACCATTTGACTGATTGTCTAAAGATAATAAACATAATCAATACTTGGCAATATAAAAGGGCTTGGTCTGGTCATGAGAGCCCAAAAGTGCTAGTACCCACGTGCATTACACTCAAGTGCTATACTATCTCGACTATCTATTGACAATCAAAGTGTTATACTATCTCGACTATATTGACAATCAAAGTTCTATACTATCTCGATTATCTATTGACAATCAAAGTGTTATACTATCTCGACTATCTATTGACAATCAAAGTGCTATACTATCTCGACTATATTGACAATCAAAGTATTATACTGTATTCGACACGTTGTGCTATGTGGTATTGTGTGCTATTTCGTGCTATTCGTACTATGGTCATCCTACTGTTGTGTTATACTTGAAATACGTGCTATTTGAACCATGTTATTACTCTCTCGACATTACTTGACTCTCTCTGCCATTAGTTACTCTGATTTTTAATATATTAATCACTTAAAGTATGTCTGGTTATGAGATTTAAGACCTACTAGATATTATCGCTCACCCTGTGTTATTTGTGATATGTTATCAACTGAGTCTGATGATGAAACCAACACTCAAGTTCTATACTATCTCGACTATCTATTGACAATCAAAGTGTTATACTATCTCGACTATATTGACAATCAAAGTTCTATACTATCTCGATTATCTATTGACAATCAAAGTGCTATACTATCTCGACTATCTATTGACAATCAAAGTGTTATTCTATCTCGACTATATTGACAATCAAAGTACTATACTATATTCGACACATTGTGTTATGTGTTATTATATGCTATTTCATGCTATTCGTACTATGACCATCCTACTGTTGTGTTATACTTGAAATACATGCTATCTGAACCATGTTATTACTCTCTCGACATTACTTGACTCTCTCTGTCATTAGTTACTCTGATTTTTAATATATTAATCACTTAAAATATGTTTGGTTATGAGATTTAAGACCTACTAGATATTATCGTTCATCCTGTGTTATTTGTGATATGTTATCAACTGAGTCTAATGATGAAACCAACACTCACGAAGAAGGGAACGACTAGGAGTGATCCAAAAGTGTCCCTGAAGTACCAACGTTACCCTAGAAGTCTTAGCTTAGCATTTTACATTTTATTTATTTGTAACAATGTTAATTGACTCTGAATTAGTGAATATAATAGACATTAGTGGAGATTATTAATGAGATATAGTGATTTTGCATTATTCAATTCTCTAGTGGATTGATGTCTATTATATGCTCTATACTTGCTCTATTGCAACTGCCTCATGTTCTGATATTCCGCATCAAGACATGACAGACAATAAGTGGTCGGTCGACGACGGTTGTTGGCTAGTGGCAGTGGTTGGCCGCTAGTGGCGACAGTTGACTAGGGGTCAGTGGTGGTGGCGGCTAGCCGTTGGCTTAAAGTAAAGTATTATTAATTAATTTGAAAGTAACTATTAATTAATTTTAAAATAAATATGAATTTGTTTTAAAGTAATATTAAAATAAAGTATTGAATTAAGGTAAATATTAATTGGTTTTAAAAGTAATGTTAAGTAAAGTAATAGTTACTTTAAGACGTCTAAACTTTTACTTTATAATACATAAACTTTTATTTTAAAATATGTGAATATTTGCTTCAAAACATATATTGTTTCAAAGAAACAGAATTACTTTAAGTTATGCAGTGTTGTTCTTTAAATCTTATATACAATCATTTTAAATAATATATCTATTCACTTTGAAATATATACTATTTTACTTTAAAAGTTCACTTAATTACATTTAAATAAGAAAGAAAGAAAAGATATCTTATGAGATGTAAGGGCAAAATAAGAATTAAGAAATTGATTAAGAGAGAGAGGACAAAAGATGTTTTAAAAGTATTATTAAATACTCTTTTCAAAATGGAGGGGCTATAAAATAAATCATCTTAAAAGTAGGGACTGTCTTATATTACTTTTTTTATATAGGGACTATCAAATAAGTCTTTTATAAAGATCTCTAATTAAATTTTGTTCAAATTTGTTGATAATTCCAAAGAAGAAAAAAAAAAACAAGAAAAAAGAAAGACGATGACATCAGTGGCACGACGACCGAGTCGTCGTTTTGGACGGATGAGAAGCCTACGCCTTCCCCCGGACGGGGATGGCGAAAGGGACAGAGCGAGGGGCCACCCTCCACCACCGCTACCTTCCTCCCACCCCACCATGGACTATCCTGTGGGCTTCCGCTGGAAAGAAGAAATGGAGAAGGGAGGGACAGACAACACCACCCAGCACCAGCAGGCCCGTTCTTTTTGTCCCATTCGTTATCTGAGTCGCCTCCGGTGGGGGTGGCAACAGCAACAGCAACAGCGGATGGGCACGGCGGTAATGGCTGAGGGAAGTGGGGCGGGGGGTGTTTTTTAGACTTGTGACTTGTGGTCTCCCGCCGCATATATAACAAGTAGAAAACTAATTTCTTAAATTCCCTAGTTAACCCAAGTAACGGAAAAGCAGCTTTTAAAGTCTTTTACATGTAATATAAGTTTTGAGTAACTTATATATATATATATATATATATATATATATAGCATGGGGGACTGAAAATACAATCGCTTATTAGATAGTTGCCTTTTACACACGAAATATTTTTCTAGTTCACATTTGTAAGTATGGGACGGTGAAGATAGCCGCCGAAACATACAATACTGCTTCATTGATCGCCACTTGCAATTTGCAGACAAGTCTCTATCGATAAGCCTTTTTCTGAAGTGCTAGAAATAGTGAAATAATGGGATCATGAAATTATCTATTTGAAACTAGTAAAACCAAGGACGTATTTGTTTCGAGCATTTTTTTAAATTTAAAAAGTAGACCTAAGCATCCTCATTAAATGTTCGAGAAATATTTTCAGTCATGATAATTTTATATCTATATAGGGAGGACGAAAGGAATCTACAAGACTAAATATCTTACTTCTTGACAAGTAAAAAAAAAAAAAGATAAACTCAATATTTTGTATGAATCTAATGCTCCCTGAGCCTCGTGTTGGAAGACAAAAGAACTTCTACCACTGTTACTACTAATAATACATTTCTGTGACTTTGAATTGCAGAAGAACTTGAAAATGACGGCGGGAGAAGATTTTCGCTGTATCAAAGTACGTGAGTGAAAATTTTTACGAAAAACAAAGTAATATGATAATTAAAATAGAAGTCTCATTGGGTGAAAACTTTGGTTTTCTAAGTTTTTAAGTCCTTCTCTAAACTATAGTGTTTGGATCTAAGTTTCAAGAGAATCTCTTGAATTCATGTCTCTCTACATTTTCTATCATAAAACTTTTATTTAATTTACTCATCGAAAGGCATTATATGTGACCACAAAATTTTTGGAATAAAATTTTTTCAAATGGGCATAACACATCCACAGCTTGTGTATCGAGAAAGACTTATCCCATCAACAGGGGTCCAGTTCAAGTGACGCCGACAAACCAACATTTGAAGTAAGAGAAAGACTTTGTGCAACAGAATGATGTCCACTGGACAGAGGAGGCACTCTCTTCCCTTCCTTAGCCAAGCGCCATAACTTTGCTCTCGCATTGGCCCGCGCGGCCTATGGAGGGCGCGCCATCGCCACACGCTAACTTCCCTACATTCGCTGCCGCTGACGTCGGCAAAAGATTCCCGAGTAGAGAGAGATGCGTGCGGTGGCTTGTGGTGGCCTCCCCATCCCTGGTAGCATGGACCAGGCACACGCTTGTTAGGCATAAACATAATAACAAGGAGGAGTATTATTTTTGGTCCAATAATTAGATAGTTATATTATTCGATTTTAAATATAATTTTGCAGGTCCAGCATCATTATAGCAGATTGTGTTTGGGACCTGGTAAGATAATTATCTAACCGTCAAATAACTATCTTTTTTCCGATAAAAACACTTAATATTTAATCAAGATTTACTCGATCCAACAGTTCACTCTCACAAAATAAGTGTGGATCTTACTATCATGATGACAATGAGACCTCCACTTGTAAAAACAGACAATGTTTAATGAAATAATTCTACTTAGTATTATGTGTTTCCTCTTCTTAACAAAGAGAGGCTGGTAGCTAGGCGGACGAGGAAAACCTCCCGCTTCCCTCCTCCCTTAACTCGGTGGACCAGTCAGTCAAACGGCGGAGGATGTTGGGAACCCCCACTTTTGTACTGCATTGGGGTTGGTGCTAAATGCTAATCGTACTAGCGAGAGAGAGAAATGGTAGTACCGCCATATACTACCCGAATTCTGTCTCAAGCCTTCGCCCACAGTCCATGGCCATGGTGGGCTACGAAGCATGGCAGAAAAAGAGAGGTAGATGGATATGCGTTTGCCGTGTGGAGATGCTAATGCTGCACGTTTTCGTCACTTTCCCCCGAGCCATCACCACCTCTCCCCTCTACCACCCCCACCCGCACTAGTCATCTGTGATCAGTGCGAGCCTATAAATATTTGAGTTGACTTGTGTGTCATCTTCATCGTTCCCCGGAGGATCGCCAAGGGGAGAGAGGGAACTTTTAGTTGGTGACACCGGTGCAGCGCGTGCGGGACGAGGCACCGCGGCGGCGGAAGAACATACGGACAGTGATCTCGTGTGGGATTCCGCGGCTTGGAGCGGCTCTACATCTCTCTGCTCCGCCACCAATTACAGGTGTGGGAAGAGTTAAAGTCTGTCAAGGTACCTAAATTCAGGAAAATTTTTCTCTCCTCCCCCCCCCCCTCTCACTACCGTACTTTATTAGTTTATTTTAATCTTCAAATCAAATTCCATACTTTTTTTTTTAGGGGCCCGAAATCAAACTCCATTTCTATTCGCTGCTACCCCCTTTCCGGTGATGTCAATCCTTTTCTGTGATGATTGATTCCAACTTTTTGGATGAACAGATTGAAGGTGCGCTGCGGACGTCCATTTGGGAAGCGCGGCGAGCCACTGCCCAGGTCAGGAATTAGCCCGGACAGCATCGTCTCCTCTGAAAGATTCCGAGCGAGCCACGAGATTCCCTCTGGGAATCGAACAGGGTAAGACATCACTCACTCGGTGATCGCGCGGGCCACTGCCAAGCTGTGGGTTTTTATTCAACCCACCCACCATCTCCTCTCTCGAGGATTTCATGGCCATTGCAAAGTTAGGACATGGCGGCTTCTGATCCCTTTCTTCCTAATTGTGTCTTTTCCACGGGTGGGTTGTCCCTGGTAAAGGAATGTAGCAACTGGGCAAGGAGAAGAGGAAGCGGGTCCGGAGCCATCGTCGATCGACCACCTTCTGAAACCCCGATTCGATCTCGCCAGCATGGTGGAGCGTGCAGACAAGGATGAAATCCAGAGGGGGGAAGACCTGGAGGACCAGCAGCAGCCAGGAGGGGCGGTAGAGGATGCCAGCGGCATCCAGCCGTGGTCCAAGCAGCTGACGGTGCGCGGCCTCGTCGCCAGCCTCATCATCGGGGTCATGTACAGCATCATCGTGATGAAACTGAACCTGACAACGGGGCTGGTGCCAACCCTCAATGTCTCCGCTGCCCTCCTCGCCTTCGTCTTCCTCCGGACCTGGACCAAGCTCCTCCACAAGGCCGGCGTACTGTCCGCGCCCTTCACCCGTCAGGAGAATACCGTCGTCCAGACATGCGCCGTCGCCTGCTACAGCATTGCAGTAGGAGGTCAGAGCAAATCCACCAATAATCTTGCAAAATTTTCTGTAATAGATGGCAAATTCTTTTGGGGGTGGACTTGGAGTTGCTAGTTTGATTGTGCGAGTGTGGGAGCTCCATATACTGAAAATTGGGGAATTACGATGCAGGAGGATTTGGGTCCTATCTCCTCGGATTGAACAAGAAGACATACGAACAGGCGGGCGTCGACACAGAGGGGAACACGCCGGGGAGCTACAAGGAGCCCGGGGTTGGATGGATGACTGCTTTCCTCTTCATCGTCAGCTTTGTTGGTCTCCTGGCCTTGGTCCCTCTAAGGAAGGTCGCACCCCCGTCCTTGTATCTTTCTGGTGTTCCGTCTTCATCATTGTAGAAGTTATTCAAAGATCCCTTCTAAACGAGAGAGCTTTCCCCTGCAGATCATGATCATCGACTACAAACTAACTTACCCAAGTGGCACGGCCACGGCTGTTCTCATCAATGGTTTCCACACCCCTCATGGGGACAAGATGGCCAAGTAATCAAATTCGTTTCTTTAATATTGTAGATATTGAAAATTCTCCCTTTTCAGTGTAGTTTCATGAATCACTTCATGGTTCTTCTCCCAATCTTCCCTTCCGCTTCAGGAAGCAAGTCCGCGGGTTCGCCAAATTCTTCACCCTCAGTTTCCTGTGGAGCTTCTTCCAGTGGTTCTACTCCGGGGGAGTTGGCTGCGGTTTCTCCCAATTCCCCACTTTTGGACTGCAAGCCTGGAAGCAGACGTATGCCCCTCTGGTTTTCCAGATGCTTTCTCTTATCCTCTGTACGGAGGTCATGTCTAACAAATGATTTGGGCAAACTCGGTGCACAGGTTCTTCTTCGATTTCAGCCTGACATATGTTGGTGCTGGAATGATATGTTCCCATCTCGTGAACTTGTCTCTTCTTCTTGGGGCCGTTCTTTCGTGGGGGGTGATGTGGCCACTGATAAGGGAACTAAAAGGGAACTGGTACTCTGCTACCTTTCCAGAAAGTAGTATGAGAAGCTTGCAAGGCTACAAGGTTGGCTCGAGTTCTATATCAGTGTACATCCTACTCCAACCTTTTTTCCGTCACTCAATGGATACTCTACTTCCTGTGCAGGTGTTCATCGCAATTGCTCTTATCCTTGGAGATGGGCTCTACAACTTCTTCAAAGTACTTTTTTTCACCGTAAGAAGTATGCATTTGAAATCGAGAGGCAAGGGTTCCAGGATTGGTAAGAACATGGTGACCCAATCCCCCACACTTAAAAGGAACCCCAAATCCGTGGGCCACTTTGTTCTGACGCAGCCACCTTTTCTCGTGTCTCTGTCCAGCGTCGGAACCGAATACTCCGGCACCAGACGAGCTCCTGCGAAATGAGACGTTCACGAAGGAGAGCATCCCGCTGTGGATGGCCTACGTCGGCTATGCTCTGTTCGCAGTGGGATCCATCATTGCCATCCCTTTCATGTTCCCGGAGGTGAAGTGGTATTACGTCGTCGTAGCCTACCTGCTCGCCCCGGCCCTCGGCTTCTGCAACGCCTACGGCGCCGGCCTCACGGACATGAACATGGCCTACAACTACGGGAAGGTGGCGCTCTTTGTCATCGCCGCCTGGGCGGGGAAGGATTCTGGCGTTGTCGCCGGCCTTGTCGGCTGCGGGCTGATAAAGTCCGTCGTCTCCATCTGTGCCGACCTGATGCATGACTTCAAGACCGGGCACCTCACCCTCACCTCCCCGCGCTCAATGCTCCTCAGCCAGGCCATCGGGACCGCCATGGGGTGCGTCGTCGCCCCTCTTACCTTCTTCCTCTTCTACAAGGCGTTCGACGTGGGCAACCCGGATGGGACCTTCAAAGCACCCTACGCCCTCATCTACCGCAACATGGCCATCCTGGGCGTGGAGGGTTTCTCGGCGCTGCCCCACCACTGCCTGCAGCTCTGTTACGGGTTCTTCGGCTTCGCCGTCGCGGCCAACACGTCGAAAGACCTCCTCCCGAACAAATACGGGAAATGGATCCCTCTACCGATGGTCATGGCAGTACCGTTCCTGGTGGGCGCGAGCTTCGCAATCGACATGTGCGTTGGGAGCCTGGTGGTGTTCGCCTGGCACCGGTTGGACAGCAAGAAGGCTGCCCTAATGGTGCCGGCGGTGGCCTCCGGGCTCATCTGTGGGGACGGGCTATGGACTCTTCCCTCGTCCCTGCTTGCTCTAGCCAAGGTTAGGCCACCCATATGCATGAAGTTCCTGGCAGTCTGAGGTCGAGAGCAACCCAACTCACCATGTAGTAGAAGTGCCTTGCGCATGGCCATGGAAGAGCCTGAAAGTACAATTGTAGAAGAGGAAGGAGGCAGCAGTCTCCCACTTCAGGCTTACAACCAAAGAACAGCTATGGATTCTAGAAAGGAGAATCTACCGACCATGTAGAATCGAATCTCTAATTTCTGTTGTGCCAAATTTGCTTCTATGCTGCGTGAATTTCCTCGGTGCCACGCTCTTTACGGTTAGTGTCACCTTAATATCCTTGTATAAAAAGCTACATCTAAGATATGATTAACAAGAACTTTTGGATTAAATAATCACACGGTCTCTAAAACGACTTTGAATCTAAGGCGGCGTTTGGGACCATGGTTAAAAAAGATAAAAATTGCCAAAATGACTTCAAACAAAAAGCAACATTCGCGCCACTTCGCAAAAACGATGATTCTGTTGTCTCTATCTTTCTCTTCCTCAAAAAATCCCCATGGCGTGGAAGTTTATAGCGAGGGGGCGTCATTAGAACTATGGTGGATTTGGTCAGAGATTCTATAGTGTAAAATCTATCCAAACGTATTTTCAAACAGTGTCTAAGACCTAAAAAAGTTAAATCCTCTGTCATCATTTATGAGTCCAAAGATTTGGGATGGTTACAAATAATTTAGAGAGATGAATAAATAACTAAAATAATTAAAACTTATAAGAATTGCAACAATAATATCACATTGTTCCTAATACATAACTCAAGTGTAATTTGAAATATAAATCCTTGAAGGGTATATCTTGAGGAGATATAACAAAGCAAATTGTTGGTACAAAAGAAAGCTTACAAGATTATAACCCCATCGGATGTAGATGTTGCCCTCACAAACTTGCACCTGAAAAAAGGGTAGGGGATAAGTTTTACAAAGTCACAGAATCAGTAGGGATCCTCGGATCCAGTAGGGATCCTCGGATCCACACTCGACTAAAGAGCATCAAGACAGATAAATATAAATACATAAACTAAAAGGAGACAAAATTTTTACGACACAACTAAGCACACACGTGTGAGACACTGTCCCAAGCTCAACATGCAATAAGGGACCAACTGTCATCACCACAACGGAAACATGAGAAATGCCACCACAAACACAGAAAACAAAGGGTGGCACCACTAGGCCACCAACTAAACAAAAGCATGATGTAGCATCTCAAAAATCTTAGTAATTAAAAATAAAAAATAAATCAAAATCTAATAATTTAATAATATTAAACTAGCAAAAAATATGCATAATATTATCACATGTACAAATAGTAATCAAAGAATTAAATAAAAAATATGACTAGACTCTAAACATGCATAACCAACAACCCCCAAGGAATTTGAACCAAGAAAAATCTCTTGGACCAAATATAAAATCAAATGGAAAAATTAACATGAAATTCATAAAATCCAAATGAACATAAATAGATAGGCTATGTTGGATCCCTGTGAATTTTTATGATCACAAAACACTCTTATTGTTTGCTAACGTGTTTCCAAAGTAAATACAGAAAACAAGGTATTTCATCAAAGCAAATGGACTCACAAAGAAGCCCTAATTATTTCCTGCCTATTGGAGTCGACCTCAAAGCTTCAAAGGAGTCGACCTCACTGTCCTCAGTTTTTCAGAGTCGACCCTGACATATGTGAAGGAGTCGACCCCTGTTAAAAGGCATGTTGAGCAGTTGAACCAGAGTCGACCCCAACCTTATGAAGGAGTCGACCCTGACTATGCTCAGTCTTTTGGAGTCGACCCCGAGTCTCTAAGGGAGTCGACCCCCATTCAAAAGGCCTGTTTTACAGTGAGGCAGAGTCGACCCCAACCTATAAAGGGAGTCGACCCCGACTGTGTACAGTTTTTCAAAGTCGACCCCAACTTTCTTAGGGAGTCGACCTCTATTCAAAAGTGCTCCTTTTGTTCAACTGGAGTCGACCTCCAAATTGTGAAGGAGTCGACCTTGGATGAACTGGACTCGACCCCAGCAAAGGTGGGAGTCGACCCTGACATGCAGAACCTTCTGAAAAGCACTTTTTGAACACCTTTTTGACCAAGACCACTTTCCACATCTCTTAAATGACTACTTTTATGGAAGGGGTATATAAAGGACACTTAGGGGAAACCCTAGGTATGCAATTTCGTGGGGAAGAGAGCCACACTCAAGAGTTTCATCTAGAGCTTCTTCTTCCAAGCTTTTTCACCTTCTAAAGCTTCAATCTACTGCATCTTTGAAGAAGGTTCCATTTGGAGGAGATCTTTGCTGCTTCAGAGCTTCAACAACATCTGAAGATCCTCCTCACAAGCTTAGCTTTGTGTTTGCTTGTTCATGTTTGTTTCATTCAGTTCATTATCTTGTTCTTGTTGGTGAGCTGGGCACCGCATCAACCAGCTGTGTATTGGTGAGCTAGGCACCGTGCTAACTAGCGGAGTGTTGGTGAGCTGGGCACCGTGTAAACCAGCGGGTGTGATCTCTTTCGTAGAGTAGGAAATATCACCGTGTTGGTGAGGACTGGACGTAGGTAGACCAAAGGGGATCTTACTGACCCAGGATAAATCTGTGCCTCTTCGTGTGCTTGTTTCCTTCTTCCCTCTCTATTCTCTCTGCTTTGCATTCGTTCTTATTTCTGCATTAGTTTTCGTTGATCATTCAAGACAAAATTTTAAAGCCCTATTCACCCCCCTCTAGGGCTAGTCATAGTCTAGATCCTTTCATTTGGTATCAGAACTTGATCACTAGTTTAAAGGGTTTTACAACCTCTAATGTGGATTGACTATGGCTAGTTTTGGAGAGCAGAGTGCATTCATTGAAGGCAACTCTACTAATAGGCCTCCTCTGTTCAATGGCAATAACTATAGCTATTGGAAAGCTAGAATGACCATCTTTTTGAAAGCTATGGATTATGAGCTGTGGAACATCATCGAGAAAGATCCTTATCTTCCTAAGGAACCTGAAAAGGATTGGACTCCTGAAATCTTTAAAAAGTTGTCTATGAATGCCAAGGCAATTAATGCTCTATTTTGTGCTTTAGATGCTAATGAATTTAATCGTGTGTCTATGTGTAGCAGTGCTCATGAGATTTGGGACAAGCTTCAAGTGACCTATGAAGGAACTTCTCAAGTCAAAGAAACAAAGATCAACCTTCTAGTTCATAAGTATGAGTTGTTCAAGATGGAAGAAAACGAGACTATAACTGAGATGTTCAAGCGGTTCACGAACATCACGAATGGGCTTAAGGCTCTTGGTAAAGAATACTCTATCCCTGAAATCAATAGAAAAATTTTAAGATCTTTGCCTGTGTCTTGGAATCCCAAGGTAACAGCGATTGAAGAGGCAAAGGACCTCTCAAGAATCTCCTTGGATGCTCTCATAGGATCTCTTATGACTTATGAGATTAACATATTGAGGGTCGTGGACGACTCTAAAAAGAAAAAAGGGTCTTGCCCTCAAAGCTACTAATGTGCTTAATGAGTGTGACAGTGACAATAGCATTGAAGAGATCGATGATGAAGAAATTGCCTTAATGACAAGGCAATTCAAGAAGTTTCTGAACAAACGTCGGTCCAACTTCAATCCAAGAAACAGAAGATTTCAGAAGAGGAATCAAGTTAAAGGGGAAACCTCCAAGAATGAGGAAGTCACATGCTTCGAGTGCAGAAAATCAGGACATATCCGTCCTAAATGTCCTGAACTCAAAAATAAGAAGACGTACTCCAAGGAAATGGGAAGACATCAAAGAAGAAGGTCCTTGCTGCATAGAGTGATGAAGATACCTCTACAGAAGAAGAAAGTGAAGAGGAAATCGCCAACCTATGTCTCATGGCCAAATCTGACCATGAGAAGGTAAATTCTGAAACCTTTACATTCGAAGAACTTCATGATGTGTTTAATGAGGTATATGAAAAATTTGTTGAATGCAAACTTGACAATAAATGCCTGAAGAAAAGTATTGATTTAATGACTCAAGAGTTGAATGCATTGTGTTTGCATGAATGTGAAAATGTTGATAAAGTAGTAAGTGAGAATATATTGCTTAAGAAAAAGGTTGAAACATTAGAAGAACAAATTCCTAGTTTGAAAAACAATTGTTCTAATCTTCAAAAGGAAGTACATAGATTAAAAATTGCCTTGTCTACTTTTGTTCGTGGTCGTGATAATTTAGATGCTATTCTTGGTAGCACAAAAGGCATCTTTAGAAAAGAAGGAATTGGATTCATTCCTCACAAGTCAAAGCATAAAACTGTAACTTCTTTTGTTAGAGCCAAGCTATCTAGTACTCCTTTTGCTACATGTAATTATTGCGGCAAGAAGGGGCATAAAATTCAGAGTTGTTGGTTCTGTAAGAACATCCACAAGATCAAAACGATGTGGGTGCCAAAGGAAACAACCAAGAGTTGGACTAACATGAATGGACCCAAGCAAGTTTGGGTACCAAGAAATCAAGTGTAAAATTCTCTATTTTTGCAGGATCACAGTGGTTCGATGAATAAATAGTGATATTGGATAGTGGTTGCTCTCGGCACATGACAGAAGATAAATCTCAATTCTCCAGCCTTGAAAAGAAAAATGGTGGAAGTGTGACGTTTAGAGACAACAACAAAGGAAGAGTAATGGCATTGGAAACATTGGTAAAACTCCCTCCACTAGCATTGAGCAGGTATTATTTGTAGATGGATTAAAACATAACTTGTTCAGTATTAGTCAGCTTTTTGATAAAGGATTTAGAGTTACATTTGATGCATCTCACTGCATGTTGACCGATAAAGTCTCGAATGAAATCAAGTTTGTAGGAAATGGAAATGGAAATGTTTATACCGTTAAGCTGGATGATTTGGATGAAAAGGAGATTTGCTTTGTAGCAAATAACTCTAACCCATGGCTATGGCACCGAAGGTTAGGCCATGCTAGCTTTGGAATTATTTCCAAATTGTCTAGACGTGAGCCTGTGGTCGGTTTGCCTAAAATGAATTTTGATTCAAATGGAGTTTGTGATGTTTGTGCCAAGGGTAAGCAAACTCGAACTTCATTTAAACCCAAGAACATTGTTTCTACCTCTCGGCCTTTGCAACTCTTACATCTTGATTTGTTTGGTCCGACAAGAACTGCTAGTTTAGGTGGTAAACGATATGGCTTTTGTGATCGTTGATGATTTCTCTCGACCTACATGGGTTTTGTATTTAGCTCATAAGAGTGATGCATTAACTGAATTCAGAAAGTTTAAAATGATAAAGGTTATGTAATTAATGCCATCCATAGTGATCATGGTAAGAAATTTGAAAATATGCAATTCAATTCTTTTTGTGATAATGAAGGTTTCAGTCATAATTTTTCTGCTCCGAGAACTCCTCGGCAAAATGGTGTAGCTGAAAGGAAAAATCGGACTTTGATTGATATGGCCCGAACTATGCTTTGTGAATCTGTTTTGCCTAGATATTTTTGGGCTGAGGCTATTAATACTACATGCTACATCACTAACCGTTGTTTGATTAGACCTTTGTCGCATTAGACTTCATATGAACTCTATAAAGGCAGAAAACCAAACATCTCTTACTTCAAGCCATTTGGGTGCAAATGCTTCATTTTGGTAAATGGCAAAGAGGACATAGGTAAGTTTGATCCTCGAAGTGATGAAGGTATATTTGTTGGTTATTCATCTCACTCTAAAGTTTTTCGTGTATTTAATAAGAAAACATTGGTTGTTGATGAATCCATTCATGTAATCTTTGATGAGACTAACCAAAATGCTAGAAAAAGAGATGATGATGATGATGATGCAGAAATCATGAAAGAACAAGATGTAATCATTCATGACATAGATCTCACGGAGCCTAGTAAAGAAGCATTGGATGATCCTACCCAACTTGTTGGTGATGAAAACGAAAAGGAAGATCCTCCACTTGAAGAACTACGAGTGTCCTCTCCAAGTGATGAATTACCTAGAGCATGGAAGATCATGTCAAGTCATCCAATTAGTAATGTGATAGGTAATCCGTCATCCGGTATGCGAACTCGAAAAACTCAATATCAATGTGATTATATTGCTTTCATTTCTCAATTTGAACCAAAAAATGTTGATGAAGCCCTTCTTGATGAACATTGGTCTATTGCTATGCTTGAGGAACTAAATCAGTTTGAGAGGAACAAAGTGTGGACTTTGACTCCTCGTCTGAATGACCATCCCGTGATCGGAACCAATGGGTTTTTCGAAACAAACTTGATGAATCCGGTGTGGTAACTCGGAACAAAGCTCGTTTAGTTACCCAAGGATACTCTCAAGAAGAAGGGATAGATTATGATGAGACCTTTACACCGGTTGCTAGACTTGAAGCCATTAGGATTCTATTAGCATTCGCTTGTTCCAGAAATTTTAAATTATTTCAAATAGATGTTAAAAGTGCATTTCTTAATGGTTTCATAAAAGAGAAAGTCTATGTAGAGCAACCTCCTTGGTATGAGGATCCAAATTTCTCAAACCATGTCTTTTGTTTTCATAAAGCTCTATATGGTCTTAAGCAAGCACCGCGTGCATGGTATGAAAGATTGAGTCAATTTCTTATTCAACATGATTTTAAGCATGGTTTTGTTGACTCAACTCTGTTCATAAAATGTGTTGGTTCAGATATCTTACTTGTTCAAATATATGTGGATGATATAGTATTTGGCTCTACTAAAGAAAATTTGTGCAAGTTTTTTCTAAGTTGATGTAGGGGGAGTTCGAGATGAGCATGATGGGTGAGCTCAATTTCTTTCTCGGACTTCAGATAAAACAAGGTCAAGATGGCATCTTTGTAAGTCAATCAAAGTACACAAAAGAATTGCTCAAGAAATATGGGTTTAGCAACACCAAGCCTCTTCCAACGCCTATGTCTACAACAGCAAAATTGGATAATGACGAGCTTGGTAAGCCTGTTGATTCTAAACTTTATCGAGGTATGATCGGATCTCTACTTTACTTAACTACAAGTAGGCCCGATATATTATTTAGTGTTTGCATGTGTGCGAGATTTCAAAGTTCGCCTAAGCAATTGCACTTAATTACTGTTAAACAAATCTTTCGGTATCTTGCTTCTTCGATTGATTTTGGTTTGTGGTATCCCAAAGGATGTTCCTTCGACTTGGTTGGTTACACCGATGCAGACTATGCTGGGTGTAAGGTTGATCGAAAGAGCACAAGCAGAACATGTCATTTCTTAGGAGGTTGCCTCATTTCGTGGTCCTCCAAGAAACAAAATTTTTGTTGCTCTCTCAACAGCTGAAGCTGAGTATATCGCAGTCGGGAGTTGTTGCACACAAGCACTATGGATTAAACACCAAGTAGAAGACTATGGGATATGATTGTCTAAAATTCCGTTGCTTTGCGATAATACAAGTGCCATAAATTTATCAAAAAATCATGTTCAACACTCTCGCACTAAGCATATTGAAGTACGCAATCATTTTATTAGAGATCATGTCTCTAGGGAGATATTGAATTAAACTTTATTGATACCACACACCAATTAGCTGAAATTTTTACTAAACTGTTGTGTGAAGACCGTTTTACATCTTTGCGCCGTGAATTGGGCATGTGCTCCATTTCTATATAAACTCTCTACAAAAAAAATTGCCCAACTCAAAAAGATGGTGAAAAAGAGTCTTTGAATTCATTCCTATACTCCTTGAATCACCCTTAAACTCTTCTGGTTGAACCATCCATCAATCTAAAAAAAAAAAAAAATGCTTTGGTGGAGTCGACTCCACATTATGTGGGAGTCGACCCCCTTTGGGCCGAGGTCGACCTCCACTTTTTGGAGTCGACCCCGGGCGGCTAGGGCTGGCCTTAAAAAGGGGGCCCCTCCTTTTCTCCCCCCTTTTTCTCATTCTGCCGCCGCCGCCGCAACTCTCCTCCTCTTCCTCTTTCTTTCCCGCGCAAAGGAGAGGTCTTCTCCTTGGCTTGGGGCCAACCCCAACTTCGACCTCCTCTGTTTCCTCTTCCTCTCCTTCATCTTCTCTCCTTCTTCTCTCTATCCTCTGTCTCTCTCTCTCTCTCTTGCGGCTGCGCTCTCTCTCTCTCTCTCTCTCTCTCTTGCGGTTCTCTTTGTGGCAATGGCTCCTCTTAAGCGCAGCGAGAAGGGCAAGGCCGTCACGTCCGCAACTCCGTCCAAAAGGTCTCGCCCCTCCAATGGCTCCCCTGGTGAAAGTTTTGATGAAACCCTCTTCCGTAGTCTCCATGCTTTCCAGTGTTACTCATCCGATATCATTTCTAGAAAAGTTCATTTGGGAAAGATGATAGATTTTGAGTATTTTACTAATGTTGGGTATGATCTTGAAAGCTTGTTTGAACCTCTTGGGTGGGTTCCCTATGTTTCCATGAATGAGAATGTCTATCCACACCTTGTCAACCTGTTTTATGCAAATCTAGTGGTAGATCATAGTAATAAGATCAGCTCGTATGTGAAGGGAGTTCACATTCCCATCAGAGTATCCATGCTATCTGAAGTCATGGAAATTCCCACTCATCAAAGAGTTCAGTATATTTCTGCATTAGAACATCGGACTGAAGCTTACCACCATATCTTAGAAGCCGATGTAGCACCACAGCATATTGAGAAAGTCAATGCAAATTCTTTTCCTGCTCTTCATCGTTTTCTACATAAGATAGTGTGCTCTATTTTGGTTCCCCGTAGTGGTAGCATGGACGAGGTGACAGATGATCATTTATTGCTCATTCAAGCTCTTCTTGATGGCACCCATGTGGATTTCCCGAACATCACTTTGAACTATATTTGGGATGTTGTTGGTGTGCCTAAGAGATCTCTTATTTATGGAATGCACATTACGAGAATTCTACGGAGGTTCAAGGTCAGTTTCTCAGGTGAAGAGAGTAAGAGTTTGACGAAGATTGATGTTATTGATGGCAGTACCTTGCTTCGTATGAAAATGGCGTGTTTGTCCGTACTGCTTCTCGTACTCCCGACAGGGTCCTCCTGATGAGGATGGTGATGACTTTCTTCTATCCTCTCCGGGCACCACTCCGGGCACTTCCAGAGTTCGTGCCCCTGTTGATCAGTTGACTCAGTTGTTCTCTGATTTTAGCTCCTCTGTGTTCGCTCGATTTGATGCCATAGATACTCGTCTTGATGCTATGGATTCTAGGATTGATACTCAGTTTGGCTCATTGAGATCCAAGGTCGATGACCTCCGCACAGATGTTCATGTGTTCAAGATGCAGCAAGATCGGCTTGAAAATTTTATGGAGTCAGTCGCCAAGAGTCAAGATTTGGTGCTGGATAATCATCGGGAAGTCAAGAAGAATTTGAAGGACCTTGCCGGTGCAGGGAACTTTCTGTGGGACTCTTTATATCATCAACCTCCTCCTCCTCCTACTCTGACTTCTCTTACTCTTCTCATTGTGTCCTTTTCCTTGATCCATTCCCATGACTCTTTGCTACTAATCCATTTTCCTCTCTTTTTGACGATGACAAAAAGGGGGAGAACTTGTGTGAAGTGATGATAGTTATAGCACTAGAACCTTACTCTGTTTTTTGTGTGAATGCCCTTTAACATGTGCTTATAGTAAGGGGGAGATATTACTTGTACCTTTTTGTGAATTGACTCTTATGAATGAAAATACATGACTATCCTTGAGCAATTTGAATGAATTGGTGTTTTAATTTATGTGACTTAATGTGTTGAGGATTCTATGTGAATTGGTGTTTTGATTTATGGGCCTTATTGTTTTTCAGTATCAGTGATTGGTTTCGAGAAATGATTATTACTGTATAGGTGTTTTGTCATCATCAAAAAGGGGGAGATTGTTGGATCCCTGTGGATTTTGATGATCACAAAACACTCTCATTGTTTGCTAACGTGTTTGCAAAGTAAATATAGAAAACAGGGCATTTCATCCAAGCAAATGGACCCACAAAGAAGCCCCAATTATTTCCTGCCTATTGGAGTCGACCTCAAAGCTTCAAAGGAGTCGACCTCACTATCCTCAGTTTTTCAGAGTCGACCCTGACATATGTGAAGAAGTCGACCCCTGTTAAAAGGCATGTTGAGCAGTTGAACCAGAGTCGACCCCAACCTTATGAAGGAGTCGACCCTGACTATGCTCAGTCTTTTGGAGTCGACCCAAGTCTTTAAGGGAGTCGACCCCCATTCAAAAGGCTTGTTTTACAGTGAGGCAGAGTCGACCCCAACCTATAAAGGGAGTCGACCCCGACTGTGTTCAATTTTTCAAAGTCGACCCCAACTTTCTTAGGGAGTCGACCTCTATTCAAAAGTGCTCCTTTTGTTCAACTGGAGTCGACCTCCAGATTGTGAAGGAGTCGACCCTGGATGAACTGGACTCGACCCCAGCAAAGGTGGGAGTTGACCCTGACATGCAGAACCTTCTGAAAAGCACTTTTTGAACACCTTTTTGACCAAGACCACTTTCCACATCTCTTAAATGGCTACTTTTGTGGAAGGGGTATATAAAGGACACCTAGGGGAAACCCTAGGTATGCAATTTCGTGGGGAAGAGAGCCACACTCAAGAGTTTCATCTAGAGCTTCTTCTTCCAAGCTTTTTCACCTTCTAAAGCTTCCATTTGCTACATCTTTGAAGAAGGTTCCATTTGGAGGAGATCTTTGCTGCTTCAGAGCTTCAACAACATCTGAAGATCCTCCTCACGAGCTTAGCTTTGTGTTTGCTTGTTCATCTTTGTTTCATTCAGTTCATTATCTTGTTCTTATTAGTGAGCTGGGCACCGCATCAACTAGCTGTGTATTGGTGAGCTAGGAACCGTGCTAACTAGCGGAGTGTTGGTGAGCTGGGCACCGTGTAAGCCAGAGGGTGTGATCTCTTTCGTAGAGTGGGAAATCTCACTGTGTTGGTGAGGATTGGACGTAGGTAGACCAAAAGGGATCTTACCGAACCAGGATAAATCCGTGCCTCTTCGTGTGTTTGTTTCCTTCTTTCCTCTCTATTCTCTCTGCTTTGCATCCATTCTTATTTCTGCATTAGTTTCCGTTGATCATTCAAGACAAAATTTTTAAAGCCCTATTCACCCCCCTCTAGGCTAGTCATAGTCTAGATCCTTTCAGGCTAAATAAAGTTAATTACACCATTAGTGGGCTCTTAAATTGGCCCACATTCATGTCCTATTACGAGGGAAGGTTTCCTAATGACCTTCTAACCCTAACATGAATGGGAATCCTTAAATTTGAGAAAGGATCAACCAAACTTGAAACCCCCAAATCCTAGTCACTTTTGGACTCCTAAACAACCCTAGATCTATAAATACCCACCTTAAACCTCTTGGGGTCGAGTTGGCATCTTGTTGAGGTCATGTGGAGGAAAACAAGGGCACCATAGGAGGAGGAGATCGCCCCAAGGAGCAACCTTCTTCTCCAACCCAAGTCTGCTACATCCTACATAGCCCTGACTTTGCAACCATCAAAGATAGGTTATCTCAGGAAAAAACTAAACAAATCAAATACCATCTGAAAGTTCTTAGAGTCTACCTTCATGTACATCAATTTTGCCCAATTTGTATTGAGTATATTGTGTGTATTAAGCATTTTGTATTTGTCGTGCGTTTTTAGGGCTTTTCTTGTTCATCTCGTCAATCATGTATCCCTTGGTCATATTGATCCAAACCAAAGCTATATAGTTCTTCTATTTCAAGTTTTCAACAACATTCATGTTGAATATTTCATCTAAAAACACCTAGAATTCCAAGTTTTAGCCTAATACTTGTTCATTTGTTTACGTGTTGACACTTTTAATCGCGTTCGGACTAGTGGACGAGAATATGGGTGACCTTATCGCATCCCCCCAATAAGACACAACTTCACTTGAAATGCATCGCTTCATGTTGACGTGATTTAGACCGCACCTGACCAAGTACTATTCCTGGTACACATCAAACTATGTCCCATCTTATTTTCTGTATCCTAGATAATAGACATCTAGTACACTTGACATGGTTTAACCCTTAATTTATCGCCCCTCAATTTTTGTGCATAATTTTGATCATAGAGTCAAAGTGTCATATGAGCACGTCATACATACCCGACATAATTCTATCATGAACTGATATTAACACAATTTAAGCATGTCTCCCTAGCCTGATGCATTTTTGACCATGGACTATTTTAGTTTCAAAAGCCTTGTTTTCACTGTTTTAACGTTAGTAAAAGGTGTCGACTGGTCATGGAGCGATTTAAAAGTCTTCCTGTGACCATCTTTTATCTTATCAGTCTAGTTTAGTGCACTATTACAACAATTCCTATCTAGTTTATTATGAGTTATCAACCTATATAAGAGCTTTAACAAACTTGAAAATTATTCGAATAGCTCTTATCTATCTTGATTGATCTTTCTATCATGTGATTGTGAAATTCCATCTTGATGATCTAGCTTGTTATAAAAACTAAATATTCCTATCGTTAATATGTATAACACATGTTGATACCATCTTGTCTGTCTTGTCATATGTAATGACCTTATGTTATGGCTTTCCGCTATATTTATATCGATAGTTATTATGGATGTCATGAGACGCGTCCTTTCACTTACATACATGCATGATAGACAGCCCCTTCTTGGTAAATTGGAATCTCTTTGTTAGACATTCCGTTCTAGCAAACTAGAGACCTTTCTAGCAAGACCTCCGTAAGTCTTCATACTCCATGGATTCCCCCATATAGACCGAGTTGGTTGTATCATTAATTGAAGTTCTTTGGAGATAGTGTGCACTTCCTTTCTAATCTACTTTCTCATAGAAAATGATTTTTATACATATGAAACCAAGTCACTAATGTAAATATTGAACTATATGGAAACTAAGCCGTTATGCTGATGAATTTCTCTCTTGACACACTATCCTCTTGGAATCACATTCACTAGACTTTTTATTCTTGAAATCATGACAGATGGCATGATACTGTACTATTGACTTATGAGAATTCCTATAATTGGTCATGCTTGATTGTGGATATCTACATTTAAATTATTTGAGATGCAGAATCAGGATCGGCGAGTATCCAAGGGCACTAGTCTAGCCCCCTCTGCAGAGAGTACTTACTTCTGTGAATGCTAGATATATAACCACATTACACATGCTCATGATGTGCATTCCAAGGTGGAATAGATCCTTAATGTACATTATGACTCATAATTGATTATTGTTACATGTTAAAAATACTTATTGCTCGTTACATACATGCTTGCTTGCCATGATATGGCTATCTTGTGTTCTTGGAAACTATTGCTCTTTTGATCATTCTTGCTCTCATATCATGCTTATATCTCAATACTTGAGTACTTTTGCTCACATGATCATATTGTTGTTATCATGATTCTCTTGCTAGTTACGTGTTATTGGATCTACCATGCATGTTAGTATGTCTTACTTTACTCATGCTTGCCTAGTTCTTAAAATGCTAATCACTTATACCTATCAAGAGATGTAAATCGTACTAGGTGAGTGCGCTCATTACCTATTTTCTTAACATTTTAGGTAACACTGATATTGAGGAATAGAACCAAGTTAATGATGGGAATGCATTCGAGTGAAAAGCGATATCCAACCTTAGAATTACTAATATTTCAGTTTGAGAGTTAGATTGATGCAGTAGGTGGTAAGAAGTGAGAAGGATATGTAATTTTCCCTTTTCTTTGTCTTAGTATTGTAGTTTAAAATTTGAAGTTGGTAATGTACTAATTGGCTATTGAAATGAAATGAAGAGTTTGAAGTTATGAGATGTTCAAATTATTGTGTTATATGTGATTGCTAGATGGAGGTTTGTTTGTCGACTGTTCACATCTTAATTATTCTTTCGCTTCCATGTTTGGGATGTGATAATGGCAAACTACACCACACACCAAAAACCTCGCTAAGAACATGCCAGACAAGAGGCCATCGCTATACCACAACTATAAGGGACACAATATCACACCACACATATAGTAGGCAAGAAAGTGTCAACACAACTACACGATCGCTGTCTGAACCTAACAGTAAGTGTCTATGACTAAAAACACATGATACCAAACATACGGCTTCTGCCAAGTCAAATAGCAGCTGTTGACTGCATAATTATACATAAGAAAAACACGAAAGCACCGTAGAAACCAACCACTAGTGTGGCGGTCCTTGCCGTTCAGGCCCGTTAACTCGATAACGTGCCCGACACGACTCTGCCTCCCGTGATCGGGCCGAAGCCTCGCAAGGGATATCAACCACACATGTCCGTGAAAATATAAAGAAACACACTAAACATATATAAGTTTCCATTTCTCACACATATTCACATGAAATGTACATATTCAGTTCCATGACATAGTCTTTAAACAAGTACAATAGCCCGGGACAAACCTCTGCTGGTGGTGAGGGCTTGACTCCACTATGATGCCGACTGGAACTAGAAGATGCACGGGAACCCGCTTGCTCTCCTTCACCTGGAAGAAGAAGGGGTGAGCCTCACAAGTCACTGGCTTAGTAGGGAAACTCCCTCAAAGTCAATAAAACACAGAGTATAACAGATACAATGAGCAAAGCTGAAAGGCATTTAGAATATATAACACCTACGCATGATGCTATAGTTGTAAATAAATAAACGGCAAATCACAGACACGTGTACAAGCTACAGAAGGGCACGCCGCACACAAGTCACGAGAACTGGTTCGTGACACCAGCCACAGACCTGGACAAACAACACAAGTCCACCTCTCAGTCTCACAACCATGGACGAAAGGTCCAGTTGCCATTCCACCTCAAAAAGACAAGAACTGTGGAGACAACTAACACCACTCCTGCAGACTACACAGCTGCAGGCCCAAGCCTGACACCTTTAGAGACTTCGGTCGGGAACCCTAAAGTGAGTCACTGGAAACAGAACTAGCTGGGGACCAGTATGTCTACTGATGTCCGTCCCCCAACCACGAGCGCGCTACAAGCGACCGCACACCCACAAACACGTGTGGCTACCCAATGTCGTCTTTCCCTCAGCGGATGTACAACTCAAACTCAAGAGTGAGGGTGTCCAGGAAGACGACACAAACTTTGATGGTACTCACTATACTGGGACAAACCCCGAGCATCCAGTGCTGGGGATCCCACTATAGAGGTAACCTCGGAAGGCGTGAAGACCCAACTCGTCGTGCACACATTACCATCCAAAACCATCATTTCCAATCACGATATAAGCCGTTACACCTCATACAACCTCTACATTGCATAACCACCACTGCCTAAGTAGTGCACAACACAGAACAGATAGACTGGCCACAGAGCCCCAGAGCTCAGGTGGCCACAATCTAAATTACGTCCAACACAGTGGATGTTTTTAGAGACTTGAATTGCGACGGACCAATCCGTTGCCTTTAGACATGAATCGCGACATCTGGTTCCGTCGCCTTTTAGGTGATAGAACCAAGACCCAAACCCCGTTCCGGAAAGCACACCAATTAACCATACATGTTGTTTAAGTAGGGAAATAAGCTTATAAAGGAAACCCTAGCATGTTCTCTATCATGCTCTCATGATTCTTGAGTCAAAACTTATAAACCCTAATCCACATGTATCATACAAGCTTAAACGAAGGAAAGTCCCCTACCGACTGGTGAAATGCAAAATCAACGATATCCCGACGTTCCCCGCACTCCAAAGCACCTCCTTGCGCCGCAACCACGCCGAACAGACAGCCGATACACTAAGATCACCGCAAGAACCACAGAGAAACCCTTCACAGCCTTCTCCTTCATCTGAACAATGCAACAACACTGTTCGGCTAGGGTAGAGGCCCAAAATATACTGAGCCTAAATCGTGACGTATCGGGCCGCCGCGTTTCGAAACACGACGTTTCAAATTATATTGTGGAGCTATGTTTAATGACATAATATTCATTTCATATTTGTAACAATTAGAAATAAATTTATCTAGATTAGTCTAATGTTATTTTATGTTGTTTTGATTCGATGAATATTAATTTTATTGTAAAAATAAATAAATAATAACACTACTACTTTAAAAAAGATAAAATTGGGTCGGATCGGACCTGGGCCGGGTCGGATTTCTAAAAATCGGGCGTCGTTCTGATCCGGGCCGGACCCGAGCCGGTCGGTTAAAGACCATGCTGGACTTGGATCAACCTAAGCCCGGTCCAGGTCCGGCCCATTACCACTCCTACACATCAAAATAGATGTGGCAACATCCGCTAGGAACAAGTGCCAAACATTTCTCTATTTAGAAAATATTGCGATTCGGAGTATTGCTTGCAAGTAGAAGCCGTAAGGGTGCGCGTTGAAACGTACGAAAGGGTCAAAGGGCATCACTGTTGGGCCTGACTGGGGTGGGTGTGCTCGATTAAATAGTCTAAATAGGTATAACAATTTCTCCGGCATACAGCTGGTTCGGGTGCGTTTAGACGCAACCCACGTGAGCCCAATCGCTTAAATCGAGCAGTGCCTTCCTTCGACGGCATGCCAACACAACAAGAAGGCGGACCTTCCCATGCAAAGTGGGGAATTATGACAAATGACCTTCCCACGTGTAATGGAAACCTAGCATTTTAATCTGACAAGATATTCACCACATCAATGTTTAAAGAATGTAGTTTTGCACCATATTCTACATAGCTCCAAATTCGTATGATGAATTATACATGAAAGATCCATTGACAACATCCCTCCACATTTACGTCCATTTAATTTTAGGAATTTTCACACATAGCTCCTTACAATTTCACAATATTTCAACTATCATCTTGTACCTTTATGTTATCAAATAATCCCCAGAAATCTACTTAGGTTTAAAAATAATCCATGAAGTTCGTTGCCATCGAAAAGATGCATCAGTTGATGGAATTTTTATCATGAAGCTATGTAAGTAAATTTTAAAATTGAATGCCGGCCTTCAAAGTGTATACTTTGGGGTGAGGAGAAATTATAGGAATTTTTGCATATTATCCGCTGAAAGCATTCTATATTTACAAATAACATCCTCAAATCTTGATATTTCTTAATTACCCCTTGAAATCCACTTGTGCTTACAAATAAGCCCTATAAGATTAATTGCCACCAAAAAAGATATGAAATGATGCGATACTCCGTCCTTGTTGCCGTTGGGGTTGCAAGTTGGTCGGACCCAATTCAGCCACATGATCTTAAAACTTGAACCAAACTGAAATAATTCTGGTCCAATCGAAATTTCATAATTTATTTAAACATGAATGATTGTTGTTAGTCTTTATGCATCTAAATGATGATTAGAACAAAAATATTAATATTATATAATTATTTATAAATATTTATAATTGAGAAAATATAAAGTGAGCATGGTCCACTAGAGTCCAACATCTCTCACCAATCCTATTAAGGCCGTTGGATTAGTCTAGAGTAATTGGGCCATTACTCAACCACACCTAGCAATTATCTAGGAGATCCTTCAAAAGATAAGGGACAACTCTTCGGAGTCCTCAACAGCAACGACACTAGCAAGGAATGACCTATGTTTGGTCCTCTGACTCGGCCAGAGGGAGTGGTGGTTCCACGATTGCAATTGGCTCACTAACATGAAGACTTCAAACTATCTATGGAGTCACGTTCTGTAAGGATTGGAGAGGATTGTGAAGATAAGAGGAATCTCATTGATACTTATAGGTAGATCTATCATGACATAGTGAAATACGTAGACTTGGACACCCAAAAACAACCAACTTCCCACTCTTTAGTCCCACTCTCCAACCAGTTTCCGACTTAAACATCAGAGAGTTTGGTGGGAACGCCAATGGTCCTTTGCTTTGGCCGAGAGCCAGCCTACTTCCATGAAGACCATTGCATTAGTAAACAATCTTGCATCATATTTTCTTGAGCCAGGCAATACTTTGCCCAAAATTTTATCTAGGTCCAAGGCAAGTTAGTGTTGCTTAAACATTTATTACCACTAATGTATCATTTACGTTGAGCCTGAAAATTCCAAAATTGAATCTTGAGGGAAGGAGATAGCAAGGGAGAAAGTGACGACAAGCAAATCCGAAGAGAAGTTGTTGTTTATTTTCCTACAAAATGATCCAACCCTCGAGGTTAGGATCAGGGTAAACCTCTTTTCAAAATTCTAACATCAATACAAGAATTTCCTTTCACAGTTTCTCGATATCTTTGCATGGTCTGATGATGATCTTTTTGGGATTTTCGAGAACTTTGTGATGCATTGGCTCAATTTTGATCTTTCTTACGATCTAACTCAACAGTGAATGAGAAAGCATGCTCTGGCCAAGAAGGTGGTTATCAAAGAGCAAATCACAAGAGGAAGGGGAACTGGGCTATTCCATATAGTCCTTTATCCCACTTAACTAACAAATGTCGTCTTGGTTCCTAAATTTCTAGAATGGCAATTGTATGTCAACTTTAGTAACCTAAACAAATCTACTCCGAAAGATTGTTACCCAACTCTGAGGATCGACCAACCAGTTGATTGGACATCATGTAATGAACTACTTAGTATCCTTGATGCCTACTCTAGGTACCACCACATTAGGATAAAATAGCCTTTACCTCAGACTTCGGTGTATATTGCTACATACAGATGTCTTTTGGTCTAAAGAACAATAGAGCGACATACTAGAGGTTGGTGAACTAGATGTTTGAGTATCAAGATAGTCTGAACCTAGAAGTCTACATCGATGACATGCTAGTAAAATCTTAGAATGCTGAAGGTCACTTGCTAATTTAATGGGGACCTTCAAAACACTACAGAGGTACAACATGAAGCTTAATCCCGCAAAGTGCACTTTTGGTGTTAGATCGAAATTTTCTTGGGCTTGTTGGTCACCCATCGAGGCATCAAGGCTAATCCAAATAAAATCTAAGCCATCTTGAATATGCAGTAACTACAGAGCGGCAAAGATGTGTAGTGCCTAGCTGCCCGAGTGGTCACACTCAATGCTTCATGTTCTGAGCCACAGAGTGGTGTCTAACATTCTTTAAGTTGCTAAGGGAACCCATTATGATCCTGACCTTATCTTGGAATGAAGAATGTAAGAAATCCTTCACCAAGCAAAAGGAGTTTCTGATGGCACCACCCATACTCTCGAAGCCCATCCTAGAAGAGGCTCTTATCTCTACCTCTCAATGACGCCTTCAACAATCAGCTCCAATGCTGGTTTGAGAGGAGTAGGGCATACAAAGATTAGTTTACTACGTCAATAAAGTGCTCTTGGATGCCTAAAGAAGATACCCTACAACTAAGAAACTTGTATTAGTGCTAGTTACCTTGATAAGTGACTTCGCCCATACTTCCAAGGGCATAGTATTGTGGTCGATACCAATAAGTCCTTGAAGCAAATCTTGGCCAACCCTGATGATGATCAGATCATCCCCATATAATTTCATGAACTATGTATCTATTTTTGTGATTAACAAAATCCTAACAATTAGTATCTAACAAGTTTTCATGAAGCTTAGTCACAGGAAATAAACCAGGCAAAATCAAGCAAAGACTTGTAAGTAAATCCTCACATTGTTGTTCTTAATTTTTTAGAGCATGAAATCTCTCTAAGTACACATCAACTCGCTTTGAAGCATAATGATTTCATAATTCATCACAAAGAATAACTCTTTCATAAGTTTCATATCGTTTTTTGGTCGCATCGATTTCGATCTCAGAACGATTCGCTAAGTGATTGCATCGATTTTGATCTCAGAACGATTCACTAAGTGGTTGCATCAATTTCGATCTCAGAACGATTCGCTAAGTGGTCGCATCGATTTCAATCTCAGAACGATTCGCTAAGTGGTCGCATCGATTTCGATCTCAGAACGATTCACTAAGTGATCACATCGATTTCGATCGAACATCGATTTTCTCTCACATCGATTTGGTAATGAGAACAACGATTTGCTCTCACATTGATTCTGTTTCACATCGATTTGATAAGTGAGAACAACGATTGACTCTCATATCAATTTCGGTTCACATCGATTTGGTAAGAGAGAACAACGATTTACTCTCACATCAATTTGGTAAGAGAGAACAACGATTTGCTCTCACATCAATTTGTAAGTGAGAACAACGATTTGCTCTCACATTGATTTTGTTTCACATCGATTTGATAAGCGAGAACAACGACTTGGTCTCATAACGATTGTTTCTCACAACAATTCGATAAGTTCCACATCGATTTGGTCATTGTAACGACTCGATAAGTTACACAATGGTTACTTGCTGTAATGATTCGATAAGTCACAACATCAACTTGGTCAATATATTGATTTGCTCACAACGACTTGCTCATAACGATTTTCTTACACTGTCATAACGATTTTATTATGAGTATATAACGATTTGTGTGTATATCGATTTGGTTATGAACGTGCAATGATTCACATGAACATGACTCATTCACACAACGATTCTATAAGTCATGTTCAAATCGATTTCATGAGCTATAACGACTTGATATTTAAATATCTTGACAAGTCAAAGTCATCCCGCGTATTTCTCTGTTATCCATGCATTAAATATAACCGTACATTTCTCTGCACGATGCATGTCCAGATATCTTCTATTCTTATGCTTCTGCATGTAATATCTTTTTGAAGGGACAGAATGGAATTTCTATTTTAATGTATTCTCACTCTAACGTTGATTGACAGTAAGAGACAGCTTAGCAGTCTACGTTTTAGCATTTAATGTGTAGGTCTCTGACAGCACGACTCTATACAATGTTGGATAAAGTAGAAGCTAGAGGATATCAAGAAGGATTTTATTCTTACGTGCATGGAACGCAAAGAACCGTTGACTGCAATGAAAGCCATGCAGTCTAACGTTCTCTGAACTTAGAGACAACGGATACTTCAATGACTACAGTTTTCAAAGAAGATAAAAATAGAAGACTGGTGCCTACGTGAACAACCACCACTTCAGAATTCAAATCTGCAAGCACCATAGAAGAGCTCAAGTCTCACTCCATCGTCTTGTTATAGCTCTTTGCTCTCTGTGTCTAGTGTAGAACCTTGAGAGAGCTTTTGTGAACTGAGTGTGTTCTTCTTTGTAGATCTTTTCCTCTCAGCCTTCGCTTCGGATCAAGCACTATGCTATTAGCTTGGTCCAGGGGCGTATCATCCCTTGAACACATCTTTGTGTTATTCCCTTCGTGTTGATGGAAGACCTGGGGGTTCCAGGGTGTTTTTCCCTTTGTGTTGAAGGAAGACCTGGAGGGTTCCAGGGTGTTGTATTCTGATAATTGTGTTGTTATTGATGATAATCATGTTATTTTATTATCTTATGGTCCTTAATTTTACACAAACTCATTGTCACTTTATTACAAAAATGATAATTGATTAAATCTATTTTTGTGTTGTGTTTGCAGGATTAATGGGCCAGAAATGAAGGTTAAATGGGCCAATGGATTTGATTGGATCAAGAGAGAATAATGAGAGATTCTATTAAATATTCCCTCTATCTTTCTTTTCAAATTTTAAAACACTTTCTCATTTTTTAAATCCCCTCTCTTATTTTCCAAAATTTTCTTTCCTTTAAACTCTCCTCCTTTCTCTCTTTTCTTTAACACTTTAAAAACCCCTTTCCCCCTCTCTCTTATGTTATTCTTTCCCTCTTCTCTCCCCCTCTCTCCTTCTCCGATCTCTTCTTCCTCCCTTCTCCCCTTCCTCCTTCTCTTTCTTCTTCCTCCTCTCCTCTTCTTCCCCTTCTCTTTTTTCCTCTCCCTCGGTTTCTCTCTCTTGCAGAAGAAGCAGAGGCAGTAGCAGCTGGCCCGCCTGGCCGCACCGCCTGGCCGCGCCCCTTGCGCGCCCGGCCCCAGCTGCGACCCCGCCTGGCCGCACCCCCTGCCACACCCGAGCGCGCCCGTCCCGCACCGCCTGCCGCGCCCCTTGCGCGCCCGGCCTCAACCGTGACACCGCCTGGCCTCGACCGTGACCTCGCCCGGCCCGCACCGCCTGGCCGCACCCGCGCCCTTCCTACATGCATGTGTTTGCATGCACATAGGCGACCGGGCGCCTTCTCTCTCCTCTCATCGCTCTCTCCCTCTATCCTCTCTCTTCTCTCTCTATTTCGTCTCTCTCTTCTCTCTCTCTCTCATATTTTGTTTTCTCTCTCTCTCTATTCTCTCTCTATTTCTCATGTTTTCAGTTATTGTAATTGTGAGTTATTTTTCTTAACTAAAACAACAAGTTGTTAGTCTTTTATCTATTTAGTGAATTGTAGTTTTTAATCTCGTCTCATGGTCTTTCATCTACTCTTTATCTCTCTCTCTCTTTATCTATTTCACATAGTTTAGATTTAATTAATGCAACTTAGTTTTAATACCACCATGTTACTTTCTTAACTAAAAACTCAAGGTTCTCAACTCTAAAATCTTTTTCTCCATGGATTTGACTCGGTCTCACCACTTAACTATTGTCAAAATATTTAGTGTAGGCCGATAATTTTGAGATTGTTAGTCACGTGTTTAACGACGCATTCGTGGACTATCATATTCCTCTTCGGGTTGTGAAGAGAAGACCAGCTGCAGCTGGGTGTGTAAGTGTCCTTGAGGGGGACTGTACCCTTGGGTAGTGAATCCTAAGTTGTTGCTCAGGGACTAGACGTAGGACTCCTGTGGAGAGGAGGTCCGAACCAAGATAAAATCTTGTGTAGTGTGATTACTTGCTTTGTGTTTGTTGTTTACTTTTCACTAACGCTAACAATCTTTGAAGTGCTTTTTGTGTGAACATTTTTGTGGACAGGTTTTAGATAATCAAATTTGTTAAAGAATCCCATTCACCCCCCCCTTTGGTTTGCTAGCTGGGCAACACCTGAGGCTTCTGGTCACCTTGTGAATTGGGTCATCATGTTGGAAGCATTTGATATCTCATGTTGCCTCCGCACCACTATCGAAGGTAAAGCATTTGTTGATTTTATTGTAGAGTACACGACCCTACTTGAGGACCCTTCACCAACTTCTGAAGGCCGGACTTAGGAACTTTATGTCGATGGATTCTCATGTTCAATTGGTAGTAGTGTGGAAGTAATTTGAGCTTTCTTGAAGGAATATGACTGCAATACGCCCTAAACAATGCTTCTAAGTATGAGGTCATGAAAATATCTACATGTCACGTCCCAAAGCATGGCAGCGAAAGAATTTATTTGATCATTGAGATGTGAACAGTCGGCAAATAAGCCTCTAGCAAGCAATCACATATAACACAACTAAATTGTGCTAATCATAAACATCTACTCTTTATTTCATTTCAATAATGAGGACTAGTACATACTCCAATCCAAGATGAACTACAGGACTAAGACTCAATAGAAATGGAAATTACATAGCATCTTACACCTACTACATTATTGTATTCCTCTCATACTCAACTATAGTACTATGATGTGAAGATAACAAGACTTCGATGTGAGAGCTCTTCACTCTTGTTCATCCCCACTATAGTCTTGGTTCTCTACGTCATCAATTTCCTGATCACCTGAAAGGTTGGAAAGTAGGTAATGAGCGCACTCGCCTAGTAGGATTTATATCTTCCAGCAATGATTTAAGTATTTAACAATTTAAAAGTTAGAAGGTATGAACATGATATGTATAATGCATTTAAAACGACGGTAGTAACACATGAACAGTGCATCATGCAAGATAGTAAGATCAAGAGATATAATGATCAGTCTAGCAAGATGGTTGTATTCTAGATTTCAAGATAGAGTGAACAATGATCTTGCAAGATGGTAACTTTCACGAGCAAGAGCAAGATAGCATGTAACAGGATGGCCATTTCACTAGGAAGCACGCATGAGCAAGAACTTTTAACATGTAACAGTAATCAGGCACGAAGACACTAATGTGCACGAAGGATATATGCCACCTTAGAATGCACACTAGGACACGTGTATGTGATTTATGTATCTAGCATTCAACATGCAATTAAGTACTCCTAGTGCAGATGCAACGCCAGTAATCATTATATCACATGGTTAACAGTATATTTATGACTCTCTATCATTGGGGCTACACTGGAGCCCTTGGACACTCGTCATGCCTGATTCAGCATCTCAAGTAATTTAAATGTAGATACCCACAGTCAAGTATGGCCATTTAATAGAGTTCAATAATGTCAAGATGGTTAATGGGTAGTTCAAGAGTTCAATCTGGCAGCATAATGAAGTAATTTCGATTTAGTCCAATCACTTATTAATAACTTGGTCTTATGTTCAATAGAGGAGTACTCCAGAATCAAGATGATAAAATAAGGATCTCGTCAAGAATGCCAAGAGAAGAGAGATACATGCACACTAACTTCTGGGTACTTCAATGGTACAATCTGCTCGTCGGCCATGTGAGAATCCATGGTCATAAGAGACTTATGGAGGCCTCGGTCAAGGGGTCACTAGTCCAACAGAAGGAATATCCGACGGAGAGTTCACCACAAGCCAAGAAGAGGCTTTCCGATCGTGCTAGAGTGTATGTGCATGTCGCGGGTGAGAATCGCTCAAGTGTGTGTTTGTGAATCCGATTATGGAAACTCCAGTTATGGAAACATCGTTTATGGAAACTCCATTTATGGAAAGTATCATGAATGCTAAATCAGGAAATACTAATCAAGCATGACCATTTTTTAGCAAGTAACTATGTGTTTTAGCAAGTTCGATAACAAGGCAAGAAAGTGAATAATCGGTAGGTAGAGAGCATGATGATTAACTTAAGATCAATTAAAAATCATGTAACATGTTTAACTTTGATATGGGTTGATAAATTAATGTTAAAACTTTCTAGAACCTTCCTAGAATAGATCAAACTCACATATGCAAAGAACGACACAAAACGACGGAAACCAAGACGTATGCCCCTTAGAAGGCAAATGCAGTCCCATCCCTTCCCTTCCTCAGGTCATAACTCATTGATTTCTTATTCAAATCTCACACATGAATATACCATCTTTAAACCCTTGAATGAGTAATCCATCAAAGAAAATGGCTTCTCAATCTGAGGTTTATAGAAAACGTTATGGCCAATTAAGTGGACATAGGCAGAAGGCGACACATTTCCTATCTCCTTTTGAAGATGAAGGCAGCAATCAATTTGTCGCCTTTTGAAAAAGACCATGAAACTGTCAAAATTTTGATAACCATGATGTTGTCGCATTTTGGTAGCGATGTGTCAACTTGTCGCTACCTAAATATGACGTTTGGATTGCCTTTTCTGCCTATTTCCAACTCCGACTTGGATTGGGTTTGACATAGGAATGTTTAAAAAATCAAAAAAATGATAGGGTGATCCAAATCAGATGAAACCACTTCTTTTAGTAGAAGACTTCCTATACCATGTACAGTAACAAGGAATCAAGAAACAATAGTCGTTTGACAGGGTAACAAGATGTGTTGTGACTGTCTACGCGAATCTGACACAGTGCTCATGTACATAGTAATACTCTTTGTATGGACAACAAAAATTGAGGAAACGGAAAATGAAACTAGACGCATGAGGAAACACGTTCTATGTTAAGTTCTCAGTCAGAAAATGACTCCACGAAGAGATATAAAACTTGTAAGACAAGTCAGGGTTTAACCAAGACAGCACAACGTTCTGATCATACTAGATTTAATTCGTGAAACTCACATGATAAAACTGGGCAAAACAGTAAGAACATGATCTATACACATGTATGCAAGCATGAATGAGTTTAATTAGAGTTTGGCATGGAGATGACCTACCTTTTGAGTTGAATAAGATTCGTTCTCCAAAAAGCTCTAGTTCTGACCGCTTGGAGAAGAACGTCTAATACTCATGATCTACTAAATAGAAATTGGGCAAAATAGTTCCATAAGAAACTAGACTCATAGATCTTTACAAGGATATATGGTTTGCACAGTTTGGTCGAGGTTTTACTAACCTTTGGTGATGATCTTGAAGGGGCTACTCTGCAGGTTGCAAGGGAGATGTGCACGAACTTGCTTCTTGCCCTTGCTTCCTCCTCAAGATCTTCAGCCATCACAACCTCCAAGCACGACTTTAGCAACCCTAGGGGTTGTCCCATGGGAGAGAGGGGGCTTATTTAAAGGGGGATGTGTCTTTAGTTGCCTAATTAGATTAAGAAACTAGTAGGTACGAATTTAGGTGTATTCTTCCTTCAATGGAGGATTTCTCTCCCCAATTCATGATGGAAAGAATATGGAAGCTTCCCTTAGGTAGTAATCACAAATTTGGGCTTGGTCTGAAGTGCAATGGAGGTCTTTTGGGTGAGAATTTACCCTATCATGGTCCATTAGTGAATATTTATGAATTTTGGGTTATTTTCTTACCATGAATTATTTTGTGGCCCAAAAGTCTTCCTTTGGTCTAATTATTTCATTAGGTTGTCAACACCCATTGTTTGAAGTCCATCCATGATTTTTAGTTTATTATTGGACTCACCTAAGTACCCGTGATAATAATTATCTGACTTATTCTCTAATTACGATAATAAGTCGCAAAACACCTTAAACTTGGCCAATCAAATTTTTCCTCGCACGAATTCCTTTGTGGGTCATTAGGGAGTATTGTTTAGAGTTGAACTATGATTTTTATGGAATTTGTTCATGTGTTTCCGTATCCGTTATGATGGTACGTATGTGTTTTCTAATTTGGGAATATTAAATTATTATTTTCAATTTATTTTTAATTTTTCAATTAATAAAATTTTTGGGGTGCTACACTACAGTTGGCTAAAGAGATAGCTCGGCGATTTGAGAGTTTCTAGGTACTCCAAATCGCTCAGGAATTGAACTCCCAAAAAAACACACTCTCTCTCCTAGCCTCATCCTCTAGCCCATCTGGCTCTTGGTCTGTCCTCTTGGAGGAATTGGAGGATCCTAGCACCACTGCACACATGTTAGTAAAATCGCAGAATCACTTGACTATTAGAGGACACCCTACATCAATTGGTTGAGAGATGGATTTGCACCATTTGATCCCCAGAAGGTGAGAGGCTTAGATATCAAGCCCGAAAGATTGTCATGTTTGACAATCAACTCTATAGGAGGTTCTTCATAGGACTACTCTTGAAGTGCATTGGCTCGCAGAAGCTAAGCAAGCTATAAAGGAAGTTCATGAAGAGATCTATGGAGCACATGAAAGGGGAAGGTCAGTAGCCAAGATTTTATTATGGCAAGGGTACTGCAACCTTCACTTCAATGTGATTGCTCGAACTACTCTTGAAAGTGCAATCACTTTCAAAGATATGACCACCTCATCCATCAGCCACAATGCACGTTGTTTTATCCTAGTTCGGCACTGAAGCTCTCCTCAGTTTTATGTCCAGTCCCCAAGAATAACTAGGATTTTACTAAACATGGGTAAAGTCCCCCTTAAGATGCTTACACACCAGTTCAACTGGTCTTCTCTTCACTACACAGAAGAGGACATACAACATCCTGAAGCCACAAGTCTTCTCTTCTACCAAGGGGAGTAATGCTTGTACATACAAGCCTTCTCTTCAATCGAAGAGACACAACCTAAATCTCGGAAGAGATAAAGAGAGTCTCTAGACCATGCTCAAGAAATACAATGAATAGGTTTGATTTGTGACAATGTCTAAGAGGAACAAAGATTATAGGCTAGCCTACTCTTAGACAACCAGCAAACTCTCTTTCAAAAAGAGCACAATATGAACGTAGAGAAAGAGAAGAAATGGAGCGCTAGAGAGTTTTGAAAGTTGCTTTGGAGCTCAGTTGCTTCTTCACTCATGAGTTTGAAATGCTAGCATTGAAGCTTCCATGAAAAGAACCGAATCAAGAAAACTATCTAAAAAACTTCTGCTTAGAGTTCCACAGGCTTCATCTTTTATAGGCTCTATGGAAGATACCCATTTAAAGCATCCGTTGAGCCTTGTTCTACATCAGCATGCATATTTCCAAGGCATTAGTAGTGTTTAACATATGTTTCATGTGAGTACCAGATATCTACAAGTATTTAATGCACAGAGGAGGATGTTAGGAAAGAGAGATCATATGTCAAACAACACACATACCTCTTGTGTAGAAGTCCGCAATTTTGGCTGACAACCTGCTATTCCAAGTACTTAGTTCTGTCTATCAGGAAATAAAGGACCTTTAAAAAATATGCATAAGGTAAGAGTGTATAGCCTAAGTCTAAAAAGTATTACATGCTACATTTAATGTGGGAAACTTTCAGATATGTATGAGATATTGCGTGAAACACATAAACCAAATTTGAAATAAAGTAAGTTTGCGTGCCAAGGAGATTTTGTTGGATAATCGATGCAGCCATGGAGATAAGTGAATTATATTTAAAACAATCTTCAGTAATTGGTATGAATAAGTGTTTGTACACTAATCGGAATCAGTTTAGTCATTAATTGAAAGTACAACATAACTTAAGTGTTCACTAATCAGAATGGTGGTCACCAATAAATACAACATAAGCCTTGTTAGTTAGTAATCGAAATGTCTATAATGCTAATCAGAATGAATTAGACCACTTGTTCACCATTTAGAACAACAATAACGCAAGTTGGTATGGTGTTCACCAATTGAAACATGGTGTTCACTAATCGAAAGACTACTGAACCTTTGTTTAGTAATCAGAACAATTATAACACCAATCGATATAAACTAAAAGACTTAAATAGTAATCAATATACTGTACAAGCTTTTAGTTAGTAATTAATGCAAGTGAAAGCTTTGTTAAGTAATCCATGCAAGTGTTCAGTAATCGATAAAGTATGTCACTAATCAGAACAAGTATTTCTTCTATAATTGGAATGAAACTTTTTTCACTAATCGATATAAGACTTCTTCAGTAATTGATAGAAACGCTTATTCTCTAATCAGAAGAATACTTAAACATCAATGATAGATATTTCTTGCTCATGAATCGATACACAATTTTTTCAAAAATTGATAGATCATTTTAACATCAATTGGTATGAATCTTGTTTCTATAATCGATATGGACTTAGAATATCTTATAAAATACTTTGAGACTGAGTTTTTGAGGTACTTACTTTGGAGATTCTTAAAGCGATAATTTGACCTATATTTCCTGTTGACAGACTTAATGAAAATAATATGCTAATCACATCATATCAGAGTTTTTGTTTATCACCAAAATTCACATAAATGGAGATAAAAGAGTCAACAATCTCCTCTTTTTTGTGATGACAAAAACTATCTAAAATTTCACAAATAATATTCTAAAATAGATATATGCAAACATGTATATAGAGATAATATGCTTATCATGATGATTTTCTGGAATAAGTGTTGGATAATTTATCAACGAATTTTTATCATAGTATTTTCTCCCCTTTTTTATCAACAACCAAAAAGATAGAATATGAAATAACTCATGAGAGAAAGATTGGAGGGGCAAAGAAGGTGCATGAAATTGGATTAGAAATAGAAATCTAGAGATAAAAGAGGTATAAATTTGTCTATGACCTCCCAGGCACGGATTTCTTCATTATGGAATAGACTGCTGCCGATCTCATACCCTGGCCCCATCTCCTATCTACGTTTGAATGTGCTTTGTTCTTTCTTCTAGGAGAAATCTCTAAAATTCAGTAGACTTCGTGCAGAATCTGTAGAATGTTGTGCTTAAAAAGCATGCAAGCCTAAGAAAGGATACCATATTTTTTGCTCAGCCAGTTCTTTCTTCAAGGCTACGTATACTTGGTATTTGCCTTCCCAAACAGAGAATTGATCATCTACAAGCTCCCCCTAAGGTACCGATCCATTTTCTTCTTCACTAACATCCTCAACCATGCCGTCAACAAAAGTATTTTCTCCAGTGGGCAATGTGGCTCCTCTTGAGCCAATGACTTCATGGGTGCTTCCTCTTCAGCCATGATTTCTACATGGACTTCCTTCTCTGCTGTTGTGCCCTCAGTTTTTTTATGCACTTGAGGAGCTGGTTGTTGCTCCCCCTGAGTTCCTGGTACTTCCTTTTCAACTTCCTTTGCTTCATTAGTTTGTTCACTGGAATGATCAATATCCATACTGATCAATATCGATTATAAAAGAGGGAGAGGTTGAGTACCAGTTGGTGATTAAAAGATGAATGCTTCTTCTGATTATTGAAGAGTGTCAAGAGGACTTCCGATTATAGAAGAAAAATAAGGGATGCATTGATCAGAGAAGAAATATGAGGAACATATAGACTACTGAAGAATCTTAAGATGTGTTCCGATTATAGAAGAAAAATGAGAGAATGTATCAATTACTAAAAAGAAATATATCATTGAAGAAGAAAGATGGGGAATACATCGATTACTAAAAGATTTTAAGTTGTGTTCCGACTATAGAAGAGAAGCAACAAATATTCATTGATTATTAAAAGAAGTAGCAACGATTATTGAAGAAGAGTCAAGAGTCGATTCAATTTACTCTAAAATTTTGATATATTTCAGTATTGTAGATGTATCTTTTACAAATTGCACATGTCCAGTTCTCTTCTGAGAGAGGTAAATCTCTCTTCAGGTAGAGCTTTTGTGAAGATATCTACTGCCTGATTTGATGTGTCTATGAATGAGATATCTATATTATCTAGAGCCACATGATCTTTAATAAAATGGTACTTGATTTCAATATGCTTAGATGTAGAATGTTGCACTGGATTGTTGGTGAGATTTATAGCACTAGTGTTGCCGGACAACAGAGGTATTGACTTGATTTTTAGTCCATAGTCTTCAAGTTCCTGCTTGATTCATAATAATTGAGTGTAGTAGCTCTCAACAATTACATATTCAGTTTCAGCAGTTGATAGAGCCATTGAATTTTGATTTCTTGAAGACCAAGAGATTAATCATCCTGCAATAAATTGACAACCACCACTGATGCTTTTTCTATCCACTTTGCATCCAGCATAGTCAGCATCAGAGTTTCCAATTGAATCAGGTTTGCATGATCTAGGATACCATAAACCTAATTCATTTGAATGGGCTAGATATCTAAATATTTTTTTAACTGAAACTAAATAAGATTCCTTAGGATCTATCTGATATCTAGCATGCGTGCACACACTGATAAGTATATCAGGTCTACTAGCGGTTAGATAACCAGTGAGACAATCAAACCTCTATATTATTTTTGATCCACTTTCTTACCTTAGGATCACTATCTACCCAGTTGAGGTGCTCATTGGTGTAGATAGAGGCTTGGCATGATCAAATCCAAACTTCTTTAGTAGGTCTTTGATGTACTTGGTTTGACTGATGTGGATTCCTTCATTTGTTTGCTTGATTTGAAGTCCAAGGAAGAAATTTAATTCCCCCATCATACTCATATCAAATTTCTTCTGCATAAGTTTTTCAAAATACTATCAACATAAATTTGAACAATCAAGATGCTTTAATTATTTGATTTAACAAACAAGGTGATATCTACTTTACCTCTAATAAATCTATGTTTTAAAAGAATAAACTTAGTCTTTCATACCAAGCTCTAGGTGCTTGTTTCAGACTATATAGCGTCCCATGCAATCTGAAAACATGATTTGAAAATTCATAGTCATCAAAACCCGGTGTTTGTTCTACATGTATTTCTTCTTTTATAAAACCATTCAGAAAGATAGATTTAACATCCATTTGAAAGAGCTTCAAATTCATTATTGATGCATATTCTAGCAAAATTCGAATAGCCTCTAATGTAGCCATGAGTGCATAGGTCTCGTCATAGTCTATGCCTTCCTCTTGAGAGTAGCCCTGAGCAACCAGTCTAGTTTTGTTTTTTATGATTACACCAGCCTCATCCATTTTATTTTTGAATAACCAATTGGTGCCAATAACTAGATGGTCTGATGGTCTACGTACAAGTGACCAAACTTAGTTTCTCTTAAACTGATTAAGTTCATCAGGCATGGCTAAAACCTAAGATTCACCAGTTAGCACTCCATTGATTGTCCTAGGCTAAATTTGAAAAACAAATACTAAATAATCATAAGGAATCACATTACCTCATGTTCTTACCCCTTGACTTGGATCACCTACGATGCTTTCTTTGGGATGGTCCTTCTGATATTTCCATTCCCTGGGAAGATCTTCATAAGATTGTTCATGTTGAAGTAGTTCTTCCAAGGGTGGATCCTCCTGATCTTCCTTGAAGGTAACATCCTTTAACTTTTCTGCTAATTCACATGTTTCTTCATCATCACGATCAACATCTTTTCTTGAGGAGGGTTAGTTTTATCAAATAATATATGCACTATTTGTTCAATTAATAAATTTTTTCTATTAAAAACTTTATAACCTCTAGGTTTTAAAATATAACTAAGAAATATACCTTCGTCAGATTTTACATCCAATTTACCTATGTTTGATTTGTCATTGTGGAGAATGTAGCATTTGCATCCAAATGGCTTGAGATGATTAACCTTGGCTTCTCGTTCTTATATAATTGATATGTTGCCTTCTTCAGAATGGGCCTAATCATTGCCGGTTAATAATGTAGAATGATTCTTGCCATATCTAATAATATTTTGTTCTTTCTCTCAGCAACTCCATTTTGTTATGATATCCTTGGTGCTGAGAAGTTGTGTTCTATCCCTTGCTCTTCACATAATCTTGATGAACAGTCCATCCCCATGTACTTTTAAATTAATTACATGCTTATTTTGGTGATAAACAAAACACTGTCAAAAATTTTTCTAACTATGTTTTATTAGCCTTAAGCACAGGAAATACCCAAAGAAAGTCAAGCATTTGTGGTAAGTACTTACATACATTGTTTTCAGAAGAGCTATAACGATTCCTTCATTAACTGTAACGATTTCCTCACAAGTACAACGATTTACTTGTAAGATTGAATAACCTTGCTGTGTGAAACAAGTCGATGTTATAACGACTCTGTAAGTTATCGTAATGACTCCTTCAGAAGTTATAACGACTTGCTCATTATAACGACTCTGTAAGTTATCGTAACGACTCCTTCAAAAGTTATAACGACTTGCTCATTATAACGACTCTGTAAGTTATCGTAACGACTCCTTCAGAAGTTATAACGACTTGCTATTATAACGACTCTGTAAGTTATCGTAACGACTCCTTCAGAAGTTATAACGACTTGCTCATTATAACGACTCTGTAAGTTATCGTAACGACTCCTTCAGAAGTTATAACGACTTGCTCGTCATAACAATTCTGTAAGTCATCGTAACGATTCTTCAGAAGTTATAACGACTTGCTCGTCATAACGATTCTGTAAGTCATCGTAACGATTTCTTCAGAAGTTATAACGACTTGCTCGTCATAACGATTCTGTAAGTCATCGTAACGATTTCTTCAGAAGTTATAACGACTTGCTCGTCATAACGATTCTGTAGGTCATCGTAACGATTTCTTTAGAAAGTTATAATCGTCATAACGATTCTGTAAGTCATCGTAACGATTTTTTAGAAAGTTATAACGACTTGCTCGTCATAACGATTCTGTAAGTCAACGTAACGATTCCTTTAGAAAGTTGTAACGACTTGTTTATCATAACGTTTCTATAAGTAAGCGTAACGATTCTTTTAGGAGTTATAACGACTTGGTTGTGATAACGATTTCATAAGTTATCATAACGACTTCTTCTGAGACTATAGCAATTTGTTCACAACGATTCTATCAGACTATCATAACGATTGCATAAGTCATGTTTCTATTAATTAATTGTTTATCTTGATTTAAGATACGTTGAATAGTCAAAGTTGCATCACGTCTGTTTGACTGCCATGCATTTAATAAGAAGACTGAACGTATCTCTGCATGGATACGGAACATATCTTCCATTCTCGTGTATTCTCTGCATGCATCTTTTAGAACGATAAACTGTTACTACTATATTTGTATCTATCTGCTCTGACGTTGATTGACATCTGGAGATAGTATAGCTGTCTACCATTAAAGCTCAACCTTGCAGAACCTTGAGGATGTACTATCCTACAACATTGGACACAGAAAGAACTACAAGCCAACTCAGAAGATCTCATCACTTTGCGTGCTCCAAAGAACAAAAGACTGTCGACAGGAAGCTTCCACAAATCCTTTAGTCTAACGTACACCAAAGCTGTGAGACAATGGTCATCTCTTCGTCCTCATTCAAATTGGAGATATAAATACAAGACGAAGTTCTGAAGACAAAACATAACACCGAAGAAGAAAGCATTATTCATATTCAAGAGAGACCAGAACTCTGTAGCTTTCAAGTCTTCAAGATCTCTAGAGCTAGAAATTCATTCCTTTCGATCTTGGCTCTTAGCTCCTTGTGCTGTGACAAGAAAATTAAGGAGAGCTAGATTAGTTCTGAGAGAGTGCACATTGTGTAGATCTTTGTCTCTCAGTGCTTGTAGCTTCAGATTGAGTGTTGTAAAAGCTTGATCTAGGGGCTAGTCATTTCTTTCAAGATTTTCTTGTGTTTTTCCTTTCGTGTGTGAAGGAAGACCTGGTGGTTTCTAGGGTGGTGTTTTTCCTTCAGGAGTGAAGGAAGACCTGGTGGTACCAGGGTGTTGTGTTCCCTTCAGGAGTGAAGGAAGACCAGCTGAGCTGGGTGGTTGTTTTTGTCCATAGGGGGACTGTACCCTAGTTAGTGAAATCCTGAGGGTTGCTCAGGGACTGGACGTAGGACTCCTAAGGAGAGAGATCCGAACCAGGATAAATCTGTGTGTTGTGTGATTGTTGTTTTTACTAACCATTACTAATCTCTTTCAAGAACTCTTTATGTTTGTTTGAGTTCAGGTTTTTATCAGATAAATTTATTTAAAGACCCATTCACCCCCCCTCTGGGTTAGCCAACCGGGCAACAAGTGGTATCAAAGCAAGTCTCTTCGACAAAGAACAAGATCCAACGATCTGAAGAGTAAAGATCCATGGCAGCCCAAGGTCACTTCGAAGGTCAGTCTGTCAACAGACCTCCTTTGTTCGACGGTGAAGATTATATGTATTGGAAGACCAGGATGGAATACTTTCTACAAGGCCACGACTATCAAATCTGGTCGATAGTGGAAGAAGGTGATCTGGTCGTCACAAATGAGAAAGCACAATGGACAGATGAAGATAGAAAGAAAATCTCCTTGAACTGTAAAGCCAAGAGCATTCTATGTTGTGCTCTAAGCAAGAAGGAGTTCAACAGAGTCTCAGCATGCAAATCCTCCATGGAAATGTGGGAAAAGCTAAGGATTACGTATGAAGGTACAGACAAAGTAAAGGAGACAAGAATCGACATTCTTGTCACTCAGTATGAAAGATTTCAAATGCAATCAGGTGAGTCTATTACCCAAATGTTTAGTCGATTTACTGACATCACTAATGGTCTAGCCAGTCTAGGAAAGTCATATGAGGTTGCAGATATGGTAAGGAAGATTCTCAGATCCTTGCCATCTTCATGGACGCCAAAGGTCACAGCTATCGAAGAAGCTAATGACCTTAAGAGAATGTCAGTAGAAAAGCTCATCGGGTCTCTCATGGCCCATGAAATAACATGGAAAGATTAGGAGAATCCTCCAGTAGAAAGAAGCAGTCCAATGCGCTTAAAGCTAATGGGGACTCATCTGAAGAATCCTTGGATAACAGTGAAGATAGCAAAGATAGTGATGATGAAGAAGCTATGCTGTCAAAAAGATTGCAGAGAATCTTGGCCAAGAAGAAGAAGTTCCAGTCTGGTAGGAGGTACTTCAAGAAAAACAAAGATCTCAAGAGACCAGACGGAAAAGATCAGAAGAGGAATGAGCCACTTTGCTATGAATGCAAGAAGCCTGGACATATCAAGGCAGACTGTCCAATGCTAAAGAAAAATGATCACAAGAAGAAGGACAGCTCCAAGAAGTTCAGAAGATACAAAAAGAAAGCCATGACAGCTGCATGGGAAAACAACAGCGACTCAGACAGTGAGTCAAGCTCCAGCAGTGAAGAAGAAGAAGCCAACCTGGCTTTTATGGCAAATACCGGGGATAAGGTAACTTCTGATTCCTCTTTTGATTCCTGTAATGATTCAGATTCCGATAATTTGGAAAGTGCCTTTAATGAACTTTACGATAAGTATAAGAAGTGTCTAAACTACTTAAGGTTAGCAAGAAAAATATCACTTGTCTCGAAAATACCAACTCAGATTTAAAATCTGAAAATGAAGAACTAGAAAAACAAATAATGGAGCTTAAGAGAAGAAATGAACTATTATGTGAAAACTTAAAAGACAAGAACAAACAAATCATTAAACTAGAAAAAAGGAAAGCTCAGATGATTTAAGAAAAACGGTAAAAGAATTAAATGAAGAAAACAATACACTAGCAAGCACCTTAGAAAAGTTTACAAATGGGAAGAACTCCTTATTACTAAAGGGTGCTAGAAGATCTGGTAAGAACAAACGAGGTATAGGATACATACCTCCAGTAAATGAAGAAGAAATAGTCTATCTGAAAAATATCCAACTCCTAAATTCACTCCAGAACAAGATGTGGCATATAAAGCTAATTTTAAGTATATAGAAAGAGTAACAATAACATCATGTTGTAGTCACTGTAATAAGCTAGGACATTTAAAATCCACCTGTCCAACAAGACATAAGAAGTGGATAATAAAAAGTAAAATAATGATACTGACCCATCAGGACCCAAAAGAACTTGGGTACCTAAATCTTGATGTCTTTATTTCAGGTTAACCTTCGAGCATCCAAATGGTATTTGGATAGTGGGTGCTCAAGGCACATGACAGGAAACCTGAAGCTTTTCTCCCATCTCCAAGATGAAGAAGGAACAGTCACTTATGGAGATAATGGAAAAGGAACTGTAGTAGGCAGTGGATCAGTAAACAGCAAAGGAAAAACAGTCATAGAAGATGTGCTGTTAGTCAAAGGATTGAAGCACAACCTCATCAGTATAAGTCAGCTGTGTGATAGAGGACATCAAATCAAATTTCAAGAGTCAAAATGCAGCATACTAAAGGATGGAGCAGTCATCTTTGAAGCAAATAGAGAGAAGAATCTGTACGTGCTCTACCTTGAAGAACTCAAAGAGCAAAATGTATGTCTGGTAGCCAGCAAAGACAAATCAACTGATCTGTGGCACAGAAGGCTAGGCCACTGCAGCTTGGATGGCTTGAGCAAGCTCAGAAAGAGGAATCTTGTGGAAGGTCTACCGAAAATCAATGGTAAATTAGAAAGTGTTTGCAGACCTTGTGCTAAGGGAAAGCACACAAAGAGTTCCTTCAAGTCAAAGACGGTGGTGACCACCTCAAAACCCTTAGAGCTCCTACATATGGATCTATTGGGCCAATGAGAACTACCAGTCTTGGAGGAAAGAATTTCGGATTTGTTATAGTAGATGACTACTCAAGATTCACATGGGTATCTTTCTTAGAACATAAAGATGATACTTTTGATAATTTTGTCTGTTTCAGCAGGAAAGTCCAGAAAGATCAGAAGTTCAGTATAGTATCCATTCGATCTGATCATGGTGGTGAGTTCCAAAATGAAAAGTTTGCTAGATTCTGTGATGATCAAGGAATTCAGCACAATTTCTCAGCACCAAGGACACCACAGCAAAATGGTATAGCTGAACGGAAGAACAAACTCTCTTGGATATGGCAAGAACCATGCTTTGTGAATATGAGTTACCAAGATATTTCTGTGCAGAAGCAGTCAACACAGCCAGCTATATTGTCAACAGAGTCATGATCAGGCCAATCCTGAAGAAGACTGCATATGAGCTGTTTAAAGGGAGAAGCCAAAGATCAGCATTTCAGAACCTTTGGATGTCCTTGCTTTATACACAACAACGGAAAAAGGGATATTGGTAAGTTGGATGCCAAATCAGATGAAGGCATCTTCATGGGATACACTTCTAAACCCAAAGGCTATAGAGTGTTTAATAAACGTACCTTATTGATTGAACAGTCTGTACACATTATTTTTGATGAAACTAACCCTTCCTTGAGGAAGGAAGTAGAAAGTGATAATGATGATGCAGATGAACTGTCCAATAAACTGAAAGACACATCACTTGAAGACAAGGATGATCCGCCTCTGGAAGAATTGCAACAAGAAGAAATTTCTCATGAAACTCTTCCAAAGGAATGGAGATACAAGAAAGATCATCCACCTGAAAACATCATTGGTGATCCATCTGTAGGGGTAAGAACAAGAGGTAACGTGATTCCTTGTGATTACCTTGCTTTTGTATCTCAAATAGAGCCTAAGACAGTCAATGAAGCCTTAACTGATGAATCTTGGATAATAGCAATGCAAGATGAATTAAATCAATTCAAGAGAAACCAAGTATGGTCACTTATTCCTAGACCATCAGACCATCTTGTGATCGGCACCAAATGGTGTTCAGAAACAAATTGGATGAATCTGGTGTAATTCTAAGAAACAAGCCAGACTGGTGGCTCAAGGCTATTGTCAAGAGGAAGGCATAGATTTTGATGAAACCTATGCACCAGTGGCTAGACTTGAGGCTATTAGAATTTTACTTGCTTATGCATCTGCATTAGATCTAAAGTTATTTCAAATGGATGTTAAATCTGCCTTTCTAAATGGTTTTATTAAAGAAGAAGTTTATGTGGAACAACCGCCGGGTTTTGATGATACAGACTTTCCGAATCATGTTTTTAAATTGCATAAGGCTTTATATGGTTTAAAACAAGCACCTAGAGCCTGGTATGAAAGACTTAGTTCTTTTCTCCTAAAACATGGTTTCAGTAGAGGTCAAGTAGATAGCACTCTTTTTATAAAAACAAAAGTCAAAATATACTGTTGGTTCAAATTTATGTGGATGACATCATCTTTATCTACTGATGAATCCTTGTGCAAGTATTTTGAAAAGCTAATGCAGGGAGAATTTGAGATGAGTATGATGGGAGAGCTTAACTACTTCCTTGGACTTCAAATCAAACAAGGAAAGGAAGGAACTCACATCTGTCAAGCAAAGTACACCAGAACTGCTAAAAATTTGGATTTGAAAACACCAAGCCACTGTCAACACCAATGGGTACATCAACTAGGATGGACAGTGACAAGGATGGTAAGAAGGTAGATCAAAAGATCTACAGAGGTATGATAGGTTCATTACTTTATCTAACCGCAAGTAGACCTGATATATTATTTAGTGTATGCATGTGTGCTAGATATCAAGCCGACCCTAGAGAGTCACATTTAATTTCTGTGAAAAGAATTTTTAGATACTTAGCCAGGACTCATGATCTAGGACTATGGTATCCAAACTCTTGTGATGTAAATTTAGTAGGATATTCTGATGCTGACTATGCTGAATGCAAGGTAGATAGAAAAAGGACCAGTGGTTGCTGTCAATTTCTTGCAGGGTGTTTAATCTCATGGTCCTCAAGGAAACAAAATTCAGTAGCACTATCTACAGCTGAAGCCGAGTACGTAGCTGCTGGAAGTTGCTGTACACAACTCTTATGGATAAAGCAACAGCTTGAGGATTTTGTACTCAAAATCAAGACAATTCCACTGCTATGTGACAACACCAGTGCTATCAACCTCACCAAAAATCCAATTCAGCACTCCAGGACCAAACACATTGAGGTCAGATACCATTTTATTCGTGATCATATAGCTAATGGCAATATTGAAATATCGTTTATTGATACAAACAATCAGTTAGCATATTTTCACAAAGGCCTTACCTGAAGAGAGATTTACATCTCTTAGAAGGGAGTTAGGCATGTGTATTTTGTGAAAAGATCTTCATTTAAAGCTGGTATAAAAATTCTCAGAATTTAAGTAGGTTTTCTCTCTCTCCTTTTACGGCAAAATCAATTCAAAATTCTCAGTTTAAGCGTTTCCGTCCGATAAGTCATAGTCTTTCGAGGCGGTCAACCTCGTTTGTCGTTTTCTGACGCCTCACCTTTTTGGAGCTTTTATCTTCTTTAAATCAATGCGTTAACGATTCCCCTTCCTCGTTCACCTTTTTCCCTCTTTCGTCCCGACGCATGAGCCGATGCCCTAGCGACTCTTGCCTCTATCCTCTGCAAATTTGAAGCTTCCATCTCCTTCCCGCGAAATCGTTTGAGGGTTTCTTCTCGTCACCCTTCTCTTCAATCTTTCAAACCTTCTCCCACCTGAATCCATGGCCGCACCAGCTATTTCCGGCAGTGTGGGTGGCTACAGCGCCGAATACCTCACCCCAGCACAGTAGGAGTGTTTCACCTTTGTGAAGACGAAGCTCTGTGGTCACAAGGAAGTAGATATTGAAGATCTGCAGAAGAATGGAATGAGTAGCATTGTTGAGAAGATCAACCAGATGAAATGGAAAGGACTTACCACTTGCTCAGAGGTAAGTTATCCGGACTTGGTAAAGGCGTTCTTTGTGTGCTTAAGAACAGAAGAAGATGGGGCCCTCGTTTCTTCGATCAAGGGCACCCTAATCAGAATCGACCAGGAACTGCTTAGGATGCTGTTTCGAGTAAGCACATCCGTTTTCAGTGGGATTCACTCAGTAGAAACCCAAGAAAAGGGTTTGGGGATTGTTGGGCCGGGGTTCAAGATGACGGATGGCAAGCTAGATATCAATCAATTAAGTGCCTTCAATCGCCTCCTTCACTTCATTGTATGTCAGATTTTGGTTCCCCGTAGTGCAACCTTCTCCTCTTGCACTAAGGCTGACTCCGACCTAATGTTCTGGGCCATTAAAAATAAGGAAATCAATATGGCCGCAGTGATGATAGAGAGAATGAAATATGCCAGGGAACAGATTTGGGACACTAAAAGCAAGTTGAATGTGTAACGTCGCGCTTTTTCGGATCCTCGTGGATCCATGTTTAGCGGGTTTGGTGGCCAATGTGAGGCCCATTAGTGTTGTGTGTTTCTTGCTAGATCCTTACCGGGTTTGGTTTGGATCCGCATTGGTGTTCAGCTTGTGGACACAGTGTGTTGGCGTCCAGGTGGGTGACGTCGACTGTGTGTTGGCGGCAGTGGTGTGCCGTTAACATGGTGTTAATATCCATCGATGAGGACGTTGACTGTTGAACTTGGCGTCAGGCTTTGTGGACGTCTAGTTGTGGCGGTCTGGTTAAATGGCCAAAGGGTTGACGTTAACCTGGCATGCCTGTGTTTTTATGGCAGACCCGAGCTCTGTTCTTCCCCTCTCTCTCCCTTCCTCTTCCCCCACCTTCACCCTTGAGCTTCTTCGCGAGTTCTGACGGTCGGCGGGAGCTCGTGGGAAGGCCGTGGTGCGCGTGGCAGCGGCAGATCGGGCGGGGAATGACGGATTGGAGCGCGGTGTTCGTGGGACGTTTATCGGGTTTCGGCGTGATTCAAGGTTCTTCGGGAGTTTAATTGCGTTTCTGAGGTAGGGGTCGAGCCCTGTTAGCTTGTTAGAAACATTAAATACGACTTAATCACTTGAACCAGCATTTTTATTGTATTTTCGGATCAAGTCGTATCATGCGGGGTTAAAGGGTGGTTTGATGAATTTAATGTGTAAAGCATGTTGTGATGGGTTGTTCCGGGTTCTAGTATGTTAAAGGAACCATTTTTATATGTTTTTCTGTAGTTTAAATGGTTGAAAACCTGTAGAGCTGGATTAGGGTTTCTGCAGGTTTTAGGCCGAGAACTTGGCGTCAAGATCGCTTGCCGCAAGATCACCAGCCGGAGATAAACGGCTAGATCGTTTGCCGTTTACTTCTTGTAAGCGGCAGTCGATGTTGCCGCCAACCTGTGCATGTATCCATGCAGTGTTGTTTACGTAGTTTTCCTGGTTATGAATATTGTGTAATTGTGTGTGCATGGCGATGACCGGTGTGAGCCAGTGCACTTGTTATGCTCTTGGAGCATACTGCTCATGTAATGGGCATGTTTTACGTAAATGATATGTGATGTACGTAATCGCTTTCCGTGGTATGTGTGGTGCGTTGGCACCCGTGGCACTCTTGGAGTGTGTGGTCCATGTGTTGGACATGTGGTTTACGTGGAAGACGTGTGGTACACCATCCAGGGTGTAATATACACGTATTGTCTACGTGGTTTGAGTGTGTGTTTACTACACACTTTGTAGTAATATAATTCTGGTGATTTATCGTAGTAACTGGGCAGTGAGGTTCTTGTGTGAGCCTAGCCATGATTTTGTGGTGTTTGGGCAGTGAAGGTCCATACTGACCTAGCCCTGGTTCGTTGTTGTCTTTCGAATAATACTATATTGATTTATGTATTAAGTGGTGTTTGTTGCCACGAAGGTCATGAGTGACCAATGATAGGCAAGTTTGTGGTTTAGTTATGTGTTGGTGTGGGATAGCTTTGGGGTCACATGGTGACCGATGTTAAGCTAATCCTAACACTTGTATATTGTGAATTATAAGAAAGGTTATATGTGTAAGTATCGTGGTTTGTGCTAGCCGAGTGTGGTGGTCCGGCGCCTATTCCGGAATGCCTCTCTAGTCGGGTACCCCAGTTCTTTGTGAGCCAGGCACGTGTGTTTGTTGTGCTCGGGGTTTTGTCCCGGTACTTGTGTTGTACCGTTGAGGTCTGTGTCGTCTTCCTGGACACCCTCACTCCTGAGTTTGAGTTGTACGTCCGGCTGAGGGAAAGACGGCAGTGGGCAGCGGCTTGTGTTGTGGGTGTGTAGTCGCTTGTAGTGCGCTCGTAGTTGGGGGTACGGACACCAGTAGTCGACACTGGTCCCCAGCTAGTCCTGTTTTCCAGTGCCTCACTTTAGAGTGCTCCGGCCAGAGACTCTAGAGGTGCCAGGCATGGGCCTGCAGTTGTGTGTCTGCAGGTGTGGTGTTGGTTGGTCTCCACAGTTGTTTGACTTCTTTCTTGTGGAGCGGCAGTTGGACCTTTCGTCCGTGACTGCGAGGCTGAGAGGTTGTTCTTGTGTTGTGTTGTCCGGGTTGGATATTGGCCTGATCAGCCAGTAGTCCGTTCCCGTGTGGTGGCGCTGTTCTTTCTGACTCGTGCTTTGCCAATGACTGTGGTTTGTGAGTTTGTGACTCGTGGTCGAGGTTTGACCTTTTCGAGGTGTGCCCTGGTGTTGGCACAACTGTGACTGAGTTGTGGTTTGTGTGACTCGTCGATTAAGGTTTCACTTGTAATGTTGTGTCTAAGTGAGGGCACATATAATCGTGGTTCAGTGTGGTGTTTAATCACCTACTTGTACCCTTGTTCGGATGTTCGTGTTGTGGTACCTCAGAGTAGCAGGTACTTGTTCCCTTCGTGGGTTACTTTATAGTTTTGTGGTGGTGCATTATGTACTAACCTTTCCGGGTACTTGTGTGGTGTGGAGGTCTTGTGTTTGACCTGCCACTTATTGTATCCTAACTGTTTTAGGTAGATCTTTTTTTATAATTTATTGTGGATTAGTTTGTGAATATTAATTATGTTACCTTTGTGGTAATTTGCCGATGAGGCTTATGGCCTAGGCATATTGTGTTTTAGTTGAGCTATGTTCCGTGGAGGCCGTGTGAGACCTTCCACTTGATAAGTTTTACTCTTATCAAGTATGAATCCATTATAGTTTTAGTGTGTTATGGATTGGCTTCGTGGTAGCCAGTTCCGTTACCTTGTGTGTAGTTTCCGCTGTAGTGTGGTTTGGAGTATAAGGACCAACTCTTTGTTAGCAGTCCTATTACTCAAGTGTTTGAGGTTCGCCTGTGAAGCTTGTAGCCTGGCAGTGACTTGCCTGTGTGGCTTATAGTTTAGGCAACCCGTTGTTGTAACAGTGTGCCAGTGAGACTGTGGTTTAGGCACTTTGGTTGTTGGGCTGACTAATGATTTATGTTAGTCCTGTAGTCCTACTTTTCTTCTGAGGATTTATGTTTATTATCATAAGTATGTTTAATTGTTATTTATTATCATGATGTGAGCATGAAATGGTTTGGCTATTATTGTTGCCAGTGAGACCCATTGGGGTCGAGGTGTCTGTGGTTACTGTGTTGTTTTGGGTAGCCCCTACTGAGCCAGTGACTTGTTGAGGCTCACTCCCCTACAGTTCTTTTCAGGCTTGCTGTGTGTTTGGCTTGCAGCGGTATTGTGACAGACTTGTACCACCAGCAGTATTGTGTAGTAGTTAGTTTTGTGTGAGCTTGTGCTCCCTCGGGTATGCCCAAATAGTTGTACTCTTTTAATTGGACATGTATTAATGTATGGGACAGTTGTACAAATTTGTGAACAGATATGAGCACATGTACTTTCTTGTGTCTTATATTCTTGTGGTTTGTCTTTTTATACTCTTACTGGACACGTGTGTGAGATATCCCTTGCGACACTTCGGTGCGTTCGCGGGAGGCGGATCTGGATATGGAGCCTTAATGGGCATAATACCCCGGTCCGTTACAAGTTGGTATCAGAGCAATGTCCAGTTAGAATATGAAAAGATATGAAAGTATAATGTCCCAATACATGGATTAATGTCCACTGCTGGTAGTAAGTCTGCGGTTTTGTGTAATATGAAGTAGTTTTTTTACGTTTGCTTTTGGCACGTAAACCGTGAGTTTGTTTTGTAGATTGGTAATTGTCAGCAGCTGTTGTGCCATAATGTGAATAGTGGCATAAGTTGTGTGGTAGTATCCTGGCACTAGTGCAATTAAAGCAGTTAAAGTATAGTATTTAAAATCTTCAGTTGCAGAGATTAGAGGAGAAAGGTAAAGTAGTGCTTTGAGAAGGATATACCCGTATATGTTAATAAAGTGCAAAATTAGCAGAGATAAGTATAGAGTATTTCTGTGATAGATCAGTTTGGTTGTTAAAGATTTGTAGCTAAAGGAATTGAAAAGATTAGCAAGTTTGGATATGGAATTCAGTAAGTAAGTTATAATGAGATAGAAAGTTGGCAGAGACAGATGTATGGTAACAGGTGATAAGGATCAGGTCAGTGTGTGTGTGATAAGTTGCAGTTGAGAACCTCATAAATGTATTGTGGCAATTAGAGATCTGAGACAGATGATATTAAGAAACAATGTGTATAAGAATGTAATTAGTGTTATGAAGAGTTTGATATGATCAAGAAAGGCAGACCAGCTTTAAAAGAGTATCAGTACATAAAAGAGCAATGAATTATGGCAGATAATAGATTAAATATGCCCGAGATCAGAAATTTGAGAAAAGTGTTGTTATGAATAATGATGGTAACAGGAAGTGTGATATGAAGATTTGTATAAATATGTATAGAAAAGATCAGTCGAATAAAGAAAGAGAGAAAAGAAGGATTAATGTGCAATAAGAATTGTGAAAATTGCACAAGAGGAATATTTAGTTGACGATTGCAGTTTAAATAAGAAAAGATATGGATTAGAGAAAGGAAGAATTTTAGCAAATGATGAGTAATAAAGTCAGATGAGTCAGGAATGTCAGTTAGAGTTTGCATATTGATGCAAAGAATGACAAGAAATAATTTATTGAGCAGAAAGAAATTGTTATTAAGATATTTCATAGTATAATGCTGGAGCAGATTGATTAAGAATATTTGGAAGGTTATGCAATAGAATTATGGGAATTAGCCAGAGAATGTCAGTAAAGCAAGAAAGATATATGAAAAGCGCAATATGTCAATAGTGGTTTGGCAATCAGAAATGCAGTAATTTCTTCAGCATGAATTAATGGAATAAGATGATTTGAGAAGCAGATGAAGCCAGAAAAAGTAATTGAAAGCAATACTGTGAGCAGAAATTGTGGAATATTTTGCAAAAGTGTTCAGTGTGATCAGAGTAGCGCAGCGGAAGTGGAAGCAAAGAAAGATTAATATTCACAGATTGTTTCAAGTTTGCTGGGATAAAGAAAAGTGTAAAGTTTTGTGCAGCGGAATAAAGAAATAGAGTTTATTATGGTTTTAATCAGAGATCGGCTTTAAGCGGTATGAGCAGAATAATATGAAAGTACAGGAAATTCAAAGATAGTGATTGGTTTTCTTTGAAGAAGTGTCAGTTGTGAATATAAATGCAGATGAGGCAGGATAACAGTAAGCAGTGGTAAATGGAAAAAAAAATGGTAGTATGAAAGATACTACAGTGTAAGATATTGAGAAAGATAAAGCGGTCTCGAAAGAAATGTTGCAAACACAGCCAGGAATTGTGGAAGCAGGTTCGGTCCAAGGAGATAAAGCGCTATTGGCAAGGTAGGATCGCCTACGGTGAAAGCTAAAGAAAGGCAATGAATTGACAGAACAGAGTAATTGTGAGATGAATTGAAAGGCTGAAGCAGAGAAGAGTATCCTACTTGTTCTGTGTTTCGGCTTTATTTGTTTTTAGGTGATAATTTGGTTTATTGTGATTTGTTTTATATGTCGAGGACGACATTTGTTTTTCAGGTGATAATAATGTAACGTCGCGCGTTTTCGGATCCTCGTGGATCCATGTTTAGCGGGTTTGGTGGCCAATGTGAGGCCCATTAGTGTTGTGTGTTTCTTGCTAGATCCTTACCGGGTTTGGTTTGGATCCGCGTTGGTGTTCAGCTTGTTGGACACAGTGTGTTGGCGTCCAGGGGGTGACGTCGACTGTGTGTTGGCGGCAGTGGTGTGCCGTTAACATGGTGTTAACGTCCATCGATGAGGACGTTGACTGTTGAACTTGGCGTCAGGCTTTGTGGACGTCTAGTTGTGGCGGTCTGGTTAAACGGCCAAAGGGTTGACGTTAACCTGGCATGCCTGTGTTTTTATGGTAGACCCGAGCTCTGTTCTTTCCCCTCTCTCTCCCTTCCTCTTCCCCCACCTTCACCCTTGAGCTTCTTCGCGAGTTCTGACGGTCGGCGGGAGCTCGTGGGAAGGCCGTGGTGCGCGTGGCAGCGGCAGATCGGGCGGGGAATGACGGATTGGAGCGCGGTGTTCGTGGGACGTTTATCGGGTTTCGGCGTGATTCAAGGTTCTTCGGGAGTTTAATTGCGTTTCTGAGGTAGGGGTCGAGCCCTGTTAGCTTGTTAGAAACATTAAAATACGACTTAATCACTTGAACCAGCATTTTTATTGTATTTTCGGATCAAGTCGTATCATGCGGGGTTAAAGGGTGGTTTGATGAATTTAATGTGTAAAGCATGTTGTGATGGGTTGTTCCGGGTTCTAGTATGTTAAAGGAACCATTTTTATATGTTTTTCTGTAGTTTAAATGGTGGAAAACCTATAGAGCTGGATTAGGGTTTCTGCAGGGTTTAGGCGGAGAACTTGGCGTCAAGATCGCTTGCCGCCAAGATCACCAGCGGGAGATAAACGGCTAGATCGTTTGCCGTTTACTTCTTGTAAGCGGCAGTCAATGTTGCCGCCAACCTGTGCATGTATCCATGCAGTGTTGTTTACGTAGTTTTCCTGGTTATGAATATTGTGTAATTGTGTGTGCATGGCGATGACCGGTGTGAGCCAGTGCACTTGTTATGCTCTTGGAGCATACTGCTCATGTAATGGGCATGTTTTACGTAAATGATATGTGATGTACGTAATCGCTTTCCGTGGTATGTGTGGTGCGTTGGCACCCGTGGCACTCTTGGAGTGCGTGGTCCATGTGTTGGACATGTGTTTACGTGGAAGACGTGTGGTACACCATCCAGGGTGTAATATACGTATTGTCTACGTGGTTTGAGTGTGTGTTTACTACACACTTTGTAGTAATATAATTCTGGTGATTTATCGTAGTAACTGGGCAGTGAGGTTCTTGTGTGAGCCTAGCCATGATTTTGTGGTGTTTGGGCAGTGAAGGTCCATACTGACCTAGCCCTGGTTCGTTGTTGTCTTTCGAATAATACTATATTGATTTATGTATTAAGTGGTGTTTGTTGCCACGAGGTCATGAAGTGACCAATGATAGGCAAGTTTGTGGTTTAGTTGGTGTTGGTGTGGGATAGCTTTGGGGTCACATGGTGACCGATGTTAAGCTAATCCTAACACTTGTATATTGTGAATTATAAGAAAGGTTATATGTGTAAGTATCGTGGTTTGTGCTAGCCGAGTGTGGTGGTCCGGCGCCTATCCGGAATGCCTCTCTAGTCGGGTACCCCAGGTTCTTTGTGAGCCAGGCACGTGTGTTTGTTGTGCTCGGGGTTTGTCCCGGTACTTGTGTTGTACCGTTGAGGTCTGTGTCGTCTTCCTGGACACCCTCACTCCTGAGTTTGAGTTGTACGTCCGGCTGAGGGAAAGACGACAGTAGGGCAGCGGCTTGTGTTGTGGGTGTGTAGTCGCTTGTAGCGCGCTCGTAGTTGGGGGTACGGTACGGACCAGTAGTCGACACTGGTCCCCAGCTAGTCCTGTTTTCCAGTGCCTCACTTTAGAGTGCTCGGCCAGAGACTCTAGAGGTGCCAGGCATGGGCCTGCAGTGTGTGTCTGCAGGTGTGGTGTTGGTTGGTCTCCACAGTTGTTTGACTTCTTTCTTGTGGAGCGGCAGTTGGACCTTTCGTCCGTGACTGCGAGGCTGAGAGGTGTTCTTGTGTTGTGTTGTCCGGGTTGGATATTGGCCTGATCAGCCAGTAGTCTGTTCCCGTGTGGTAGCGCTGTTCTTTCTGACTCGTGCTTTGCCAATGACTGTGGTTTGTGAGTTTGTGACTCGTGGTCGGGGTTTGACCTTTTCGAGGTGTGCCTTGGTGTTGGCACAGCTGTGACTGAGTTGTGGTTTGTGTGACTCGTCGATTAAAATTTCACTTGTAATGTTGTGTCTAAGTGAGGCACAATATAATCGTAGTTCAGTGTGGTGTTTATCACCTACTTGTACCCTTGTTCGGATGTTCATGTTGTGGTACCTCAGAGTAGCAGGTACTTGTTCCCTTCGTGGGTTACTTTATAGTTTTGTGGTGGTGCATTATGTACTAACCTTTTCAGGTACTTGTGTGTTGTGGAGGTCTTGTGGTTTGACCTGCCACTTATTGTATCCTAACTGTTTTAGGTAAATCTTTGTTTATAATTTTTGTGGATTAGTTTGTGATATTAATTATGTTACCTTTGTGGGTAATTTGCCGATGAGGCTTATGGCCTAGGCATATTGTGGTTTAGTTGAGCTATGTTCCGTGGAGGCCGTGTGAGACCTTCCACTTGATAAGTTTTACTCTTATCAAGTATGAATCCAATTATAGTTTTAGTGTGTTATGGATTGGCTTCGTGGTAGCCAGTTCCGTTACCTTGTGTGTAGTTTCCGCTGTAGTGTGTTTAGAGTATAAAGGACCAACTCTTTGTTAGCAGTCCTATTACTCAAGTGTTTGAGGTTCGCCTGTGAAGCTTGTAGCCTGGGCAGTGACTTGCCTGTGTGGCTTATAGTTTAGGCAAGCCGTTGTTGTAACAGTGTGCCAGTGAGACTGTGGTTTAGGCACTTTGGTTGTTGGGCTGACTAATGATTTTATATTAGTCCTGTAGTCCTACTTTTCTTCTGAGGACGTTATGTTTATTATCATAAGTATGTTTAATTATTATTTATTATCATGATGTGAGCATGAAATGGTTTGGCTATTATTGTTGCCAGTGAGACCCATTGGGGTCGAGGTGTCTGTGGTTACTGTGTTGTTTTGGGTAGCCCCTACTGAGCCAGTGACTTGTTGAGGCTCACTCCCCTACAGTTTCTTCAGGGCTTGCTGTGTGTTTGGCTTGCAGCGGTATTGTGACAGACTTGTACCACCAGCAGTAGTTGTGTAGTAGTTAGTTTTGTGTGAGCTTGTGCTCCCTCGGGGTATGCCCCAGGTAGTTGTACTCTTTTAATTGGACATGTATTAATGTAATGGGACAGTTGTACAAATTTGTGAACAGATATGAGCACATGTACTTTCTTGTGTCTTATATTCTTGTGGTTTGTCTTTTTATACTCTTACTGGACACGTGTGTGAGATATCCCTTGCGACACTTCGGTGCGTTCGCGGAGGCGGATCTGGATATGGAGCCTTAATGGGCATAAATACCCCGGTCCGTTACAGAATGTGTCCCTGCCCTATGCCCATTTACTTACCAGGATCTTCAGACACTTCGGTGTAGATGTCTCAGGGGCAGTTGTAGAGAAGATGGCCAAGCTATCAGGTCCAGAAATCTAAAGAAGAGTGGCTTTTCAGTAGTCAATGGGGTCTGGTCCAAGGCCTCAGTTGCAGAAGGTGAAGCACTCATTGGTGAGCCTTCAGTTGCTCAATCTCAGCTGGAAGCAGCTGATGTGATGCCCGAATTGCCACTGGAATCAGGTTCTGTTCCAGTCCTTGTAGAAGCAGAGCAGGAAGGGCCATCTATGGCTAGAAATCAATCAGAGGCAGCAACAGCAGTAAGGGAAGAAGAAGAAAGGCCAGCAGCAGCAAATCCAGAATTTCCTGAAGTGCCAGTTGTACTTCTTGCTGAAGGAGAATTGAGGATATTCTCCTAGAGGACATCTTGCCTGTTGTAGAGGAGACTGTGGCATCAAGCCACATTATTGAAGAAGGCCCAGTGGAAGAAGAGCAGCAAAATCCTCAGGATGACTCTATGGAAATGGATGCTCCCTGTCAGGGGGAGACTGGTGCAGTTGCAGAAGATGCTCCACTTGAGGGGGAGCAATCCCAAGAGAAACCAGCTGATGCACCACCAGCCACCAGAGATCAGGAGGAAGTACAGAGAGATTCTGCAAATTTGGATCTCAGAGAAGGGGAGACAGCTAGTTCATCAAGTTCTGATGAGGATAATGATCCACCTCCTCCAGCTACAAAGGGCAAAGAGAAAGTTATAGCTCCTGCAGTACCCCTTTTAGCTGACACACCATTTGAAAGACAGGTCAAGCAAAAAATTGTCATCAATTTAAAACCTATTATTGAGAGGTTGGATATTCAGGGTGAGCTGCTTTGTACACTTTAGTCTGATGTGAATTCCATTTTTCTGAGCCAAGCTTCAGCCCGCAAGGAACTTGTTCAGATTCGCACTGCCATGACATGGTTCCATCAAGAAATGGGGACCATGAAGAATTTGTTATCTGACATCCTTTAGGCAGTTGGAGCTCAAGCTCCTCCTCCTCCAGCAGCTCAGGAACCTAACTCAAGTGTACCTGAGCCCTCCGGGCAAACAACAGCAGCCCCAGCAGAAGGTCTAGCAGCCGCATCATCATCAGAAGGAACAGCAACCCCAGCAGATGAAGCCGAGGCAGCAGCAGAGGCCGATCCATCACGGCCATCAGGGCCAGCTGAAGAGTCAGGGCCATCAGGGCCAGTTGTGTTGGAATCAGGGCCACCAGGGCCGGCAGTGTTGGTTCCTTTGCCTCCCTTGCCTGAAGAAGTGGTTTCAGATCCTCCACCCATTGCTCCCACTTCTACCAACACTCCCATTCCTCCTTCTCCACCCACTAACTTCACAGCTCCACCTGCTCCACCTCACTTCAAAAGGCCTAGATCCAGGCCCATTTCTTCTCCCACACCTTTCCCTCCTCATCCTACCTCATCCTCTCCTGTTTCTTCCACTTCTCATCTTTCTTCTTCTCAAAATCTCGAGGCCCCTCCAGCATCCTCAGCTGGAGCCTCATCCTCTTCTGGTACATCTTCATCTCCAAAAGTAGGATTTCTCAATTCTGATGCATTTCTCTACCCCCCTGCACCTCCCTCCTTTATCACTATTATTCCTAAGAATGCCCAAATCGACTCTCCCTTTCTTGATAAAATTAAGGATGAGTTTGAAGAGGTTATCCTTAGGTCTGTGCTAAGGTAGGAGACCACCTTTCCAAGACAGACTCTTCCAGTACTGTCTCAAAGAATGCAAACTTTCTTCCTCCAACACTCCTCTTTACCCAC
>CM024761.1:140396460-140763519 GCA_014218235.1 Colocasia esculenta
CCATGGCTCCCTGGTGAAAGTTTTGATGAAACCCTCTTCCGTAGTCTCCATGCTTTCCAGTGTTACTCATCCGATATCATTTCTAGAAAAGTTCATTTGGAAAGATGATAGATTTTGAGTATTTTACTAATGTTGGGTATGATCTTGAAAGCTTGTTTGAACCTCTTGGGTGGGTTCCCTATGTTTCCATGAATGAGAATGTCTATCCACACCTTGTCAACCTGTTTTATGCAAATCTAGTGTAGATCATAGTAATAAGATCAGCTCGTATGTGAAGGGAGTTCACATTCCCATCAGAGTATCCATGCTATCTGAAGTCATGGAAATCCCACTCATCAAGAGTTCAGTATATTTCTGCATTAGAACATCGGACTGAAGCCTACCACCATATCTTAGAAGCCGATGTAGCACCACAGCATATTGAGAAAGTCAATGCAAATTCTTTCCCTGCTCTTCATCGTTTTCTACATAAGATAGTGTGCTCTTTTTGGTTCCCCTAGTGGTAGCATGGACGAGGTGACAGATGATCATTTATTGCTCATTCAAGCTCTTCGATGGCACCCCTGTGGATTTCCCGAACATCACTTTGAACTATATTTGGGATGTTTTTGGTGTGCCTAAGAGATCTCTTATTTATGGAATGCACATTACGAGAATTCTACGGAGGTTCAAGTCAGTTTCTCAGGTGAAGAGAGTAAGAGTTGACGAAGATTGATGTTATTGATGGCAGTCCTTGCTTCGTATGAAAATGGCGTGTTTGTCCGTACTGCTTCTCGTACTCCCGACAGGGTCCTCCTGATGAGGATGGTGATGACTTTTTTCTATCCTCTCCGGGCACCACTCCGGGCACTTCCAGAGTTCGTGCCCCTGTTGATCAGTTGACTCAGTTGTTCTCTGATTTTAGCTCCTCTGTGTTCGCTCGATTTGATGCCATAGATACTCGTTCTTGATGCTATGGATTCTAGGATTGATACTCAGTTTGGCTCATTGAGATCCAAGGTCGATGACCTCCGCACAGATGTTCATGTGTTCAAGATGCAGCAAGATCGGCTTGAAAATTTTATGGAGTCAGTCGCCAAAGTCAAGATTTGTGCTGGATAATCATCGGGAAGTCAAGAAGAATTTGAAGGACCTTGCCGGTGCAGGGAACTTTCTGTGGGACTCTTTATATCATCAACCTCCTCCTCCTCCTACTCTGACTTCTTCTTACTCTTCTCATTGTGTCCTTTTCCTTGATCCATTCCCATGACTCTTTGCTACTAATCCATTTTCCTCTCTTTTTGACGATGACAAAAAAGGGGAGAAACTTGTGTGAAGTGATGATAGTTATAGCACTAGAACCTTACTCTTTTTTTTGTGTGAATGCCCTTTAACATGTGCTTATAGTAAGGGGGAGATATTACTTGTACCTTTTTGTGAATTGACTCTTATGAATGAAAATACATGACTATCCTTGAGCATTTGAATGATTGGTGTTTTAATTTATTGACTTAATGTGTTGAGGATTCTATGTGAATTGGTGTTTTGATTTATGGGCCTTTGTTTTTCAGTATCAGTGATTGTTTCGAGAAATGATTTTTACTGTATAGGTTTTTGTCATCATCAAAAAGGGGGAGATTGTTGGATCCCTGTGGATTTTGATGATCACAAAACACTCTCATTGTTTGCTAACGTGTTTGCAAAGTAAATATAGAAAACAGGGCATCCATTCATCCGCAAATGGACCCACAAAGAAGCCCCAATTATTTCCTGCCTATTGGAGTCGACCTCAAAGCTTCAAGGAGTCGACCTCACTATCCTCAGTTTTTCAGAGTCGACCCTGACATATGTGAGAAGTCGACCCCTGTTAAAAGGCATGTTGAGCAGTTGAACCAGAGTCGACCCCAACCTTATGAAGGAGTCGACCCTGACTATGCTCAGTCTTTTGGAGTCGACCCCAGTCTTTAGGGAGTCGACCCCATTCAAAAGGTTGTTTTACAGTGAGGCAGAGTCGACCCCAACCTATAAAGGGAGTCGACCCCGACTGTGTTCAATTTTTCAAAGTCGACCCCAACTTTCTTAGGGAGTCGACTCTATTCAAAGTGCTCCTTTTGTTCAACTGGAGTCGACCTCCAGATTGTGAAGGAGTCGACCCTGATGAACTGGACTCGACCCCAGCAAAGGTGGGAGTTGACCCTGACATGCAGAACCTTCTGAAAAGCACTTTTTGAACACCTTTTTGACCAAGACCACTTTCCACATCTCTTAAATGGCTACTTTTGTGGAAGGGGTATATAAGGACCCTAGGGGAAACCCTAGGTATGCAATTTCGTGGGGAAGAGAGCCCACTCAAGAGTTTCATCTAGAGCTTCTTCTTCCAAGCTTTTTCACCTTCTAAAGCTTCCATTTGCTACATCTTTGAAGAAGGTTCCATTTGGAGGAGATCTTTGCTGCTTCAGAGCTTCAACAACATCTGAAGATCTCCTCACGAGCTTAGCTTTGTGTTTGCTTGTTCATCTTTGTTTCATTCAGTTCATATCTTGTTCTTATTAGTGAGCTGGGCACCGCATCAACTAGCTGTGTATTGGTGAGCTAGGAACCCGTGCTAACTAGCGGAGTGTTGGTGAGCTGGGCACCGTGTAACCAGAGGGTGTGATCTCTTTCGTAGAGTGGGAAATCTCACTGTGTTGGTGAGGATTGGACGTAGGTAGACCAAAAGGGATCTTACCGACCAGGATAAATCCGTGCCTCTTCGTGTGTTTGTTTCCTTCTTTCCTCTCTATTCTCTCTGCTTTGCATCCATTCTTATTTCTGCATTAGTTTCCGTTGATCATTCAAGACAAATTTTTAAAGCCCTATTCACCCCCCTCTAGGGCTAGTCATAGTCTAGATCCTTTCAGGCTAAATAAAGTTAATTACACCATTAGTGGGCTCTTAAATTGGCCCACATCATGTCCTATTACGAGGGAAGGTTTCCTAATGACCTTCTAACCCTAACATGAATGGGAATCCTTAAATTTGAGAAAGGATCAACCAAACTTGAAACCCCCAAATCCTAGTCACTTTTGGACTCCTAAACAACCCCTAGATCTATAAATACCCACCTTAAACCTCTTGGGGTCGAGTTGGCATCTTGTTGAGGTCATGTGGAGGAAAACAAGGGCACATAGGAGGAGGAGATCGCCCCAAGGAGCACCTTCTTCTCCAACCCCAGTCTGCTACATCCTACATAGCCCTGACTTTGCAACCATCAAAGATAGGTTATCTCAGGAAAAACTAAACAATCAAATACCATCTGAAAGTTCTTAGAGTCTACCTTCATGTACATCAATTTTGCCCATTTGTATTGAGTATATTGTGTGTATTAAGCATTTTGTATTTGTCGTGCGTTTTTAGGGCTTTTCTTGTTCATCTCGTCAATCATGTATCCCTTGGTCATATTGATCCAAACCAAAGCTATATAGTTCTTCTATTTCAAGTTTTCAACAACATTCATGTTGAATATTTCATCTAAAAACACCTAGAATTCCAAGTTTTAGCCTAATACTTGTTCATTTGTTACGAGTTGACATTTTAATCGCGTTCGGACTAGTGGACAGAATATGGGTGACCTTTCGCATCCCCCCAATAAGACACAACTTCACTTGAATGCATCGCTTCATGTTGACGTGATTTAGACCGCACCTGACCAAGTACTATTCCTGGTACACATCAAACTATGTCCCATCTTATTTTCTGTATCCTAGATAATAGACATCTAGTACACTTGACATGGTTTAACCCTTAATTTATCGCCCCTCAATTTTTGTGCATAATTTTGATCATAGAGTCAAAGTGTCATATGAGCACGTCATACATACCGACATAATTCTATCATGAACTATATGAATCGTCACATGTAGCCGACGCGATTTTACTATAATGTGTGGTTTACCCCTACACAATTTAAGCATGTCTCCCTAGCCTGATGCAATTTTGACCATGGACTATTTTAGTTTCAAAAGCCTTGTTTTCACTGTTTTAACGTTAGTAAAAGGTGTCGACTGGTCCATGGAGCGATTTAAAAGTCCTTCCTGTGACCATCTTTTATCTTATCAGTCTAGTTTAGTGCACTATTACAACAATTCCTATCTAGTTTATTATGAGTTATCAACCTATATAAGAGCTTTAACAAGCTTGAAAATTATTCGAATAGCTCTTATCTATCTTGATTGATCTTTCTATCATGTGATTGTGAAATTCCATCTTGATGATCTAGCTTGTTAAAAAACTAAATACCTATTGTTAATATGTTAACACATGTTGATACCATCTTGTCTGTCTTGTCATATGTAATGACCTTATGTTATGGCTTTCCGCTATATTTATATCGATAGTTATTATGGATGTCATGAGACGCGTCCTTTCACTTACATACATGCATGATAGCAGCCCCTTCTTGGTAAATTGGAATCTCTTTGTTAGACATCCGTTCTAGCAAACTAGAGACCTTTCTAGCAAGACCTCCGTAAGTCTTCATACTCCATGGATTCCCCATATAGACCGAGTTGGTTGTATCATTAATTGAAGTTCTTTGGAGATAGTGTGCCTTCTTCCTTTCTAATCTACTTTCTCATAGAAAATGATTTTTATACATATGAAACCAAGTCACTAATGTAAATATTGAACTATATGGAAACTAAGCCGTTATGCTGATGAATTCTCTCTTGACACACTATCCTCTTGGAATCACATTCACTAGACTTTTTATTCTTGAAATCATGACAGATGGCATGATACTGTACTATTGACTTATGAGAATTCTATAATTGGTCATGCTTGATTGTGGGTATCTACATTTAAATTATTTGAGATGCAGAATCAGGATCGGCGAGTATCCAAGGGCACTAGTCTAGCCCCCTCTGCAGAGAGTACTTACTTCTGTGAATGCTAGATATAAACCACATTACACATGCTCATGATGTGCATCCAAGGTGGAATAGATCCTTAATGTACATTATGACTCATAATTGATTATTGTTACATGTTAAATACTTATTGCTCGTTACATACATGCTTGCTTGCCATGATGGCTATCTTGTGTTCTTGGAACTATTGCTCTTTTGATCATTCTTGCTCTCATATCACTTATATCTCAATACTTGAGTACTTTTGCTCACATGATCATATTGTTGTTATCATGATTCTCTGCTAGTTACGTGTTATTGGATCTACCATGCATGTTAGTATGTCTTACTTTACTCATGCTTGCCTAGTTCTTAAAATGCTATCACTTATACCTATCAAGAGATGTAATCGTACTAGGTGAGTGCGCTCATTACCTATTTTCTTAACATTTTAGGTAACACTGATATTGAGGAATAGAACCAGTTAATGATGGGAATGCATTCGAGTGAAAAGCGATATCCAACCTTAGAATTACTAATTTCAGTTTGAGAGTTAGATTGATGCAGTAGGTGGTAAGAAGTGAAGGATATGTAATTTCCCTTTTCTTTGTCTTAGTATTGTAGTTTAAAATTTGAAGTTGGTAATGTACTAATTGGCTATTGAAATGAAATGAAGAGTTTGAAGTTATGAGATGTTCAAATTATTGTGTTATATGTGATTGCTAGATGGAGGTTTGTTTGTCGACTGCTCACATCTAATTATTCTTTCGCTTCCATGTTTGGGATGTGATAATGGCAAACTACACCACACACCAAAAACCTCGCTAAGAACATGCCAGACAAGAGGCCATCGCTATAACCACAACTATAAGGGACACAATATCACACACACATATAGTAGGCAAGAAAGTGTCAACACAACTACACGATCGCTGTCTGAACCTAACAGTAAGTGTCTATGACTAAAAACACATGATACCAAACATACGGCTTCTGCCAAGTCAAAGCAGCTGTTGACTGCATAATTATACATAAAAAAACACGAAAGCACCGTAGAACCACCACTAGTGTGGCGGTCCTTGCCGTTCAGGCCCGTTAACTCGATAACGTGCCCGACACGACTCTGCCTCCCGTGATCGGGCCGAAGCCTCGCAAGGGATATCAACCACCATGTCCGTGAAAATATAAAGAAACACACTAAACCTATATAAAGTTTCCATTTCTCACACATATTCACATGAAAAGGTACATATTCAGTTCCATGACATAGTCTTTAAACAAGTACATAGCCCGGGACAATCTGCTGGTGGTGAGGGCTTGACTCCACTATGATGCCGACTGGAACTAGAAGATGCACGGGAACCCGCTTGCTCTCCTTCACCTGGAAGAAGAAGGGGTGAGCCTCACAAGTCACTGGCTTAGTAGGGAAACTCCCTCAAAGTCAATAAAACACAGAGTATAACAGATACAATGAGCAAAGCTGAAAGGCATTTAGAATATATAACACCTACGCATGATGCTATAGTTTAAATAATAAACGGCAAATCACAGACACGTGTACAAGCTACAGAAGGGCACGCCGCACACAAGTCACGAGAACTGGTTCGTGACACCAGCCACAGACCTGGACAAACAACACAAGTCCACCTCTCAGTCTCACAACCATGGACGAAAGGTCCAGTTGCCATTCCACCTCAAAAAGACAAGAACTGTGGAGACAACTACACCACTCCTGCAGACTACACAGCTGCAGGCCCAAGCCTGACACCTTTAGAGACTTCGGTCGGGAACCCTAAAGTGAGTCACTGGAAACAGAACTAGCTGGGGACCAGTATGTCTACTGATGTCCGTCCCCCAACCACGAGCGCGCTACAAGCGACCGCACACCCACAAACACGTGTGGCTACCCAATGTCGTCTTTCCCTCAGCCGGATGTACAACTCAAACTCAAGAGTGAGGGTGTCCAGGAAGACGACACAAACTTTGATGGTACTCACTATACTGGGACAAACCCCGAGCATCCAGTGCTGGGGATCCCACTATAGAGGTAACCTCGGAAGGCGTGAAGACCCAACTCGTCGTGCACACATTACCATCCAAAACCATCATTTCCAATCACGATATAAGCCGTTACACCTCATACAACCTCTACATTGCATAACCACCACTGCCTAAGTAGTGCACAACACAGAACAGATAGACTGGCCACAGAGCCCCAGAGCTCAGGTGGCCACAATCTAAATTACGTCCAACACAGTGGATGTTTTTAGAGACTTGAATTGCGACGGACCAATCCGTTGCCTTTAGACATGAATCGCGACATCTGGTTTCCGTCGCCTTTTAGGTGATAGAACCAAGACCCAAACCCCGTTCCGGAAAGCACACCATTAACCATACATGTTGTTTAAGTAGGGAAATAAGCTTATAAAGGAAACCCTAGCATGTTCTCTATCATGCTCTCATGATTCTTGAGTCAAAACTTATAAACCCTAATCCACATGTATCATACAAGCTTAAACGAAGGAAAGTCCCCCTACCGACTGGTGAAATGCAAAATCAACGATATCCCGACGTTCCCCGCACTCCAAAGCACCTCCTTGCGCCGCAACCACGCCGAACAGACAGCCGATACACTAAGATCACCGCAAGAACCACAGAGAAACCCTTCACAGCCTTCTCCTTCATCTGAACAATGCAACAACACGTTCGGCTAGGGTAGAGGCCCAAAATATACTGAGCCTAAATCGTGACGTATCGGGCCGCCGCGTTTCGAAACACGACGTTTCAAATTATATTGTGGAGCTATGTTTAATGACATAATATTCATTTCATATTTGTAACAATTAGAAATAAATTTATCTAGATTAGTCTAATGTTTATTTTATGTTGTTTTGATTCGATGAATATTAATTTTATTGTAAAAATAAATAAATAATAACACTACTACTTTAAAAAAGATAAAATTGGGTCGGATCGGACCTGGGCCGGGTCGGATTTCTAAAAATCGGGCGTCGTTCTGATCCGGGCCGGACCCGAGCCGGTCGGTTAAAGACCATGCTGGACTTGGATCAACCTAAGCCCGGTCCAGGTCCGGCCCATTACCACTCCTACACATTAAAATAGATGTGGCAACATCCGCTAGGAACAAGTGCCAAACATTTCTCTATTTAGAAAATATTGCGATTCGGAGTATTGCTTGCAAGTAGAAGCCGTAAGGGTGCGCGTTGAAACGTACGAAAGGGTCAAAGGGCATCACTGTTGGGCCTGACTGGGGTGGGTGTGCTCGATTAAATAGTCTAAATAGGTATAACAATTTCTCCGGCATACAGCTGGTTCGGGTGCGTTTAGACGCAACCCACGTGAGCCCAATCGCTTAAATCGAGCAGTGCCTTCCTTCGACGGCATGCCAACACAACAAGAAGGCGGACCTTCCCATGCAAAGTGGGGAATTATGACAAATGACCTTCCCACGTGTAATGGAAACCTAGCATTTTAATCTGACAAGATATTCACCACATCAATGTTTAAAGAATGTAGTTTTGCACCATATTCTACATAGCTCCAAATTCGTATGATGAATTATACATGAAAGATCCATTGACAACATCCCTCCACATTTACGTCCATTTAATTTTAGGAATTTTCACACATAGCTCCTTACAATTTCACAATATTTCAACTATCATCTTGTACCTTTATGTTATCAAATAATCCCCAGAAATCTACTTAGGTTTAAAAATAATCCATGAAGTTCGTTGCCATCGAAAAGATGCATCAGTTGATGGAATTTTTATCATGAAGCTATGTAAGTAAATTTTAAAATTGAATGCCGGCCTTCAAAGTGTATACTTTGGGGTGAGGAGAAATTATAGGAATTTTTGCATATTATCCGCTGAAAGCATTCTATATTTACAAATAACATCCTCAAATCTTGATATTTCTTAATTACCCCTTGAAATCCACTTGTGCTTACAAATAAGCCCTATAAGATTAATTGCCACCAAAAAAGATATGAAATGATGCGATACTCCGTCCTTGTTGCCGTTGGGGTTGCAAGTTGGTCGGACCCAATTCAGCCACATGATCTTAAAACTTGAACCAAACTGAAATAATTCTGGTCCAATCGAAATTTCATAATTTATTTAAACATGAATGATTGTTGTTAGTCTTTATGCATCTAAATGATGATTAGAACAAAAATATTAATATTTATATAATTATTTATAAATATTTATAATTGAGAAAATATAAAGTGAGCATGGTCCACTAGAGTCCAACATCTCTCACCAATCCTATTAAGGCCGTTGGATTAGTCTAGAGTAATTGGGCCATTACTCAACCACACCTATCAATTATCTAGGAGATCCTCCAAAAGATAAGGGACAACTCTTCGGAGTCCTCAACAGCAACGACACTAGCAAGGAATGACCTATGTTTGGTCCTCTGACTCGGCCAGAGGGAGTGGTGGTTCCACGATTGCAATTGGCTCACTAACATGAAGACTTCAAACTATCTATGGAGTCACGTTCTGTAAGGATTGGAGAGGATTGTGAAGATAAGAGGAATCTCATATTGATACTTATAGGTAGATCTATCATGACATAGTGAAATACGTAGACTTGGACACCCAAAAACAACCAACTTCCCACTCTTTAGTCCCACTCTCCAACCAGTTTCCGACTTAAACATCAGAGAGTTTGGTGGGAACGCCAATGGTCCTTTGCTTTGGCCGAGAGCCAGCCTACTTCCATGAAGACCATTGCATTAGTAAACAATCTTGCATCATATTTTCTTGAGCCAGGCAATACTTTGCCCAAAATTTTATCTAGGTCCAAGGCAAGTTAGTGTTGCTTAAACATTTATTACCACTAATGTATCATTTACGTTGAGCCTGAAAATTCCAAAATTGAATCTTGAGGGAAGGAGATAGCAAGGGAGAAAGTGACGACAAGCAAATCCGAAGAGAAGTTGTTGTTTATTTTCCTACAAATGATCCAACCCTCGAGGTTAGGATCAGGGTAAACCTCTTTTCAAAATTCTAACATCAATACAAGAATTTCCTTTCACAGTTTCTCGATATCTTTGCATGGTCTGATGATGATCTTTTTGGGATTTTCGAGAACTTTGTGATGCATTGGCTCAATTTTGATCTTTCTTACGATCTAACTCAACAGTGAATGAGAAAGCATGCTCTGGCCAAGAAGGTGGTTATCAAAGAGCAAATCACAAGAGGAAGGGGAACTGGGCTATTCCATATAGTCCTTTATCCCACTTAACTAACAAATGTCGTCTTGGTTCCTAAATTTCTAGAATGGCAATTGTATGTCAACTTTAGTAACCTAAACAAATCTACTCCGAAAGATTGTTACCCAACTCTGAGGATCGACCACCAGTTGATTGGACATCATGTAATGAACTACTTAGTATCCTTGATGCCTACTCTAGGTACCACCACATTAGGATAAAATAGCCTTTACCTCAGACTTCGGTGTATATTGCTACATACAGATGTCTTTTGGTCTAAAGAACAATAGAGCGACATACTAGAGGTTGGTGAACTAGATGTTTGAGTATCAAGATAGTCTGAACCTAGAAGTCTACATCGATGACATGCTAGTAAAATCTTAGAATGCTGAAGGTCACTTTGCTAATTTAATGGGGACCTTCAAAACACTACAGAGGTACAACATGAAGCTTAATCCCGCAAAGTGCACTTTTGGTGTTAGATCGAAAATTTTCTTGGGCTTGTTGGTCACCCATCGAGGCATCAAGGCTAATCCAAATAAAATCTAAGCCATCTTGAATATGCAGTAACTACAGAGCGGCAAAGATGTGTAGTGCCTAGCTGCCCGAGTGGTCACACTCAATGCTTCATGTTCTGAGCCACAGAGTGGTGTCTAACATTCTTTAAGTTGCTAAGGGAACCCATTATGATCCTGACCTTATCTTGGAATGAAGAATGTAAGAAATCCTTCACCAAGCAAAAGGAGTTTCTGATGGCACCACCCATACTCTCGAAGCCCATCCTAGAAGAGGCTCTTTATCTCTACCTCTCAATGACGCCTTCAACAATCAGCTCCAATGCTGGTTTGAGAGGAGTAGGGCATACAAAGATTAGTTTACTACGTCAATAAAGTGCTCTTGGATGCCTAAAGAAGATACCCTACAACTAAGAAACTTGTATTAGTGCTAGTTACCTTGATAAAGTGACTTCGCCCATACTTCCAAGGGCATAGTATTGTGGTCGATACCAATAAGTCCTTGAAGCAAATCTTGGCCAACCCTGATGATGATCAGATCATCCCCATATAATTTCATGAACTATGTATCTATTTTTGTGATTAACAAAATCCTAACAATTAGTATCTAACAAGTTTTCATGAAGCTTAGTCACAGGAAATAAACCAGGCAAAATCAAGCAAAGACTTGTAAGTAAATCCTCACATTGTTGTTCTTAATTTTTTAGAGCATGAAATCTCTCTAAGTACACATCAACTCGCTTTGAAGCATAATGATTTCATAATTCATCACAAGAATAACTCTTTCATAAGTTTCATATCGTTTTTTGGTCGCATCGATTTCGATCTCAGAACGATTCGCTAAGTGATTGCATCGATTTTGATCTCAGAACGATTCACTAAGTGGTTGCATCAATTTCGATCTCAGAACGATTCGCTAAGTGGTCGCATCGATTTCAATCTCAGAACGATTCGCTAAGTGGTCGCATCGATTTCGATCTCAGAACGATTCACTAAGTGATCACATCGATTTCGATCGAACATCGATTTTCTCTCACATCGATTTGGTAAGTGAGAACAACGATTTGCTCTCACATTGATTCTGTTTCACATCGATTTGATAAGTGAGAACAACGATTGACTCTCATATCAATTTCGGTTCACATCGATTTGGTAAGAGAGAACAACGATTTACTCTCACATCAATTTGGTAAGAGAGAACAACGATTTGCTCTCACATCAATTTGGTAAGTGAGAACAACGATTTGCTCTCACATTGATTTTGTTTCACATCGATTTGATAAGCGAGAACAACGACTTGGTCTCATAACGATTTGTTTCTCACAACAATTCGATAAGTTCCACATCGATTTGGTCATTGTAACGACTCGATAAGTTACACAATGGTTTACTTGCTGTAATGATTCGATAAGTCACAACATCAACTTGGTCAATATATTGATTTGCTCACAACGACTTGCTCATAACGATTTTCTTACACTGTCATAACGATTTTATTATGAGTATATAACGATTTGTGTGTATATCGATTTGGTTATGAACGTGCAATGATTCACATGACAATGACTCATTCACACAACGATTCTATAAGTCATGTTCAAATCGATTTCATGAGCTATAACGACTTGATATTTAAATATCTTGACAAGTCAAAGTCATCCCGCGTATTTCTCTGTTATCCATGCATTAAATATAACCGTACATTTCTCTGCACGATGCATGTCCAGATATCTTCTATTCTTATGCTTCTGCATGTAATATCTTTTTGAAGGGACAGAATGGAATTTCTATTTTAATGTATTCTCACTCTAACGTTGATTGACAGTAAGAGACAGCTTAGCAGTCTACGTTTTAGCATTTAATGTGTGCAGGTCTCTGACAGCACGACTCTATACAACGTTGGATAAAGTAGAAGTTGGAGGATATCAAGAAGGATTTTCTTCTTCCGTGCATGGAACGCAAAGAACCGTTGAGTGTAAATGAAAGCCATGCAGTCTAATGTTCTCTAAACTTAGAGACAACGGATACTTCAACGACTACATTTTTCAAAGAAGATATAAATAGAAGACTGGTGCCTACGTGAACAACCACCACTTTAGAATTCAAAATCTACAAGCACCATAGAAGAGCTCAAGTCTCACTCCATCGTCTTGTTATAGCTCTTTGCTCTCTGTGTCTAGTGTAAAACCTTGAGAGAGCTTTTGTGAACTGAGAGTGTTCTTCTTTGTAGATCTTTTCCTCTCAGTCTTCGCTTTGGATCAAGCACTGTGCTATTATCAAGGTCCAGGGGCATATCATCCCTTGAACACATCTTTGTGTTATTCCCTTCGTGTTGATGGAAGACCTGGGGGTTCTAGGGTGTTTTTCACTTTGTGTTGAAGGAAGACCTGGAGGGTTCCAGGGTGTTGTATTCCTCTTCTGGTTGTGAAGAGAAGACCAGCTGCGGCTGGGTGTGTAAGTGTCCTTGAGGGGGATTGTACCCTTGGGTAGTGAATCCTGAGTTGTTGCTCAAGGACTAGACGTAGGACTCCTGTGGAGAGGAGGTCCGAACCAGGATAAAATCTTGTGTAGAGTGATTGCTTGATTTGTGTTTGTTGTTTACTTTTCACTAACGCTAACAATCTTCGAAGTGCTTGTTGTGTAAACATTTTTGTGGATAGGTTTTAGATAATAAAATTTATTAAAGAATCCCATTCACCCCCCCCCTCTGGGCTTGCTAGCTGGGCAACAAGTGGTATCAGAGCTAGTCACTTCGACAAAGAAGAAGATCCAACGATCTGAAGAGAAAAGATCAAATGGCAGCCCAAGGTCACTTCGAAGGTCAGTCAGTAAGCAGGCCACGACTGTTCGATGGTAAAGACTACACATATTGGAAAACAAGAATGGAGTTCTTCCTTCAAGGGCTCGACTATCAAATTTGGTCGGTTGTAGAAGAAGGAGATCTTCTGGTCACCAACGACAAAGACAAATGGACATAAGATGACAAGAAGAAAATTTCTCTCAACTGCAAGGCCAAGAGCATAATGTGTTGTGCTCTCAGCAAGAAGGAATTCAAAAGAATCTCCGCCTGCAAATCTGCAATGGAGATGTGGGAGAAGCTGAGGATCACCTACGAAGGCGCAAACAAAGTAAAAGAAACCAGAATAGATATTCTGGTAACTCAATATGAAAGATTTCAGATGCAACCCGGTGAAACAATTACACATATGTACAGTAGGTTCACCGACATCACTAATGGATTGGCTGGTCTTGGTAAGACCTATCAGATGGGATACATGGTTAGGAAAATTCTTAGATCCTTACTTGCCTCGTGAACTCCAAAAGTAACAGCAATAGAAGAGGCTAATGACTTGAAGATAATGTCGTTAGAGAAACTCATTGGGTCCCTTATGGCCCATGAGATTAACATGAAAAGGTTGGGAGAATCATCTAGCAGAAAGAAGCATTCCAACGCACTCAAGACAGAAGAAGACACATCAGAAGAAGGCTCATATAGCCAAGAGAGCATGAACATCAGTGAAGATGAAGAAGCAATACTATCCAGAAGGTTACAACGCATCTTGGCTAAGAAAAAGAAGTATCAGTCCGAAAGAAGATACTTCAAGAAGGGAAAAGACTTCAAAAGGTCAGAAGTCAAAGATGCAAAGAAGACTGAACCGATTTGCCATGAATGCAAGAAGCCCAGACATTTCAAGGCAGAATGTCCGAAGCTCAAGAAAACTGAGTTCAGAAAAAAAGACAGCACCAGAAGACCCAGAAGACTTAAGAAGAAAGCCATGGCAGCAGCATGGGACAACAGTAGTGACTCGGACAGCGAGTCAAGCTCAAGCAATGAAGAAGAAGAAGAAGCCAACCTGGCATTCATGGCCAACATCGAAGACAAGGTAACATCAGACTCATCTTTCTCTTCGTGCAATGAATCTGATTCTGACAACTTAGAAGAAACTTTTAATGAACTGTATTGTAAATATAAAGAAGTATGTAAATCACTAAAAGCTAATAAGAAAAATCTCGCATGCTTAGAAAATACTAATTCAGACTTAAAATCTGAAAATGAGCAAATGGAAAAACAAATTACTGAACTAAAAAGGAGAAATGAATTGTTATGTGAAGACTTGAAAAATAAAAATGAACAGTTAGCGAGTTTGGAAAACCAAGAAACTGTAAATAAATTAAAACAAGAAATTAACACTTTAACAACAAAAAATGAAAAATTGTCAAGCACATTAGAAAAATTTACTAATGGCAAAACAACATTAATATTAAAAGGTGCTAGACGGTCAGGTAAAAAGAAACATGGATTAGGTTAAACTCCTCCCGATAATGAGGAAACAGTAGTATATCCTAAAACATATCCAACTCCTAAATTTGTACCTGAACAAGACACAACATATAAATGAAATTTTAAATACATTCCAACTGAAATGATAACTAAAATGTCTTACTGTAGCCATTGCAATAATTTAGGACACATTAAAATATCATGTCCAACTAAACGTAAAATATGGACAATTAAAAGAAAAATTGATGATACTAACCAACCAGGACCCAAAAGAACTTGGGTACCTAAAGCTTAATGTTTTTAATGCAGGGAAACTTTCAAGCATCCAAATGGTACTTGGATAGCGGATGCTCAAGGCACATGTCAGGGAACAGAAAGTTATTCTCACATCTTGAAGCTGAAGAAGGAACAGTCACGTATGGAGACAATGGAAAAAAGACTGTGATAGGCAGTGGATCAGTAGGCAGTAAAGACAAAATCATTATCGAAGATGTGCTATGCGTCAAAGGACTAAAGCACAACCTTATTAGTATCAGCTAGTTGTGCGATAAAGGACATCAGATCAGATTTCAAGAGTCAAAGTGCAGTATTATAAAGGATGGTGCAGTCATTTTTGAAGCTAACAGAGAAACGAACATGTATGTACTTTACTTGGAAGAATTAAAGGATTAGGACATATGTCTGGCAGCAAATAAAGAGCAGTCAACAGATCTCTGGCATCGAAGACTAGGCCACTGCAGCTTGGATGGCATGAGAAAGTTGATCAAAAGAAGCTTGGTGGAAGGCCTACCCAAAGTAAGTACAAAATTGATTGGTGTTTGTGGACCGTGTGCAAAAGGTAAGCACACCAAGTCATCCTTCAAGTCAAAGACTGTGGTAACAACCTCTAAACCCTTAGAACTTCTACATATTGATTTATTTGGGCCAATGAGGACCACAAGTCTCGGGGGAAAGAACTTTGGATTTGTTATAGTAGATGATTACTACAGGTTCACATGGGTTTCTTTCCTAGAACACAAGGATGATACCTTTAAGAGTTTTGTTAGTTTCAGTAAGAAAGTTCAAAAGGATAAGAAGAATAGCATCATTAGTATCCGATCAGATCATGGAGAAGAATTTCAAAATGAGAGCTTTGCAAAACTCTGTGATAGCCAAGGAATAGAACACAACTTCTCAGCACCAAGGACACCACAGCAAAATGGAGCTGCTGAAAGAAAGAATAGAACCCTATTGGATATGGCAAGGGCAATGCTATCAAAATATGATTTGCCAAGGGACTTTTGGGCCGAAGCCATCAACACAGCTTGTCACATAATCAACCGGGTGATGATCAGGGCCAATTCTAAAGAAGACTGCATACGAGCTATACAAGCAGAAGAAGCCAAAAATCAGCCATTTCAGAATCTTTGGATGTCCATGCTTCATCCACAATAATGATAAAAAAGATATTGGTAAGTTAGATTCCAAATCAGATGAAGGTATTTTCATGGGGTATGCTTCTAAACCCAAAGGGTATAGAGTATTCAATAAACGTAGTTTATTAATTGAACAGACGATACATGTTATTTTTTATGAGACTAACCCTTCCTTGAGAAAGGAAGTACATAGTGATGTTGATGATGCAGATGAACTGTCCAAGAAGCTATAGAACACATCTATTGAGGATAAGGAAGATCCACCCTTGGAAGATCTACAACAAAATGATACATCACACGATAATCTTCCAAAAGAATGGAGGTATAAGAAAGATCACCCACTGAAAAACATCATTGGTGATCCATCGGTTGGGGTAAGAACTAGAGGTAATATAATTCCTTGTGACTACATTGCCTTTGTATTTCATATAGAGCCTAAGACAGTCAATGAAGCACTCACTAATGAATCTTGGATATTAGCCATGCAAGATGAACTCAATCAGTTCAAGAGAAACCAAGTATGGTCTCTTATTCCGAGACCATCAGATCATCCTGTGATTGGCACCAAATGGGTGTTCAGGAACAAATTGGATGAAGCTGGTGTGATCATAAGAAACAAGGTCAGACTGGTAGCTCAAGGCTATTCCCAAGAGGAAGACATAGATTTCGATGAAACCTATGCACCAGTGGCTACACTTGAGGCAATTAGGATTTTACTTGCATATGCTTCTGCATTAAATTTAAAACTCTTTCAAATAGATGTAAAATCTGCTTTTCTGAATGGTTTTATGAAGGAAGAGGTATATGTAGAACAACCGCCTGGTTTTGATGACATGGATTTTTCAAATCATGTTTTTAAGTTGCATAAAGCCTTGTATGGATTAAAGCAAACACCTAGAGCTTGGTATGAAAGGCTTAGTTCATTTTTGTTAAATCATGGTTTCATTAGAGGAAAAGTAGATAGCACATTATTCATTAAGTCTAAACTTAAAAATGTGTTACTTGTTCAAATATATGTTGATGATATAATATTTGGCTCTATTGATGAATCTCGTTACAAGTATTTTAAAAAGCTTATGCAGTGAGAATTTGAAATGAGTATGATGGGGGAGCTCAACTACTTCCTCGGATTGTAAATCAAACAAGGAAAGGAAGGATCTCACATCTGTCAAGCCAAGTACACTAAAGAATTACTAAAGAAGTTTGGATTTGAAAATGCCAAGCCACTGTCAACACCCATGAGCACATCAACAAGGCTAGACAGTGGCAAAAATGGTAAGAAAGTAGATCAGAAACTTTACAGAGGTATGATAGGTTCATTACTCTATTTAACAGCAAGTAGACCTAATATATTGTTTAGCGTATGTATGTGTGCTAGGTAACAGGCAGATCCTAAAGAGTCTCATTTAATTTGTGTTAAAAGGATCTTTAGATACTTAGCCAAAGCTCATGATCTAGGATTATGGTACCTAAATTCATGTGAAATTAATTTAGTAGGATATTCTGATGCTGACTATGCTGGATGCAAGGTAGATAGGAAAAGCACCGGTGGATGTTGTCAATTTCTTGCAGGATGTCTGATTTCGTGGTCCTCAAAGAAGTAAAATTCAGTAGCACTGCCTACAGCTGAAGCTGAGTACGTGGCTGCTGGAAGCTGTTGTACACAACTATTGTGGATTAAACAATAACTTGAGGATTATAGACTTCATATCAAGACAATTCCATTATTGTGCGACAACACAAGTGTAATAAATCTTACCAAGAATCCAGTCCAGCATTCAAGGACAAAGCACATTGAGGTTAGGTACCATTTTATTCGTGATTATGTAGCTAATGGTAATATAAACATTTCTTTTGTAGATATACAAAATCAGTTAGCAGATATCTTCACAAAGGCCTTACCTGAAGAGAAATTTACTTCTCTTAGAAGGGAACTAGGCATGTGTAAATTGTGAAAGATTTATCTATATAAAACTGAAATATAAATTATTTCAGAATAACCAAATTTTCCCTCCCCTGTAGTTAAGCAAAATCTCATTAAAATATTACTTGTTTCTTACCTATCTGAGACAGTTCGATTAATTTTAAAGTATTTATTCCTCTCGAACTGGTCACTTTGTCATTTTCTACCATTATGGCGCCTCTTGTTTCGAAAAGTCACTATTATTCTTTTTGATAAAAACCCGAAATCTGTGGCACAACGGTTCAACCTTCGTCTTCATCTCCTTCAACTTGCATGAGGCGATACCCTATCGACTCCGGCATCGACTCTCGGGGATTTTAAAACTTCCAACTCCTTCCCACGAGAAATTTCTTGAGGGATTCTGCTCCTTTCCTCATTCCAATCATCCAGAAACTTTCCCCATTCAAATCCATGGCCGTGTCTGGTATATCCGGCAGCATCGGGGGCTATGGAGCTGCGTTTCTTACCGCCGAGCAGCAAGAAAGGTATACCTCTGTGAAGATCAAGGTCTATGGCAACAAGGCAGTGGACGTTGCAGACTTGCAGAAAAATGGAATGGGCAGCATCATTGCAGCAATGGAGAGGATGAAATGGACGAAGATGGCAACTCTGTCAGAGGTGAGTTATCCAGACCTAGTGAAGGCATTTTACATTTGTTTGAAGACTGAGGAGGACGGGTCCTTGACATCCACTGTCAAAGGAACCTAGATTAAGATTACCTATGAGCTTTTGGAATCTTTATTTGGAGTTTGCACCACCGGTCACAGTGGGGTTCACACTGTGGATATCTAGGCAAAGGGATTAGGGATTGTTGGTCCCGAGTACAAACTGAAGGATGGGAAGATTGACATCAACCAGCTGAACGCATTCAACGGTCTTCTGCATTTCATTGTTTGACAAATATTGATCCCAAGGAGTGACACCTTTTCGACTTGTTCTAAGGCAGACTCAGATATGATGTTTTGGGCTATCTAGAACCAGGGCATAAACTATGGCTGAGGTTATCAGAGAAAGGATGAAGTTTGCATCCGCTCAGGTTTGGGACAAGAAGAGCAAGCTAAATGTGTCCCTACCATGTGAACATCTGCTCACCAAGGTATTTCAACATTTTGGTATTAATTTGTCTAGAGCAGTGTCAGAAAAGATGGGGCAGGCTATTCACAGTAGAAACTTGAAGAAGAGTGGATTCTCACTGGTTAATGGTGTGTGGACCAAGACCTCAGTGGCTGAGGGTGAAGCCATTATTAGCGAAGCCTAAGAAGTCCAAGAAGAGGTAGGAGAAGCAACAGTAGCAGAGGTCAGAGTAGAAGAATCAGTGATCATTGGAAGCCAGATTGAGGATATTTCTCAAGAAAATTTTGAGCCAGTTGAGCGAGCTTCAGAGGCTATCAACCCCACCACAGTTGTGGCATCTGTTCTTAGAAGTTTGCTGGAATCCATTCCGAGCACTCAAGGGGAGCCTGATCAGTCCAGTGAACCAGCAGTAGATGTTGTGGCATCTGGCCACATTCAAGAAACTGTCATGGAGGATGCTCCTATTTAGAGGGAGCAAGAAGAAGAAGATGATCCAGTTGATACTCATATGGTTGATGCTCCCATTGAGGGGGAGCAGTCAATTGAGAAGGAAGCAACATCTCAGGGGGAACTTACTACTAGTGTCCCCGTTGATGATAAGTTCAGAGAAGGTATTGTGGAGAGTGCCTCAGGTGAAGAAGATAATGATGATAATGTGGAGCCCGTTGCAAGGGCGAGAAACAAAGGGAAAGAAGCAGCTTCTGGGATTCCCCTTTTGACCAGGAGGCCTCATCAGAGGCAGAGGAAGAAGAAATTGAAGGTCAATCTGAAGCCCTTAGTTGCTAGAATGGATGAACAAGGAAATATCCTATGCTCTGTGCAATCTGATATTGCTTCTATCTTTATAAGCTAGAGTACCTCAGCTAAGGAGGTGGGAATGGTTAGAAATGCAGTGAGATGGGTGCGAAGTGAGATCACTAGCATCAAGGAGTTTATAGCCGCACTTGGAGATCTGGTCAGGGCACAGTCCTCAAATGCCTCTCCTGCTCCTTCTCCTTCAAAAACAGTCTACAGTTCTGGGCCTTCAGAGGCCAGGCAACAAGATGCTGGGCCATCAGGGCCAATTTAAGAAGAACCAGCAGGGCCATCCGGGCCACAGGTTGTTAAAGAGGTAGCAACTGCAGTGCAGGATCATGCTGAAGCTATAAAGTCTGGGCCACCAGGGCCAATAGAGGATGTTTCTAGGCCAACAGGGCCAGTGGTTTCCGAGGGTAAGATTCCAAGAGTAGAAGATCCAGTTGTAGCTCCAGAAGCCCCTGATCCTTCTCCTCTTGCAACTCCGGCCCCTCCTTCACAGCACCACCAACACCTATCCCTTTCAAACAACCCATGCTTCGCTCCATTTCATCTCCAACACCATTTCTTTCTGAATCCTCCTCATCTCCTGCCATCTCTACATCCATTCCTCCACCTCCTCCTGTCATTGAAGACCCTCCAGCCTCATCATCAGCTGGAGTCTCATCTTCCTCTGGTCCTTCTTCCACTGGACCATCCATCATACCTTCTCCTACCCATCAGTCATTTCTTCATGCTCCTACTCCTCCCTCCTTTGTTACCTTTATACCTGAAGGTGCACAACTTGAAGGTCCCTTTCTCAAGAAATTCGAGGATGAATTGGAAATTTCCACAATCCGCTCAGTCCTGGAAGTTGGTTCTCATGTCCACAAAACTGACTCTCTTACTTCTAGTCCTTCTTATAAAAAGAGGAAACTCTCCAACACTCTTTCTCTTCCCAAGATTCCTCCTCTTTGGTTTTCCCTCACTGTTGACAATCGAAGGAAACCAATCTATTGTGAATATCTCCAAAAGTGTTTCCTTGCCACCATTTTTGGTGTTCCTTTTCTCAATCTAACTGATCACCTCAATGTTGTCCTTCCCTATTGCCATTTCTCAAAAGCTGATCAATCCAAAATCGTCCAAATGGCTGAATGCAAGTCTGAAGTAGGCTAAGGGGCACAAGGCTCTCTACAGGAAGTTTCTACTTGCAAAGTTAGATCGGTTTCCACCCCGGGATCACCCACTCACTCTCTCTGAGTGGTTTGTCATTCATCACAAGTCTACCTGGGCACCCTTCATTCAAAAGGAAGTAAAGCTCATCCGGTACTTCCAGCTCTTCAATGACTATCGTTATCTTCACAAGCCACTGGAAGTGCAGTTGGGTCAGTTCCAGGGAGCCATTGCTTCGCTAAATTGACAATCCAGTTAATTGCTCCTTCAAAGTGGATTTTGCTACTCTCCAAATATCAGACAATGTGTTTCTCCCCAAACTGCATTCTTTGGTCATGGTCTCCTTAGTTGGTCCTGTTATCTTTGAGAGATTTGCTCGCGTAATGGGAAGGATCTCAGTTCAGCAAGGTCGTCTCCCTTCCTTCCAAGGATTCCTTTTCCAGGAATTTCACCTAGGCCATACCACTTCTGAGCTTCTTGCCCCTCTTCTCTCTGAAAGTGAAAGGATCTCTCCCTCCGATTGGGAAAAGCATTACAACTAGTCGGCCCTTCAGTTGGAAGCTTTGAATAGTTCCTTGTTTAAGGCAGGCAAGCCTACTCTCTCAGCTGAAGCATTTTTAGACTTGAATTCTATCAATCTGGTTCAAGAGCCCTATGATCAGTGGGTCGAGCGGTACAAACTTTTTATGCCTTTGAAGAAAGATCTCCTACAGCATCAGATCCACTACCCTATCAAGATCAACCAGTTTCATCGGTTTGCCAGCTTTGGCTCTTTCATTTCCTTCAAGGCCTCTCTTGGCAAAGATGAGTATGGCACCTTTATAGAAGCTCAGCGTCAACTTCATATCAAAAGAATGCTTCTTGACATGGGGTCATCTTACTCTATTACTTTTAGGGCTTTTCTAGCATCTTTTGAGGAGCAGGAACACAAGGCTTTGCCTATTATTCAACGGCACGCCTCTCTTCCGTCTCCTGCTTTCTACCTCCATGTAACCCCTCAAGATAAATTGAAAAGTTCTTTGATCTAACTTCTCTTTTCTCCTTTCTTCTTTGTCTTCGTATGATTTTTTTTTTCTTAATGACAAAAAGGGGGAGAAATATCACACTTCTGAAATACATAAAAATAAAATAATTCCTTTTATTTTTTACCAGCAAAGTTACTTAGGCTTTCTTTCATAAGCATCTATATTCTCGTTATGTTTTGTCATCACCAAAAAGGGGAGATTGATGATCAGATCATCCCCATATAATTTCATGAATTATATATCTATTTTGGTGATTAAAAAAATCCTAACAATTAGTATCTAATAAGTTTTCATGAAGCTTAATCATAGGAAATAAACCAGGCAAAATCAAGCAAAGACTTGTAAGTAAATCCTCACATTGTTGTTCTTAATTTTTCAGAGCATGAAATTTCTCTAAGTACACATCAAGTCGCATTGAAGCATAACGATTTCATAAGCCATCGCAAAGAATAACTCTTTCATAAGTTTCATATCATTTTTGGGCCGCATCGATTTCGATCTCAGAACAATTCGCTAAGTGATCGCATCGATTTTGATCTCAGAACGATTCGCTAAGTGATCACATCGATTTTGATCTTAGAACGATTCGCTAAGTGGTCGCATCGATTTCGATCTTAGAACGATTCGCTAAGTGGTCGCATCAATTTCGATCTCAGAACGATTCGCTAGGTGGTCGCATCGATTTCTATCTCAGAACGATTCGCTAAATGGTCGCATCGATTTCGATCTCAGAACTATTCGCTAGGTGGTCGCATCGATTTCAATCTCAGAACGATTCGCTAAGTGATCACATCGATTTCGATCGAACATCGATTTGCTCTCACATCGATTTGGTAAGAGAGAACAACGATTTGCTCTCACATCGATTCTGTTTCACATCGATTTGATAAGTGAGAACAACGATTGGCTCTCATATCGATTTTGGTTCACATCGATTTGGTAAGAGAGAACAAAGATTTGCTCTCACATCGATTTGGTAAGAGAGAACAACAATTTGCTCTCACATCGATTCTGTTTCACATCGATTTGATAAGTGAGAACAACGATTGGCTCTCATATCGATTTTGGTTCACATCGATTTGGTAAGAGAGAACAAAGATTTGCTCTCACATCGATTTGGTAAGAGAGAACAACGATTTGCTCTCACATCGATTTGGTAAGAGAGAACAACGACTTGGTCTCATAATGATTTGTTTCTCACAACGATTCGATAAGTTCCACATTGATTTGGTCATTGTAACGACTCAATAAGTTACACAACGATTTACTTGCTGTAACGATTCGATAAGTCACAACATCGACTTGGTCAATATATCGATTTGCTCACAATGACTTGCTCATAACGATTTGCTTACACTGTCATAACGATTTTATTATGAGTATATAACGATTTGTGTATATATCGATTTGGTTATGAACGTGAAATGATTCACATGAACAATGACTCATTCACACAACGATTCTATAAGTTATGTTCATATCGATTTCATGAGCTATAATGACTTGATATTTAAATATCTTGACAAGTCAAAGTCATCCCGCGTATTTCTGTGTTATCCATGCATTAAATATAACCATACATTTATCTGCACGATGCATGTCCAGATATCTTCTATTCTTATGCTTCTGCATGTAATATCTTTTTGAAGAGACATAATGGAATTTCTATTTTAATGTATTCTCACTCTAACGTTGACTGACAACAAGAGACAGCTTAGCTGTCTACATTTTAGCATTTAATGTGTAGGTCTCTGACAGCACGACTCTATACAATGTTGGATAAAGTAGAAGCTAGAGGATATCAAGAAGGATTTTATTCTTACGTGCATGGAACGCAAAGAACCGTTGACTGCAAATGAAAGCCATGCAGTCTAACGTTCTCTGAACTTAGAGACAACGGATACTTCAATGACTACAGTTTTCAAAGAAGATAAAAATAGAAGACTGGTGCCTACGTGAACAACCACCACTTCAGAATTCAAAATCTGCAAGCACCATAGAAGAGCTCAAGTCTCACTCCATCGTCTTGTTATAGCTCTTTGCTCTCTGTGTCTAGTGTAGAACCTTGAGAGAGCTTTTGTGAACTGAGTGTGTTCTTCTTTGTAGATCTTTTCCTCTCAGCCTTCGCTTCGGATCAAGCACTATGCTATTAGCTTGGTCCAGGGGCGTATCATCCCTTGAACACATCTTTGTGTTATGTCCCTTTATGTTGAAGGAAGACCTGGGGGTTCCAGGGTGTTTTTCCCTTTGTGTTGAAGGAAGACCTGGAGGGTTCCAGGGTGTTGTATTCTGATAATTGTGTTGTTATTGATGATAATCATGTTATTTTATTATCTTATGGTCCTTAATTTTACACAAACTCATTGTCACTTTATTACAAAAATGATAATTGATTAAATCTATTTTTGTGTTGTGTTTGCAGGATTAATGGGCCAAGAAATGAAGGTTAAATGGGCCAATGGATTTGATTGGATCAAGAGAGAATAATGAGAGATTCTATTAAATTATTCCCCCTCTATCTTTCTTTTCAAATTTTAAAACACTTTCTCATTTTTTAAAATCCCCTCTCTTATTTTCCAAAATTTTCTTTCCTTTAAACTCTCCTCCTTTCTCTCTTTTCTTTAACACTTTAAAAACCCCTTTCCCCTCTCTCTTATGTTATTCTTTCCCTCTTCTCTCCCCCCTCTCTCCTTCTCCGATCTCTTCTTCCTCCCTTCTCCCCTTCCTCCTTCTCTTTCTTCTTCCTCCTCTCCTCTTCTTCCCCTTCTCTTTTTTCCTCTCCCTCGGTTTCTCTCTCTTGCAGAAGAAGCAGAGGCAGTAGCAGCTGGCCCGCCTGGCCGCACCGCCTGGCCGCGCCCCTTGCGCGCCCGGCCCCAGCTGCGACCCCGCCTGGCCGCACCCCCTGCCACACCCGAGCGCGCCCGTCCCGCACCGCCTGCCGCGCCCCTTGCGCGCCCGGCCTCAACCGTGACACCGCCTGGCCTCGACCGTGACCTCGCCCGGCCCGCACCGCCTGGCCGCACCCGCGCCCTTCCTACATGCATGTGTTTGCATGCACATAGGCGACCGGGCGCCTTCTCTCTCCTCTCATCGCTCTCTCCTCTATCCTCTCTCTTTTCTCTCTCTATTTCGTCTCTCTCTTCTCTCTCTCTCATATTTTGTTTTCTCTCTCTCTATTCTCTCTCTATTTCTCATGTTTTCAGTTATTGTAATTGTGAGTTATTTTTCTTAACTAAAACAACAAGTTGTTAGTCTTTTATCTATTTAGTGAATTGTAGTTTTTAATCTCGTCTCATGGTCTTTCATCTACTCTTTATCTCTCTCTCTCTTTATCTATTTCACATAGTTTAGATTTAATTAATGCAACTTAGTTTTAATACCACCATGTTACTTTCTTAACTAAAAACTCAAGGTTCTCAACTCTAAAATCTTTTTCTCCGTGGATTCGACTCGGTCTCACCACTTAACTATTGTCAAAATATTTAGTGTAGGCCGATAATTTTGAGATTGTTAGTCACGTGTTTAACGACGCATTCGTGGACTATCATATTCCTCTTCGGGTTGTGAAGAGAAGACCAGCTGCAGCTGGGTGTGTAAGTGTCCTTGAGGGGGACTGTACCCTTGGGTAGTGATCCTAAGTTGTTGCTCAGGGACTAGACGTAGGACTCCTGTGGAGAGGAGGTCCGAACCAGGATAAAATCTTGTGTAGTGTGATTACTTGCTTTGTGTTTGTTGTTTACTTTTCACTAACGCTAACAATCTTTGAAGTGCTTTTTGTGTGAACATTTTTGTGGACAGGTTTTAGATAATCAAATTTGTTAAAGAATCCCATTCACCCCCCCCTTTGGGTTTGCTAGCTGGGCAACACCTGAGGCTTCTGGTCACCTTGTGAATTGGGTCATCATGTTGGAAGCATTTGATATCTCATGTTGCCTCCGCACCACTATCGAAGGTAAAGCATTTGTTGATTTTATTGTAGAGTACACGACCCTACTTGAGGACCCTTCACCAACTTCTGAAGGCCGGACTTAGGAACTTTATGTCGATGGATTCTCATGTTCAATTGGTAGTAGTGTGGAAGTAATTTGAGCTTTCTTGAAGGAATATGACTGCAATACGCCCTAAACAATGCTTCTAAGTATGAGGTCATGAAAATATCTACATGTCACGTCCCAAAGCATGGCAGCGAAAGAATTTATTTGATCATTGAGATGTGAACAGTCGGCAAATAAGCCTCTAGCAAGCAATCACATATAACACAACTAAATTGTGCTAATCATAAACATCTACTCTTTATTTCATTTCAATAATGAGGACTAGTACATACTCCAATCCAAGATGAACTACAGGACTAAGACTCAATAGAAATGGAAATTACATAGCATCTTACACCTACTACATTATTGTATTCCTCTCATACTCAACTATAGTACTATGATGTGAAGATAACAAGACTTCGATGTGAGAGCTCTTCACTCTTGTTCATCCCCACTATAGTCTTGGTTCTCTACGTCATCAATTTCCTGATCACCTGAAAGGTTGGAAAGTAGGTAATGAGCGCACTCGCCTAGTAGGATTTATATCTTCCAGCAATGATTTAAGTATTTAACAATTTAAAAGTTAGAAGGTATGAACATGATATGTATAATGCATTTAAAACGACGGTAGTAACACATGAACAGTGCATCATGCAAGATAGTAAGATCAAGAGATATAATGATCAGTCTAGCAAGATGGTTGTATTCTAGATTTCAAGATAGAGTGAACAATGATCTTGCAAGATGGTAACTTTCACGAGCAAGAGCAAGATAGCATGTAACAGGATGGCCATTTCACTAGGAAGCACGCATGAGCAAGAACTTTTAACATGTAACAGTAATCAGGCACGAAGACACTAATGTGCACGAAGGATATATGCCACCTTAGAATGCACACTAGGACACGTGTATGTGATTTATGTATCTAGCATTCAACATGCAATTAAGTACTCCTAGTGCAGATGCAACGCCAGTAATCATTATATCACATGGTTAACAGTATATTTATGACTCTCTATCATTGGGGCTACACTGGAGCCCTTGGACACTCGTCATGCCTGATTCAGCATCTCAAGTAATTTAAATGTAGATACCCACAGTCAAGTATGGCCATTTAATAGAGTTCAATAATGTCAAGATGGTTAATGGGTAGTTCAAGAGTTCAATCTGGCAGCATAATGAGTAATTTCGATTTAGTCCAATCACTTATTAATAACTTGGTCTTATGTTCAATAGAGGAGTACTCCAGAATCAAGATGATAAAATAAGGATCTCGTCAAGAATGCCAAGAGAAGAGAGATACATGCACACTAACTTCTGGGTACTTCAATGGTACAATCTGCTCGTCGGCCATGTGAGAATCCATGGTCATAAGAGACTTATGGAGGCCTCGGTCAAGGGGTCACTAGTCCAACAGAAGGAATATCCGACGGAGAGTTCACCACAAGCCAAGAAGAGGGCTTTCCGATCGTGCTAGAGTGTATGTGCATGTCGCGGGTGAGAATCGCTCAAGTGTGTGTTTGTGAATCCGATTATGGAAACTCCAGTTATGGAAACATCGTTTATGGAAACTCCATTTATGGAAAGTATCATGAATGCTAAATCAGGAAATACTAATCAAGCATGACCATTTTTTAGCAAGTAACTATGTGTTTTAGCAAGTTCGATAACAAGGCAAGAAAGTGAATAATCGGTAGGTAGAGAGCATGATGATTAACTTAAGATCAATTAAAAATCATGTAAACATGTTTAACTTTGATATGGGTTGATAAATTAATGTTAAAACTTTCTAGAACCTTCCTAGAATAGATCAAACTCACATATGCAAAGAACGACACAAAACGACGGAAACCAAGACGTATGCCCCTTAGAAGGCAAATGCAGTCCCATCCCTTCCCTTCCTCAGGTCATAACTCATTGATTTCTTATTCAAATCTCACACATGAATATACCATCTTTAAACCCTTGAATGAGTAATCCATCAAAGAAAATGGCTTCTCAATCTGAGGTTTATAGAAAACGTTATGGCCAATTAAGTGGACATAGGCAGAAGGCGACACATTTCCTATCTCCTTTTGAAGATGAAGGCAGCAATCAATTTGTCGCCTTTTGAAAAAGACCATGAAACTGTCAAAATTTTGATAACCATGATGTTGTCGCATTTTGGTAGCGATGTGTCAACTTGTCGCTACCTAAATATGACGTTTGGATTGCCTTTTCTGCCTATTTCCAACTCCGACTTGGATTGGGTTTGACATAGGAATGTTTAAAAAATCAAAAAAATGATAGGGTGATCCAAATCAGATGAAACCACTTCTTTTAGTAGAAGACTTCCTATACCATGTACAGTAACAAGGAATCAAGAAACAATAGTCGTTTGACAGGGTAACAAGATGTGTTGTGACTGTCTACGCGAATCTGACACAGTGCTCATGTACATAGTAATACTCTTTGTATGGACAACAAAAATTGAGGAAACGGAAAATGAAACTAGACGCATGAGGAAACACGTTCTATGTTAAGTTCTCGGTCAGAAAATGACTCTACGAAGAGATATAAAACTTGTAAGACAAGTCAGGGTTTAACCAAGACAGCACAACGTTCTGATCATACTAGATTTAATTCGTGAAACTCACATGATAAAACTGGGCAAAACAGTAAGAACATGATCTATACACATGTATGCAAGCATGAATGAGTTTAATTAGAGTTTGGCATGGAGATGACCTACCTTTTGAGTTGAATAAGATTCGTTCTCCAAAAAGCTCTAGTTCTGACCGCTTGGAGAAGAACGTCTAATACTCATGATCTACTAAATAGAAATTGGGCAAAATAGTTCCATAAGAAACTAGACTCATAGATCTTTACAAGGATATATGGTTTGCACAGTTTGGTCGAGGTTTTACTAACCTTTGGTGATGATCTTGAAGGGGCTACTCTGCAGGTTGCAAGGGGAGATGTGCACGAACTTGCTTCTTGCCCTTTCTTCCTCCTCAAGATCTTCAGCCATCACAACCTCCAAGCACGACCTCAGCAACCCTAGGGGTTGTCCCATGGGAGAGAGGGGGCTTATTTAAAGGGGGATGTGTCTTTAGTTGCCTAATTAGATTAAGAAACTAGTAGGTACGAATTTAGGTGTATTCTTCCTTCAATGGAGGATTTCTCTCCCCAATTCATGATGGAAAGAATATGGAAGCTTCCCTTAGGTAGTAATCACAAATTTGGGCTTGGTCTGAAGTGCAATGGAGGTCTTTTGGGTGAGAATTTACCCTATCATGGTCCATTAGTGAATATTTATGAATTTTGGGTTATTTTCTTACCATGAATTATTTTGTGGCCCAAAAGTCTTCCTTTGGTCTAATTATTTCATTAGGTTGTCAACACCCATTGTTTGAAGTCCATCCATGATTTTTAGTTTATTATTGGACTCACCTAAGTACCCGTGATAATAATTATCTGACTTATTCTCTAATTACGATAATAAGTCGCAAAACACCTTAAACTTGGCCAATCAAATTTTTCCTCGCACGAATTCCTTTGTGGGTCATTAGGGAGTATTGTTTAGAGTTGAACTATGATTTTTATGGAATTTGTTCATGTGTTTCCGTATCCGTTATGATGGTACGTATGTGTTTTCTAATTTGGGAATATTAAATTATTATTTTCAATTTATTTTTAATTTTTCAATTAATAAAATTTTTGGGGTGCTACACTACAGTTGGCTAAAGAGATAGCTCGGCGATTTGAGAGTTTCTAGGTACTCCAAATCGCTCAGGAATTGAACTCCCAAAAAAACACACTCTCTCTCCTAGCCTCATCCTCTAGCCCATCTGGCTCTTGGTCTGTCATCTTGGAGGAATTGGAGGATCCTAGCACCAACTTCACACATGTTAGTAAAATCGCAGAATCACTTGACTATTAGAGGACACCCTACATCAATTGGTTGAGAGATAGATTTGCACCATTTGATCCCCAGAAGGTGAGAGGCTTAGATATCAAGCCCGAAAGATTGTCATGTTTGACAATCAACTCTATAGGAGGTTCTTCATAGGACTACTCTTGAAGTGCATTGGCTCGCAGAAGCTAAGCAAGCTATAAAGGAAGTTCATGAAGAGATCTATGGAGCACATGAAAGGGGAAGGTCAGTAGCCAAGATTTTATTATGGCAAGGGTACTGCAACCTTCACTTCAATGTGATTGCTCGAACTACTCTTGAAAGTGCAATCACTTTCAAAGATATGACCACCTCATCCATCAGCCACAATGCACGTTGTTTTATCCTAGTTCGGCACTGAAGCTCTCCTCAGTTTTATGTCCAGTCCCCAAGAATAACTAGGATTTTACTAAACATGGGTAAAGTCCCCCTTAAGATGCTTACACACCAGTTCAACTGGTCTTCTCTTCACTACACAGAAGAGGAACATACAACATCCTGAAGCCACAAGTCTTCTCTTCTACCAAGGGGAGTAATGCTTGTACATACAAGCCTTCTCTTCAATCGAAGAGACACAACCTAAATCTCGGAAGAGATAAAGAGAGTCTCTAGACCATGCTCAAGAAATACAATGAATAGGTTTGATTTGTGACAATGTCTAAGAGGAACAAAGATTATAGGCTAGCCTACTCTTAGACAACCAACAAACTCTCTTTCAAAAAAGAGCACAATATGAACGTAGAGAAAGAGAAGAAATGGAGCGCTAGAGAGTTTTGAAAGTTGCTTTGGAGCTCAGTTGCTTCTTCACTCATGAGTTTGAAATGCTAGCATTGAAGCTTCCATGAAAAGAACCGAATCAAGAAAACTATCTAAAAAACTTCTGCTTAGAGTTCCACAGGCTTCATCTTTTATAGGCTCTATGGAAGATACCCATTTAAAGCATCCGTTGAGCCTTGTTCTACATCAGCATGCATATTTCCAAGGCATTAGTAGTGTTTAACATATGTTTCATGTGAGTACCAGATATCTACAAGTATTTAATGCACAGAGGAGGATGTTAGGAAAGAGAGATCATATGTCAAACAACACACATACCTCTTGTGTAGAAGTCCGCAATTTTGGCTGACAACCTGCTATTCCAAGTACTTAGTTCTGTCTATCAGGAAATAAAGGACCTTTAAAAAATATGCATAAGGTAAGAGTGTATAGCCTAAGTCTAAAAAGTATTACATGCTACATTTAATGTGGGAAACTTTCAGATATGTATGAGATATTGCGTGAAACACATAAACCAAATTTGAAATAAAGTAAGTTTGCGTGCCAAGGAGATTTTGTTGGATAATCGATGCAGCCATGGAGATAAGTGAATTATATTTAAAACAATCTTCAGTAATTGGTATGAATAAAGTGTTTGTACACTAATCGGAATCAGTTTAGTCATTAATTGAAAGTACAACATAACTTAAGTGTTCACTAATCAGAATGGTGGTCACCAATAAATACAACATAAGCCTTGTTAGTTAGTAATCGAAATGTCTATAATGCTAATCAGAATGAATTAGACCACTTGTTCACCATTTAGAACAACAATAACGCAAGTTGGTATGGTGTTCACCAATTGAAACATGGTGTTCACTAATCGAAAGACTACTGAACCTTTGTTTAGTAATCAGAACAATTATAACACCAATCGATATAAACTAAAAGACTTAAATAGTAATCAATATACTGTACAAGCTTTTAGTTAGTAATTAATGCAAGTGAAAGCTTTGTTAAGTAATCCATGCAAGTGTTCAGTAATCGATAAAGTATGTCACTAATCAGAACAAGTATTTCTTCTATAATTGGAATGAAACTTTTTTCACTAATCGATATAAGACTTCTTCAGTAATTGATAGAAACGCTTATTCTCTAATCAGAAGAATACTTAAACATCAATGATAGATATTTCTTGCTCATGAATCGATACACAATTTTTTCAAAAATTGATAGATCATTTTAACATCAATTGGTATGAATCTTGTTTCTATAATCGATATGGACTTAGAATATCTTATAAAATACTTTGAGACTGAGTTTTTGAGGTACTTACTTTGGAGATTCTTAAAGCGATAATTTGACCTATATTTCCTGTTGACAGACTTAATGAAAATAATATGCTAATCACATCATATCAGAGTTTTTGTTTATCACCAAAATTCACATAAATGGAGATAAAAGAGTCAACAATCTCCTCTTTTTGTGATGACAAAAACTATCTAAAATTTCACAAATAATATTCTAAAATAGATATATGCAAACATGTATATAGAGATAATATGCTTATCATGATGATTTTCTGGAATAAGTGTTGGATAATTTATCAACGATTTTTATCATAGTATTTTCTCCCCTTTTTTATCAACAACCAAAAAGATAGAATATGAAATAACTCATGAGAGAAAGATTGGAGGGGCAAAGAAGGTGCATGAAATTGGATTAGAAATAGAAATCTAGAGATAAAAGAGGTATAAATTTGTCTATGACCTCCCAGGCACGGATTTCTTCATTATGGAATAGACTGCTGCCGATCTCATACCCTGGCCCCATCTCCTATCTACGTTTGAATGTGCTTTGTTCTTTCTTCTAGGAGAAATCTCTAAAATTCAGTAGACTTCGTGCAGAATCTGTAGAATGTTGTGCTTAAAAAGCATGCAAGCCTAAGAAAGGATACCATATTTTTTGCTCAGCCAGTTCTTTCTTCAAGGCTACGTATACTTGGTATTTGCCTTCCCAAACAGAGAATTGATCATCTACAAGCTCCCCCTAAGGTACCGATCCATTTTCTTCTTCACTAACATCCTCAACCATGCCGTCAACAAAAGTATTTTCTCCAGTGGGCAATGTGGCTCCTCTTGAGCCAATGACTTCATGGGTGCTTCCTCTTCAGCCATGATTTCTACATGGACTTCCTTCTCTGCTGTTGTGCCCTCAGTTTTTTTATGCACTTGAGGAGCTGGTTGTTGCTCCCCCTGAGTTCCTGGTACTTCCTTTTCAACTTCCTTTGCTTCATTAGTTTGTTCACTGGAATGATCAATATCCATACTGATCAATATCGATTATAAAAGAGGGAGAGGTTGAGTACCAGTTGGTGATTAAAAGATGAATGCTTCTTCTGATTATTGAAGAGTGTCAAGAGGACTTCCGATTATAGAAGAAAAATAAGGGATGCATTGATCAGAGAAGAAATATGAGGAACATATAGACTACTGAAGAATCTTAAGATGTGTTCCGATTATAGAAGAAAAATGAGAGAATGTATCAATTACTAAAAAGAAATATATCAATTGAAGAAGAAAGATGGGGAATACATCGATTACTAAAAGATTTTAAGTTGTGTTCCGACTATAGAAGAGAAGCAACAAATATTCATTGATTATTAAAAGAAGTAGCAACGATTATTGAAGAAGAGTCAAGAGTCGATTCAATTTACTCTAAAATTTTGATATATTTCAGTATTGTAGATGTATCTTTTACAAATTGCACATGTCCAGTTCTCTTCTGAGAGAGGTAAATCTCTCTTCAGGTAGAGCTTTTGTGAAGATATCTACTGCCTGATTTGATGTGTCTATGAATGAGATATCTATATTATCTAGAGCCACATGATCTTTAATAAAATGGTACTTGATTTCAATATGCTTAGATGTAGAATGTTGCACTGGATTGTTGGTGAGATTTATAGCACTAGTGTTGCCGGACAACAGAGGTATTGACTTGATTTTTAGTCCATAGTCTTCAAGTTCCTGCTTGATTCATAATAATTGAGTGTAGTAGCTCTCAACAATTACATATTCAGTTTCAGCAGTTGATAGAGCCATTGAATTTTGATTTCTTGAAGACCAAGAGATTAATCATCCTGCAATAAATTGACAACCACCACTGATGCTTTTTCTATCCACTTTGCATCCAGCATAGTCAGCATCAGAGTTTCCAATTGAATCAGGTTTGCATGATCTAGGATACCATAAACCTAATTCATTTGAATGGGCTAGATATCTAAATATTTTTTAACTGAAACTAAATAAGATTCCTTAGGATCTATCTGATATCTAGCATGCGTGCACACACTGATAAGTATATCAGGTCTACTAGCGGTTAGATAAACCAGTGAGACAATCAAACCTCTATATTATTTTTGATCCACTTTCTTACCTTGAGGATCACTATCTAACCCAGTTGAGGTGCTCATTGGTGTAGATAGAGGCTTGGCATGATCAAATCCAAACTTCTTTAGTAGGTCTTTGATGTACTTGGTTTGACTGATGTGGATTCCTTCATTTGTTTGCTTGATTTGAAGTCCAAGGAAGAAATTTAATTCCCCCATCATACTCATATCAAATTTCTTCTGCATAAGTTTTTCAAAATACTATCAACATAAATTTGAACAATCAAGATGCTTTAATTATTTGATTTAACAAACAAGGTGATATCTACTTTACCTCTAATAAATCTATGTTTTAAAAGAAATAAACTTAGTCTTTCATACCAAGCTCTAGGTGCTTGTTTCAGACTATATAGCGTCCCATGCAATCTGAAAACATGATTTGAAAATTCATAGTCATCAAAACCCGGTGTTTGTTCTACATGTATTTCTTCTTTTATAAAACCATTCAGAAAGATAGATTTAACATCCATTTGAAAGAGCTTCAAATTCATTATTGATGCATATTCTAGCAAAATTCGAATAGCCTCTAATGTAGCCATGAGTGCATAGGTCTCGTCATAGTCTATGCCTTCCTCTTGAGAGTAGCCCTGAGCAACCAGTCTAGTTTTGTTTTTTATGATTACACCAGCCTCATCCATTTTATTTTTGAATAACCAATTGGTGCCAATAACTAGATGGTCTGATGGTCTACGTACAAGTGACCAAACTTAGTTTCTCTTAAACTGATTAAGTTCATCAGGCATGGCTAAAACCTAAGATTCACCAGTTAGCACTCCATTGATTGTCCTAGGCTAAATTTGAAAAACAAATACTAAATAATCATAAGGAATCACATTACCTCATGTTCTTACCCCTTGACTTGGATCACCTACGATGCTTTCTTTGGGATGGTCCTTCTGATATTTCCATTCCCTGGGAAGATCTTCATAAGATTGTTCATGTTGAAGTAGTTCTTCCAAGGGTGGATCCTCCTGATCTTCCTTGAAGGTAACATCCTTTAACTTTTCTGCTAATTCACATGTTTCTTCATCATCACGATCAACATCTTTTCTTGAGGAGGGGTTAGTTTTATCAAATAATATATGCACTATTTGTTCAATTAATAAATTTTTTCTATTAAAAAACTTTATAACCTCTAGGTTTTAAAATATAACTAAGAAATATACCTTCGTCAGATTTTACATCCAATTTACCTATGTTTGATTTGTCATTGTGGAGAATGTAGCATTTGCATCCAAATGGCTTGAGATGATTAACCTTTGGCTTCTCGTTCTTATATAATTGATATGTTGCCTTCTTCAGAATGGGCCTAATCATTGCCCGGTTAATAATGTAGAATGATTCTTGCCATATCTAATAATATTTTGTTCTTTCTCTCAGCAACTCCATTTTGTTATGATATCCTTGGTGCTGAGAAGTTGTGTTCTATCCCTTGCTCTTCACATAATCTTGATGAACAGTCCATCCCCATGTACTTTTAAATTAATTACATGCTTATTTTGGTGATAAACAAAACACTGTCAAAAATTTTTCTAACTATGTTTTATTTAGCCTTAAGCACAGGAAATACCCAAAGAAAGTCAAGCATTTGTGGTAAGTACTTACATACATTGTTTTCAGAAGAGCTATAACGATTCCTTCATTAACTGTAACGATTTCCTCACAAGTACAACGATTTACTTGTAAGATTGAATAACCTTGCTGTGTGAAACAAGTCGATGTTATAACGACTCTGTAAGTTATCGTAATGACTCCTTCAGAAGTTATAACGACTTGCTCATTATAACGACTCTGTAAGTTATCGTAACGACTCCTTCAAAAGTTATAACGACTTGCTCATTATAACGACTCTGTAAGTTATCGTAACGACTCCTTCAGAAGTTATAACGACTTGCTCATTATAACGACTCTGTAAGTTATCGTAACGACTCCTTCAGAAGTTATAACGACTTGCTCATTATAACGACTCTGTAAGTTATCGTAACGACTCCTTCAGAAGTTATAACGACTTGCTCGTCATAACAATTCTGTAAGTCATCGTAACGATTTCTTCAGAAGTTATAACGACTTGCTCGTCATAACGATTCTGTAAGTCATCGTAACGATTTCTTTAGAAAGTTATAACGACTTGCTCGTCATAACGATTCTGTAAGTCATCGTAACGATTTCTTCAGAAGTTATAACGACTTGCTCGTCATAACGATTCTGTAGTCATCGTAACGATTTCTTTAGAAAGTTATAATCTCGTCATAACGATTCTGTAAGTCATCGTAACGATTTCTTTAGAAAGTTATAACGACTTGCTCGTCATAACGATTCTGTAAGTCAACGTAACGATTCCTTTAGAAAGTTGTAACGACTTGTTTATCATAACGTTTCTATAAGTAAGCGTAACGATTCTTTTAGGAGTTATAACGACTTGGTTGTGATAACGATTTCATAAGTTATCATAACGACTTCTTCTGAGACTATAGCAATTTGTTCACAACGATTCTATCAGACTATCATAACGATTGCATAAGTCATGTTTCTATTAATTAATTGTTTATCTTGATTTAAGATACGTTGAATAGTCAAAGTTGCATCACGTCTGTTTGACTGCCATGCATTTAATAAAGACTGAACGTATCTCTGCATGGATACGGAACATATCTTCCATTCTCGTGTATTCTCTGCATGCATCTTTTAGAACGATAAACTGTTACTACTATATTTGTATCTATCTGCTCTGACGTTGATTGACATCTGGAGATAGTATAGCTGTCTACCATTAAAGCTCAACCTTGCAGAACCTTGAGGATGTACTATCCTACAACATTGGACACAGAAAGAACTACAAGCCAACTCAGAAGATCTCATCACTTTGCGTGCTCCAAAGAACAAAAGACTGTCGACAGGAAGCTTCCACAAATCCTTTAGTCTAACGTACACCAAAGCTGTGAGACAATGGTCATCTCTTCGTCCTCATTCAAATTGGAGATATAAATACAAGACGAAGTTCTGAAGACAAAACATACACACCGAAGAAGAAAGCATTATTCATATTCAAGAGAGACCAGAACTCTGTAGCTTTCAAGTCTTCAAGATCTCTAGAGCTAGAAATTCATTCCTTTCGATCTTGGCTCTTAGCTCCTTGTGCTGTGACAAGAAAAATTAAGGAAGAGCTAGATTAGTTCTGAGAGAGTGCACATTGTGTAGATCTTTGTCTCTCAGTGCTTGTAGCTTCAGATTGAGTGTTGTAAAAGCTTGATCTAGGGGCTAGTCATTTCTTTCAAGATTTTCTTGTGTTTTTCCTTTCGTGTGTGAAGGAAGACCTGGTGGTTTCTAGGGTGGTGTTTTTCCCTTCAGGAGTGAAGGAAGACCTGGTGGTACCAGGGTGTTGTGTTCCCTTCAGGAGTGAAGGAAGACCAGCTGAGCTGGGTGGTTGTTTTTGTCCATAGGGGGACTGTACCCTAGTTAGTGAAATCCTGAGGGTTGCTCAGGGACTGGACGTAGGACTCCTAAGGAGAGGAGATCCGAACCAGGATAAATCTGTGTGTTGTGTGATTGTTGTTTTTACTAACCATTACTAATCTCTTTCAAGAACTCTTTATGTTTGTTTGAGTTCAGGTTTTTATCAGATAAATTTTATTTAAAGACCCATTCACCCCCCCTCTGGGTTAGCCAACCGGGCAACAAGTGGTATCAAAGCGAGTCTCTTCGACAAAGAACAAGATCCAACGATCTGAAGAGTAAAGATCCATGGCAGCCCAAGGTCACTTCGAAGGTCAGTCTGTCAACAGACCTCCTTTGTTCGACGGTGAAGATTATACGTATTGGAAGACCAGGATGGAATACTTTCTACAAGGCCACGACTATCAAATCTGGTCGATAGTGGAAGAAGGTGATCTGGTCGTCACAAATGAGAAAGCACAATGGACAGATGAAGATAGAAAGAAAATCTCCTTGAACTGTAAAGCCAAGAGCATTCTATGTTGTGCTCTAAGCAAGAAGGAGTTCAACAGAGTCTCAGCATGCAAATCCTCCATGGAAATGTGGGAAAAGCTAAGGATTACGTATGAAGGTACAGACAAAGTAAAGGAGACAAGAATCGACATTCTTGTCACTCAGTATGAAAGATTTCAAATGCAATCAGGTGAGTCTATTACCCAAATGTTTAGTCGATTTACTGACATCACTAATGGTCTAGCCAGTCTAGGAAAGTCATATGAGGTTGCAGATATGGTAAGGAAGATTCTCAGATCCTTGCCATCTTCATGGACGCCAAAGGTCACAGCTATCGAAGAAGCTAATGACCTTAAGAGAATGTCAGTAGAAAAGCTCATCGGGTCTCTCATGGCCCATGAAATAAACATGGAAAGATTAGGAGAATCCTCCAGTAGAAAGAAGCAGTCCAATGCGCTTAAAGCTAATGGGGACTCATCTGAAGAATCCTTGGATAACAGTGAAGATAGCAAAGATAGTGATGATGAAGAAGCTATGCTGTCAAAAAGATTGCAGAGAATCTTGGCCAAGAAGAAGAAGTTCCAGTCTGGTAGGAGGTACTTCAAGAAAAACAAAGATCTCAAGAGACCAGACGGAAAAGATCAGAAGAGGAATGAGCCACTTTGCTATGAATGCAAGAAGCCTGGACATATCAAGGCAGACTGTCCAATGCTAAAGAAAAATGATCACAAGAAGAAGGACAGCTCCAAGAAGTTCAGAAGATACAAAAAGAAAGCCATGACAGCTGCATGGGAAAACAACAGCGACTCAGACAGTGAGTCAAGCTCCAGCAGTGAAGAAGAAGAAGCCAACCTGGCTTTTATGGCAAATACCGGGGATAAGGTAACTTCTGATTCCTCTTTTGATTCCTGTAATGATTCAGATTCCGATAATTTGGAAAGTGCCTTTAATGAACTTTACGATAAGTATAAAGAAGTGTCTAAACTACTTAAGGTTAGCAAGAAAAATATCACTTGTCTCGAAAATACCAACTCAGATTTAAAATCTGAAAATGAAGAACTAGAAAAACAAATAATGGAGCTTAAGAGAAGAAATGAACTATTATGTGAAAACTTAAAAGACAAGAACAAACAAATCATTAAACTAGAAAAACAGGAAAGCTCAGATGATTTAAGAAAAACGGTAAAAGAATTAAATGAAGAAAACAATACACTAGCAAGCACCTTAGAAAAGTTTACAAATGGGAAGAACTCCTTATTACTAAAGGGTGCTAGAAGATCTGGTAAGAACAAACGAGGTATAGGATACATACCTCCAGTAAATGAAGAAGAAATAGTCTATCCTGAAAAATATCCAACTCCTAAATTCACTCCAGAACAAGATGTGGCATATAAAGCTAATTTTAAGTATATAGAAAGAGTAACAATAACATCATGTTGTAGTCACTGTAATAAGCTAGGACATTTAAAATCCACCTGTCCAACAAGACATAAGAAGTGGATAATAAAAAGTAAAAATAATGATACTGACCCATCAGGACCCAAAAGAACTTGGGTACCTAAATCTTGATGTCTTTATTTCAGGTTAACCTTCGAGCATCCAAATGGTATTTGGATAGTGGGTGCTCAAGGCACATGACAGGAAACCTGAAGCTTTTCTCCCATCTCCAAGATGAAGAAGGAACAGTCACTTATGGAGATAATGGAAAAGGAACTGTAGTAGGCAGTGGATCAGTAAACAGCAAAGGAAAAACAGTCATAGAAGATGTGCTGTTAGTCAAAGGATTGAAGCACAACCTCATCAGTATAAGTCAGCTGTGTGATAGAGGACATCAAATCAAATTTCAAGAGTCAAAATGCAGCATACTAAAGGATGGAGCAGTCATCTTTGAAGCAAATAGAGAGAAGAATCTGTACGTGCTCTACCTTGAAGAACTCAAAGAGCAAAATGTATGTCTGGTAGCCAGCAAAGACAAATCAACTGATCTGTGGCACAGAAGGCTAGGCCACTGCAGCTTGGATGGCTTGAGCAAGCTCAGAAAGAGGAATCTTGTGGAAGGTCTACCGAAAATCAATGGTAAATTAGAAAGTGTTTGCAGACCTTGTGCTAAGGGAAAGCACACAAAGAGTTCCTTCAAGTCAAAGACGGTGGTGACCACCTCAAAACCCTTAGAGCTCCTACATATGGATCTATTTGGGCCAATGAGAACTACCAGTCTTGGAGGAAAGAATTTCGGATTTGTTATAGTAGATGACTACTCAAGATTCACATGGGTATCTTTCTTAGAACATAAAGATGATACTTTTGATAATTTTGTCTGTTTCAGCAGGAAAGTCCAGAAAGATCAGAAGTTCAGTATAGTATCCATTCGATCTGATCATGGTGGTGAGTTCCAAAATGAAAAGTTTGCTAGATTCTGTGATGATCAAGGAATTCAGCACAATTTCTCAGCACCAAGGACACCACAGCAAAATGGTATAGCTGAACGGAAGAACCAAACTCTCTTGGATATGGCAAGAACCATGCTTTGTGAATATGAGTTACCAAGATATTTCTGTGCAGAAGCAGTCAACACAGCCAGCTATATTGTCAACAGAGTCATGATCAGGCCAATCCTGAAGAAGACTGCATATGAGCTGTTTAAAGGGAAGAAGCCAAAGATCAGCCATTTCAGAACCTTTGGATGTCCTTGCTTTATACACAACAACGGAAAAAGGGATATTGGTAAGTTGGATGCCAAATCAGATGAAGGCATCTTCATGGGATACACTTCTAAACCCAAAGGCTATAGAGTGTTTAATAAACGTACCTTATTGATTGAACAGTCTGTACACATTATTTTTGATGAAACTAACCCTTCCTTGAGGAAGGAAGTAGAAAGTGATAATGATGATGCAGATGAACTGTCCAATAAACTGAAAGACACATCACTTGAAGACAAGGATGATCCGCCTCTGGAAGAATTGCAACAAGAAGAAATTTCTCATGAAACTCTTCCAAAGGAATGGAGATACAAGAAAGATCATCCACCTGAAAACATCATTGGTGATCCATCTGTAGGGGTAAGAACAAGAGGTAACGTGATTCCTTGTGATTACCTTGCTTTTGTATCTCAAATAGAGCCTAAGACAGTCAATGAAGCCTTAACTGATGAATCTTGGATAATAGCAATGCAAGATGAATTAAATCAATTCAAGAGAAACCAAGTATGGTCACTTATTCCTAGACCATCAGACCATCTTGTGATCGGCACCAAATGGGTGTTCAGAAACAAATTGGATGAATCTGGTGTAATTCTAAGAAACAAGGCCAGACTGGTGGCTCAAGGCTATTGTCAAGAGGAAGGCATAGATTTTGATGAAACCTATGCACCAGTGGCTAGACTTGAGGCTATTAGAATTTTACTTGCTTATGCATCTGCATTAGATCTAAAGTTATTTCAAATGGATGTTAAATCTGCCTTTCTAAATGGTTTTATTAAAGAAGAAGTTTATGTGGAACAACCGCCGGGTTTTGATGATACAGACTTTCCGAATCATGTTTTTAAATTGCATAAGGCTTTATATGGTTTAAAACAAGCACCTAGAGCCTGGTATGAAAGACTTAGTTCTTTTCTCCTAAAACATGGTTTCAGTAGAGGTCAAGTAGATAGCACTCTTTTTATAAAAACAAAAGTCAAAAATATACTGTTGGTTCAAATTTATGTGGATGACATCATCTTTGGATCTACTGATGAATCCTTGTGCAAGTATTTTGAAAAGCTAATGCAGGGAGAATTTGAGATGAGTATGATGGGAGAGCTTAACTACTTCCTTGGACTTCAAATCAAACAAGGAAAGGAAGGAACTCACATCTGTCAAGCAAAGTACACCAGAGAACTGCTAAAGAAATTTGGATTTGAAAACACCAAGCCACTGTCAACACCAATGGGTACATCAACTAGGATGGACAGTGACAAGGATGGTAAGAAGGTAGATCAAAAGATCTACAGAGGTATGATAGGTTCATTACTTTATCTAACCGCAAGTAGACCTGATATATTATTTAGTGTATGCATGTGTGCTAGATATCAAGCCGACCCTAGAGAGTCACATTTAATTTCTGTGAAAAGAATTTTTAGATACTTAGCCAGGACTCATGATCTAGGACTATGGTATCCAAACTCTTGTGATGTAAATTTAGTAGGATATTCTGATGCTGACTATGCTGAATGCAAGGTAGATAGAAAAAGCACCAGTGGTTGCTGTCAATTTCTTGCAGGGTGTTTAATCTCATGGTCCTCAAGGAAACAAAATTCAGTAGCACTATCTACAGCTGAAGCCGAGTACGTAGCTGCTGGAAGTTGCTGTACACAACTCTTATGGATAAAGCAACAGCTTGAGGATTTTGTACTCAAAATCAAGACAATTCCACTGCTATGTGACAACACCAGTGCTATCAACCTCACCAAAAATCCAATTCAGCACTCCAGGACCAAACACATTGAGGTCAGATACCATTTTATTCGTGATCATGTAGCTAATGGCAATATTGAAATATCGTTTATTGATACAAACAATCAGTTAGCAGATATTTTCACAAAGGCCTTACCTGAAGAGAGATTTACATCTCTTAGAAGGGAGTTAGGCATGTGTATTTTGTGAAAAGATCTTCATTTAAAGCTGGTATAAAAATTCTCAGAATTTAAGTAGGTTTTCTCTCTCTCCTTTTACGGCAAAATCAATTCAAAATTCTCAGTTTAAGCGTTTCCGTCCGATAAGTCATAGTCTTTCGAGGCGGTCAACCTCGTTTGTCGTTTTCTGACGCCTCACCTTTTTGGAGCTTTTATCTTCTTTAAATCAATGCGTTAACGATTCCCCTTCCTCGTTCACCTTTTTCCCTCTTTCGTCCCGACGCATGAGCCGATGCCCTAGCGACTCTTGCCTCTATCCTCTGCAAATTTGAAGCTTCCATCTCCTTCCCGCGAAATCGTTTGAGGGTTTCTTCTCGTCACCCTTCTCTTCAATCTTTCAAACCTTCTCCCACCTGAATCCATGGCCGCACCAGCTATTGCCGGCAGTGTGGGTGGCTACAGCGCCGAATACCTCACCCCAGCACAGCAGGAGTGTTTCACCTTTGTGAAGACGAAGCTCTGTGGTCACAAGGAAGTAGATATTGAAGATCTGCAGAAGAATGGAATGAGTAGCATTGTTGAGAAGATCAACCAGATGAAATGGAAAGGACTTACCACTTGCTCAGAGGTAAGTTATCCGGACTTGGTAAAGGCGTTCTTTGTGTGCTTAAGAACAGAAGAAGATGGGGCCCTCGTTTCTTCGATCAAGGGCACCCTAATCAGAATCGACCAGGAACTGCTTAGGATGCTGTTTGGAGTAAGCACATCCGGTTTCAGTGGGATTCACTCAGTAGAAACCCAAGAAAAGGGTTTGGGGATTGTTGGGCCGGGGTTCAAGATGAGGGATGGCAAGCTAGATATCAATCAATTAAGTGCCTTCAATCGCCTCCTTCACTTCATTGTATGTCAGATTTTGGTTCCCCGTAGTGCAACCTTCTCCTCTTGCACTAAGGCTGACTCCGACCTAATGTTCTGGGCCATTAAAAATAAGGAAATCAATATGGCCGCAGTGATGATAGAGAGAATGAAATATGCCAGGGAACAGATTTGGGACACTAAAAGCAAGTTGAATGTGTAACGTCGCGCATTTTTCGGATCCTCGTGGATCCATGTTTAGCGGGTTTGGTGGCCAATGTGAGGCCCATTAGTGTTGTGTGTTTCTTGCTAGATCCTTACCGGGTTTGGTTTGGATCCGCATTGGTGTTCAGCTTGTTGGACACAGTGTGTTGGCGTCCAGGTGGGTGACGTCGACTGTGTGTTGGCGGCAGTGGTGTGCCGTTAACATGGTGTTAATGTCCATCGATGAGGACGTTGACTGTTGAACTTGGCGTCAGGCTTTGTGGACGTCTAGTTGTGGCGGTCTGGTTAAATGGCCAAAGGGTTGACGTTAACCTGGCATGCCTGTGTTTTTATGGCAGACCCGAGCTCTGTTCTTTCCCCTCTCTCTCCCTTCCTCTTCCCCCACCTTCACCCTTGAGCTTCTTCGCGAGTTCTGACGGTCGGCGGGAGCTCGTGGGAAGGCCGTGGTGCGCGTGGCAGCGGCAGATCGGGCGGGGAATGACGGATTGGAGCGCGGTGTTCGTGGGACGTTTATCGGGTTTCGGCGTGATTCAAGGTTCTTCGGGAGTTTAATTGCGTTTCTGAGGTAGGGGTCGAGCCCTGTTAGCTTGTTAGAAACATTAAAATACGACTTAATCACTTGAACCAGCATTTTTATTGTATTTTCGGATCAAGTCGTATCATGCGGGGTTAAAGGGTGGTTTGATGAATTTAATGTGTAAAGCATGTTGTGATGGGTTGTTCCGGGTTCTAGTATGTTAAAGGAACCATTTTTATATGTTTTTCTGTAGTTTAAATGGTTGGAAAACCTGTAGAGCTGGATTAGGGTTTCTGCAGGGTTTTAGGCCGGAGAACTTGGCGTCAAGATCGCTTGCCGCCAAGATCACCAGCCGGGAGATAAACGGCTAGATCGTTTGCCGTTTACTTCTTGTAAGCGGCAGTCGATGTTGCCGCCAACCTGTGCATGTATCCATGCAGTGTTGTTTACGTAGTTTTCCTGGTTATGAATATTGTGTAATTGTGTGTGCATGGCGATGACCGGTGTGAGCCAGTGCACTTGTTATGCTCTTGGAGCATACTGCTCATGTAATGGGCATGTTTTACGTAAATGATATGTGATGTACGTAATCGCTTTCCGTGGTATGTGTGGTGCGTTGGCACCCGTGGCACTCTTGGAGTGCGTGGTCCATGTGTTGGACATGTGGTTTACGTGGAAGACGTGTGGTACACCATCCAGGGTGTAATATACACGTATTGTCTACGTGGTTTGAGTGTGTGTTTACTACACACTTTGTAGTAATATAATTCTGGTGATTTATCGTAGTAACTGGGCAGTGAGGTTCTTGTGTGAGCCTAGCCATGATTTTGTGGTGTTTGGGCAGTGAAGGTCCATACTGACCTAGCCCTGGTTCGTTGTTGTCTTTCGAATAATACTATATTGATTTATGTATTAAGTGGTGTTTGTTGCCACGAAGGTCATGAAGTGACCAATGATAGGCAAGTTTGTGGTTTAGTTATGTGTTGGTGTGGGATAGCTTTGGGGTCACATGGTGACCGATGTTAAGCTAATCCTAACACTTGTATATTGTGAATTATAAGAAAAGGTTATATGTGTAAGTATCGTGGTTTGTGCTAGCCGAGTGTGGTGGTCCGGCGCCTATTCCGGAATGCCTCTCTAGTCGGGTACCCCAGGTTCTTTGTGAGCCAGGCACGTGTGTTTGTTGTGCTCGGGGTTTTGTCCCGGTACTTGTGTTGTACCGTTGAGGTCTGTGTCGTCTTCCTGGACACCCTCACTCCTGAGTTTGAGTTGTACGTCCGGCTGAGGGAAAGACGGCAGTAGGGCAGCGGCTTGTGTTGTGGGTGTGTAGTCGCTTGTAGTGCGCTCGTAGTTGGGGGTACGGACACCAGTAGTCGACACTGGTCCCCAGCTAGTCCTGTTTTCCAGTGCCTCACTTTAGAGTGCTCCGGCCAGAGACTCTAGAGGTGCCAGGCATGGGCCTGCAGTTGTGTGTCTGCAGGTGTGGTGTTGGTTGGTCTCCACAGTTGTTTGACTTCTTTCTTGTGGAGCGGCAGTTGGACCTTTCGTCCGTGACTGCGAGGCTGAGAGGTTGTTCTTGTGTTGTGTTGTCCGGGTTGGATATTGGCCTGATCAGCCAGTAGTTCGTTCCCGTGTGGTGGCGCTATTCTTTCTGACTCGTGCTTTGCCAATGACTGTGGTTTGTGAGTTTGTGACTCGTGGTCGAGGTTTGACCTTTTCGAGGTGTGCCCTGGTGTTGGCACAGCTGTGACTGAGTTGTGGTTTGTGTGACTCGTCGATTAAGGTTTCACTTGTAATGTTGTGTCTAAGTGAGGGCACAATATAATCGTGGTTCAGTGTGGTGTTTATCACCTACTTGTACCCTTGTTCGGATGTTCGTGTTGTGGTACCTCAGAGTAGCAGGTACTTGTTCCCTTCGTGGGTTACTTTATAGTTTTGTGGTGGTGCATTATGTACTAACCTTTCCGGGTACTTGTGTGTTGTGGAGGTCTTGTGGTTTGACCTGCCACTTATTGTATCCTAACTGTTTTAGGTAGATCTTTGTTTATAATTTATTGTGGATTAGTTTGTGAATATTAATTATGTTACCTTTGTGGGTAATTTGCCGATGAGGCTTATGGCCTAGGCATATTGTGGTTTAGTTGAGCTATGTTCCGTGGAGGCCGTGTGAGACCTTCCACTTGATAAGTTTTACTCTTATCAAGTATGAATCCAATTATAGTTTTAGTGTGTTATGGATTGGCTTCGTGGTAGCCAGTTCCGTTACCTTGTGTGTAGTTTCCGCTGTAGTGTGGTTTGGAGTATAAAGGACCAACTCTTTGTTAGCAGTCCTATTACTCAAGTGTTTGAGGTTCGCCTGTGAAGCTTGTAGCCTGGGCAGTGACTTGCCTGTGTGGCTTATAGTTTAGGCAACCCGTTGTTGTAACAGTGTGCCAGTGAGACTGTGGTTTAGGCACTTTGGTTGTTGGGCTGACTAATGATTTTATGTTAGTCCTGTAGTCCTACTTTTCTTCTGAGGACGTTATGTTTATTATCATAAGTATGTTTAATTGTTATTTATTATCATGATGTGAGCATGAAATGGTTTGGCTATTATTGTTGCCAGTGAGACCCATTGGGGTCGAGGTGTCTGTGGTTACTGTGTTGTTTTGGGTAGCCCCTACTGAGCCAGTGACTTGTTGAGGCTCACTCCCCTACAGTTCTTTTCAGGGCTTGCTGTGTGTTTGGCTTGCAGCGGTATTGTGACAGACTTGTACCACCAGCAGTAGTTGTGTAGTAGTTAGTTTTGTGTGAGCTTGTGCTCCCTCGGGGTATGCCCCAGGTAGTTGTACTCTTTTAATTGGACATGTATTAATGTAATGGGACAGTTGTACAAATTTGTGAACAGATATGAGCACATGTACTTTCTTGTGTCTTATATTCTTGTGGTTTGTCTTTTTATACTCTTACTGGACACGTGTGTGAGATATCCCTTGCGACACTTCGGTGCGTTCGCGGGAGGCGGATCTGGATATGGAGCCTTAATGGGCATAAATACCCCGGTCCGTTACAAGTTGGTATCAGAGCAATGTCCAGTTAGAATATGAAAAGATATTGAAAGTATAATGTCCCAATACATGGATTAATGTCCACTGCTGGTAGTAAGTCTGCGGTTTTGTGTAATATGAAGTAGTTTTTTTTACGTTTGCTTTTGGCACGTAAACCGTGAGTTTTTGTTTGTTAGATTGGTAATTGTCAGCAGCTGTTGTGCCATAATGTGAATAGTGGCATAAGTTGTGTGGTAGTATCCTGGCACTAGTGCAATTAAAGCAGTTAAAGTATAGTATTTAAAAATCTTCAGTTGCAGAGATTAGAGGAGAAAGGTAAAGTAGTGCTTTGAGAAGGATATACCCGTTATATGTTAATAAAGTGCAAAATTAGCAGAGATAAGTATAGAGTATTTCTGTGATAGATCAGTTTGGTTGTTAAAGATTTGTAGCTAAAGGAATTGAAAAGATTAGCAAGTTTGGATATGGAATTCAGTAAGTAAGTTATAATGAGATAGAAAGTTGGCAGAGACAGATGTATGGTAACAAGGTGATAAGGATCAGGTCAGTGTGTGTGTGATAAGTTGCAGTTGAGAACCTCAGTAAATGTATTGTGGCAATTAGAGATCTGAGACAGATGATATTAAGAAACAATGTGTATAAGAATGTAATTAGTGTTATGAAGAGTTTGATATGATCAAGAAAGGCAGACCAGCTTTAAAAGAGGTATCAGTACATAAAAGAGCAATGAATTATGGCAGATAGATTAAATATGCCCGAGATCAGAAATTTGAGAAAAGTGTTGTTATGAATAATGATGGTAACAGGAAGTGTGATATGAAGATTTGTATAAATATGTATAGAAAAGATCAGTCGAATAAAGAAAGAGAGAAAAGAAGGATTAATGTGCAATAAGAATTTGTGAAAATTGCACAAGAGGAATATTTAGTTGACGATTGGCAGTTTAAATAAAGAAAAGATATGGATTAGAGAAAGGAAGAATTTAGCAAATGATGAAGTGAATAAAGTCAGATGAGTCAGGAAATGTCAGTTAGAGTTTGCATATTGATGCAAAGAAATGACAAGAAATAATTTAATTGAGCAGAAAGAAATTGTTATTAAGATATTTCATAGTATAATGCTGGAGCAGATTGATTAAGAATATTTGGAAAGGTTATGCAATAGAATTATGGGAATTAGCCAGAGAATGTCAGTAAAGCAAGAAAGATATATGAAAAGCGCAATATGTCAATAGTGGTTTGGCAGATCAGAAATTGCAGTAATTTCTTCAGCATGAATTAATGGAATAAGATGATTTGAGAAGCAGATGAAGCCAGAAAAAAGTAATTGAAAGCAATACTGTGAGCAGAAATTGTGGAATATTTTGCAAAAGTGTTCAGTGTGATCAGAGTAGCGCAGCGGAAGTGGAAGCAAAGAAAGATTTAATATTCACAGATTGTTTCAAGTTTGCTGGGATAAAGAGAAAGTGTAAAGTTTTGTGCAGCGGAATAAAGAAATAGAGTTTATTATGGTTTTTAATCAGAGATCGGCTTTAAGTGGTATGAGCAGAATAATATGAAAGTACAGGAAATTCAAAGATAGTGATTGGTTTTCTTTGAAGAAGTGTCAGTTGTGAATATAAATGCAGATGAGGCAGGATAACAGTAAGCAGTGGTAAATGGAAAAAGAAAATGGTAGTATGAAAGAATACTACAGTGTAAGATATTTGAGAAAGATAAAGCGGTCTCGAAAGAAATGTTGCAAACACAGCCCAGGAATTGTGGAAGCAGGTTCGGTCCAAGGAGATAAAGCGCTATTGGCAAGGTAGGATCGCCTACGGTTGAAAGCTAAAGAAAGGCAATGGAATTGACAGAACAGAGTAATTGTGAGATGAATTGAAAGGCTGAAGCAGAGAAAGAGTATCCTACTTGTTCTGTGTTCGGCTTTATTTGTTTTTAGGTGATAATTTGGTTTATTGTGATTTGTTTTATATGTCGAGGACGACATTTGTTTTTAGGTGATAATAATGTAACGTCGCGCGTTTTTCGGATCCTCGTGGATCCATGTTTAGCGGGTTTGGTGGCCAATGTGAGGCCCATTAGTGTTGTGTGTTTCTTGCTAGATCCTTACCGGGTTTGGTTTGGATCCGCGTTGGTGTTCAGCTTGTTGGACACAGTGTGTTGGCGTCCAGGTGGGTGACGTCGACTGTGTGTTGGCGGCAGTGGTGTGCCGTTAACATGGTGTTAACGTCCATCGATGAGGACGTTGACTGTTGAACTTGGCGTCAGGCTTTGTGGACGTCTAGTTGTGGCGGTCTGGTTAAACGGCCAAAGGGTTGACGTTAACCTGGCATGCCTGTGTTTTTATGGCAGACCCGAGCTCTGTTCTTTCCCCTCTCTCTCCCTTCCTCTTCCCCCACCTTCACCCTTGAGCTTCTTCGCGAGTTCTAACGGTCGGCGGGAGCTCGTGGGAAGGCCGTGGTGCGCGTGGCAGCGGCAGATCGGGCGGGGAATGACGGATTGGAGCGCGGTGTTCGTGGGACGTTTATCGGGTTTCGGCGTGATTCAAGGTTCTTCGGGAGTTTAATTGCGTTTCTGAGGTAGGGGTCGAGCCCTGTTAGCTTGTTAGAAACATTAAAATACGACTTAATCACTTGAACCAGCATTTTTATTGTATTTTCGGATCAAGTCGTATCATGCGGGGTTAAAGGGTGGTTTGATGAATTTAATGTGTAAAGCATGTTGTGATGGGTTGTTCCGGGTTCTAGTATGTTAAAGGAACCATTTTTATATGTTTTTCTGTAGTTTAAATGGTTGGAAAACCTGTAGAGCTGGATTAGGGTTTCTGCAGGGTTTTAGGCCGGAGAACTTGGCGTCAAGATCGCTTGCCGCCAAGATCACCAGCCGGGAGATAAACGGCTAGATCGTTTGCCGTTTACTTCTTGTAAGCGGCAGTCGATGTTGCCGCCAACCTGTGCATGTATCCATGCAGTGTTGTTTACGTAGTTTTCCTGGTTATGAATATTGTGTAATTGTGTGTGCATGGCGATGACCGGTGTGAGCCAGTGCACTTGTTATGCTCTTGGAGCATACTGCTCATGTAATGGGCATGTTTTACGTAAATGATATGTGATGTACGTAATCGCTTTCCGTGGTATGTGTGGTGCGTTGGCACCCGTGGCACTCTTGGAGTGCGTGGTCCATGTGTTGGACATGTGGTTTACGTGGAAGACGTGTGGTACACCATCCAGGGTGTAATATACACGTATTGTCTACGTGGTTTGAGTGTGTGTTTACTACACACTTTGTAGTAATATAATTCTGGTGATTTATCGTAGTAACTGGGCAGTGAGGTTCTTGTGTGAGCCTAGCCATGATTTTGTGGTGTTTGGGCAGTGAAGGTCCATACTGACCTAGCCCTGGTTCGTTGTTGTCTTTCGAATAATACTATATTGATTTATGTATTAAGTGGTGTTTGTTGCCACGAAGGTCATGAAGTGACCAATGATAGGCAAGTTTGTGGTTTAGTTATGTGTTGGTGTGGGATAGCTTTGGGGTCACATGGTGACCGATGTTAAGCTAATCCTAACACTTGTATATTGTGAATTATAAGAAAAGGTTATATGTGTAAGTATCGTGGTTTGTGCTAGCCGAGTGTGGTGGTCCGGCGCCTATTCCGGAATGCCTCTCTAGTCGGGTACCCCAGGTTCTTTGTGAGCCAGGCACGTGTGTTTGTTGTGCTCGGGGTTTTGTCCCGGTACTTGTGTTGTACCGTTGAGGTCTGTGTCGTCTTCCTGGACACCCTCACTCCTGAGTTTGAGTTGTACGTCCGGCTGAGGGAAAGACGGCAGTAGGGCAGCGGCTTGTGTTGTGGGTGTGTAGTCGCTTGTAGCGCGCTCGTAGTTGGGGGTACGGACACCAGTAGTCGACACTGGTCCCCAGCTAGTCCTGTTTTCCAGTGCCTCACTTTAGAGTGCTCCGGCCAGAGACTCTAGAGGTGCCAGGCATGGGCCTGCAGTTGTGTGTCTGCAGGTGTGGTGTTGGTTGGTCTCCACAGTTGTTTGACTTCTTTCTTGTGGAGCGGCAGTTGGACCTTTCGTCCGTGACTGCGAGGCTGAGAGGTTGTTCTTGTGTTGTGTTGTCCGGGTTGGATATTGGCCTGATCAGCCAGTAGTCCGTTCCCGTGTGGTGGCGCTGTTCTTTCTGACTCGTGCTTTGCCAATGACTGTGGTTTGTGAGTTTGTGACTCGTGGTCGAGGTTTGACCTTTTCGAGGTGTGCCTTGGTGTTGGCACAGCTGTGACTGAGTTGTGGTTTGTGTGACTCGTCGATTAAAATTTCACTTGTAATGTTGTGTCTAAGTGAGGGCACAATATAATCGTAGTTCAGTGTGGTGTTTATCACCTACTTGTACCCTTGTTCGGATGTTCGTGTTGTGGTACCTCAGAGTAGCAGGTACTTGTTCCCTTCGTGGGTTACTTTATAGTTTTGTGGTGGTGCATTATGTACTAACCTTTCCGGGTACTTGTGTGTTGTGGAGGTCTTGTGGTTTGACCTGCCACTTATTGTATCCTAACTGTTTTAGGTAGATCTTTGTTTATAATTTATTGTGGATTAGTTTGTGAATATTAATTATGTTACCTTTGTGGGTAATTTACCAATGAGGCTTATGGCCTAGGCATATTGTGGTTTAGTTGAGCTATGTTCCGTGGAGGCCGTGTGAGACCTTCCACTTGATAAGTTTTACTCTTATCAAGTATGAATCCAATTATAGTTTTAGTGTGTTATGGATTGGCTTCGTGGTAGCCAGTTCCGTTACCTTGTGTGTAGTTTCCGCTGTAGTGTGGTTTGGAGTATAAAGGACCAACTCTTTGTTAGCAGTCCTATTACTCAAGTGTTTGAGGTTCGCCTGTGAAGCTTGTAGCCTGGGCAGTGACTTGCCTGTGTGGCTTATAGTTTAGGCAAGCCCGTTGTTGTAACAGTGTGCCAGTGAGACTGTGGTTTAGGCACTTTGGTTGTTGGGCTGACTAATGATTTTATATTAGTCCTGTAGTCCTACTTTTCTTCTGAGGACGTTATGTTTATTATCATAAGTATGTTTAATTGTTATTTATTATCATGATGTGAGCATGAAATGGTTTGGCTATTATTGTTGCCAGTGAGACCCATTGGGGTCGAGGTGTCTGTGGTTACTGTGTTGTTTTGGGTAGCCCCTACTGAGCCAGTGACTTGTTGAGGCTCACTCCCCTACAGTTCTTTTCAGGGCTTGCTGTGTGTTTGGCTTGCAGCGGTATTGTGACAGACTTGTACCACCAGCAGTAGTTGTGTAGTAGTTAGTTTTGTGTGAGCTTGTGCTCCCTCGGGGTATGCCCCAGGTAGTTGTACTCTTTTAATTGGACATGTATTAATGTAATGGGACAGTTGTACAAATTTGTGAACAGATATGAGCACATGTACTTTCTTGTGTCTTATATTCTTGTGGTTTGTCTTTTTATACTCTTACTGGACACGTGTGTGAGATATCCCTTGCGACACTTCGGTGCGTTCGCGGGAGGCGGATCTGGATATGGAGCCTTAATGGGCATAAATACCCCGGTCCGTTACAGAATGTGTCCCTGCCCTATGCCCATTTACTTACCAGGATCTTCAGACACTTCGGTGTAGATGTCTCAGGGGCAGTTGTAGAGAAGATGGGCCAAGCTATCAGGTCCAGAAATCTAAAGAAGAGTGGCTTTTCAGTAGTCAATGGGGTCTGGTCCAAGGCCTCAGTTGCAGAAGGTGAAGCACTCATTGGTGAGCCTTCAGTTGCTCAATCTCAGCTGGAAGCAGCTGATGTGATGCCCGAATTGCCACTGGAATCAGGTTCTGTTCCAGTCCTTGTAGAAGCAGAGCAGGAAGGGCCATCTATGGCTAGAAATCAATCAGAGGCAGCAACAGCAGTAAGGGAAGAAGAAGAAAGGCCAGCAGCAGCAAATCCAGAATTTCCTGAAGTGCCAGTTGTACTTCTTGCTGAAAGGAGAATTGAGGATATTCTCCTAGAGGACATCTTGCCTGTTGTAGAGGAGACTGTGGCATCAAGCCACATTATTGAAGAAGGCCCAGTGGAAGAAGAGCAGCAAAATCCTCAGGATGACTCTATGGAAATGGATGCTCCCTGTCAGGGGGAGACTGGTGCAGTTGCAGAAGATGCTCCACTTGAGGGGGAGCAATCCCAAGAGAAACCAGCTGATGCACCACCAGCCACCAGAGATCAGGAGGAAGTACAGAGAGATTCTGCAAATTTGGATCTCAGAGAAGGGGAGACAGCTAGTTCATCAAGTTCTGATGAGGATAATGATCCACCTCCTCCAGCTACAAAGGGCAAAGAGAAAGTTATAGCTCCTGCAGTACCCCTTTTAGCTGACACACCATTTGAAAGACAGGTCAAGCAAAAAATTGTCATCAATTTAAAACCTATTATTGAGAGGTTGGATATTCAGGGTGAGCTGCTTTGTACACTTCAGTCTGATGTGAATTCCATTTTTCTGAGCCAAGCTTCAGCCCGCAAGGAACTTGTTCAGATTCGCACTGCCATGACATGGTTCCATCAAGAAATGGGGACCATGAAGAATTTGTTATCTGACATCCTTCAGGCAGTTGGAGCTCAAGCTCCTCCTCCTCCAGCAGCTCAGGAACCTAACTCAAGTGTACCTGAGCCCTCCGGGCAAACAACAGCAGCCCCAGCAGAAGGTAGCAGCCGCATCATCATCAGAAGGAACAGCAACCCCAGCAGATGAAGCCGAGGCAGCAGCAGAGGCCGATCCATCACGGCCATCAGGGCCAGCTGAAGAGTCAGGGCCATCAGGGCCAGTTGTGTTGGAATCAGGGCCACCAGGGCCGGCAGTGTTGGTTCCTTTGCCTCCCTTGCCTGAAGAAGTGGTTTCAGATCCTCCACCCATTGCTCCCACTTCTACCAACACTCCCATTCCTCCTTCTCCACCCACTAACTTCACAGCTCCACCTGCTCCACCTCACTTCAAAAGGCCTAGATCCAGGCCCATTTCTTCTCCCACACCTTTCCCTCCTCATCCTACCTCATCCTCTCCTGTTTCTTCCACTTCTCATCTTTCTTCTTCTCAAAATCTCGAGGCCCCTCCAGCATCCTCAGCTGGAGCCTCATCCTCTTCTGGTACATCTTCATCTCCAAAAGTAGGATTTCTCAATTCTGATGCATTTCTCTACCCCCCTGCACCTCCCTCCTTTATCACTATTATTCCTAAGAATGCCCAAATCGACTCTCCCTTTCTTGATAAAATTAAGGATGAGTTTGAAGAGGTTATCCTTAGGTCTGTGCTAAAGGTAGGAGACCACCTTTCCAAGACAGACTCTTCCAGTACTGTCTCAAAGAAACGCAAACTTTCTTCCTCCAACACTCCTCTTTACCCACCTTTGTGGTTTTCTCTTACAGTGACCAACAAGCATACCTCACTGTACAAAGAATACCTACAAAAGGTTGTTTTTGCCACTCTTTACAATCTTCCTTTTCTTAACCTCTCTGACCATCTAGACGTAATTCTTCCCTATACTCCTCTGTCTAAAGCCGAAAAATCCAAAATCTTCTCCTCAGCCCACTCCAAAACTGAGGAGCAATGGGCTAGATCTCATAAAGATTTGTACAATCGCTTTCTTCAGGCTAAGGCAGCAAGGTTTCCTCCCAGGGATCACTCCTTAACCCTTTCTGAGTGGTTCAAGTTTCACCACCAGAACACCTGGGCCCCTGCCATTCAGAAGCTAATCAAGCTGATCAGGCATTTCCAAATGTTCAACAACTACAGGTATCTCAACAGATTACCTGAAGTTCAGCTTAGCCAGTTCAAGAGAGCCATCAAGGTCCTTATCCACTCTGAGCAGTCTGAGGAAATAAGAGTAGATTTTGCAACTCTTCATTTACCTGAAGACATTCTCCTGCCTCAGATTCATTTCCTGATCATGGAGTCTTCGATTGGTTCAATCATCTTTGAGCGTTTTCCAGAGTCATGGGCAGAATCAAGATTCAGAAAGGCCTCCAAGTTGGTTTTCCTAGATTTCTATTCCGGGAATATCATAGAGGGTTTGTCAAATCTAATGTTCTTGCCCCTCTACTCTCAGAATGTGAAAGGCTGAATGCCTCCGAATGGTCCAAGCTTTACTCTCTGTCAGCTCAACAGCTAGCTCATCTGAATGCTGCTCAAGCCAGGGAAGGAAAAGCTCCTGTCTCTCCTGCCACTTTCTTGGACATGAACTCCATCCATCTGGTCCTTGATCCCTACAAAATTTGGGCTGAAAGGTACAAGGTGTTTCTAGCTCTACGCCATGAACTCAAGGAGAAACAGATTTTCTATCCTGTCACCATGGATCAATTCCTTGCCTGTGCAAGCTTTGGTACAACTCTCCTCATCCGCTCCTCCATGGATCCAGATGATTATGACCAGTTTCTTACCAAGCAGCGCAGCATCTATCTCTCCAAGATGGCTTCAACCATGGGACCAACCTTCTTCATTGAGAGTGGTGCCTTTAGTTAATTTTTATGCGTCAGGAAGAGCAGGCCTGGGAAGCTATTTCTCATTATGCCTCCCTTCTCTCTCCTGCTTATTATTTGCCTGTACCTCCACAAGCTTAATGAATGGGTTGTGCTCTTTCTCCTCATTGTCTCTTATTCTTTGTCTCTTTCCTATTACTTTTTGCTTAATGACAAAAAGGGGGAGAATGTTTACCTACATTTGTCTAATACATTCTTGAATCATGCTTGAAGTACTTTTATTCCTGTTTACGGTTAAGTACTACTTAAATGTTGATCATAGTTTTGTCATCACCAAAAAGGGGGAGATTGATGAACAGTCCATCCCCATGTACTTTTAAATTAATTACATGCTTATTTTGGTGATAAACAAAACACTGTCAAAAGTTTTTCTAACTATGTTTTATTTAGCCTTAAGCACAGGAAATACCCAAAGAAAGTCAAGCATTTGTGGTAAGTACTTACATACATTGTTTTCAGAAGAGCTATAACGATTCCTTCATTAACTGTAACGATTTCCTCACAAGTACAACGATTTACTTATAAGATTGAATAACCTTGCTGTGTCAAACAAGTCGATGTTATAACGACTCTGTAAGTTATCGTAACGACTCCTTCAGAAGTTATAACGACTTGCTCATTATAACGACTCTGTAAGTTATCGTAACGACTCCTTCAGAAGTTATAACGACTTGCTCATTATAACGACTCTGTAAGTTATCGTAACGACTCCTTCAGAAGTTATAACGACTTGCTCATTATAACGACTCTGTAAGTTATCGTAACGACTCCTTCAGAAGTTATAACGACTTGCTCATTATAACGACTCTGTAAGTTATCGTAACGACTCCTTCAGAAGTTATAACGACTTGCTCGTCATAACGATTCTGTAAGTCATCGTAACGATTTCTTCAGAAGTTATAACGACTTGCTCGTCATAACGATTCTGTAAGTCATCGTAACGATTTCTTTAGAAAGTTATAACAATTGCTCGTCATAACGATTCTGTAAGTCATCGTAACGATTTCTTCAGAAGTTATAACGACTTGCTCGTCATAACGATTCTGTAGGTCATCGTAACGATTTCTTTAGAAAGTTATAACGACTTGCTCGTCATAACGATTCTGTAAGTCATCGTAACGATTTCTTTAGAAAGTTATAACGACTTGCTCGTCATAACGATTCTGTAAGTCATCGTAACGATTTCTTTAGAAAGTTATAACGACTTGCTCGTCATAACGATTCTGTAAGTCAGCGTAACGATTCCTTTAGAAAGTTGTAACGACTTGTTTATCATAACGTTTCTATAAGTAAGCGTAACGATTCTTTTAGGAGTTATAACGACTTGGTTGTGATAACGATTTCATAAGTTATCATAACGACTTCTTCTGAGACTATAGCAATTTGTTCACAATGATTCTATCAGACTATCATAACGATTGCATAAGTCATGTTTCTATTAATTAATTGTTTATCTTGATTTAAGATACGTTGAATAGTCAAAGTTGCATCACGTCTGTTTGACTGCCATGCATTTAATAAAGACTGAACGTATCTCTGCATGGATACGGAACATATCTTCCATTCTCGTGTATTCTCTGCATGCATCTTTTAGAACGATAAACTGTTACTACTATATTTGTATCTATCTGCTCTGACGTTGATTGACATCTGGAGATAGTATAGCTGTCTACCATTAAAGCTCAACCTTGCAGAACCTTAAGGATGTACTATCCTACAACATTGGACACAGAAAGAACTACAAGCCAACTCAGAAGATCTCATCACTTTACGTGCTCCAAAGAACAAAAGACTATCGACAGGAAGCTTCCACAAATCCTTCAGTCTAACGTACACCAAAGCTGTGAGACAACGATCATCTCTTCGTCCTCATTCAAATTGGAGATATAAATACAAGACGAAGTTCTGAAGACAAAACATACACACCGAAGAAGAAAGCATTATTCATATTCAAGAGAGACCAGAACTCTGTAGCTTTCAAGTCTTCAAGATCTCTAGAGCCAGAAATTCATTCCTTTCGATCTTGGCTCTTAGCTCCTTGTGCTGTGACAAGAAAAATTAAGGAAGAGCTAGATTAGTTCTGAGAGAGTGCACATTGTGTAGATCTTTGTCTCTCAGTGCTTGTAGCTTCAGATTGAGTGTTGTAAAAGCTTGATCTAGGGGCTAGTCATTTCTTTCAAGATTTTCTTGTGTTTTTCCCTTCGTGTGTGAAGGAAGACCTGGTGGTTTCCAGGGTGGTGTTTTTCCCTTCAGGAGTGAAGGAAGACCTGGTGGTACCAGGGTGTTGTGTTCCCTTCAGGAGTGAAGGAAGACCAGCTGAGCTGGGTGGTTGTTTTTGTCCATAGGGGGACTGTACCCTAGTTAGTGAAATCCCGAGGGTTGCTCAGGGACTGGACGTAGGACTCCTAAGGAGAGGAGATCCGAACCAGGATAAATCTGTGTGTTGTGTGATTGTCTTCATTGTGTGATTGTTGTTTTTACTAACCATTACTAATCTCTTTCAAGAACTCTTTATGTTTGTTTGAGTTCAGGTTTTTATCAGATAAATTTTATTTAAAGACCCATTCACCCCCCCTCTGGGTTAGCCAACCGGGCAACAAATCTTATGAATTTGCTATTTTGAAATCCTCCTCCATGGTCTGATATGAGGGAAATGATGTTGAACTTTTGATCCCTCTGAGCTAACTTACTGAATTTTAGGAAAGCCTTAAAGGTGTCTTCTTTCGATTCCAGAAATGATACCAAATGTATCTAGAATAATCACCCACTATGACGAATACAAGTTTTAGCCTCCCAAGCTTGTTGTCTTCATTGGTCCAACTAGATCCATGTGTAGACTCCATAGGTTTTGAAGTTGTAACTTGAGTTTTACTTCTAAAGGATGCCTTTACTTGTTTATCTTTTGCACATGGTCGCCAATGTTGCTACTCTTTGGGTCAATCTTATGAAGTCCTTCTACTAGATCATGTTTGATCAATTTCTTGATTACAACCATATTTGCATGACCTAGCCTTTTATGCCAAAGCTTTGCATTTGTATTCTTGCTTACTACAAGACATACATCTTAATCTGTAAGTTCTTCTAAATGCAGTGCAAATAAATTCTTCTCTCGAAGGGCTTCAAATATGATTTCTCCATCCTTGATTAGTATGCACTTCAATTCTTTAAACTGCACTTGATGTCCTTTGTCGCATAGTTGGATGATGTTGATCAAATTATGCTTCAAGCTTTTGACACAGAAAACTTCTTTAATCATATTTTTCTTCTTGCTATCTACTATGCCACAACCAATGACAATCCCTTTTCCATTATCTCTATATTTGACTATGCCTTCTTCTAATTTGATTGAAGTGAATAAGCTTCGGTCCCTTGTCGTGTGCCTTGAGCACCCACTATCCAATTACCACTTGGATGCTCTGAGGCTTGCCTACACAAAATCCATGAAATTTTGGTACCCAAATCCTTTTGGGTCCTTGGAGGTTAGTTCCATGATAATCTTTCTTGAGAATCCATTTTAAATGTTTTGTGGTGCAGTTTCTCATAGTGTGTCCTAATTTGTTATAGTGTGTGCAACAAGATGTTCCATTTATATTTCTATTTTTTGTCTGGTTGTTTTCTTTATGTTCTTATTAACATAATTTCCTTCAGGTATACATTTTGGTAGAGGATATGTTTTTGGATATATTATATTTTTCTCATATGCAGGTGATGTATAGCCTACACCATATTTTCTTTTACTACTTCTTATGCTACTTTTAATATAAGTGATGATTTTCCATTGGCTAATTTATCTAGAGTGCAATTTAAATAGACTTTTTTTTGTTAGATTCTTGATTTCATCCTTTAGACCATCAGAATTGTTCTTTTCAAAGCTTTCAATTTACTGTTCTTTTCTTTTAGGTCTTCATATAATAAGCTATTCTTATGCTTTAGTTCCTTAATTTGATTTTCAAATTGTTCAATTTAGATTTTAGATCTGAGTTGGTGTTTTCTAAGCATGTAAAATTATTTTTAATTACCTAGATACATCTCTATGTTTTCCATATTGCTCATTGAATGCTTCTTCTAAATAATCATCATCTGAATCTGAATAGGAATCAAAAGAGGTATTTGAAGTTACCTTGTCATTAATGTTTGCCATTAAGGTAAGGTTGACTGTCTCTCCTTGTTCATCTGAGCTGGAATCTTCAAATGAGCTATCTCCATTGCTCCATAATGCTGCTATGACTTTCCTTTTGAATTTCTTATATTTCTTTGCAGGCTCCTTTTTCTTATAATCGTTCCTCTTTAAGTTCGAACAGTCCACCTTTAAGTGCCCAAGTTGCTTGCATTCGTAGCATGTAAGTTCTAGCTTCTTGCTTGCTTTGTTTTTCTTAAATAATTTTCTTCGTAACTGATACTTTTCTTGGCTAGAACTTTTTCAGTTGTCTTGACAGGAGAGCTTCTTCATCACTATCTATGTCATTGCTTTCACCAGTAGTGGTTTCATTTGTGCTTGTTTCTTCTACTTTAAATGCATTGATAACTTTTCTTTGATGTGCTTTGTCCTAATCTTTCCATATTTATCTCATGAGCCATAAGTGACCCAATTAGTTTTTTCAATGACATTGCGAAGAGGTTCTTTGCTTCTTCTATAGCAGTGACCATGGGAATCCACTAGTTTGGTAGAGATCGAATGATTTTTCTCACCATGTCCCCAGTGTTATATGCTTTCCCAAGTCCTTCAAGACCATTAGTTATATCATTTAATCTACTATACATTTGTGTAATGGTCTCACCTGTCACCATTTGGAACTTTTCATATTGTGTAATTAGGATGTCAATCCTAGTTTCTTTCACGTTTTTTGTTCCTTCGTATTGGAGTTTCAATTTATCCCACATTTCCTTAGCAAATTTGCAAGTTGAGATCCTGTTGAATTCCTTCTTGGACAAAGCACAACATAAAATGCTTTTGGTTTTACTGTTCTAAAATAGCATTTTCTTGTTATTTTTAGTCCAACTTTCTTTTGAAGAAAGGATTACAGATATCCATCTTCTGTAATGGACCATAGATGATAGTCGTATCCTTGAAGGAAGAAGTCCATTCTTATCTTCTAGTAGTTGTAATCTTCGCCAACAAATAGGGGTGACATGTTGATAGAGTGACCTTAGACATTACCTTGCGCTGCCATTGATCTTTACTCTCAGATCGTGAAATCTTCTAATTTCTTTGAGGGACCTCACTCTAATACCACTACTTCTTGCCCAGTTAGTAAGATTGAAGGGGGGGTTGAATAGGTTGCTTTCAAAATTTTTACAGGTCAAAATAAATCTTAAACAACATTATTAGTGTTAGTTAATAGCAGAAAATAAATACACAAACAATCACACACAATGCAGGTGGTTTTATCCTGGTTTGACACTGAGACTCTCCTTAGTCCTGTAGACACCCATTTCTGACCCATAAGTCAAGCCAAATTTCTTGTCATATTATTGATACCCCACGACGACTCATCATCGTCAAGCTGGCTTTCTCCGATCATGTTGTCCTTCCATTAGTTCATCGCCCTGAAGGGTTTTTCCTGGTCAATTCAATCAGTCTTCATTAGTATCTCGTGGCTCTCTGGGTTAGGAATCCAATGCTTCAAACTGTGCGAGGAGATTGGATGTTTCTTGTGGACACATGCTGAAAGTTCTGGAAGGAGACAATAGCCCTGTCGCGTTCCAGTTCATAAGGCGACGCCTCGATATGTCGCGTTCTAAATTGGCCTTTTATTCCTTGAAAAATCTCCAGAAAATACTTAAAGACCCTTCCTTGTAAGGAAGACGACGTATCGAGGCGTCGCTATCTGGTCGCGACCATAAAGCCGTCGCGTTATGGACTCCATACAGCTTACCCTTTCCGAGCATGACTTGGACACTTTCTATTCATGAATATCCCGAGTTTTGATCGGCCTAGAATCGTCCAAATCCTACAAAATTTTGTGGAGACGTTCTTTGAAGTTCCTTTCTGAGATCTAATCGCCTTTTCATGAACACACTTGCCCAAACTCGATCCCTTGCCCAGTATTCCTCTCACAGTCCATTCAGGAATAACGGGGAATAAGTCACTCCATACAGCACTGTTTAGGAAGAGGTTTTTTGCTGCATCTTTGTCTCCCAGAGAGCTCCAATTCCTCAGAAGACATCTTCATCTCTAGACGACCAGGAAGTGCCCCCCAGGGCGATTTCTCCCTGTCTACGCTTTCTTTCCACCCTTTTCTTCCAATTTTCTCTTCATCCATGCATGCATAGAGTAGATATTTTTCGTAGTTCTGCATTAGAACACTCCACACACACTGATCTTAATCACCCAAAGGGGTTAAAACCCCACCCCACGTGAGTCCCATCCAATTATTTCATGTTTGTTCATGTTTTTGGGATAGATTCTACATGCACTAGATCTCTAGCGGGTTTCTCTTTGCTTTGATGTTCTTGGCAGGGTTTAGAAGACAATATCAACACGAGTCTCTTGGCCCTTGGCCAGTTGAGGGGTAGGAAGAGAAGGAATCCACAATCTCCATCCTCTGAAGTAGAAGGCGACCATCATAGTGTCGCGACCTGGAAGGCAACCATCTGGGCGGCGCGTTCAGATACAAGGAAGGCGATGGCTTCCTCGTCACGTTCTCAGGGTCAGGTACGCCTTCTGTAGTCTTTTCCTTTTTCCAAGGCAGTTAGCACATGTGCACTTATCTAATTGTTTTGCAACTACTTTGGTGGCGATCACGACCCTATTTTCCTTATTATTTATTCATCTTTTGGGGAGCAAATCCCGTGATTACACCTTTTGGCCATCACGGTGGGACATCTAATGCCCTTCGTGCTTGTTTTTGTCTTCCCCTGCCTTTCCTAGTCGTCCATGTGTGTGGTTGTTTCATAAATTTTGCATTTTTTCATTCACTTTTATGACTGTTTTGAGTTCTGCTGCTCTGGGTGAGAAGGCGACGTTGTAAGGGTCACGATAAAGGTGGCGACAACGTAAGCGTCGCGATCAGGTTAGTACATCGCTGTTTGTCCTTTATGCTATTTTGGTATTCTACTGTGTTGGTCCGGAAGGCGGTGTTGAAGGCGTCGCGATAAAGAAGGCGACCGTGAAGGCGTCGCGATCAGGTATGTGTTGTTTGCTCATTCGCTTGTTCATATTACTTTGAAGTCCTGTGTGCTGAATAAAAGGCGACGCTGCCAGAGTCGTCATCTGGAAGGCGACGAGTTGGTCGTCGCGATCAGGTCAGTGCCTCTAATTTCCTTTATTCCTATTTTTTGGGCTTACTTCGAATACTTCATCCATATTTCGAGCCATATGATGTCTGTTCCATGCTTCTGAGAGTCTGTCAGTCCTCCATGCTATAGGGTTGCTTTGGTTTTGTGCATAACCAGGCCTGCCTTGCTCTCTGTCCACTGCGAAGCGGAACGCGACTGGCGTCCTATCGTGATCTTGGTCGCGACTGGCATCCTGTCGTGATCTTGGTCACGACAGGTACTTGTCGCCTTCATCTTCTGAGAGCAAGTCGGTCCGGTTTTTATTTTGTTAGTCCTAGATTAGAATTTGCATGCACTCCGGTGCACATAGGATTTGCATACATATTTCCATATTTGTAGTTTAGGTTGTCCTCCTCAGCGACGCCCGCTCTCTCGGCCACATATTCCGTGTGTCCGACTAGAGCACTCGCTTGAGGGCCTCCGTAAGTCCCCGCTGACCATGGATTCCCACACGGCCACTGGGCTGGTTGTACATGTTGCCACCTAGATGTAGGATTCATTCATTTGGTAAGTTTGAGAAAACCTAGTCACACCTGAAGTTGGAAACCTTCTCCCTTTAGGAAACCTTACTTTTGAGAGAACTTGCTGAAAATCAAACTCATTAAAAGGCAAACTTGAACCAAATAAAAGAAACCATCATCATTGCCAACTGCTTGCTTTAGGTGAGACATTTTCTCTTTCTTTTGTTTGCATAGGATTGTCTGTTTAGGAAACTAGGTGTCTATCTAGGTTAGGGTGTCTCTTAGGCTTGGACAAGACTTTCCTCATTTTGGTAGTCCCACTTTCCAAATATGGAAACTTATCTGAACCCGATCTATACCAATGAGAATCAAGACGCTGCCTTCTACACTTCCCAGGATTATGAGGAGTCCCTTCCTCACGACCTCTTTGAGGAGTTGACCTGGCCTTGGGTCGCTACAATCCATGCCAGTGAGAGTCATCGTCACGACGACGTCGGCCCTTCGCAAACCATTCACTCTCCTCAGGCGGACGATCAAGCCGCTCAACTCATGCGATTAATCCCTCAATTTGATCAGTCAAAGATTCAAGATCTCATGAATGCACGACATTGTTGACTGTGCATTTTCGTTGTCCAGAGTTCTTCGCACAAGTCAATATGCGCAATTCCTCTAAACTGTCTCACAAACATAAAATAGCACAAATGAACTAGCAAAGTGATGAGAATAGGTCATATCCACAGAGAGGCTGAATAGAGCTTGAATTAAAACTACTTTGACTTGAAATCGGGTAGATCTAACAGTAAGACACGAATTAAATCCACTCACAACCCTCTCTAGAAGAAAAGAAAGAGCTATTGATCTCAGAAATTTGCTCAAAATAACATGAAAAACTATAACGAAATTCTAGCAGTTTGCACAAAAGAGAATAAGAACTGTTAGCAATTCACACTGAAGAAAGACAACTCATATAAACCAAAATAAATGCCACTGGATTGAGCTTGCAGAAGAGTGGAAAAACTCAAAAAGAAAATTATAAAGTTCATCTCCCCGGGCACCATCTGAACAGAAGCAATCCCATAGAAGCACAGAAGAAAATCCCTAAAAGAAATCTGAACTAGCCCCCTCTCTATAGCAGCAGAACAAATTTAAAAATGATGAATACAACCAAAATGTTGAACCATCTCCCCCAATGGCAGATCAATCTCCTCTCGCTCAACCAACAGTAAGAAGAAAACCAGAAATTGGAATAGTCAAGCTCCTCTCAGCAGTAGAAAAGAAACACAAATTTCCAAACAAATCACATCAGCCGTCCTCCTCCCAGCAAAGATGTCGAACTCCTCAACACATAAGAAATAAAGAAGATAGAATAGAAGAAATGGATTAAGCAAATGTAGAAGAAATGGACACAACAATGTCCCTGGATCGATCTTCACAGCATAAGAAAAAAAATACAAATTAATTCCCAGCAGTAGCAGAGATCCCCCTAGCTATCACACCCAACCAATCCAATCTCATAGGATGCTGAACTCTGGAATCTCACACAGAAGAAATGGAATAAATTCCTGAATCGAACTCCTCTGCTCTTTGGAAGAAAAGTACAGGAATAACACGACAAAAATAAAAATTCTAAGAACTTGACTGGCGAAACCTTCCTTGCTCTGCTGTAAAAAGAGATTACAGAAATAAGGGGCAGAAAGTACTAAAAATCTGAACTAGCTAACTCCCTACCTTGCAATCAAACCAGAACAAGAAACTAAAAATCTAAACTCCCAACGGTAAGAACACCGTAAGAATGGACAAATCAACATAGAACAAATGTAAAAACCAATCACTCATAGATCGATCTGCTCTAAACATAGAAGAAAAGAAATAACAATCTCCATCTCACCTGGCTCTGCTAAAACAGAAAAATTACAGAAATAAATGGCAAAAAGAAATCCCAAAAGCTCACTAGCAAAGCAAACCCAAGCACTCCGGAAGAACAGAAAGAACACAAAACTAAAGATCAACCAATCTCCCCCATTGCTCTGCGAAATGGAAAATACAGTAGAAAATGGCAAACTATAATTTCCTGAAAATTCCTACTCGCCCACCCCTTTACAAGAAGAACATGGAAAACTATAATTCCTGATAATTTCCTGAAAGCTCCTCCAGCGCACAGTTCCTATGTGCTTCACACTGCCCGCTGCACATATCAGCCCCAAATCCGTTTCCAGGCGCTTCCAGGACTTCTGAAAAGGGAAGAAAGAAAAGGTTAACAAACAATGGTATACGTGGCTGTAATGGTGAAATGGATGGTGGTAAAAAAATGTTGGCACTTATGGGGGGTATGTGGCTAAATCTGATGAGAGGAGAGAAAGAGTGTGTGGCATGATGGTGTTTAGGAAAATGATATTTATTTAACTAAGATTTATTTAAAATTTGATTTATTTCTAAACTAATATTTACAAGAGATGATTAAGAAAATCTAAGACTAAGGATTTATTTATGTACACTATACATGTAAAAGAGAAAAGAATTATTCCAAAGATATCAACTTTATTTAAATGAGAATCTAACTGTGTTCTACTCAAAAAATTAACTAATATGTTCAAAAACTTATTTACGGATGAAATGACAATTAAAATCAAATGCACATTATTTATGGACAACAGATGTCTAAAATTAACTAAATGTATGAAATTTAACACGAAAAATTTAGTAATTATCACTCCCCCTACTTGAACATTGCTAGTCCCTTAGCAATAAAAATTATTCCAAATATAGGAGTAGAAAAATGTCTCATGCTAAATAACCATCATGTAAAAGATTAATGTAAAGATATGTCTTTCCTAATTATAAGGGCTTATGGCAAGAAATTAGTGCACAAATTGTAGCTCACTTAAGAGTTCACATCAGCCCTCCTGAAGCTCCTCTGCCTCAGCACTAATTGAGATTAGATTAATTTGAGGGAGAAGAAAAGATTTGTGAAATAAGATCTTTACTCAGTCAGATCGGGTTGTTTCTCTCAGTTCTATTCTGTCCAACTTCCTTGAGGATTATTTCTCTGAGCTGAGGACTTTGCCTCTTTATTTGCACTTTGTGCACTCAGAATTTCTTTATTTCTTTTTCATCCATAATGCTGCACAACCCATCACTTTTCAAGAGTATCGAGTCCAACTTTACTCAGATCCGGGGCAATTCTCATGGATAATAATTTTTCCTTTTGCTTTTTCTTTTCTTTTCCTCTTTATGGAAGGATGAACAGTCAGGTTCTTTGATCATATGCCTTCACTTCCTTCGCAATTCACTTAAGGGGAAGGGAGAAAACCAATCACCTCTCTCCTACTAGCCTTAGCAAATTTGCTTCATTCAGGTTCAGCTAGTCTAAGTGGTTGTGTAGTGTGTGTATGAAAATCTCTTGCCATAAATCCTTACATAAGGTAGACAAGGAGTGCATGTAATCCTTTACTAGAGGCTATCTAACATGGATGCTGGCAATGGGATGTGACAACTACAAAATTTTAATGGTTAAAGATCAGACACATAGTCTGGGTTGCGCAATGTCACACAATTTTAATCAAAGATGAAACATTGTGAAAAACATTTATTTGCATATATACAAGCTCAAGAAAAAGAAATGAAGTAATGGTTGGGATGAGGACTATGAATGCATGCTTATTCTACCTCTCCCCCCTACTTATTTACAGGAAAAGAAAGTAAGACAGAAAATTACCTGATAAAGGAAATCTGTACACTTGGGTTGCCTCCCAAGAAGCGCTAAGTTTACCATCTTCAGCCGGACGCCATTATGCTTCATTTGCCTCAGCTAACTTGGTAGAATCAAATTTCAAGGAATGTGGGCTTTCAAAGAAATGCTTTAACCTCTGCCCATTAACAGTGAATGATTGTCCAATTTTAAGATCAAGAATAATGACAACACCATTGTCACAAGCTTTGACAACAGTGTAAGGACCATCCCATCGGGACTTCAATTTTCCACGAAGCCTAGAATTGAATAGCCAGACCTTATCATGCACTTGAAAAAATTTTCTATGAATGTGTTTGTCATGGAATGCTTTGTCTTTGGCTTTATATATTTTTGGCATTGGCTTTGGATTTTTCTCTCCCTTAAACCCTAGAGCACAGGGTTGGTCTACTGCTTTCTCCACGCAAGATTCTTCTAAGGAGTCTACCACTAGACAATTCTCTCCTTGATCATAGTGCCCAGATGCCTTAAAAATATTGATACTAACCCGCTCATCCCAAAATGATATATCCATCATCCCGGTAGCACAATTAATGTTAACTCTAGTTGTAGCCAAAAAGGGTCTACCAAGGATGATGGTGGACTAAGTTAAATCCTGAGGAGTGTTCATGTCCAAAATGATGAAATCGGCAGGGAAGTAACAATCATTGATTTTTATAATAACATCCTCAACTAAGCCTTTAGGAGTGGTGACAGAACGATCGGCTAGTTGAAGGACGACAGAAGTGGGTTTCAATTCTCCTAACTTGAATTTCTCAAAAATAGCATAAGGTAGGAGATTGACACTGGCTCCCAAATCCAAAAGACTGCTTTCAAAAGTGACTCCACCAAGGGTGCAAGGAATTAGTGGAGTGCCTGGATCTTTAAGCTTCTTAGGGAGTTGGTTCAAGATAACAGCACTCACAGTTTCTGGAAGAATGATTGTTTCAATTTTATTCCTCATTTCACGTTTTGTAGTGCACATTTCTTTTAAGAATTTGGCATAAGCAGGCACATGCTTAATGGCATCATGGAGAGGAATGTTGATGTGAACTTGTTTAAATAGTTCCAAGAGTTCTTCATTACCAGTTGATTTGTTTTTGGATTTTGGTTTTAAAGCTTCAGGAAAAGGGACTCTTGGAATGTAGCAGCTTGGATCTTCATTCATTTTGACTTTGTCTAGAGATTCTTCTGTCATTTTCTCTTTTCCCTTGAATTTTTCTTTTTCAACATCTTCTTCAATCTCTTCTTCAATTTCATTTTCTTTATCCTCATTCAATGTTGGCATGTGTGGGTGAGGATTTATCAAGATTTTCCACTTCTTAAAGTTGACAGAGTTTTGACATTTTCCACTTGGGGGCCCCTAGCTTGGGCAGGAGGATGGTCCTGTTGTATAGGTTGATTCTGAATTTGTGGTGCTGGAATATTCTGGATAAAAGCTTGTTGTTGGTTTTGTGGTGGAGGGGCATTTGGTCTTGCAGGTAGTCTATACCCCTGAGCTTGATAGTATTGCTGGTTCTGATAAAATCCGGGAGGGTTGTTCCTTGGGTTTGCTACAGCTTGACTTGGCAACTGACCCAATTCCCTCCTATGACACACATCAGCAATCTGAGACTCTATCCTTGCAAAATTTTGTTGAAAATTTTGGTTTTGAGTTTGATATTGAGTTTATTGTTCTTGCACAGTTTGGCATAGAGTCGCCATCATATTTTGGAGTTGATTCATTTTATCATCCCAATTAGGCTGAGGAGGTGGTGGTTGATATGAAGGTTGGTGGAAATTTGTGTGAGCAAATTGAGTTGAAATTTGATTTTCTTGGACTTGTGGAGGTTTAGAGTAAGAAGATTGGCCAAATCCTGAATTCTGGTTGGGATAGGATTGACCGTACATGGATTGCTTAAAGGAAGGTTGGGAAACTTGTTCAGATTGATTTTTCCAAGAAAAGTTCGGATGGTTCCTCCAACCAGGGTTGTATGTGTTAGAGTATGGATCATAGGAGGGTTTGTAGAAGCCTTGAGCAGCTTGAACTTGTTCTTGAATGAAAGGGGGTAATTGGGCAGTAGTGAGACAAGCACTGGTGGGATGAGCTGGGCTAGCACACATAGCGCAAGTTGCAGGTGGTTGAGAAAATTGAGGTGTGGCTTGCCCAGTCAAAGATAGCAATTGATCAAATTTTTGTTCCAACTTCTGCTCCAATCTCTGATCAAGTCTAGCTAACATGTCTTCTACCCTAGAATTTGATTCTCCTCTCTCCCTTAGTTCATACATCCATGCCTTCTTTATAGGTCCTAGTGCTCTCTCATAAGAGTGGAGTGAGGCATGATTGATAGAGTTCTCACTCAATATCTCAAACAGATTATATGCCTCATCCTCGCTCTTCGTCATGAATGCTCGTCCACATAAGGCATCAACCATCTGCCTATTTGATTCCGTCAGTCCTTCATAAAAAGCTTGGACTATTTGCCACCTCGACAGACCATGATGAGGACATTTTCTAAGCAACTCTTTTAGTCTTACCCATGATTCATGCATTAATTCTCCCGGGTGTTGGGAGAATCCAGTTATTGCTCTTCTCATTGTATTTGTTCGGCCAATGGGGTAAAATTTCTTCAAAAATTCCTGCTGCATTTCTGGCCAAGTTGTAATTGTTCTCCCTATCGTTCCTAACCAATATTTGGCCTTATCTTTCAAAGAGAATGGAAATAGGGTCAATCTCAAGGCATTTTTAGTGAAGTTTTGGATCCTTACAGTGGAACAAATCTCTAGGAACTCATCTATATGCCTATAGGGGTCTTCATTGGGATTGCCATAAAAAGATGGCAACATCTGAATGGTTCCTGGCTTGATCTCAAAATGATTTGCTGGAATTTCTGGCCTGATGCAAGTGGCAGGTTGATAATTAGAAGGAATAAAGTATTCCTTCATCTGTCTGGGTGCAGCCTCTTCTACATTTCTAGCAACTTGGTTCTGGTTTTGGTTGGCCATCCTATGAAAGAATCTTTCAATCTCGTCTATAGGTTGAGCCAAATCTATGTTCAGGGACCGTCTACCAAGCATGCATAGATGAAAAGCCCTCTATTTATGATTTTTGAATTTTTAGATTTTTATTGATTTTTTTTATGACAAACACAAACAATCACACACTTTCAAGACAAATTATCTTAAACTCTAAGTGTTCTTTGGACTTATGTTATTTTTCTCAAAATCAGATTTATGCTTGCTTAAGTCCAATCCTAACTCTTCTTGTACCGGCCAGGTAAGAGGTGGAGTAGAGGGAGGCCCCCCTTGCTTTCGCAAGGACCCAATTAAATAACCTCTAGCTCACTTAAGCGTAAGCTTTTTAACCTCTAATCCTAGACACCAGACTTAAAGAGAAATTTTGAATTCAAGAAAGGATAAATCTAATTATGAACCCTAGGGCCAAGTCTACTGATTTTTATTAAAAGCTGAGGCAAATGCAAGAATGTGGAAATGTTTTGTGATTTTTGGGCAAAGGAAAGGGTGATGAAATCCCTCACCTTATCTTTTTATTCTAATGGGTGAAGCCCTTAAGCAGTCCCATTTAAAAACATGAAGTGCACATATCAAATTCAAATAATGGGTTGTCTAATGCTGTCTAATGCATGAAACGAGCGATGGAAGTCTTACCTTTCCCCGCACTCTTCAATGCAAGAAAATGAAATTCAAATTACAATTAAGATGATGAATGTCCTAAAACATGAGATTCTAATCTTAAGAAGATGAAATTTTTATTTGCAAATCAAACGGCTAACATGGAAGAGCGATTTGAAATTTTTTAGATTTTATATTTTTTATTTGGTTTTTGAACTAAATGAAATGAAACTAAGAAAATATAAGGTGCTACTATAAACTAATTCTCAAACCACACAAACCACAAAAGTCCAATTATTACATGCCAACTGAAAAGAAATCTCTGTACATGCACAGAGAGTACATCAAAACCTCACTACAAATTTCTCTCATACTCCTCTATCTAGAATTCTGAATTAAAAGAAAATTGCAAAAACAAATCAGCAAGCTTCTCTCCAATGGGCTTCAAAGGTCAAGCCCAATCTCCATGTTCCACTCCTTGTGTAAATCTGAAATAAGAAGTCCAATAACAAGTCAAATAGAAAGCCCAAAGCAAATGAAATCAAATCAAAATAGAATTAAATCAAACTCTAACGCCTCCCCGGCAACGGCGCCAAGATGAACGCGCGACATTGTTGACTGTGCATTTTCGTTGTCCAGAGTTCTTCGCACAAGTCAATATGCGCACTTCCTCTAAACTGTCTCACAAACATAAAATAGCACAAATGAACTAGCAAAGTGGTGAGAACAGGTCATATCCACGGAGAGGCTGAATAGAGCTTGAATTAAAACTACTTTGACTTGAAATCGGGCAGATCTAACAGTAAGACACGAATTAAATCCACTCACAACCCTCTCCAGAAGAAAAGAAAGAGCTATTGAACTAAAAAATTTTCTCAAAATAACATGAAAAACTATAACAAAATTCTAGCAGTTTGCACAAAAGAGAATAAGAACTGTTAGCAATTCACACGGAAGAAAGACAACTCATATGAACCGAAATAAATGCCACTAGATTGAGCTTGCAGAAGAGTGGAAAAACTCAAAAAGAAAATTATAAAGTTCATCTCCCCGGCCACCATCTGAACAGAAGCAATCCCATAGAAGCACTGAAGAAAATCTCCAAAAGAAATCTGAACTAGCCCCCTCTCTACAGCAGCAGAACAAATTTAAAAATGATGAATACAACCAAAATGTTTAACCATCTCCCCCAACGGAAGATCAATCTCCTCTCGCTCAACCAACAGCAAGAAGAAAACTAGAAATTGGAATAGTCAAGCTCCTCTCAGCAGCAGAAAAGAAACGCAAATTTCCAAACAAATCACATCAGCCGTCCTCCTCCCAGTAAAGATGTTGAACTCCTCAACACATAAGAAATAAAGAAAATAGAACAGAAGAAATGGATTAAGCAAATGTAGAAGAAATGGACACAACAATGTCCCTGGATCGATCTTCACAGCATAAGAAAAAAAATACAAATTAATTCCCAGCAGTAGCAGAGATCCCCCTAGCTATCACACCCAACCAATCCAATCTCATAGGATGCTGAACTCTGGAATCTCACACAGAAGAAATGGAATAAATTCTTGAATCGAACTCCTCTGCTCTTTGGAAGAAAAGTACAGGAATAACACGACAGAAATAAAAATTCTAAGAACTTGACTGGCGAAACCTTCCTTGCTCTGCTGTAAAAAGAGATTACAGAAATAAGGGGCAGAAAGTACTAAAAATCTGAACTAGCTAACTCCCTACCTTGCAATCAAACCAGAACAAGAAACTAAAAATCTAAACTCCCAACGGTAAGAACACCGTAAGAATGGACAAATCAACACAGAACAAATGTAAAAACCAATCACTCATAGATCGATCTGCTCTAAACATAGAAGAAAAGAAATAACAATCTCCATCTCACCTGGCTATGCTAAAACAGAAAAATTACAGAAATAAATGGCAAAAAGAAATCCCAAAAGCTCACTAGCAAAGCAAACCCAAGCACTCCAGAAGAACAGAAAGAACACAAAACTAAAGATCAACCAATCTCCCCCATTGCTCTGCGAAAAGGAAAATACAGTAGAAAATGGCAAACTATAATTTCCTGAAAATTCCTACTCGCCCACTCCTTTACAAGAAGAACAGAAGAACAAATTAAGAAATCCTAAAATCGAACCAGCCTCTCCCTGCTCTGATAAAACAGAAAATACAAGAAAATGGAAACTAGAAATCCTCAGAATTCCTAACTCTTTCGTGAAGAGGACCTTGGGGTCCTTTTATAGACCTCAGGGCCTCTGCTTCCCGCCTCCTGGATTAGGAGGTCTGCAACTCTGTATCGCCCTGGATCGCCACCTCAGCAGGCCCTGGATTGCCACCTCAGCAGACCCTCACGCCTGTGCAGCACACACACACCCGCCTTTCTTCCAACACACCAGCCAACCAGCTCACGAGCCCGCACATCAAATCGGCAGATCCGTGGTTGCTCCAACCCGCCGCTTCTAGCTCACGAGCCCGCACCATACACAACCCATCTCTTGCATGCATCACGCCAGGGCCGAGCACCTTCTTCCCGCCAACACACATCCACAGCCTGGCCAGCAGTGACCCAGCCTAGCCAGCTTCCATGCGCTCCACACAGCCGCTGCATCGCCATGGCCTGGCCACCACCTCAGCACACATCAGCAGCAGCCGCTTGCCCAACTGCTTCGCATGGGAGCCTCACACCTCCACCCTCAACATCCGCTCTAGCACACACCATCGCCAAGCACCAGCCGCCTAGCAGCGCTGGTCCAGCAGACCTGGCCGCCACCTGGTCATAGCTGCTTCTAGATCCGGCTGCGCCTCTACTTGCTCCATAGCCCCGCAGGCACCAGCTCCTCCAGCGCACAGTTCCTCTGTGCTTCACACTGCCCGCTGCACATATCAGCCCCAAATCCGTTTCCAGGCGCTTCCAGGACTTCTGAAAAGGGAAGAAAGAAAAGGTTAACAAACAATGGTATACGTGGCTGTAATGGTGAAATGGATGGTGGTAAAAAAATGTTGGCACTTATGGGGGGGTATGTGGCTAAATCTGATGAGAGGAGAGAAAAGAGTGTGTGGCATGATGGTGTTTAGGAAAATGATATTTATTTAACTAAGATTTATTTAAAATTTAATTTATTTCTAAACTAATATTTACAAGGGATGATTAAGAAAATCTAAGACTAAGGATTTATTTATGTACACTATACATGTAAAAGAGAAAAGAATTATTCCAAAGATATCAACTTTATTTAAATGAGAATCTAACTATGTGTTCTACCCGAAAAATTAACTAATATGTTCAAAAACTTATTTATGGATGAAATGACAATTAAAATCAAATGCACATTATTTATGGACAACTGATGTCTAAAATTAACTAAATGTATGAAATTTAACATGAAAAATTTAGTAGTTATCAACGGCCCTCAAAGGAAAGGCCGCCTCATCACCCTCACCCAGAGCGGGCGGCTCACGCCCCATGGCACCCACCTCTGGCCCCCGTATCATCCCGGGACAAGCCAACAATACTCCCATCCGACCGCGGACCATTCGATTCACTCCCTTTGAATCTGAGCATTACCATCCACGTGAGTCGAGGCCCCGGTCTCCACCATATCATCCTTGCTACTCACCTCATCCTCTTGAGCTGCGCGCCAGGCCGACGTCTCGCACCTCTTCCTTATATGCTCAACCATCCTCTGCTCCCGACATGACGTCCGAGTGGGTGTCCATTAAAAAGGAACTCCAAGAGCTGCGAAAGCAAGTTGACCCGAGGCAACACCATCATGTGCATATGCCCAATTTCAATGGCTTATGGGTTCCCTGTCCATTTGAACTGCCAATGTACCGCAAGTACAATGGCTCTGGAAACCCTTACATCCATATCAAGGACTTTATCTATGAGTCCACACCCTATCAGCATGATCGTCGCTTAATGGCATACCTGTTCCGCCGGTCACTGGATGGGCCTGCTCTAGATTGGTCCTATTCCCTATTTCCCGAGGATGCAGAGGACTTCGCTGTTGTGAAGGCAAAATTCCTTGAACAATTCCAAGATAGGGTTGGACCGAAGTATTCTCTTACGAATCTCATGGCCGAACGGATGAAGTCGGAGGAAGACTTTGCCACATACACCGACAGATGGAGGGAGATGGCCACCAGAGTCCCAGGGTACCTTCCAGATGGAGAAAAGGTCAAGATCATCATTGCTAATGCAACCCCCGCCTATAAAAACATTCTAGCAATGAATGATATCACCACCATGCACCAACTCTATAGTCGTGCCCGCTTCATCCTAACTCAGCTCAAAGACTCCCCCATACACTCCATGTTCGAGCCCCAGAAGTCCTGCTTCCAAAGAAAGCCTTAGGGGCCAATCACCGAAGGTGTCCAAGTGAATGAGCAAGTGAGTGCATTCAACCCCGCGGGCCAGAACCAAAATCGTAAACTTTATACTGCTCAGGGTCAGAATCCTACCAACCCTCCACAAGGCCAACAGCCACGCCAATACAACCAAGTGTCGCCCCCCTATGGTTCCCAAAAAAGGCGTCCCTTAGGTCCAAGGAGAACCCACTATCCGCCACTTCCGGAGATCCTCTCCGATATCTTCTTGGCCTTGCTCTCCATAGATGCTATTAGACTCCCTCCAGAAAGGCCATTGAACCCAAGTGTGGACCCAACAAGGTACTGTGTGTTCCATCAGCAACCCGGTCATACCATTGAGCAGTGTTTCACTTTTAAAGATCTGGTATATGACTTGCATGAGCAGAACAGACTGGATTGGACAGCCCTCTGGCAAGTGATTGGAGATATCAAAGAAAGACAGAGGCAGCAGCGCCAACCACCCCCTCAACAACAACAGCAGCAGCAGCAACAACAGCCGTTGCAGGACCTGGGCATCGTTCACAACCCCTTGCCAAACCATCCACCAGCTCCTAACCCACCACAGCAACCAGCCCAAGTAAACCCTATCGTTCACCACCCCCCTCCTCAAGCAAACTGGACGTACGATGATGAACTCGATGTCCAGCAGATGATGGTCATTAACCACCAGTACCCTCTACAATCCCAAACACTACAACCAGCTAACATGGCTCCTCAATCAATTCCTCCCTTAGTTTCCTTGGCCAACGCCATCATACTGCCCATCAGTTCAACACCCACATCAGTCGCTAGTTCCTCCGTTATCCCACCGCTAGTCATACCCTTCGCTCCACCTGTCTCCATACCACCACCACCCGTCATATCCGCTCCCACACCCATCATCCTACCACCACCTGGGCGAGACCAACCTTCCGCCGCCACTCTGTCCTCCGCTAGACAACCCCTCAACCAACCAACCACCCTGCGGAGCAGACGAGTCTTTTGCCGCCCGTACCCACCTATCTCCACTACCTCCACTAGCCAAAGCAACCACCAACAGGTCCTGCAACCACCTCAGCAACAACTGCAGCAGCAACCACAAGACGAGGGGGGGTTTGAGCCATTACCTGGGACGCATTATGATATCCTCAAGCATCTTGATCATGTGCCAGCCAAGATCTCCATATTGGATTTGATAAAGAAATCCAAGGAGCACCAAGAAGCATTAAGGAATTTTCTACAGAAGGTAATGGTGAATGAGGATATGCTAGCTGAAAAACTGCTAAGTGCACTAGCCATGGTAACACGTGGGCTGGCAATTACCTTTGCTGAGAATGAGCTGGCACCCCCAGAAGCCAGGAGGATCCCACTCTATGTGACCCTCGTCATCAACCACGTAGTAGTAGGGGCAGCATTGGTTGACACAGGAGCATCCATTAATGTCTGCCCACTAAGCACCCTCAAAGCCTGTGATGTGTCGGAAGGGATACTGAGACCGACGCCAACCACCATAGCCGCCTTCGACAACTCCAGAAGATCCTGCCACGACATGGTGACTGTACAAGTTGAACTGGGGCCACTCACTATCATTGTTGACCTTTATGTACTTGACATCGACCCTGTGTACAAAGCTATCCTAAGGCGCCCATGGTTAGAAGCACTAGGGGCTGTACCGTCCACCGCACATCAGTGTCTCAAATTCCCCTTCCAGGGATGGATCATCAAAGTCAAAAGCATAGCCACTGCTCACACTGTCGATGCCCTTAATGATACCCTCCTCCCGACTGTTGGCCCACCAACAAGCCCATCATCTCAGTGCTGGACATCAACTACCCTTGGGGCTACTCATTCCACTCCAAACAAGAGCCCAGTCCTGCACAGGTCAATGCGGTCAAAAGGAAAGAGCCACTTAACACCAAAGGGTGGCAGATTATGATGAAGCTAGGCTATGACGAAGGCAAGGGTCTAGGGGCAGAACTGCAAGGCAGAGTCAAGCCCATCCTGGACATTGTAATGAAAAGCCGATGGGGACTGGGTTATAGGGAGAAATCCAAGTCTTGGTCATCCAGCATATCCACTCTCAAGGCCGACTGTGAACCACTCACATGGACGCTCTGGTGCCACTTCGTCAGAGGCCCTACCCGATCTGGGTACAACATTGTGGTTTTCGAGGCCGAACCGTCACACCACGAGGTGCATGACAGGAATTTCTCTTGGCATATGGCCCCTATGCTCACATACAGGGTGCTGGAAGCCCTCTGCCCAGGCAAGAGGAGGAAGACAGGGGACCCAGAGGCTGAATGGTACCGCTGGTTCGACATAGAAGATATCACTATAGCCTTCAGCCGTCTGTTCTGGGAAGAAGAGAGAACATGGCCGCCAGCTGTAGCTGAACTGCTAGATCCACCCACATCCATTACATCCAAGAGGCAGCTGATGAGTGAAACCACAAACGTGGGAGAGCCCGACATCCCCTACGAAGAGGAAAGGTCACTAGACAAGCTGTGGAGGGGCACATGCCTAGCCATCAACCCATCACTCCTATGCTCTCTCCTGCCTAGTCTTGTCCCTTCATCTCCTCCCCTACTCATCCAACTGACTCCCCAACTCCTGGCGGCTGCACACAGCCTCCTCACTCCTGATCTCCCACCTACAGTCCTCTCTGCCTTGCAATCCGATCCGAGTGACCACGAGGTCACTCTCTCATGCTGCATGCTCTCCATCGATTCCAAAAAAAAAAACGTCAATCTTCAAATGCACGTTGAGGTCGAGGAGCCGGCATACCTCCTTCACTCTCCTCATCAGGGGCATCCCCCGACTGGGGCTTCCCCTCCCGCTCCTTCATTAGAAGCCATCCTTTTTTAGGACACCATGTCCTCCCCTAGTCCTGTAGAGTCATCTAGTCGATTAGGACTGTCTAGGTTAGAAGAGTCTAGCATAGGTGAGTCTAGAGTAGAGAATCAGGTCAACCCAGCGCCCACTAAGTCCAAGCATCGCCCTAGGAAGCAACGGGGAAAGGCTATTCCCCGAAGATATCTTCAAGCGTTAGCTCGGTGATGTCAAGCGCTATTGTTGATGGAGGAGTTTACAAAAGAAGCACTGGTGTTGGAAGAAGAAATAGTGAAGGATGGGGTGTTCATAGATGATGAATTTGGCGTCTATGAGATCATAAATGATGAGGACCCAATCGATGAAGAGGATAGCAAAGTAGATGACGCTGCCGAGATGTACGCAAGTGGCGTAGGAAGATTCGATGAACCTACAATGGCAGTAGATGAACCTACTAAGGAAGTCAATCTTAGAACAGACAAAGATCCCAGGATGGTGATTATTTCAGCAATTCTCCCTCCTGATGATGAAGAGGAACTGGTGCAAATTCTGAGGGAGTATAAGAATACCTTTGCCTGGTCATATGAGGACATGCCTGGTCTAGACCCCTCACTAGTGGAGCACCGACTTGTATTGAAAGAAGGGGCAAAGGCCATAAAGCAGAAACTCAAAAGGTTCCACCCACTCATGGCTCTGAATATGAAGGATGAGGTAGACAAACTCCATAAGGCTAGATTCATCAGGGTAGTACTCTATCCGAATTGGGTGGCAAACATAGTCCCAGTCATGAAAAAGGACAGAAAAGTCAGAATTTGCATTGACTTCCGGGACCTAAATAAGGCATGTCCAAAGGACGACTTCCCGCTTTCTGACATTGATGTACTAATTGATAGCAATGCCGGGTATGAAACCCTCTCGTTCATGGACGGATACTCAAGCTACAACCAAATCCGTCTAGCTCCTGAAGATCAAGAGAAAACATCATTCACCACGCCCTGGGGAACGTATTGCTATGTAGTCATGCCATTTGGGCTTAAGAATGCTGGGGCTACTTATCAAAGGGCGATGATGGCCATATTCCATGATATGATACATGTCTACGTGGAAGTATACGTGGACGACATTTTGGTGAAGTCAAGAACCAGGAGAGAACACTCTGAGATCCTCGCCAAGGTATTTCAAAGGTCAAGAGAGTACAAACTGAGGATGGATCCAAAGAAATGTGTGTTCGGGGTATCATCAGGAAAGTTGCTAGGCTTCATAGTTAGCAAGCGTGGCATTGAGATTGATCCAAACAAGGCCAGGGCTATTGCAGAAATGCCGCCTCCAAAGAATATCTCACAGTTAAGAGGATTAATTGGGTGTTTGCAGTTCATTAGAAGATTCATATCTCAACATTCACAAAGATGCCGCCCGTTTTATGATCTCTTGAAAGGAGGGGCAAAGTTCGAATGGAACGACAAATGCTGAGAAGCCTTTGATGATTTGAAGAGGTATCTCATGAATCCCCCTGTTTTGCAACCTCCTGTACCCGGGAAACCACTAATCATATATCTCTCAGTCATTGAGGACTCCCTAGGTGATGTCCTTGCGCAACATGATCAGTCCGGAAAAGAAAGGGCCGCATACTATCTCTCTAGGCTTTTCAACACCGCTGACTCCAAGTACACCACCGCGGACAAAACTTGTGCCGCGCTCATATGGGTAGTTCAGAAACTCAAGCATTACTTTCTTGCCCACGAGGTCAAGCTGATCTCGAGGATGGATCCACCCAGGTAACTTCTAGAAAAGCCCGTCCTCTCTGATCGGCTAGCACGCTGGCAAAGCTTCCTCTCCCAATTCGACATTTTTTTTGTGGTCCAAAAGGCCATCAAAGGATATGCCATCGCTGAGCACCTTGCCCATTTGCCACTCCCTCACAGCGATTCCGTCCGAGAAGAATTCCCCGATGAAGAGCTCTCGGTCATCATCAAAGACCCCTTCTGGTCCCTCCATTTTGATGGAGCACTCAATTCTCAGGGACGGGGCCTTGGAGCCGTACTGCTCTCCTCGGAAGGCATTACCATCCCCATCGCATATCAACTCACCTTTTTCGCCACTAACAACATGTCTGAGTATGAGGCTCTCCTTGTTGGTCTCAAGTATGCTTATATCTTAGGTGCCTCCCACCTTAGAATCATAGGAGACTCTCAGCTTGTTCTGCGGCAGATGCTCTCAACTTACCACACTCGTGATCCAAAGCTTAAACCCTATGAAGATTTGATCACGCTGTTGGTGAGGCAGTTCTGAAAGCTTATCTATATCCATACTCCTCGCTCACAGAACATCCTGGCTGATGCCTTGGCGTCGCTAGCTTCATCTCTATCTTTCCCTCTCAGTCGCCGGACCGAGACAATCATCGTCCAACGGCTTGAGGTCCCATCTATCCAAGATCCTTGGTTCAAAAACCTTAGGACAACCTTAGTAGAGAAGGCTAGGAAGAGAGAAGCGCAACAAGTCATGTTAACTGAGCTCGAGGAAATCTTAGATGAAGAGGAACTGTCGTGGTATTTTGAGATTGAGCAATATTGCATGGATGGGACATATCCTGAAGGGGCAAATGCAGAAGATTGCAAGGCCATCAAAAGAGCCGCCTTAAGGTACACAGTTGTTGGAGAAGTTCTGTACAGGCGAGCTCTCAATGGAGTTCTTCTGAGATGTCTTACTGATGACGAAGCTTGGAAAGTGGTAGAAGGAGCCCATTCTAGTGAGTGCTGAGGGCACGTCAACAGTCAAATGCTTGTAAAGAAGATCATTAGGCAGGGCTATTATTGGCCAACCCTAGAAGAAGACTGTAACATCTACATCCGTAGGTGTGTCAAGTGTCAACTCCATGCTGATAAAATCCATGCTCCTTCATCCTCACTTCATCCACTCTCCACACCTTGACCATTCTCCATGTGGGATTTTGATATTGTTGGCCCCCTTGGTGATCCTAATGCTCAAACCAAACAAAAATCATTCATCCTAACAGCAACTGAGTATTACACCAAGTGGGCAGAAGCAGAAGCGTTCGCAGAAATCAAAGCATCCACAGTGTGTCGTTTCATCATAAAGAATATCATCTCGCGGTTCGGAGTGCCAAGCAGCATCGTCACGAACAATGGGCCACAATTCATTTCAGAATAACTCTAGGACCTCTGTAAGAAATACAACATCACTCTGCATCATTCATCTCCATATTACCCACAAGGCAATCGCCAAGCTGAGGCAACTAATAAAACCCTTCTTAAAATCTTGAAGAAAACTTGTGAGTCGCATAAATTCGCTTATTGGCTAGAAAAGCTAATAGAGGCTCTATGGGCCTATCGTACCTTTGTCTGTACTCCCACGGGGCAAACCCCGTACGCTCTCACTTACAGGATGGAGGAGGTAGTTCCATACCAGATCTTGATCCCTTTGCTAAGAGTCCAACTTGATAAGGAACTCAATCTTGACAAACGTCGAGAGGCGTTGCTAGTCCAATTGGAACTCTTAGATGAAAGACGACTCATAGCGGCCGATCATGTGCTTTCATATCAAAGGTGAATCTCAAGGTCTTTTGAAAAGAAGGTAATCGAACGGAAATTCCAAGAGGGTGATATGGTCTTGAAACGCATCTTTATTAAACTTGGAGGCCCGAGGTCTAAGCTGCAACCAAACTGGGAAGGTCCGTACGTCGTGAGAGAAGTGTATCCAAGGAATGCCTACCACCTAACTAATGCTGAGGGCGTAGGGTTGTCACATCCGTGGAATGGGTTGAACCTTAAAATATTCTATCCCTAGGCCTATAGGCATGAGGTCACAATGCTTAGACTAGGGATGACCCCCGTGTTAAGAGTCCGAAATACCCTCCCCGATCGTCAAAGGTTGACCTAAGTCAGGATCAACACACACACACATGACAGGCCAGGGCGATCGCACTTAGGAGATAACGTGGCTAGGTGGGCCCTATTTTAATGATATGATAATCGTTCTCTTCCAAATCGGTCGAGGTGTAGGAGCAAGAGTCGCAAGGGTGAGATAGTCAACCTTAAGCATACCCTGACAAGAGGAAGCCTCAAACAGGGACGGTCGAATAAAAGGGGCAAAAGAACAAAAGGCAAAGAAAAAAACCAAAGATACATGACGAAACAGGGGCATGGCAAAGAGTGGCAAAGTCCCCGCGGGATGCTCATAAGCTCGGTCGTACGCATGCCCCAGTCAATGCAAATGCATAGAAAAGACTGCAAAGTCCCTACGTAACAAGCCTAATCTTTGAAGGGTATGCTGTAGGAAGAAGCCGAACCCAGCATCCTTAAACCTGCATTAGACTTCCCTAAAAAAGTCTTCCAGTTCCCTCTATAAGATCAGACCATCCCTTAGGTATGGCCTAACTAGCCGCACTATCATCTAAGGGTAATCACCCATGGCATGTCACCCCAAGCACACATCCTATCTTGGGAAGGCCTTTGACGAAAGAGGGTGGTGATCAAGACTCCAAACCAGCGGTTCGGACCAGTTTATGTGTTGTGGCTCGAAAGGGCGAGTGCCTTCCGTCTCGCGCGTCTTATTTTTAGGAAGGGCTAACGTCGATTTTAGGTGTCTTTCGAAACCTCAAAAAAATCAAATATTTCAAAACTCCAAAAAAAATCAAATATTTCAAAACCCCAAAAAATCAAATATTTCAAAACTCCAAAAAAATCAAATATTTCAAAACCCCCCAAAAATTAAATATTTCAAAACTCTAAAAAAAATAAAATATTTCAAAACTTCAAAAAAATCAAACATTTCAAAAACTCCAAAAATATTTCCAAATCCCAAACACTCTACTCTTTCATTCATGCATGGTATTTATTTATGTCTTTTTTGCCTATTTAATAAGGCTTAGCCCCTTGACCATTTATCAAGATCGGTCACTCGTCATACTTAAGGCAAGGGGCTAAGTCTAAGAACGGATCTAACCTGTTTCGTGGTTTTCTTAAGTGTGCAGGACATAGTAGAAAGGAAAGAAGGCGGCACTCACGTCTCATTCGTCACTCTCACACAACCACAATCCATAAACCAAAGAAATCCAAATTCCATTCCATGCAATATAGACTGTACATCACCATCATCATGACAAAAAAAAGGGGCAAAGTACAAGCCCTCAACCACTCTCCCCTGTACCCTCAGGCGGGAGGGAAGGTGGAGGGGCCATCTCTCTCGATCCTGTCGTGCTCCCCTCGGCTGCTCCCTCGCGCCGTCGTGCCTCCTCCTCGTTCCTCCGTCGTCTGGAGGAACCTGTCAGATAATGTCCAGCGGACCCGCTCGGGATGCCTCTCCTGCTGGCCAAGGAACGGCTGCGCCCCACCAACACCAAGGCCCTCTAGAGCCCCTTCATCTCCGACCTCAGCAGCTCGTAGCGATGCCGCTCGCTCCCTAGCTGCGAACGGAGCTCGTCCGCCTCCCAGCGTAGTCCGGTCGCCTCGTCTGTCTGGGGGCGTAGGTGCATCTCTGCCATCTCCTTCTCTAACGCAGCTGTTCGCACTAGAGAAGCCCTCAGATCTGCCTCCTGTAAGTCAAGACTTTGGTTAAATGAATGAAATAAGAAACAAAGGGGCATGTAATCGATGGCTCACCCACTCCTATAGCTCTACCGCGGCATCCTCCGTCCGTCTCACCGCCGCTGCTAGCTGGCCCTCCAACACGGAGCGGCCGGGCTCGTCTCGTGAGGTGGAGGCACCTCACATCATCTGTTGCGCCTGCTCCAGCTTGGCGCACTACAAAGGAAAAGTAGAAGTCAGTCAACTGAGATTAAGGGTAGAAAGGGGAGAGAGAAGAATACTCACCAACTGTGTCACGGTCTGCTGAAGGTCGTCCCTCTACTGGATGGTGGAGTGAAGGACGCCCTCGAGGGAGGTGATCCGCCCCTCTGGGTCGAGCTGTAAATACAAGTCAGGTTAGCCAAACAATTAATGATTAAAATACTTAGAAGGGCTAAGTTGAAGTACTCACCGGTCGGCAGGTCCCCTTATACACCTGGGCCCCGTACCTCCGTGCGTAGGCACGGAAGTAGTCCTCATCGTTGATAGCCTCCGAGGTCACCACTCGACCTTGCTACACCCAGTCCTCCAGCTGCTCCCGGACCCGCACCGTCCAGTCCGTGACCTACTGGATGCCACGGAAGCTGCAACCTGGCCTCTCTCACGACCTCTGCCGAGTCGGGAACTCCACTGCCACCTGGTGAAGTCCCAGTGTCCTCGCTACCAGTCGCAGGTGGAGCGGCACCACGGTGTTGAATGCATGCAGCCAAATCTCCCTACCAAAGTAGGGGTGGTCCTACTCCACCCACGGCTGGGCGGTGTCGTCCTCCCCAGCATAAGGAGTCCAGTCAACCTGCGTCACAGATAGGAAGCTTTTTAATCAATTGTCAAGTGGCAAAAGAAAGAAAAGGTGCTAGTGTAGAAGTACTCAAATGCCCGAAGGGGACAGTGTCCAGCGCATCGTGAATGAGCGTCACCTGCTGGCGTAGGGACCACTCGTCGCGGAGGAACTGCCAGTGCTGCAACAGAGGCACAGCGCCCGGTCGCCTAGGCACTCCCCGGCCTAGTGAAGGGAGGTAGTAGTACACCCACACCTACAAAACAACGTAGTCAGTGCCACAATTAATCAAAATAAGCAGGAAAGTACTAAAAGGGTAAGGGTGAGAAGCGTACCTGTAGTAGTGGGAAGAACCCGGCCATCCCTGTCACCCTGTTGGAGGTGCCCAGGCTGTCAAAGAGGTGGGCCAGAAGGGCCGCACCCCATGCGTAACTACCTACCTGGGATAGATCCTCTAGCAGGGGCAGGCACCTGCAACTCACCGGGTCTCCTCTGGTCCCCAAGATCAACTTCCTGATCACAAAGATCAGGAAGCATCTCAAATCGCGGTCCGCTGCTGCTTCCTCCTCCTCTGCCGGTGCTGCTCTGGCGTCCGCTGTCATCTGGGCCATATACTCTGCTTGGCCCTCTCCAGTCTGGTGGCGCGCGTCTGCCACCCCGAGGCTCGCCTGCAGCCTCGTCCTCTGCACGAGAGAGGACCTCTCCCGCGTCACCTCCAACCCCAGAAGATGCTCCACCATCTCCTGGTAGCTCGTATAGGTCACCCATGTCACTGCCTGGACATCTACTCTCAGGCCGGTGATCCGTGCCACATCCTCCAAGGTGGGGATCATGTGACCCCACGGGAAGAGGAAGGCGTGGAACTCGGGGTCCCATCGCTCCTTCAACGCTTGAATTAATGCCACGTCTAGCATCAACTCATCCAGTCTCAAAAAGGGGCCAAAGCCCATCTCCTCCAGCCGTGTCCTCTGGAAATTCGTCAACCCCTGGTAGATTTCCCGGACGACGGCCCATCCCAGCCGGGACCGTAGCTCACTCTGTAAACAGCCACAAAGAACACAAGGATCAGCAAAGAAAATCAACAAATAACACTATGTTCAGGTCGCGACGGTCATACTGTCACCTTCTGAAGGTGACACATGGGGGTGTCGCATTCATGTCCAAGAACACAACACATCGGCTCGTCGCCTTCTTAACACGACACCTAGGGTGTCGTGTTCGTCCTGGTAATGCGATAGCTAAGCCGTCGCGTTCACAGGGTGACCGAAAAATGCAAAAGCCCATTTTTTGGTCATTTCACCTTGGGCCAAAAGAGGTGCTTGGCACCTTCACCACTCATCCACACACACATGAGGGGCTAGGGTTTGATCACCTACCTTTTTGGGGCCGATGGCCTCCTCCTCGCCCGCGTCCACCGCGGGATCCACCTCTATGGCGGCGGCCGAATCCATCTCCTCCGCCACCGTGGACGGACCCTCGTCCGTCTATCACCCCCGATGGATCTTCCTCTTGGCCCTTCGTCACCCCTCATCACCACTGTCCCCTTCCATCACCACCGGAGCAAGCAAGAGGAGAAAGAGGGAAGAACAGAGAAGAAGAGGAGAGAGAAGGGAAGGTGGCAACCGCTGCCGTTGGCCGGGGATCGCCAGAGAAAGAAGAAAAGGGGGAGGGGTTCGATGCTCCAGTCACCGGAGAGAAGAGAGGAGATGGAGAGGAGAGAGAAGAAGTAAAGGGTGAAATAAGAAAGGCGCCTTGGGCTCGGAATTCAAACCACCTGGACCCTGAAATCGCGACAGCAAAGCTGTCTCCTTAATAGGATATCGCGATAGTGTCTTGGTCGCCTTCCTATGCCATGTCGCGACTGTTGACTGGTCGTGTTAAAGGTCGCGACTCCACTACTGTCGCCTTCTCAGTCTGCTCACAGAAATCAACTCAACATGTCTCTCACTATCTCCTCACTCCAAAAAACCTCAAAAAGTACAATCATGTCTCTCTCTCTAGCTCACGATCCCCACGTGGCCGGATCCTCTCGTACTCCTGGAGGTACACCTGGTACGTCTCGCACTCCTCATGCAACGTAGGTGGTAGGGCATGGGTGGCACAAGCTCGCCATATTGCCAATACGCTCCGCACAGCCTGCCCATCCTCCGGATCTCCCAATCGTCTCTTCTTCATAGGAGGCAGATGAGACGGCTGGAGTACCTTTGTCCTTGGCTTGCCAATCTGAAGATAGCATCTTTGTGGGTTGTAGAGCACCATCGCCATGTTTCCCACAAGCTGAAGGTCCAATCCACGCCCAAGGGGGAACCGAACTTCCACTTCACGTAACGCCACCATGCCCAAGGAAAAGTGCTCTATCGGAAGGGTGTTGAAGTAGTGGTGCCATGCACTCCGCATTTTCTTGTCCGCCATCCTGTAAATCACCCGATCGGGGAATTTGGCCGCCCCGCCAATGAAGCACAGTGGATGGCACCCAAAGATCCGGCTCTCGGTAGTGGGATTTTCCACGGGTTTGAACTTTATCCTCACTCCCAACCAGCACTCCAGGAGAATCATAGAGCCATAGAGTGGGCCCCCCGTAGATGCCGAGGTGAGGCCCGCATAGAGGTAGGCTAGCACTACATGAGAGAGAGAAAGTCCCCGCCATACCCCACTAATGGCACTCAAGCTCGCATAATCTATAAGGTGATCTGCGGATGGGAAAAGTACTACCCCACACAAGCATATAGCCACGGCTTTGGCTATCTCCCAGTGATTCCCACTCTTGTTCTTGCAATGAGATATTACCCACTTAGACAACGGGACTAGGTGAATGTATTGAGGACTAATCATGGTCTAGACATCCCCGGGATCCATCATGAACTCACCTAGGATAAGCTTTGGGTTTATAGGCTCAATGGTATAACAAATATCTTGCTCATCCCCCTGTTTGTTCTTGGGTAAAGCCATGAAGGCCTCGACCTCCTCAAGAAGGATGGTCGCCTCAAATTTTGGGAAAAGGAAAGTATGGGTTTGTGGGTGCCAAAGCTCGATTAGGGCGGAGATGCTATGCCAATCAAAAGATATCTTGTGGTAATTGTGGGCCGCTATCAACACACCCCCCAATCCCCACTCTCTCAAGAAACGGATTACATACATGGGTAGGGCTTTGATCATGGGTGCGATCCACGTGAGCTTAGAATAGCGGTGAGAGCCAGGGAAGAGCTAGAGAAGAAGAAGAAGAAAAGGAAAAGAGAAGGAGAGGAAGAGGAGAACGTGCATTAAAGAAGAAATTCGGAGTTAAAATAACTAAAATTTGATAACACTATTTTGCATACCTCTCTCACATCTCCGTTGTTGCTCAGATGGTTGGGGACGTCCGTCAGCCTCAGGAGATCGCCATAAGACGTCCGAGCACGCTTGGGACCTTCGTAGGAACCCTCCTCACCCATGGAAGCACTTGGAGCTCTCTTCATGGCCATTGAAGCTTGCAAACTTGAAGAGAAGAGGAGGAAGGTGTGAGCTCCGAATTTGGGCCTCTCTTCCCCTATTTATAGACACTTGAGATTCCTATTCATGATGGGAGAAGGTTTAGATGAGTTAATAGGGGTGGAACTTGGATTAGAAAGCTCTAAGAGTCCAAGTAGGAGACAAACATGAGGTTGGCAGGTTGCTGTTTGTGCTCTGGCCGCAATTCCTGTGGTCGCGACGCATCGATACGTCGCCTTCAGGTAACGACAGATTAGGCGTCGCGTTCTGACTGGGGTAGCGACCCATATCTTGTCGCATTATGTGTGCGCACTTTGCTGCCTATTTCTTTCACACAATCATCGATCGCCACTCCAAGATGTGTTTACACTTATGCTCTAAAAATCTTTCCATTATTTTGGTGCATTTCGAGTTTGTATCCTGTATTATATATTTTTATTGCTTTAATTATTGTTGAAAATCCATAAAAATCAGAAAATGCAGAAAATCCAGAAAAAGTAGAAAATCAAGAAATCCAAGAGATGGTTTGTTAGGTAAGTCAGGTAAGTATTTCTAACCCTAATCCCTCTGCATTACTATATGGTATCTACGCTATTATATCATCTCGAGGACCGGCTGGTTCTCGGTGTGTTCCAGGGTCTGAGTTCCCCTTCACCAATAACAAGGATGATCTAGGTGCACATTGTTAATCGCTGGATAGGCCGTTAGATGATATGACTCGGGGACGATGGATTCTATCGCACGCGGGGGATGCGAAGTGTCTTGACCTTTGCTCATGTTGTCTATCAATATTATCCTTGAGTATTTGTTATTTTCTCCTTTTCTTTGCATTTTATTTTATGATTTATTTTCTTTTAGCCCAACATGCATCATTTAGGAATTTTGAGCTTCATGCTTCATGATTAGTTAGAGCCAGCTTCTCAATGATGTTTCAACCCGATCCGCATTTCTCAGACAAGAATCTCGTTCATTCTGAATTTGAAAGTCTTCTTCGAGCTAGTTGCTCGGCCCAGTTGCCTGCATGGTTCCTATTTAGGATTCCACTCATCCCCATTCCTTATGACAGTCATTCCTTTTCCCTCTGATCTGCTCATTAGTCGTGAATCGCTCGAAGGCCACAGTCGAATCGACCCACCAGGCAGCACCTATCCCCTAATGAATGAAACCTGCAAGCTAAAGATAGCCAGGGTACCTCTTGAATCAATAGGTTGATCATTTCTTTTCTTTTGATCTTTAGTCGTCCAGATAGGAACCATCCTTGCACTCTGTCTCCAGCCATGTTCGTAGATCGCTGGATAATCCTCCCTGCTTATTAGTCCAAAATGGGTGTCTCTTTACCTTGATGCCCGCTTTTCATCTCATTCCGCTTCACTCCGCTTCATCGTCATTTCATGCCATCTTTGCTCCACTATCGCTCCACTCCCTTGCAAAGCAGGCATCAAGGAGGGGCAATCTGTAGACACCCATTTCTGACCCATAAGTCAAGCCAAATTTCTTGTCATATTATTGATACCCCACGACGACTCATCATCGTCAAGCTGGCTTTCTCCGATCATGTTGTCCTTCCATTAGTTCATCACCTTGAAGGGTTTTTCCTAGTCAATTCAATTAGTCTTCATTAGTATCTTGTGGCTCTCTGGGTTAGGAATCCAATGCTTCAAACTGTGCGAGGAGATTGGATGTTTCTTGTGGACACATGTTGATAGTTCCGGAAGGCGACAATCGCCCTGTCCCGTTCCAGTTCATAAGGGGACGCTTCGATATGTCGCGTTCTAAATTGGCCTTTTATTCCTTGAAAATTTTCCAGAAAATACTTAAAGACCCTTCCTTGTAAGGAAGGTAACGTATCGAGGAGTCGCGACCATAAAGCCGTCGCGTTATGGACTCCATGCAGCTTACCCTTTCTGAGCATGACTTGGACACTTACTATTCATGAATATCTCGAGTTTTGATCGGGCTAGAATCATCCAAATCATGCCAAATTTTTTGGAGACGTTCTTTGGAAGTTCCTTTCCGAGATCCAATCGCCTTTCCGTGAACACACTTGCCCAAACTCGATCCCTTGCCCATTATTCCTCTCACAGCCCGTTCAGGAATAACGGGGTATAAGTCACTCCATACAACACCGTTTAGAAAGAGGTTTTCGGCTGTGTCTTCCTCTCCCAGAGAGCTCCAATTCCTCAGAAGTCATCTTCATCTCCAAATGACCAGGAAGTGCCCCCCAGGGCGATTTCTCCCTATCTACGCTTTCTTACCACCCTTTTCTTCCAATTTTCTCTTCTTTTTTTTTTTGTAAATCAAAAACCTCTAATGGTTCAGCGACTAGGAGAGTGCACCTCCTCCCAGGGGGAGGGAGTGTTCTCACTCCACTAGGCGATCCATCAAGTTCCAATTTTTCCAATTTTCTCTTCATCCATGCATGCATAGAGTAGATTTTTTTCATAGTTCTGCATTAGAACACTCTACACACACCGATCTTAATCACCCGAAGGGGTTAAAACCCCACCCCACGTGAGTCCCATCCAATTACTTCATGTTTATTTATGTTTTTGGGATAGATTCTACATGCACTAGATCTCTAATGGGTTTCTCTTTGCTTTGATGTTCTTGGCAGGGTCTTGAAGACAGTAGCAACACAAGGCTCTTGCCCCTTGGCCTGCTGAGGAGCAGGAAGAGAAGGAATCCACAATCTTCATCCTCTGAAGTAGAAGACGACCATCATAGTGTCGCGACCTGGGAGGCGACCGTCTGGGCGGCGCGTTCAGATACAAGGAAGGCGACGGCTTCCTCGTCGCATTCTCAGGGTCAAGTACGCCTTCTGCAGTCTTTTCCTTTTCCAAGGTAGTTAGCACGTGTGCACTTATCTAATTGTTTTGCAACTGCTTTGGTGGCAATCACGGTCCTATTTTCCTTATTATTTATTCATCTTTTGGGGAGCAAATCCCGTGATTACAAGTCCTATGTCCAGTCCCCAAGAATAGCTTGAGATTTCACTAAATAAGGGTGCATTCCCCCATAAGGATCCTTACTCACCAGCTCAGCTAGTCTTCTATTCACCACATAGAAGAGGAACATACAACACCCTAAAGCCATAGGACTTCCCCTCTACCAAGGGGAGTAACGCTTGTACATACAAGCCTTCTCTTGAACTGAAGTGGCACAACCTAAATCTCAGAAGAGATAAAGAGAGTCCCTAGACCAAGCTCAAGAAACACAATGAATAGGCTTCATTTGAGACAAAATCTAAGAGGAACAAAGATTACAGGCTAGCCTACTCTTAAACAAACACCAAACTCTCTTTCAGAAAAGAGCACATCATGAACAAAGAGAAAGAGGAGAAATGGAGCACTATAGAGTTTTGAAAGTTGCTTTGGCACTCAGTTGCTTCTTCACTTAAGAGTTTGAAATGCTAGCGTTGAAGCTTCTATGAAAAGAACCGAATCAAGAAAGTTATCTGCAAAAGTTCTACTTAGAGTTCCATAGGCTTCATCTTTTATAGGCTCTATGGAAGATATCCATTTGAAAGATCTGTTGAGTCTTGTTCTAAGTCAGCATGCATATTTTTCAAGGCATTGCAGTGTCTAACGTATGTTTTATGTGAGTACTAGATATTTGCAAGCATTTAATGCACAGAGGAGGATGTTAGGCAAGAGAGATCATACGTCAGACAACACCCATACCTTTTGTGCATAAGTCCACAATTTTGGCTAAAAATCTGCTATTCTAGGTAGTTGTCTTTCTGTATATTAGGAAGAAAAGGACCTTTAAAAAATATGCACAAGGTAAGAGCATATAGCCTAGGCTTGCAAAGTATTACTTGCCACATTTAATGTTGTGGACTTTAGATACATAGGAGATATTGCGTGAAACACATAAACCAAATTTGAAATAAAGTAAGTTTACAAGCCAAATAAATTTTGCTGGATAATCGACGTAGCCATGGAGATAAGTGAATTATATTGAAATCAGTCTTCAATAATTGGTATGAATAAAGTATTTGTACACTAATCAGAATCAGTTTAGTCACAAATCAAAAGTACAACATATGCTAAGTGTTCACTAATCAGAATGGTCGTCACCAGTCGATACAACATAATCTTGTTAGTTAGTAATCGAAATGTCTATAACGCTAATCAAAATGAATCAAAGCACTTGTTCACCGTTCAGAATAACAATAACGCTAATCGATATGGTGTTCACCAGTCGGAAGACTACTAAACCTTTGCTTAGTAATCGAAATAATTATAACACCAATCGATATAAATTGAAAGACGTAAATAGTAATCGATGTGTTGTACAAGATTTTAGTCAGTAATTGATGCAAGTGAAAGCTTTGTTCAGTAATCAATGTGAGTGTTTAGTAATCGATAAAGTATATCACTAATCGGATCAAGCGTTTCTTCTATATAATCAGAATGAAACTTTTCTTCACTAATCAATATAAGTCTTCTTCAGTAATCGATAGAAACTCTTATTCTCTAATTGGAAGAATACTTGAACATCAATCGATAGAGATTTCTTATTCATGAATCAATGCACAGTTTGTTCAGAAATCGATAGATCATTTTAATATCAATAGGCTTGAATCTTGTTCTATAATCGATATGGACTTAGAAAATATCATAAAGTACTTTGAGACTGAGTTTTTGAGGTACTTATTTTGGAGTTTCTTATAGCGATAATTGCACCTATATTTTCTATTAACAGACTTTATGAAAAAAATATGTTAATCACATAATATCAAAGTTTTTGTTTATCACCAAAATTCGCATAAACAGAGATAAAAGAGTCAACACCTTATACCTCTATTCGAGCCATATCCTTTCACTAGGTGTGGGATAGATATTCTAGGCCCCCTCCCTACAGCTCGGGCACAGAAGAACTTCATTATAGTGGTGATCGACTACTTTACAAAGTGAATCAAAATTAAAGTAGTAATCAAGATAATAGGGGAAGTAATATGGAAGTTCATTTAGCAGTTAGTCATGTGTCATTTCGGCATGCCTCGGGCAATAGTCAGTGGTAATGGCCGAGATTTTAGTAGCTCTTATTTAAAGGGAAATGTGTCGACTTAAAAATCCACAACCACTTCGCTTCTGTAACCCACCTATAAGCCAATGACCAAGTTAATAATGTGAATAAGACCCCCCAGAAAAGGTTAAAGGCTAGACTCAAAAAGGTAAAGGGTAGTTGGCTTGAAGAACTACTGAGCATACTTTGATCCTACTAGACGACTCCTAAAGTTTCCACAAGTGAAACTATATTCTAATTAGCCTATGGTATGGAGGTTGTCATCCCACTAGAAGTTGGGAGCACTTCTCTCCGAGTCACACACTTCCAGTTGGCCTCCAATGATCGGAAGCTTTGAGAGAACCTTGACTTGGTTGATGAAGCATGTGAAGCCATAAGGATTTAGATGGTGGAATATCAAAGATTCATGGCTGCACATTACAATGATGTAGTTAAAGGTAGGCAGTTCCTCCCTTGGGATCTAGTCCCAAGAAAGGATAAAGCCTCTAGACTGCTTGAGGTGGTGAGGAAGCTAGCGACCAACTGGGAAGGACTGTACCAAGCAGTCAAAGTCTTTGGCAAAGGAGTATATAGATTGACAATCCTTGAGGGCGAGCCCATTCCGCACACTTAGAACATCAAAGCACTGAGACAGTTTTATCACTAAGCTATGAAGAGTAGACTCATATACACTTTTGCATATATGGATCAATAAGAGAGGTTTCACATATGTCAGTACATTTTCATGAATTAAAATTGGTAGAAAGTGATGGTTTAGCTCGATTGCTTCAAGATCTAAAACAGTCTTACTAAAACATTGACACCACCGGTATAGAAACTAACTCCATCACTGAGTTCTCGATCTTACCAAATCTGTTCTAACCAGTACATTACAAGATAGAGGCCTTGGTTTGATCCGTAGTCTAAAAGACAAAAAGTATGGACCAAAGACAAAGAAGAAAAGAAGATGCTCCACCCCTCTAACTACCTCAACTTGATGGAAAAGGTAGGGATGGAAGGTCATGAGATAGAACTCCTCCAACCCCATCCAAACCTAATGCAAGAGGGAGAGGATCACATTAGAGGAAGAGAAGAAAAAGAACCCCTCCCGACTTGATCAAGGACAAAGATGGGTAGGGAGAGGGGCTAAGCAGAAGGAGTAGAAGTAGGTAGGGGGAGAGAAAAGGTGATGGCTCATCTTCCAGGTCTTTTATCAAAATTTACTGCTAAGGCATACACCCCATCATCTAGTTTGGCCGCCAATGCTCCTCACTGAGAAGGAGCCTCTGCCCAACTATGCTCCATGAGGGGAGCGTCATAGGGGACTGAGAAACTTGGAAAGAAAGTGGGAAGGTCCCTTCCTCCTTCAATCCCTCGTTCCACTATGCTGCCCCAATCAACGATGTCAAAGCCAAAAAAGTAGCAGCAACATCTTCATCCTCATCTTTTCACTAGCATTAGGAAAGAAAATGAAAGAAGAGGAGAATCTAAGGGGATACATGGCAGAGACAGTGAGAAGAATGAATTGTTTAACACCCTAAGCAACCAATTTACAGGTAGAAGGGGAGATGAAATGACTCTCATCAAAAATGCTTACCATTACCTCCCATTATGCTCCAATGGGATGTGTGTGACTCTTCGTGGATCCGTAACCTCCAGAACATCATTATGTTTATACATCCAAAATACTTAAAATCTCATGCCTGAATGACTCCCAAGTAACTACGTTGACCACCATCTAGAAACACACAAAACCATTGCTTATGTTTGACCGAATTGTACGATAATATAATGTGGAGATATGGATAGATGAAACAACACATGAAGCAAAAGTACAATGCAATTGTTTTCTTAAACTTAAAGCATTACAAAAGGATACATTCTAAAATCAAAAGAATGGAAGTGCTCGCTTATTGCAATCAATCTACTGTAATCAGAGAAGAGGACCCTAAAGGTGACAAAGTGTTGTCCTCGATAGCAGACAACCGAACTCCTCAGCACCATTAGGGTTCCATTGCCCCTCCCTGAGGTTAATATCTTTGCAAGTCCGATGATGTGAGGAGGTGACTCCATCTCCTCGCCCGAGTCATATCACTGCCCAAGCTTAAAAACAAGCTCAGCTCTGACCTACTTCTGTGCCTGTAAAGTTGCACGATGGAAGATCTAAGAGAACCACTTATCAAGACCCCAATGATAGTAATGCTTGATGGTGGATCTTGCAAGAACACCCTAGAATGTTTTCTACTCCATCACTTGGGGCACCCCCATGTTCCTTGGTAGAAATGGAAATAAAAAAGGTGCCCAACATTGGAGGGACAAGCATCCTTCTTCCCTCACGGGACATTTGGGCCAAGGATTTTCCTCTTCCCCAAGCATTTCTCCTAGATTGAAGAAGACCTCATGGCATCTCCTAGGAGTTTTCCTCACATCATTTTCCCCAAGTAGATAATTTCGTCATCGACACCTTCAACAACACTAGTTTCCATTTATCCTCCGTCATCAAGCAGGGAGAAGGGGAACTGCGAAGCTCTCGCGTAGGATGGTGGTGCGACTAAGGAAACCCAATGCGAAACCAGCATCTCGAAGCTTCCTAGATGGGAGGCTAAATTGCCAAGGCATATTTGGAACAAAAGAACCTCAATAGTCAAACAATCCATCAATAGCAAAGAACCCACTACTGATGATCAATTATCCCTGAGATTCTGTGGAGCATCACCATATGCTAATAGTTGGGGGATCCCAGTCAAGTCCTTAATAGAAACTAGATTTCTCCCCAATGCCTCGATGGACACCTCTATCCCGTCAGTGTTAAAGGGCTAATTAGGAATGTGCTTGCACGTGAAATTCTGCGTCATTGGGAAGTACAAGGAGGTGGACCTTGCATTGCTAGATAACAAAAAAATAGTGATAATCTAACCCACTAGGGATGTTATCCTAAGGAGTAAGTGCAAGGAAATGCGTATCACATTGAAATGTGAAGTAGAGAAACCATCACTAGCCAGAGGTGCCTCCTCAACTCAAAGAAGACCCAAAAGAGGAGGGAGACGAAGGTCAACCTTGATCATGGCAGAATAGACAATGAAGATAGATAAAAGATCACGAGTAAGATATCAACTTGACAAGGGACAACATGAATACTAAAAGAGCGTCAATACAAAAGGATGAAAGGAACATGGAGCCCTAAAGCTAATACTGAAGCATAAAGACAAAAGGAGTGTGGCTCAAGGGTCATTCTCAATTCATCCATACTAGGTAAAGTGAAGTGGTACTCTAATGGAACGCGGTGGATAGAAGGCAGGGAAAAAACTTGGAGATGAAGACAACTTGGATGAAGGAGGCAGCCTTGATGACCTAAAAGCGACATATATATAACTGTAAGAGGTAGATGAAGCCCACTCAAAATATCCCTTAGGACCTTAAAAACAAAAACTGCCCAGATGGGAAAATGAACTAGCATGAAGTCCAGCACGAAAGATGTGATTATGGCACTCACTACCCAATAAGCTTGGAGTATTATGGTGGAATTCAATGGATGTATCAAGACATTCACATTAGAGGAGAAACGTGGCATAAACTGCCTCGCCTCTAAATTTTTGTTTTCAAATGAACCATCCCTTATGTAAAACCTTAATGAACCTTACTCATCGAGGTATGCATTAAGCTCGGAAGTGGGGGGCAAGTAGAGAGGGGAAAAATCACGATCCAATAAATCTTCTGTCAAAAGACCCATAAGACACTTCCGGTTCGATAGATGATAGGGCAATAAGCATCCTGAGGCTACAAGTCCAAGGAACAATGCCTAAAATGTGCTATTGAACCCCATGTGGAAGGATCCTAAAAGCTCAAGAAAAACTCTATGGCAAGGGCATCTCGAGCGAGTAGATAGCTACTGATGGAACCCCTTTAGAAGAGTTGTGATGCCCTAGGTTTTCTTGATGTGATTGCCTTCCTTTGATGTGTGTGTTTTTGTGGCACTGGATGAGGAAGTCAGGCGTAGTGCCCTAGATTCTTGTTTGCTTATTTTTTTGTGATTTATATATGTTATTATGCATTTCTGTAAAATTTAGCTTTTGTGAACTTGACGGCCTAGTTCACTGTCATTCAATACAGTAGACGACAATATTGATTGTTGTCTACCTATTGTGGATGACAGAGATCATTGACATTTAAATTATATTTTTTTTAGGTTTCTTTGGTTAGTCCTATTACTGGCATGATCGAATGTCATTTTACCCTAAGGTAAATGATAACCTATGTCATCATTGACTGGACTTGCCAGTTATGGCGGCTATCGTTATGAAGCAAAATGATCGGCCAAAATCCTTTGATGTTTATCCAGTAGATCGCGTCGTTTTGAATCCAAGGTCTAGGATTAAGAGTTGTGAACCAATTGTGGCCTTTAAAAGACCTGATTATGCTTTTTAGGGGAGTTTTCGGTCTGAGCTTTCTTGAGAGAAAAGAGGGCCGAGAGAGAGAGGTTGCTGCTGCGTTCCTTGTAGATCCTGGTGACCCATGCATAGAGGCGGCTTGGAGGTTCGTGCTAGGAAGGGCTTTTGATCAAGGGTTGTGTTCTGGAGGTCAGATCGGGTGGATCTAGACGGCGAGGAAGAACTGTCTTGTTACCAAGGCGGGCTTCTTCAACACCTTATTCACTACTTCAGAAGGAGGTTTAAAGTCAAGTAACATGGAGGAATAGTTTAGGGTCTTAGATTCTATAGATCTATTTTTTTTCTAGATTTTTAGATCCATGTTTAGGATCAGATTTAAGGGGTTAAAGCTCTGCCATTTCATGCAAATTTTCTAGAGGTTCTAGTTTTATGAACTTGACAGCATAGTTGAGCGTTGTCTACCTATAGTAGGCGATGATCGAGGTTGCCGTTTACTTATATATATTATAACAGCACTATGTGTTGCCATTGAATAAACGACGAAGGAGACCACCGTTTACTTCTAGTAAACGACAACCTTCTCTGCTGTTTAGTTCATCAAGTTTTGTTTTAAACAGTCTTGATTTAAATACTTATGTGTTGATTGTTTAGTATTCTATTTGGGTTTCGTTTCACTAATTATGTTATATGGATAGGTTCTCTTGCTATAGAAACCATGATGGTTCTCTTTAATGATCAGTGGGAATTATCTTAAAGGTTCTTGTTAATAGTGTGAATAAAAAGTGATAATGTTTGATTTTGTAAATTCTATCATGATAATGATATTTCGGGTTTATCACTGTTGTTGGATCACATTAGAGGACATCATGTTTAGGAATTGGTACAATTGTTTGCAGTAAGGTTTAAGGCATTTTATTTCCTTAACAAGTTGTGTGAATATGTTAAATAAATGACATAAATGGTTTCTGATTTCATAAAATCATGAAATTTAGTGTGGATGATGCATGTATAGGATCTGAATTACTATCAAAATTTCAACGGTTCCTGGGCACTGTACACATTGTTAGGATTTTTGATCATGTTTAGACATATATGCCATTATTAAAATGATAAAAGAAATACATGGGAAGAGAGTTTTGATTTATAGTTTGATGTTACAGTATCATGACAAGTTACTGATTATACAGTAAGTTTGATTTCAGAAATGATAAGAATGGGGTTCATGAATGTGTATATATATGTGTGTGTTGAATGCAAGAATGCATGCCATCGTAAAATGTGTATTTTTAGCCAATAGGACATTGTTATCATAGATAGTCTTATATGGAACTACGCCGTAGAATGCCCCTATGGTTATGGTTCACCTACATGAAATTTGACTATAGGAATACGTGGGCCTGGAGGTATACATGTTCTACTGGTAATGGTAGGGAGGACTTCCCCCAGTATTGCGCAATAACCAATACTACATCACTACTTTGCCTAGGTGATAAGTGAATGCTACATCACTACATGATCTCTATTGATGGTGGGGCTATGTCTTAGCATATTACATTATATAAACTATCTACATGCTACATGATATGCCTACAAGTTACATGCCACTGTTACATACCATATGAACTGTTTACTTGTTATGTGAAAAATGCCTACACGAAATGATAAATATTACATGAATTGTAAATTATATATGACAATGGTTCTATTGTAAATGTCTTTAATTCCATATTATTAACATGTTATATATGGTTTATTTCACGAGATATGTTGCCATATGTTTATATTGTTAATTGATTTCCTTTACTTGTTAAAGGTATATTACATGCTACAATATATGAAATGTAAATGACCATTGATAAATGATTTAGAATGCATAAATAGGAATGATTTATATGTACAATGCTAAGTGTTTAGAATATGTATAACAGGTTTTAAAGTAGCTATATGATAGATCTTAGAATTGTTTTTCCATGTTGCTTACCGAGTCTTGTAGACTCACACTTGATCAACCTTTTAGGAGAGGTTGATGACTTTGGCATCGAAAAGTTAGTTCACACCGACTCCGAGTGTGAGGACGTAAAGGCTTAGTTGTTGTCTGAGAGTGTTGTTTGAGTGATTATGTATGTGAGAATAATTTGTAATTCGATCATTGTATTATCTTTACATAGTTATGGACTTGCTAATTATGTAATATGTCAGTTACTTTCTCTTTATGCCTTAGACTTGGTATTTGAATACAAATGCTGATGGAAAATTTATTGCTCCACTGTGATAATTGTTGATATAACTCGTCATTTATATATAACTCAACTTGAACTGATTACATTGGATATGTTCCACTATAGCGCTACCCCTTGGACTCGATGTGAGTTGGTACAACTATACTAGGTCTAAGAGGGGCTTTATAGGATAGATGATGATATCATGATACACCATAGTCTAGTCCTAATATCATCATTTTATGCCATTTGTATCTTCTCCTTATGGCATTGATTGTGTGGTCAATTTTGGGCAGCAAATCGAGTGTCATCAGTAATTTTATATTGGAGATGTGTAATTATATCACCAATATGTCTACTTTATTTTATATCCAAGATTCCTTTAACGCTCATTTCAATCAGTTTCGTCTTGGTCGTAGGATGTACATGTTTGATTTCATGCTAGTCTTATGTTAATTATGCCTTAATATGTGGCCCTAAGTTTTACATAGTTTATTTTACATCCTACATAAGAGTATAATGTAATGGTTAGGTTTCTATAATATTTTCTGAATTTTTTTAGGGTTTTGTGCATAATTAGATTTCTGTCGAGTTATGTGTTGACGACATAGTCGATTGCCGTTAATAATAGTTAACGACATCAGGCAGTGTCGTTAACATTTGTTAATGACAATAAAGTATGTTGTTGACTTTAAGTTACCATCAGTTGATAATGTCATTTGCTATGAGGATTTCTGGACGTCAATATCGACCGTCATTGACCTTGGTTTTGGCATCAATCCATATTAATGTTAACCTTCATGTTGAGTTTATGACTGAGATTTTCGCAGTAGTTATGGCAGGTGTTCTGATCAATTTTGGGCCTTTAGATTAGGGGGTTTTGGAACTAATGGCTAGAATTAGATCACTAGAAAGAGTAGGCATCCTTATTAACCCCAGATTCGTCATTTGAAGGGTCTTTTGGCTTGGGTTTGCTTGAAGGGGGTTTTCTTTCGTGAGGGTGATTTCCATCCATCCAACGCTTGTTTATGTTGGTTTCTATGTGGATGAGGTGTGGTTGATCGTGAGGAAGTGTTGCGATCGTGTTGTCTTAGTCCAGCTGGTGCAGATTTGATCTAGAGAGAGAACCGCTTTGGGTTGGCCAAGGTGGGATTCACCGACGTGATTCGTGATGTATAAGAGTTTCTGTAGGCAAGTAACTAGAAATTTCATTTTGTGGTTTTTAATGTTCTTCTATTTTCTATTTTATCATATTTTTATAAGCATGGTTAGGGTTCGTGTTACATCATCATTTCGTGTGGTTTCTATGAGGGTTCTAGGTGAATGAACTTGGCGTCAACATCGACAAGCACCAAGTTCTGGTTGACGACAACCATCGATGACGTTAACATGATGTTGACGTCTATCATGTTGTCATTAAGTGTGTTTTATGTTAGTGTTTACTGCCGTTAATCATTATTTACAAACTATGCGGTTAAGTTCTAGGCTTCCAGAACTACATGATTTGGCTTTTGTGTACTTAATATGTTAGTCTAATGCATGATTAAGGTTTTGTATGATGAGAGGGACTTCTGTTATGTTGCAGAACGATCCTCTATGGCTTTTATGATTTTAAATCTTTTATCCAAATTTCTGTTAATTGAAAATATGATGCAAAGTACTTGAGAGTTCTTGAATAGCATGTATATGTTTTTTCAATAGCTAAGTTATAGCATAGAATTTTTTATAATCACATATGAAGGTTTTTACATGTTTGTAATAGTCTGGTCCCAGTTAATAAGTTTTATTGTATATTTTCTTAAGTTTTTTTGAAATAGTGATTAATAAGTAAAAATAGTTTGTCTGTCAGAAAAGCATGAAAAATTAGGATTTGTTCCACGATAGATAGCATGTTACAATTAAATTTAGTTCTGATTTGCTCATAGTAGAATTTATTATCAATATATGAACTCAATATTCCATGTTTTAGTGAAATTAGATTTACTTGTGATGGATGAGATAGTTTAGCATCATCTTATGGGATTGTACTCTCTATCCATTACTTATTGGAGTAAGCATGTGATTATGAAGATCATAAGCAAATATAATATCGAAGTAGAAATTTAGTATATGTTATTGGATGTGCGTGAATTTTAGAATAAATCGTGTATAGTACGAATGTCATTAGATTTGGTTTGACCATACATGACAATTTTACAGTATGCTATTGATGTTTTCAAATGTGTTTGACTGGTCTAGATTCTAATTACCGAATTTTCCACCGATATTGTGATAATTATTGTGCACTGTTTTAATTATTAAAAATAGTTTCACTATAGAGAAAATTATGAAAAAATATGAAGTTGATTTATTGCATGTGAATGTCATATAGTTATGATTTCAGCCAAACTAGAGCATTGTATAATTACTTATGAATTTCTAAACTATAATGGACATGTTCATTTGAAATTGGGTTTCAATTGACTAAATGAAATGAAGTGGCATCTTGATAGGGTTCTAGATTTCTGATTGCTTCTATTTCCAATAAGTTAAGAGTTCTGTATATTTTAGTTTGATGTCATATTGCCTTATGAAGTGAGCTTTAAGTGTATATGGAAACTGTGTATATGCATGAGTAAAGAATGTTAAATGTATGATTGATTCAACACATGAAAAATAATATTGTTATCATGAGACACTGCCACCATAGAGGGTTATACAAGGAACTAAACCAAGGCAATGCCTCTATGGTGATGGTTCACCCTACATGCTTACATGACTACATGACCTATATGGCCCCGAGGGCAACGGTGATGAAATCTTGGAGGTGGACAAGTACCACTGGTATATGGTGAGGAGGGCTTCCCTCGGTTATGCGCAGAACCAAAATGAATCACCAATTGCCCAGGTGATGAGTGATTGATTGAGATATTGGCCTCTACTGGTGGTTAGGGCTATGTCTTGGCTATATTTATCACTGCTACATGTTACTGCTACATGTCACTGCTACATGAAACTATCATTGGACCTGTTACCGAAAGAGAAATGAAATATGTATATGATACTACTATTAAATACTGCATTGTTATACATGTTAACAAATTTAATTCATAATGATTATTACTATTCCTTCATCATGTGTATACACTACAAGAAAAAGTTGGATTTTTTATGGCAACAGTCCCTCGAAAATCCGTCGGAGGAGACGCTTTTCGACTGCTTTCTGGAGACACCCCGTCGGAAACAATTCGTCGAAAAAAAATGTGTTAGAAATTTTTGACAAATGGAAAATCCGTTGACAAATCCGTCGACAATTCTGATGAAAGAAACCGTCGGAAATATCTGTCAGAAAATTATACTTCTGACAGCTTTACCGATGGATAAAAGCCGCTAGAAATTCAGATGGAATTATTGATCAGCAAGTCCGTCAGAACTTTCGGCTCTTTGACCGATGGACAAAAGTGTCGAAGTGGGAAACTTCTGACGGAAAACATCAGTAGGAAATCTGTCGAAACTTCTGACGATTTTTTCGAAGGAATATCACCATCATAAGTCACGTATGACGATGTTTTTTCCGATGGATTATTTCTGTTGTAAAATCTGTCAGAAATTTTGTTTTTATTATTTTTTAAAAATACAAAAAAAAATAACAAAGATAAATTAAAAAACCTGCTAAAACAATATTCATAAATAATAAACAAACATAAAATCATCTATCACAATAAATATTATAGGAACATCTACAATAATAACAAGAAAAAAATCAAGAGAGATATGTTGGATCGTCCTCCATTCCTACCTCATGATCGTCATGTGCTGGAGGATCCTATAGTATAAAAATAAACGTTAGAAACATAAATAAAATATAATTAACTTATTTTATAAATTTAAATTCAGAATATATGAATATTCACAAAGTGTATTTAGAGAATATTTCTAATCCTTTACACTTGGGTTTTTTCAATATTAGTGTGACGGCCCTCATTATACCGGTACGGTTGTACCAACCCATGTCGGTATAGCGAGAGTCCTCACAGTGGGACATTTACCCAAACGATACAAACAGCTGAGATACACGCGAATATACAACAGAGTAGCGGAAGTAAAAGACACCTGTCTTCATTCATTCATCATCCACATTAAACATACATGCAGTTTGCAAATTAACAAAAGGAACTAAGAGTTCACATAATTTGAATTGCTGAAATTAAATACAAATGTCCACACTTTTACATCCTTTTCATAATACTTCTAATACAATGTTCCAAATTTACATACTATGAATACACAAATCTCAAAGAACTCCAAAAATAGCTAGTCTCCGCGCTCGGAGTCCGTCTTTGCTGCCTCCTCCAAAGGTGCCACGTCACCAACTACACCTGTACGGCGAAGCAAGGAGTGAGTCCAAGGAGTCCGCAAGCAACACTACTCATGATATACACTTACAAGTCTTAGTGGTTTCTACATGCACATTTACAATTTGCAACACATGGCATGCTAGTCCATTCGAAGTTTCAACCCATCATGAACGTTCTACAATTTTATACATGGATCATGCTTTCAGATTTCTAAGAATAAAATTCACCTATCACATGCTCTCGACTCACTTTACTCATGAAACTTTAATCTTTAAAGAACTAAGACATGAGCTACCATCATGAACATTTTTTATACATGAAAGGGGAACACAACTAGCATGGATTTTTACATATTTTTAAACACATACATGAACCTTTTCTCATGCTTTAGGTTGCTGATTTCATATGGTTTCATGGCTGAAAACCTATGCATGAGAGCTACATTATTGCATAAAACATATCATGTGTTCAAACAATCATGCTATCTTTTGCCCGTTTTCACCAGTTATCCCTAACATGGATTCTAAACATCTTTGCACGTAATAACATGATGATAATAACATAAATTCATTGATTTCAGATTTGTTTCACATGGTTTTCAATAACACATTTTCACATCTTTGGTTTCACATTTTCTTTACACAATTTTCCTCTTTCACATGGTTCACTTTACACATACACATTCACATTGTCACTTTACACTTTTTACACATGGTCACATACACATTACACATTTCACATTACACTTTTTAGGTGATGTGACACATAGTCCAAACCACCAAAGAAGGACATATACACATCACATTACACATAGACGCCATCTAGGCATTCCAATGACGACTCTTGGACTGCGCAGACCGGGAGAACAAGTCTCCACCCTAACCAGTGGTACTTGTCCACCTCCAGGATTTCCCCTAATGCCCTTAGGGTCACTTAACACATTGAACTTTCTCAAGGGGACTTTTCTCTGATATAGCTCCACTGCCCTCTACGGAAGCAGTGTCACATTGGCACAGTTACACATTTACCGTTTTACACTTGGTTTTACACATAACACTTCATCTCATTCACTTTCTCACTCACATGAATACCTCTGTTTTTCCTAACATGGTACTACAGAATTTCAAGAGTTTAACACACAGTAAACACACTAATCATGTTGGTTTTAGACCATAGCTAATCACATTACAATAATATGCATAAATTATCACATTCACACGAAAATACATAACTTTTTATTTACTGATTCAAACGACCTGAAATTTTAACCACATGCTGTTTTCGGATTCAAGATTATACCCTCAATTTTTCAGATTTTTCTGACCTACATGGAATTTACAGTAAATAAAACATCTAATTAGCATGCCATTCACAATTTAGCTTAACATGGGGTTTAACACATCTTGCAATTTACCACTTACTGTTTTAACATAGGATACTGATATATATACATGATTTGAGAATACGAAATTCCCCTAAAGCATACATCTATAGATTAATCATCACATCCATTCTTGCATGCTTCCATTTTATTCTACCGAATCGGATTTATTAGCAAGTTACACAAGCATGGATAATTTACCCAAAATTTCAACCACACATACTGACACACTAACCTTCATGATCAGACCAAAACCAAGGCATTCATACTAATTCTAATCATGAAACATAAATTTTCAAGAATCTCAATAAGTCATGCTCACAAGTTTAAGGGATACCATTTCCCACATTCACCCTCACACCCCACATTCATTCACACATCACAATTTACAATATACATAGAGTATAAGGTTTACCATATATCCTCATCACGGAAACCATATCGAAATTAAAGTAGAAGAAGGGCAGAACAGTTCACTGTTCTATCCTGAGGAACTTGGCGGCAGTCTCTGGCCGCTGACTCAGGGTCAGCGGCATGGTCGATGGACGCCAAGCATGATCTGGGCGTCCAGGGACCTTGCCGTCGAATCAGGTCTGTGCAGAAAACACAGACCCGAGCTCTGAAACTTGGGTGAATGGGAGGGTCTAGGACTCGAAGAAAAATGCTCAAAAATTATAAAACCGACCTAGACTCATAAGGGGACATCGTGGGTAGGTCACTTGCCTTTCAAAAATTCCTCCAAGGGATCTAGGGCTCGGTGAAGACCTCCTTGGGCAGTCCCAAGAAAGTTGCAGAAAGGCCTCCAAGATCACCTTCCTCCGGGTTCTTGGATGAGCTCCACAGCAAGGGGATGATGGGGAAGCCTTCTCCTTTGCTCCAGCTTCCTTCTTGTCGGGGAAGATGGCCAGATCAACCTCCAAGGGGTCGGATTTTTGGGTGCCAAGGTGAGGTTTTCTCACAGCTTTTCTCTCTAGGGTTTTCCTCTCTCTTTTCTCCTCTTGCAAGGGTGAAGGGAAGAGTGAGGAGAGGCCATTTCGGGTTTAATCTGTAGGAGAGTCTCTTTCCCACTCACTAGGGTGATAGGACACCCTCAGAGCCGTTGGGGAACATCCCCCAATGGGTGGCCATACCTTGTTTCAGAAGCTTGCAGCTCTGCTGCGCATGCAGGCCAGAGAAATTGGCGTCCACATCGCTGGACGCCAGGATAAGTGTTGGCGTCCATGTCTGGACGCTGACACCACCTAAACGGCCAGGGTTTGACGCCAAGGGGCCTTCGGCCAGAACTCCACATTATGCAGAAAACCATGCATACCATGCATATATACATGCAATATACCTATGGTATTGTATCCATACTACCATCATGCAATACATACATTATTTATACTTAATATAAATACATGCACACGTAATTATACTAATTAATGCATACGTAAATATGTACATACATACACAAGCACAAATATACACACATAATTACAAATAATGCGACGGAAATTCGAGGGTCTTACAATTAGTTGTTTGAGCGCCGAACTCAAACTGAGACTCTGATCTGGATTTTGTAAGTTCTCACACGTTGCTCTCACCCACCCGGTCATGTTGGAGTGAAAGGCATGCCGATCAGATCTCTATTTCAGATTTTGGACCCCCCGACTTGCGTGTTCTGACCCTTTACTGTTGAATTTTCTTAAGATTAGTGGTTTGAGCGCCGAACCCAAACTGGAAATCCTATCAGGATTCTGTCAGTTCTCACATGTCACTCTTACCTACCCAGTCATGTCGGAGCAAACATCACACCGATCAGATCCCTATTTCAGATTTTGGACCCCCGACTTGCGTGTTCTAACCCTTTACACTTGAATTTTTTTGAGATTAATGGTTTGACCATCGAATGCAAACCAGAAATCCAATAAGGATTCTATTAGTTCCCATATGCCGTTCTCACGCACCATGTCATGTCGGAGCAAATGGATTGTCAATCAAATTCCTATTTCAGATTTTGGACCCTTGAATTATGTGTTTTAACCCTTTACACTTGAGCTTTTTTAAGATTAGTGGTTTGAGCGTAGAACCCAAACAAGAAATCCGATCAGGATTTCGTCAGTTCCCACACATCTCTCTCACCCACCCTGTTATGTCGAAGTGAACGACATAACGATTGGATTCCCATTATAGATTTTGGACCCCCAACTTGCATGTTCTAACCCTTTACACTTGAATTTTTTTGAGCTTAGTGGTTTGAGTGCCGAACCCAAACCGGGACTCTGATCTGGATTCTGTCAGTTTTCACAAGTCGCTCTCACCCACCTAGTCATGTTAGAGTGAACAACACGCCAATAGGATTCCTATTTTAGATATTGGACCCCCCCAACTTACGTGTTCTAACCCTTTACACTTGATTTTTTTTTAGATTAGTGGTTTGAGCGCTGAACCCAAATTGGAACTCAGAGCTGGATTCCGTTAGTTCTCACACTTTTCTCTCACCCACTCGGACGTGTTGGAGTAAATGGCATGCCGATCGGATTCCTATTTCAGATTTTGGACCCTCGACTTGCATGTTCTAACCCATTAAACTTTAGTTTTTTTTTAGATTAGTGGTTTGAGCATCGAACCCAAACCGAGACTCCGATCTGGATTCTGTCAGCTCCCACACATCGCTCTCACCCACTCAGTCATGTCGAAGCAAATGGCACGCCGATTAGATTCCTATTTCAAATTTTCATCCCCCGACTTCATTCAAACTGTATAAAATTAAAAGTAATACTGACCTGAGGGGCTTCTTGTGAGGTGCCTGCTCCTCGGATGGTCGCCACCAGCTGCTCGACCATGGCGCCAAGGTGCAGCGACAGCTATTGTGACAGCTCTTCTCGGATGAGGATTTTGATGTCCTCTCCACCGTTGCGGGGCGCCGCAGCATACGAACTCGCATAGGCCAGAGGAGAGACTAAACTCTCATATGAGGACAGCACTGGAGTAGTATCCTGACTGTCCTTAAAAATGTACACTCAGCCTTACCTTATCCCTCCCGCTACATCGACCCAAGCCTCTACATCCAAGTCTGGCTGGGGAGTGCCCTCTGCATAGTGATCCGCCATGGTCCTGTCATAGGTATCCTGCAGAAGAAATTAAAAATGTATTAATTATTGTACATTTATTTAATCACTAAATTTAGTAAAAAAATTATATATAGACTTACGGCAATCGTGCAAGCACTTTCACTGACATAGTCATCGGTCCCCTTCTGCTTATGAGTCCGATCAAACAACTCACGAAATGTAGGGGCACGCTCGAGCTCATGATGCTTACAATTCAACAAAAGTAGTTTGTTTCACAATAATATATTAAGCAATCAAACTTAATATACTTAGCAATTTCTGGTTGTGGGTCGCATAAGACACCGACCCACTAATATACACATTTTTTTTTTCGGATGAGCTGCCCGATTGCGTTTAGCCTCCTGTGACCTCTCTTGCTATGGTCCAGTAGCCCAACGATGACAAAGGGACTCCCAATAGTCCCTCCTCATCCATATCGGACAATAATCCATCCAAGCCATGGGATCCTGGCTACTTGCGATCTTCGCAGCCTTGTCCCGGACCTCTCACAACAACTTTCTAAAATTAGTCTGGGCAGTAGACTCCTAAACGGCTCGTGTTCGAGGGAGATCCTCCTCTCTTATGAGGGTGGGGGTGGAGGTCTGGGAGGGGGAGTAATGGGGGTAGGAGTGGGGGTCTGGTAGGGGGGTCTTGAAGGAGGAGGTGGCTTCGGGAGGGGAAGTGGGGGCCCTGGAGGGGGAGGAGGAGGGTTCGGGAGGGGGAGTATGTTGGGTTGAGTATGTATTTGAAGCCTTTTAATGATGACTTTAATCATGACTAATTGACATCACTCATAATTTGATTTTGATGATGACATTTTGTACATTTTGTACATATTAAAATGGTGACTAATTGAACATGTTATATATTTTATACATATCACAAAAATGCTTAAACAACATGTTTTTGATGTTTAATATCTCACATTTTAATGATAATATCTTGTATTAATGGTTTACACATTATATTTTTAGGTTTACACAAATTTGTCACAGTGATGTCGACACAGTCCACCTGTGGTGTCGACACAATATCTTGTGGTGTTGACACAGTCCACCTGTGGTGTCATCACAGTGCCATGTGGTGTCGACACTAGTTCACTGTCCGAGAAGCCTGTTCTGAAGAAGTAGCCAGTGGTGTCGACACAGTTTGCCTGTGTGTCGACACAGTCTGCCTGTGGTGTCGACACAGTGCCATGTGGTGTCGACACTAGATGACTGTCCCAGAAGCCCAATTTGAGGACAATGCCCGTGGTGTCGACACAGTGTCCTGTGGTGTCGACACACTTCGACTGAAACTCAAAATTGTGAATTTTTCTAGACACGTGGCTGCTTGGGAATCAAGGGATTTGACCTATATTTCCATGCCCATGCACCCCAAGGCACTTTATGGACATATGGGGCTATAAATACCCATGTTTCTTGTACTCCAAAGGAATGCCACGCAAAGGGAGACTAGAGATCTCCAGAAAAGGGTGTGGCGGCTGCAGAAAGGGAAAAAGGGAGTCTGCGTCCAGGAAGGGAGTAGCAGAGCGCCGCCAAGGGGAAGAAGAAGGAGAATAAGGGGAGGAGCTCGTGGTTGCAGAAGTGCTGATCCAGAAGGAGATCCATCCGAGTCTGTGTTTGATTTGAGTGCCAATTTCCCTAGGGGATCTGTGTATGTGTTCTACACAGATCGCCCAATTCTATTTCTCTTTACCATTTTATCTTGTACTGAGATAGATCGTGCTAGAGGATCTATTCTCTAAGTGTGCTTGTTCTAGCAGAACTTGGATCTATTGTGATCCAGAGGTTTGAGTACTTTGTACTCTTGTTTGGAGCCGTAGTGCTCTGGGTTGGAGACGTTGTGCTCTGGTGCTTGTGAGTCGTCGTACTCACAAGTGGTTTATGAAGTAGGTCGTTGTGCCTATCTCCTGAGTTTTCTTTAAGTCGTCGTACTCCAAGGGTTTGGAGTCGCCGTACTCTGGTTGTGTCTTGAGTCGTTGTGCTCAAGGGTGTTTTGGAGTCGTCGTGCTTCAATGTGTGTTGTACTCAAGGTTTTGAGTAGTGTGGCCTCACTGTGTGAGGGGTGGACGTAGGAGTCACTGGAGGTGATTTCTGAACCACCTAAAAATCCTCTGTGCAGTGGTTTGAATTGTGGTTTGACTTTGTATTGCGTTAGATGCATGCATAGGGATTTCGCTCACACTACTAATTGATTTATTCACACATACTAATCACACAGATTGCATCTGTTCAGTAGGGTTTTATTTGAATAGATATCTTAATTCGAAGTAATTTTTAAATTGCTTAAGCTTCCGCATTAATTGGTGATTAGATCTATTCAACCCCCCCCCCCTTCTAGATATGATCCATCCACCTATTCGATCCTACAATTGATATCATAGTAGGTTTTCTGTTCATCGGTTATGTTTTTGGGAGATCTGTCTCTGTGTGCTCAATCGCTCTAATTCCTACAATTGGTATCAGAGCGGGTTAACCACTCTAATTGTTAGATCTATTTCCTTGTTACATTGATTCACTGTGATTAGATCTAATAGTCTATTGAGTTTTGGTATAATGGCAAATTTCTTTGATCTGCATGAATTCCCTGTTATAATTTCAGAGAAATCTCCAATCTCATTGTCATCAAGTTTTTCAGAGGAAGCACAAAGAAAAGGAGCAAAAGGAATTCACAAATGCTCAATGGCAAAGAAGAGCTTCAATGAATCTAGAATATCAACAATTCAAAAGACTTTGGCTCTAACAGCACATTCCATGAGCTCGGAGCATTCTTCATCCCCTTCAAAACACAAGAGTTCAAATGGGTCTACAAGGTCAGGTAAATCAATTCCAGATCCATTTATGTATTCTAATTCTGATTCTGATGCAGATGAAGGCATGTCTTATGTTGAATTGATTGAATTCTGTGAGAAGATACAAAATCTTAATGCAAAGCTGAACACTAAAAATAATGATTTGAAAAAGACTTTAAAACATTGCCACAAAGAAAGTGAAAAATTGAAAGTACACTTGAATTGCTCCAGAACAATGATAAAGATCCTTCACAAGAAAATGAGAATTTGAAAATTGAAGTTTAGAAACTGAATTCTGAAAAAAGAAACTTTGAAAGATAAGATAATAATTTGTGAAAGCAAGTTGTCCAAGTTGAAAGAAAATTATGATCAGTTGGAATATGAAAATCTTAATTTGAAAGATGAAAATGAAAAATTGATTGATCTCAATGAAAACATCAAATTTGATAATGATCAATTAAACAAAAAGATTTCTAACATGGCTCATGATCATCAAATAAATAAAAGATGCAAACAACTTGTTGAAGAAAATAGTCATCTAAAAAGGAAGATTGAATGCTTGTTGCATGACAAACTATTGAACAATGACTGTAGCAATTTAAGTAATAAAATTGCTGATTTGGAAAAACAAATTGCCCAATTTGAAAATGAAAAGAACAAGATGAAAAATGGTTTGGATGTCATGCTAAATAAACTTCAAATTTCAGAAAAAGAAGTTGTTGCATTAAAAGCAGAAAAATAGAAGTTTCAAGATGAATTGAAGAATACTACAAACACAAGTCTTGCTTCTGTAAAAAATAGAGAAAAATGAAAAGAAAACTAAAGTAATATTTGTTAAAGCTGCTGCAAACCAGAACTTTGATATCTCTAATGAAAAATTAGTGAAAGTTCATGTTCAGAAAAATATTCAAAAATAAAATGAGAAAAATGACAAAAATACTGCTAAGAAATTGAAACAGAAAAACAGAACAATTTACACAGGATTCCTCCATCTCTTCCACACTTCAGAAGTGTTTCAAAGAAAGTTCAATATTCACATCATGCCAAGAGCCACCAAAAGGTACCTCCTTCTCCTCATGGTAAGCCTCCTCACATGAAAAGAAGATTCCAGCAAATGCATACATACCAAGGTAAGTACCAGGTAAGAAATGATCTAATTTGCTTTAATTGTAATAAACTTGATCATTTAGCCAAATTTTGTTGGAATAGAGATCAACATTTCTATAAATATGTCAAATCAGTCCAGTGCTTCACATGCCATAAATTTGGGCATACTTCTAGGGAATGTTGACATAGAATTGATAATCTTGTGCATGCTTCCATGTTTCATGTTAATGTACATAAGAATAAAGATCATGTTCATGCTGAATACACTCAGAAATTCCATGTACATGAAAATATAATTGTTGCACAAAAGATCTCTTTTGAATTCTATGTTAAAAATCTCAATGACAAAAATCTGAAAAATAGAAAACAAATTGTTTAGTATGTCAGTGGTGCATTCTATAATAATAACTCTAAGATTAAAAACTAAGATTCTAGTGTTTCTATTCTTCAGAAAAATGCACCAATATAAAATCCTTTTAGATTCAAAAATCATTGTTGCAGATTCATGGAAGATCCTTACAAGTTTGGCTTTTGAAATGTGCTGCTTGAATGTTGGATGCAGGGATCCTTGTAGTCAATTTCAAGATGAAGGCTTCATGACTAAGGCTACAAGGAAAGTAAGTAAAGAGAATGAAAGAAAATGAAAATCTTACTAGGTAAATACTTCTGAGAGATTCCCTACTAAATAAAAACTGAAATCAATTGGGACTCTTATGCAAAGATCAATTGGTATATCAAATGGTGAACTGTGGAAGGACAAGTCAGACTTGTCTAGAAACTATCATTATGTGTGAGGAATAACCACCGCCAAGTACCAATGATCTTCCTTGTGTAAGAGTCATTAATTAAAAAAAATGGTTGTGATTGAAACATGACTGCTTGTTTATTTCATTTCTTCCATGATGATTTTTGCTTGAAGTACTTGCAAAAGTTTTCACATCATGCACATGTAACTAAGAATCATGATTTTGTTGAAAATGCTCAGAAACTCCATGTGAATATAAATTGAACATTTCATGAAAAACATAGATGCATTAAACAAAGAATAATTTTATTATGGAACTAATGTTGCTCATAGTTCCATTAATGACAAAAGTGCATCTATATTAAAAAGAAAATTCTCTTGGATTCAAAAAGGTTCATTACTGCAATCTAACTCTTATTCCACTGTAGGACCCAAGAAGGTAAGGGTCCTAAGGCCAACTTGATCAGCAAGTTGATGAGCCTTGTAGCCATACATTTCCATCTGAAATCAAGACAATGGCTATGTAAGGCAAGAAAAATTGGAAACCACAGATAAAATCCAAATGAAGACTGTTCAGGTAAAACCTCATATCATTTCCAAATTGAACTGCTTAAGTTAAAGAAAATTCTTAGAGTCTTATCTGAACAATGAAGAGTGTGTTTTGATGTTGCTCCCAATAATAACTTTGTGTCATAACAATTGGAATCATATTTGTATTATCATGCTTGCTTACTGTGCCCATGATTCTGTGTGCATATCAACTACTTTGACTTTTTGGTATATCAAATGATGACATGTGAAAAAATAAGTTATGCTTGTTTGGAAGCTATCATTATGCGTGAGTAAAATACTCCGCCAAGTACCAGAAGTCATGCTATGCTTAAGGCTAATTGTGTGCATAATCATGTGTGAATTGCTTGCTAGCTTTTTCATTCCATGCACATATTAAGGGGGAGTAAATTTGAAAAAATGCAAAAATGTTCTTGAAAAATGCAATGAATTTCATGCTAAAACTAAAGAATAATTGACATTTTTGCAGTGACTATGTGGTATATCAAATGGTGAAATGTGAAAGGACAAGTTAGGCTTGTCTGAAAACTCTCATCATGCGTGAGAAAAATTCTCCGCCAAGTATCAATAGTCTTTTTCTGCATACACAGTGTGCTGTGGTGTCGACACACTTCGACTGAAACTCAGAAACGTGAATTTTTCTGGACATGTGGCTGCTTGGGAATCAAGGGATTTGACCTAGATTTCCATGCCCATGCACCCCAAGTCACTTTATGGACATATGGGGCTATAAATACCCATGTTTCTTGTACTCCAAAGGAATCCCACGCAAAGAGAGACTAGAGATCTCCAGAAAAGGGTGTGGCGGCTACAGAAAGGGAAAAAGGGAGTCTACGTCTAGGAGGGGAGCAGCAGAGCACCGCTAAGGAGAAGAAGAAGGAGAAGAAGGGGAGGAGCTCGTGGTTGCAGCAGTGCTGATCCAAACCAGTCTCGTCTGTGTTTGATTTGAGTGTCAATTTCCCTAGGGATCTATGTATGTGTTCTACACAGATCGCCCAATTCTATTTCTCTTTACCATTTTATCTTGTATTGAGATAGATCGTGCTAGAGGATCTATTCTCTAAGTGTTCTTTATTCTAGCAGAACTTGGATCTATTGTGATCCAAAGGTTTGAGTACTTTGTACTATGGTTTGGAGTCGTAGTGCTCTGGGTTGGAGTTGTTGTGCTCTAGTGCTTGTGAGTCGTTGTACTCACAAGTGGTTTATGGAGGGTCGTTATGCCTATCTCCTAAGTTTTCTTTGAGTCGTCGTACTTAAAGGGTTTGGAGTCGTCGTACTTCGGTTGTGTCTTGAGTCGTTGTGCTCAAGGGTATTTTGGAGTCGTCGTGCTTCAGTGTGTGTTGTACTCAAGGTTTTGAGTAGTGTGGCCTCACTATGTGAGGGGTGGACGTAGGAGTCACTGTAGGTGATTTCCGAACCACCTAAATATCCTTTGTGCAGGGGTTTGAATTGTGGTTTGACTTTTTATTGCGTTAGATGCATGCATAGGGATTTCGCTCACACTACTAATTGATTTGCTCACACATACTAATCACACAGATTGCATCTGTTCAGTGGGGTTTTATTTGAATAGATATCTTAATTCGAATTAATTTTTAAATTGCTTAAGCTTCCGCATTAATTGGTGATTAGATCTATTCAACCCCCCCCCTTCTAGATCTGATCCATCCACCTATTCGATCCTACAATTGGTATCATAGTAGGTTTTCTGTTCATCGGTTGTGTTTTTGGGAGATCTGTCTCTGTGTGCTCAATCGCTCTAATTCCTACAATTGGTATCAGAGCGGGTTAACCACTCTAATTGTTAGATCTATTCCTTGTTACATTGATTCACTGTGATTAGATCTAATAGTCTTTGAGTTTTGGTATAATGGCAAATTTCTTTAATCTGCATGAATTCCTGTTATAATTTCAGAGAAATCCCCAATCTCATTTTCATCAAGTTTTTCAGAGGAAGCACAAAGAAAAGGAGCAAAAGGAATTCAAAAATGCTCAATGGCAAAGAAGAGCTTCAATGAATCCAGAAAATCAACAATTCAAAAGACTTTGGCTCTAACAACACATTCCATGAGCTCAGAGCATTCTTCATCCTCATCAGAACACAAGAGTTCAAATGGGTCTACAAGGTTGGGTAAATCAATTCCTGATCCATTTATGTATTCTAATTCTGATTCTGATGCAGATGAAGGCATGTCTTATGTTAAATTAATTGAATTATGTGAGAAGATACAAAATCTTAATGCAAAGTTGAACACTAAAAAAAAGATTTGAAAAAGACTTTAAAACATTGACACAAAGAAAGTGAAAAATTGATAAGTACACTTGAATTGCTCCAGAACAATGATAAAGATCCTTCACAAGAAAATGAGAATTTGAAAATTGAAGTTCAAAAACTGAATTCTGAAAAAGAAACTTTGAAAGATAAGATCATAATTTGTTTAAACAAGTTGTCCAAGTTGAAAGAAAATCATGATCAGTTGGAATATGAAAATCTTGATTTGAAAGATGAAAATGAAAAATTGATTGATCTCAATGAAAACTTCAAATTTGATAATGATCAATTAAACAAACAGATTTCTAACATGGCTCGTGATCATCAAATAAATGAAAGATGCAAACAACTTGTTGAAGAAAATAGTCATCTAAAAAGGAAGATTGAATGCTTGTTGCATGACAAACCATTGGACAATGACTGTAGCAATTTAAGTAATAAAATTGCTGATTTAGAAAAACAAATTGCTCAATTTGAAAATGAAAGGAACAAGATGAAAAATGGTTTGGATGTCATGCTAAATAAACTTCAAATTTCAGAAAAAGAAGTTGTTGCATTAAAAGCAGAAAAATAGAAGTTTCAAGATGAATTGAAGAATACTACAAACACAAGTCTTGCTTCTGTAAAAAATAAAGAAAATGAAAAGAAAACCAAAGTAATATTTGTTAAAGCTGCTGCAAACAAGAACTTTGATATCTCTAATGAAAAATCAGTGAAAGTTCATGTTCAGAAAAATATTCAAAAACAAAATGAGAAAAATTGCAAAAATGCTGCCAAGAAGAAGAATCTTGTTTCTGTGAAAAACAAGAAAATTGAAACAGAAAAATAGAAGAATTTACATAGGATTCCTCCATCTCTTCCACACTTCAGAAGTGTTTCAAAGAATGTTCAATATTCACATCATGCCAAGAGCCACCAAAAGGTACCTCATTCTCCTCATGATAAGCCTCCTCACATGAAAAAGAGATTCTAGCAAATGCATACATGCCAAGGTAAGTACCAGGTAAGAAATGATCTCATTTGCTTTAATTGTAATAAACCTGGTCATTTAGCCAAATTTTGCTGGAATAGAGATCAACATTTCCATAAATATGCCAAATCAGTCCAGTGCTTCACATGTCATAAATTTGGACATACTTCTAGGAAATGTTGGCATAGAATTGATAATCTTGTGCATGCTTCCATGTTTCATGTTAATGTACATAAGAATAAAGATCATGTTCATGTTGAAAACACTCGAAAATTCCATGTATATGAAAATAGAATTGTTGCACAAAAGATCTCTTCTAAATTCTATGCTAAAATCTCAATGATAAAATCTGAAAAATAGAAAATAAATTGTTCAGTATGTTAGTGGTGCATTCTATACTAATAACTCTAAGATTAGAAAATAAGATTCTAGTGTTTCTAGTCTTCAGAAAAATGCACCCAATATAAAATCCTTTTGGATTCAAAAATCATTGTTGCATATTCATTGAAGATCATTAACAAGTTTGGGTTCTGAAATGTGCTGCTTGAATGTTGGATGCAGGGATCCTTGTAGTCAATTTCAAGGTGAAGGCTTCATGACTAAGGCTACAAGGAAAGTACGTGAAGAGAATGAAAGAAAATGAAAATCTCACCAGGTAAATACTTCTGAGAGATTCCCTACTAAATAAAAACTGAAATCAATTGGGACTCTTATGCAAAGATCAATTGATATATCAAATGGTGAACTGTGGAAGGACAAGTCAAGCTTGTCTGGAAACTATCATTATGTGTGAGGAATAACCTCCGCCAAGTACCAATGATCTTCCTTGTAAGAGTCATTATTTAAAAAAAAATGGTTGTGATTGAAACATGACTGCTTATTTATTTCAATTCTTCCATGATGATTTTTGCTTGAATTACTTGCAAAAGTTTTCACATCATGTACATGTAACTAAGAATCATGATTTTGTTGAAAATGCTCAAAAACTCCATGTGAATATAAATTGAACATTTCATGAAAAACATAGATGCATTAAACAAAGATAATTGTGTTATGGAACTAATGTTTCTCATAGTTCCATTAATGACAAAAGTGCATCTATACTAAAAAGAAACTTCTCTTGGATTCAAAAAGGTTCATTGCTGCAATCTAACTCTTGTTCCACTGTAGGACCCAAGAAGGTAGGGGTCCTAAGGCCAACTTGATCAGCAAGTTGATGAGCCTTGTAGCCATACCTTTCCATCTGAAATCAAGACAGTGGCTATGCAAGGCAAGAAAAATTGGAAACCACATGTAAAATCCAAATGAAGACTATTCAGGTAAAACCTCATATCATTTCCAAATTGAACTGCTTAAGTTAAAGAAAATTCTTAGAGTCTTATCTGAACAATGAAGAGTGTGTTTTGATGTTGCTCCTAACAATAACTTTGTGTCATAACAATTGGAATCATATTTGTATTATCATGCTTGCTTACTGTGCCCATAATTCTGTGTGCATATCAACTGCTTTGACTTTTTGGTATATCAAATGATGACACGTGGAAAAACAAGTTATGCTTTTTTGGAAGCTATAATTATGCGTGAGTAAAATACTCCGCCAAGTACCAGAAGTCATATTATCCTTAAGGCTAATTGTGTGCATAATCATGTGTGAATTGCTTGCTAGCTATTTCATTCCATGCACATATTAAGGGGGAGTAAATTTGAAAAAGTGCAAAAATGTTCTTTAAAAATATAATAAATTTCATGCTAAAACTAAAGAATAATTGACCTTTTTGTAGTGACTATGTGGTATATTAAATGGTGAAATATGAAAGGATAAGTTAGGCTTGTCTGGAAACTCTCATCATGCGTGAGAAAAATTCACCGCCAAGTATCAATAGTCTTTTTATGCATAAAGGTCATCAAGAAAAATGAAAATCTCAAAAACTTTACTTTAAGTCTTTGAAACAATTTTGAGTTTTTGAAAAACTTTTCTCCTTTAATAAATTGCCTGTTGATATATGCTTGATCATGTTCATACTCTTTCTGTGCAAACTGCTTGGAATGAACATATCTGAATTGCTTAAATGATCATTTCATATCATGCATATCTTATGGGGGAGTGAGTCAAAAGAATCTTTGAGTGAAATTCTGGAGAAATATTCTTTTTATCTGATTTATTAACAACTCTCATTCAGTTTATTGACAAATATTCTTGCAAATAAATTCCTCACTCTCACATTGCATTGACATTCTTGGTATATCAAATGGTGATTTGAAGAAAGATAAGTCAGGCTTGTCTGGACACTTTCACTATGCGTGAGTATATTTCTCTGCCAAGTATCAAGAGTCTTGTATGTAATTGTTGAGGGGGAGTCTTTCTCTTTCAATAAAACATTCTTGTTCATTCTATTTTCACTTCATTCCATTCCTATTTCTTCAATAATCCTCATGTTCACCTTGTGAGGGGGAGATACATGAAAAGGGGGTGTCATTGTCACATTCCTTCACTTTACTTGTCTATCTTGAACCCCAAACTCATCAGAATGTTTGAGTCATTGTGCTATTTTCTTATGAGAGAATTAAGACTTTGAAACTAAATTCATTGTGCATTTAGTTTAATTTCAAAGATTCATTATCATTTCAAGATTAAGCAATCTTATTACTGAATGTCTTTAAAATGACTTGTAAAACACTTGTAGGCACATGAGTGGCTTTATTATTTAACATGTGCATGTTTAAGCTTCATTTTTACAACATGTTAAGAATATTTTTTCTAAATTCGTAGTCATGACTTTTCTGGTCAAAACAAACATATTCCTGCAAAACATCAAAAGAAAATGATCAACAATCTAGAAAGATACAAACAGAGCAATGCAAATTCTTGAACCACTGAGTAACCGAGCCATTTCACCTAAAGAGTGATTTGTTTCACGTCAAAAAGTGGAAATCAAGATTTTCAACTCTATATAAGATAATAAAAGTTAAACCACTGAGTAATCAAGAGGTCTTGCATCTGATCAATGTGATCTCTTGCACTGAAAAGTGAGATTTAACTAATTTATTCTTGTATTCTTTCCCAGTTCAAAATGAAAGAAAATCAACTTGACAGGATGGAAAAGCTTAAGACCTTAATAAAGTTCATGTATATTGAGTTCAGACCTATTATTCTACATTGTGTTAAAATTAAAGCTCCTAACATCCTTGTTAAATACTACTGCTCACTCATATAGGTCACTTTACTTCACATTTGTATCATTATTTTAACTACATTCAGATCATTATATCTTGTAATACCTTATGTTGAGTGTGTCTTTGTGATTAAACTTTATTGCACAATAACCAAAACCCAATAATTTCTCTCATTTGACAATATCACTTTGCCTCACTTATTTTGATTATTTCTGACAATTCATTTCCTATATTTCTTTTCTTGATCTCCTACCATTCTTTGTCTCTCTCTCTTATCTATATTTTTAATGATGTCAAAAAGGGGGAGAAAGTTCCTTAAAGGGGGAGAAAGTTCCTTAAAGGGGAGAAAGTTCTTTAAAGGGGAGAAAGTTTTCTAAAGTTCTTTAAAGGGGAGAAAGTTTTTTTTATGGGAGAAAATTCAAAAAGGGGAGATTTGAGTCAGGCTATTGGGAGATTGTGCATATATTTTGTCATCATCAAAAAGGGGGAGAATGTTGGGTTGAGTGTGTATTTGAAACCTTTTAATTATGACTTTAATCATGACTAATTGACATCACTCATAATTTGATTTTGATGAAGACATTTTGTACATATTAAAATGGTGACTAATTGAACATGTTATACATTTTATACATATCACAACAATGCTTAAACAACATGTTTTTGATGTTTAATATCTCACATTTTAATGATAATATCTTGTATTAATGGTTTACACTTTATATTTTTAGGTTTACACAAATTTGTCACAGTGGTGTCGACACAATGTCCTGTGGTGTTGACACAGTCCACCTGTGGTGTCAACACAGTGCCCTGTGGTGTCGACACTAGTTCACTGTCCCAGAAGCCTGTTCTGAAGCAGTAGCCAGTGGTGTCGACACAGTCTGCCTGTGGTGTCGACACAGTGCCATGTGGTGTCGACACAGTGTCCTGTGGTGTCGACACACTTCGACTGAAACTCAACAACGTGAATTTTTATGGACACGTGGCTGCTTGGGAATCAAGGGATTTGACCTAGATTTACATGCCCATGCACCTCAAGGCACTTTATGAACATATGGGGCTATAAATACCCATGTTTCTTGTACTCCAAAGGAATCCCACGCAAAGAGAGACTAGAGATCTCCAGAAAAGGGTGTGGCGGCTGCAGAAAGGGAAAAAGGGAGTCTGCATCCAGGAGGGGAGCAGCAGAGCACCGCCAAGGGGAAGAAGAAGGAGAAGAAGGGGAGGAGCTCGTTGTTGTAGCAGTGCTGATCTAGAAGGAGATCCAGCCAAGTCTGTGTTTGATTTGAGTGTCAATTTCCCCGGGGGATCTGTGTATGTGTTCTACACAGATCGCCCAATTCTATTTCTCTTTACCATTTTATCTTGTACTGAGATAGATCGTGCTAGAGGATCTATTCTCTAAGTGTGCTTGTTCTATTAGAACTTGGATCTATTGTGATCCAGAGGTTTGAGTACTTTGTACTTTAGTTTGGAGCCGTAGTGCTCTGGGTTGGAGCCATTGTGCTCTAGTGCTTGTGAGTCATTGTACTCACAAGTGGTTTATGGAGTAGGTCGTTGTGCCTATCTCCTAAGTTTTCTTTGAGTCATCGTACTCAAAGGGTTTGGAGTCGTCGTACTCCGGTAGTGTCTTGAGTCGTTGTGCTCAAGGGTGTTTTGGAGTCATCGTGCTTCAGTGTGTGTTGTACTCAAGGTTTTGAGTAGTGGACGTAGGATCACTGGAGGTGATTTCTGAACCACCTAAAAATCCTCTGTGCAGTGGTTTGAATTGTGGTTTGACTTTGTATTGCGCTAGATGCATGCATAGTGATTTCGCTCACACTACTGATTGATTTGCTCACACGCACTAATCACACAGATTGCATCTGTTCAATGGGATTTTATTTGAATAGATATCTTAATTCGAAGTAATTTTTAAATTGCTTAAGCTTTCGCATTAATTGGTGATTAGATCTATTCAACCCCCCCCCCCCTTCTAGATCTGATCCATCCACCTATTCAATCCTACAGAGTAGTGGGGGTGGGGGTCGCCGACAGGGGTGAGGGGCCGGGAGTGGGAGGGGATGGGGATGGGGGTCGTCGGGAGGGGAAGGGGGGCTGGCAAGGGTGGTGGCAGTGGGGGATGCCGGGAGGGCGAGGCGGCCGGGAGTGGGAGTGGGAGGGGGTGGGGTTCATCAGGAGGAGGAGGGGTCCAGGAGGGGAGAGGGGGTCCCCAGGAGTGGGAGGGGGAGGAGACTCACCTGTAGCGGCGAAGGCGGCAGTGAAGGGTTGCAGCGACGATGCGGGGTCGCGGTGGCGACGGTACTCCACGTCGGAGATGAGAGAGAGAGAGAGAGGGTGGGATTTGGGAACAGGGGGTCGGGAAAATTTGGAATTTGCCGACGAAAATATCGACAGAATTTCTGATAGAATATGTTACGTCGAAAATTTCGACGGAAACATATCCGTCTGAATGTCCGACAGTTTTATCGACGGAAGATTTCCGTCGGTAAAACTACTTATTCTTGTAGTGATATGTATAGCCATTATTGAAATGGATAACATGTTATATCTTACATTAATGCTATTTTGACCATATTATATATTTTATTTTAAATGTCATACATGTTTTGTTTATTTCTTGTTATTCAAGTTCTTCCTATGCATAGTATTAAGTTAAGATTCATGATTACGTGTTAATAGAAGGAATGTTATTAGCATGTTAAATGTCTAATGAAATGATGTGATTAGAATGTATGAAATCTAGGAGTATTGTATAAGTATCATGAATGTGATCGTAGTATGGTATTGAATAGCATGCTTTAAAAATTAATGTATAAGTAAATCGTGCAATGATATTCTTGGTTGCTTGTTGGGTCTGTTTAGACTCATTCTTGCTTTCTTATATTCTCCATGAGTTTTAGATTGTCATTTCAACATTATCCAACAGGAAGTCTAGAAAGACATGGTGAGCGTGGAATAGCTATTGAGTTTTAGATTGCACTAGTTGAGTAGTTGTTTTCTTTGAAAAATATGTAATAAGATGGTATTGGCTCCATCATTTTAGTTCTTGTTTATGAAATTTTAGACTTGTATTATTCTGCCTATTCGATTATGAAATGTGGACTTATTAATGTTGATAGAAAAAGTTTTGCTTCCACTATAGCAATGTGTACCGTGTTATGTTCTATCCTGAAGTTCGATATCATTTGGGTTACACTCGTTGTAGCACCTTACTTCTAATCAGACGTGAGTTGGTATAACTATACCAGATTATAAATTAAGTTGGGGTATTACAAGAGCGCTAAGTTGTCAAACTCTCAAAAGAAATACATCTAAACCCAAACACACAGAGGTATTAATATAAGAATAAGAGTTCAGCATGATTGGTTCATAGCCCATAACAGACTAACAAGTAGCAATAAGGACTCTTATCTGAGGAGTATGTCTCCCAGTCTACCCTTTCCTCTGTTTGATCTATGAGGAGCCGACAAGGGAGCATGTGACTATATATTTTAGGAATTGCCCTCTGGAAGAAGTAAGTACACCAAATATCTCAAAACTGGTGAAGAGCGGTCTCATATCCTCTAAGCCTCTTTTATCTTTTTTGTTCTTTGCACTTTTTCGTTATGACTTAAGCATTAGAAGATTTTTCTTGAGACCCTCTATCTTTAGTCTTCTTTACAAATCCACCATCAAAGGAATAGGCACAATATCATCATCAATTTTCCCTCCACATCTGATGATCTATTACAGAGTGCGAGATGGAACCTCTTCACCCACCATTTCTTTCATTGACTTCACTCTTGTTTTTTCTAACTTCACCTTGATGCACACTCTAGATTCTTAGAAAAGAAAAAGGAGCGGAGGTCCGGCCTCCCATAAAGAAAAGGAGTGGTGGTCTAAAGAAGTACTTATTACTTGTCTAATCGGATATAAGTGCACCTTCCATATATAGTTGTGGATGGAATCCATACTCACCAGCATTTCTCATCTGTAGATAGACGATGACAGACTGGGAGAAACACTCAAATCACGAGCATCAACTTAAAGGGATTCTGTTAGTGAGACCCACAAAGAAAATTCTTATGTAAGAGGTAAATCTCCATCCTCAAGTGGACAAGTTATTGTTTCAAAAGCTTAAAAGAAACAAGTTTAGTTCAAAATCCTTGGTCTTTTAGACCTCCCCTCACATAAAGAGAAACTGGTGTATCGGAATCACGAGTTTTTCCTTTTTCTTTTCCCCTATTAATCTTTTTCTCAATCCAAAATTCAAACTTGGCTAACACATCCAGGTCTGAAAACTGTCCCATGTTTCAAGAGTGGCGTGCCGTTGATGTGGATTGAGCACGGTGGCCAACAGTTTCATTTTCCTTTTTTTTATGCCCCTTCTCTCGAAGATGGCGAAGGCATGGTCAAACAACACCATTACTGCTAATAAACAAGTCATGTACACCATTACTGCTAATAAAAAAATCAATTTCTTTTGCTAAGTTGCTCATAAACAAGGCATATACTTGTCTATTAATTCTATGTTTCGACATTTTCTTTTCTACCGCATAACCATATAATAGTTTTATCATGCTAAAACTCGAATTCGAGTTATTGGGTGTCTCATTTTATTCGTCCCAGCCTATTATGCCAAGTTTCTCATCACAAAGAAAAAAAAAATGCTAGGGACTATAAGAGAGAATACTTGAGATTCTACATAAATATTTATGTCATAATGTCAAATTATTTGGGATAATAAGTAAGGGCGTATGATTATTGCTTGAATTAATAAGCTGTGTATTATGGGTGTACGTATATACAATGTGAAGAAAATTATAATAACATAGATTCTGGAGTTGTCTGTATAATTGCCCCTTAATTATTCAATTGTGTTTATCTTGTTAGTTGAAACAGATCAACATCATATCGTACAGAGAATATACAGTCTAGAGCACCGTTTTCTGTACCGTCGAAAGGTAGAGATGTTAAGAATAATAGAGAGATTCTAAGGTGTCAACGTCGTAAGGGCCCCAAGGGGAAGCATCCGAGGCATGGTCGACGATAAATGATGACTGAAGCATGTTATGGCAACATCAACCCACCATTGTAAAAAAAAAAAAAAACACCTCTTGAGATCAAGGGCTCTGTTCTTTGTATTTTTGTCTGTATTGCCTTCCTTTTCCTAAGCGTTTGTCACTTGAAAGAATGCTTGTGCGAGTAGGTCCTTGAGCCAGTCAAATTGCTGAAAAGTTCAAATTATGTAGAGTTTGGTATTTCCACTCTTTTCTTCTTAATAATAGAGAATCTAACACACTTGGTTGGATCCAAAATTAGGTACCTAATGACCCAAATTTGAGTTTTAGAGAGACCATGTTATCTGTATCATCTTTTTTTCACAATATTTGCACTGGTAATAGTGTTTTGACTCGTGTACATAGTAATTAAAATAACCCTGTTGTATACAAAAAAGTGTAGAAATACTCCTACAGTTAACTCTTTCAATAAGGGTAATATTTTACTCCCGTCCATGAAGAATTTTTTTCTTTACTGAAGATGACTCTTAATTAGTTGTCTTCGGATAGATCATAAATCTCTACAAAAAGTAGTATTAAATATTTATCAGTACCCAATAAAATTTAAGTAGAACAAATAGATAATTAACAAATTTTTACTCCACTTATCCAACTAATTATTTCACTTATTCACTTATTTATTCCACTTACGTATCTACTAGATAAGTAAGTAGATATAACGTAAGTAGAATAAATAGATAGGTAAGTAGAACAAATAAATATCTGAGTGGAACAAATAAATTTGTTCTACTTAACTATCTATTTGTTCCACTTATAATAGATAAGTAGAACAAATAAGTATGTTCTACTTAACTATCTATTTGTTTCACTTATACATTTATTTATTTCACTTATATATTTATTATGTATTGATAAATATTTAATATTATTTTTTGTGGAAACTTGTGTTCCACCCAAAGACAACAAATCAAGAGTTATCCGACTATTCTAGTAAGGTAAAAACTTTCTCATAAACGGGAGAATAATATTTCTCTTTCAAAAAATACATGAACAATATATTAATATAGGGATGTCTTTGGTCTTTTATTTTTGTCACTTCTACAAATATGCTTTATATACTAGGTTCCGTTTGCACTGATTAGTTGAGATCTTAATAATATTTTAACTGCAGTTAGATTTTTTAAGGTCAACTTAGTTAATTCATAGATATGTGGTATCCTTTTGCATATTTTTACGTTTAAGCTTTTATGAAGTTTCCAAAATAAACTGGAGCATTTCAATAAGTATTCTACATAATAGCATATAATTCATGTATACAATTAATGACGGTGACATATTTTGGCCTTTTATGATGTTTAAAAGCTTAGGTTCTTATAATAATTGAATTACAGAAATAACATGCTTTACACAGTAACAAAATTGTTGAGATATTATTATTTTGCCTGATGCTCTGATTTTTTTTATTTTTAAAGTTTTAAAACATGAAGACTCCTGCTTTTTCCCCCTAAATGTTGCTTCACGTGTGGATCACGTAAAAACTATACCAGTTATGACATTCACTCAAAGCATGTTTATCACTCCATGAACGGGAAATTTGTACCTTTTCTAACAAGGAAATTTAGGGCATGTTCTGATGAAGTTAGTCATCGGAATTGTTCTGAGTTTTGAATTTGCTTGTTCAAGAAGATACCATACAAACTCCAATGGCGTCTTTCTGATTTCTCACTTACAAAACCCAGACTTGAGCTTTATAGAAAGAGAGGGGAAATGATTTTTTTAAAAAGAATTCGATATATGACTGTACCAACCAATTGTAACTATTTCCCTTGGTAGTTTTATGGTAGAAGTAAAAAATTTTAAAATGACCTTTAGGTTTTAAAAATATCAAGTTTTTATATCATTTAAATTTAAGCTTCCACAATCTTTCATGTTTACCTACCTAATCCATCTATCCATTAAAAACCCCTTAAATCCATGAGTCATTTTAAAAAGGCACATCTAGTTGCTTAACATTTTAATTGGTGTCACTAACAGAAGCATATACCTATGCTTGCACAATCCACAAGTGAGAATTCCAGAAGCAGATACCTATCTTGCATGCCCACCATATTAATATGGTATGGGGTTTAGTCAAAATCTGCAATTGAGCTCATATTTATTCACATGGTGATCTAAAAACGTATAATTTACACAAAATGGTACACTACAGAGAGAATTGGAGTCAATGTAGCACCTCAATATAGGAAGAAGACTCAAGAGGCATATGCTCACAACAAAACTATTTTCTACTGATCAAACAAAGCTGAGGATTTGGGGAAGAGTTAAGGCATCCTAGAAGATCATAAACTACATTTCATAAACTACATTTCATACACTACATTTCATACAGACCGTCAGACTTGTGTATTTTGTGATTTTAAATATTTAATAATTTTGGTTTTTTATAAGCAATAGTAATTATTTTTAAATTTAGAATTAATTGTTGGCACAAGGATGACAAAAAGTGGAAACTTTCGTTTCCCTTTTGATTCCCATTTCTAATTTGAATGATAACGCCAGAACGAAACCACCTATTGCCTTTATGTGTCTGTCTTTGATAATTCTTGTAAAAAAACATGACTTTGACGCTTGCCAGCGCCTCCTCGTTTTTTTTTTATATATATAACCAAACACCCAACATCCTCCATTACTTCCCAAGATACAAACAATACGAACCGAAGATAATGTTTTAAATCATGCTGAAATTTCGATCTCCTAGCGAAATAACTCATTTTACAATCAAATAACAAACCATATGGATAATCTAGTCATTTTTCTAAATTTCAAGTAAGTGGACAAATATAAAGACATTATGATTTTGAGTCTACCTAATGGCCTTATTAGCGAAGGTGATTAGCATTAATTTCTTTTTAAATCATTCGTCTTTCTAATGGATCAAGTTTTAAGGTAAGTTAACCTCATAAGAAATTAATTCGTTCATAATTTACTGTTTGCAAGCACTTCTAATGGGCTTTGATATCTCAAGTGTTGGGCCTCTTCGGCCTAGTTTCTTTACTCGACCGGCTCAGTGAGTTCAATCTTCTAGAGAAAAATGTTTATTGGGCCTTTCCTCTTACATAACTATCATTGATGAATCAATGGACTCATATTGGGCTTGTAGGACTCGGGGTGTTATATTTCTCTCATCCTTAAAATCCATAAAATTTAATTTTTCCCAATCTGATATCCACTTTTGTTAAGTGTATGTGTGTCCTACATATGTTATTTCATAAATGGATTGGGCTATTCAACGGAGTTTTCAAAATCGCATTAAAATTAGCATGGACCGGAATCGATCAAATCATTCCTTCTAACACACCAATTTCTGTCATCATCAGAGTTTGAGTGTTCCTTGTTATAGCATGTAGGACTTTGACGCTCATTACGATTCCAACTTTTATGTTCTATGGTGCTTTTTAACCTTATGGTTCAATCTGCCGCAAAACAGACCTATGCGTATCATTCTCCAGTATTCCTTTCCTTTAAATTCCCTCTCACATTTTGCACATTTTGTTAGTTAACAACTCTACTCAAGCTTTCTATCTCTCTATTTCCTTAATATTTGATATTTGGATAGATTGGAGATAGAGAGAAGTTATCTTCAAAATTTTGAAGTTAACCTCCCAACCTATCCAAATGCAAAACATAAATGATCCGTGCATATTGAAAACTTGGAATCTTTCTTGTTTGACTATTCGTCTCTCTTCTCTTTATTCACACACTTATTTCTCCTAAAATGATTGAGCCAAACCTCCAAAATTTGTCAGTAACATATGGGTAACAATTCTTGGCTGCTCACTAAGTTGTCATCTAGCTAGACCTGGGGTCTCATTGTTCAAACATCGACTCTCTTGGACGGTGTTGATTTCCACGTCAAGTGTCCTCCATGTGTATACTTATGGCTACTAATCATGATCCATTCACCTTCTAATTCTATCCCTTATTTTTTTAAATAAGGTAGATCATGTGCTTTTTACAACAGAATTTTCAAACTCGAATAATTTGACCTCCATTTCAAGATAGTTCAATAGGATGGTTCATGGTTCCATTCGGTTTGGGTTAAAATCATATTCAGTCAATCCAAACCGAATTGAATTCCATTAAGACCAGAACCAACCTGGACCAAGTTAAAAATGAACTAAATTTGGTTTAGGTTTGGTCCATCAGCTTGCACCTACTAGGCATCATTTAAATTGTTCACATATTTTGATTATTGGTTTGGCCTATTGGACTTCTTTTTATACTGTTCACTCATCGATTTGGGTCTGCTAGACTTCTTTTTAGACTATTCACACACACACACACACACACACACACACACACACACACACACATATATATATATATATATATATATATATGAAATGATATATTCGAGAATGCACAACTGACGAATTTTTGTTAGACAGATCAACAAACAGTAAATGGAATGAAATATCAGAAGGATCAAACTTAGGTCGAATCACGATGTCGCTTTCTTTAGAGTTGTTTCGCCCCTACACGGTGCAATAGGCTCGACAGCAAAACTTCTCCCAAGATATGATGACCTAGACAATAGTGGTGCAAAGATGCACTCCAAGTTACGACGCTAGATGAACAACCTAGAAGACCACTTCGAGCTCTTGCAGTGAAAAAAAGAACGTAAGGAGAAAAAGATAGGGAAGAGATATGATCGCATAGCCTTTGTCTCCTTAGAAATCGGCCTTCCTAAATAAACTCCAAATATAAGTCTAAAAATGTCAACAGTCGGGTCCGTTCCTAATCACCTCAGAGTAACTACACAAATTATATTACAATAATCATAACGACGACCACTAGCCATGCACACACATGCATGACACACAAATCATGGAAACACCACAATGTCACGGCTAGGTTCACACAGAAACCTCACTGTCCATTTACTACGAAAAATCATAAGAATTACATTACGACAATGCATGTGCCATACACACACCCAAACCACGTAAACTTCACACATATAACACGAACGACACGCCAACCACGTAAAGCATTCTCACCTAGTGAGCACCGCGCTCTACGAGCACCACATGTGCCAGCGCACCACAAACTGGTGCCATGCACAACATTTAATAAATAATCGGATAAACGTACTTTAAAAACATGCATCAAAAGACCTCACAGCTGAGGTCGCGACATGGGGTGCAGTCGCAATCAGGTGGCGACACCCCGATAGACCGCAATCAGAATACTTAACGCGACAGGGTGCAACGGCGCAATGAGATCGCGCCACCCCGACATGTCGCATTAGGAAACGTTATTGCGACGGGTCGGTCTGTCGCGACCATGTTGCGACAGGGAGTTCCGTCACTATCTCAACCAGGAACCCTAATCTGGAACCCTTCTCCGGATCACCCCCGCAAACACTATAAAACACACTTAATTCACAATTTTCATGCTTTAGTGTAAGCCTTAGCATGATATCTATGGTTTATAAACTAGAAAACACATCAACCACACCATGCACACAATCCAAACATCAAAACGAGGTGGGATCTCCCTACCTTTGCGAAGAACACGAACTCCAGGCGTTTCCCCCGCTCCGCACGACGTCCTCGCGGCGAGAACACACCGAACACGACACCAGAATGTTAAATCGCCCGAAATCCCACGGCAAACTCCCCTCCTGGCCGGCAGAGCTTCCCTAGCTCTGTCCAGCCAAAACTCCTTTAAAAATGCACAGCGGTTAAGATCACGACATGCACCTCCGTCGTGACCTGATCACGACCTGGGTGACTGTCACCTTCTAAAGGCCGACTGCCCGGCGCGCGACACGTGGCAGCCATACAGACGAAGACCGCCTAGCAGCGGCAACGTGAACGTGGCCCACAAGGCCGTCGCGTTCAGAACGCGACGCAACCTATGGTCGCGTTCACAGGCACAAGACTTGTGAGCACTTGAAAAACAAGCTAAAAGGCCACACATTGGCCACCAAACCCACTAAACAAGGATCCACGAAGATCCTAAAAACGCACGACGTTACAGGGTCCCCAAGAGTGGGAGGGGGAGAAGACTCACCTGTAGCGGCAAAGGTGGCAGCACAGGGTCGCAGCGACGACACGGGATTGCGGTGGCGACGCTGCTCCACGTCGGAGACGAGAGAGAGAGAGAGAGAGAGTGAGAGAGAGAGAGAGATAGAGAGGTGGGATTTGGGAACGGGGGGGGTCGGGTAAAATTGGAATTTTCCGATGGAAATATCGACAGAATATGTTCCGTCGGAAATTTCGGCAGAAACATATCCGTCGGAATGTCTGACAGTTTTATTGGCGGAAGATTTCCATCGGTAAAATTGATTTTTCTTGTAGTGATATGTATAGCCATTATTGAAATGGATAACATGTTATATCTTACATTAATGCTATTCTGACCATATTATATATTTTAGTTTAAATGTCATACATGTTTTGTTTATTTCTTGTTATTCAAGTTCTTCCTATGCATAGTATTTAGTTAAGATTCATGATTACGTGTTAGTAGAAGGAATGTTATTGAGCATGTTAAATGTCTAATGAAATGATGTGATTAGAATATATGAAAGCTAGGAGTATTGTGTAAGTATCATGAATGTGATCGTAGTATGGTATTGAATAGCATGCTTTAAAAGTTAATGTATAAGTAAATCGTGATTCTTGGTTGCTTGTTGGGTCTGTTTAGACTCATTCTTGCTTTCTTATATTCTCCAAGAGTTTTAGATTGTGATTTCAACATTATCCAACAGGAAGTCTAGAAAAGACATGGTGCGTGTGGAATAGCTATTGAGTTTTAGATTGCACTAGTTGAGTAGTTGTTTTCTTTGAAAATATGTAATATGATGGTATTGGCTCCATCATTTTAGTTCTTGTTTATGAAATTTTAGACTTGTATTGTTCTGCCTATTCGATTATGAAATGTGGACTTATTAATGTTGATAGAAAAAGTTTAGCTTCCGCTATTGCAATGTGTACCGTGTTATGTTCTATCCTGAAGTTCGATATCATTTGGGTTACACTCGTTGTAGCACCTTACTTCTAATCAGACGTGAGTTGGTATAACTATACCAGATTATAAATTAAGTTGGGGTATTACAAGAGCGCTAAGTTGTCAAACTCTCAAAAGAAATACATCTAAACCCAAACACACAGAGGTATTAATATAAGAATAAGAGTTCAGCATGATTGGTTCATAGCCCATAACAGACTAACAAGTAGCAATAAGGACTCTTATCTGAGGAGTATGTCTCCCAGTCTACCCTTTCCTCTGTTTGATCTATGAGGAGCCGACAAGGGAGCATGTGACTATATATTCTTAGGAATTGCCCTCTGGAAGAAGTAAGTACACCAAATATCTCAAAACTGGTGAAGAGCGGTCTCATATCCTCTAAGCCTCTTTTATCTTTTTTGTTCTTTGCACTTTTTCGTTACTGACTTAAGCATTAGAAGATTTTTCTTGAGACCCTCTGATTTTTAGTCTTCTTTACAAATCCACCATCAAAGGAATAGGCACAATATCATCATCAAATTTTCCCTCCACATCTGATGATCTATTACAGAGTGCGAGATGGAACCTCTTCACCCACCATTTCTTTCATTGACTTCACTCTTGTTTTTTCTAACTTCACCTTGATGCACACTCTAGATTCTTAGAAAAGAAAAAGGAGCGGAGGTCCGGCCTCCCATAAAGAGAAAGGAGTGGTGGTCTGAAGAAGTACTTATTACTTGTCTAATCGGATAGTAAGTGCACCTTCCATATATAGTTGTGGATGGAATCCATACTCACCAGCATTTCTCATCTGTAGATAGACGATGACAGACTGGGAGAAACACTCAAATCACGAGCATCAACTTAAAGGGATTCTGTTAGTGAGACCCACAAAGAAAATTCTTATGTAAGAGGTAAATCTCCATCCTCAAGTGGACAAGTTATTGTTTCAAAAGCTTAAAAGAAACAAGTTTAGTTCAAAATCCTTGGTCTTTTAGACCTCCCCTCACATAAAGAGAAACTGGTGTATCGGAATCACGAGTTTTTCCTTTTTCTTTTCCCCTATTAATCTTTTTCTCAATCCAAAATTCAAACTTGGCTAACACATCCAGGTCTGAAAACTGCCATCTGTGAGCTGGAACTCCCATGTTTCAAGAGTGGCGTGCCGTTGATGTGGATTGAGCACGGTGGCCAACAGTTTCATTTATCCTTTTTTTTATGCCCCTTCTGTCTCGAAGATGGCGAAGGCATGGTCAAACAACACCATTACTGCTAATAAACAAGTCATGTACACCATTACTGCTAATAAAAAAATCAATTTCTTTTGCTAAGTTGCTCATAAACAAGGCATATACTTGTCTATTAATTCTATGTTTCGACATTTTCTTTTCTACCGCATAACCATATAATAGTTTTATCATGCTAAAACTCGAATTCGAGTTATTGGGTGTCTCATTTTATTCGTCCCAGCCTATTATGCCAAGTTTCTCATCACAAAGAAAAAAAAAATGCTAGGGACTATAAGAGAGAATACTTGAGATTCTACATAAATATTTATGTCATAATGTCAAATTATTTTGGGATAATAAGTAAGGGCGTATGATTATTGCTTGAATTAATAAGCTGTGTATTATGGGTGTACGTACCTATAACAATGTGAAGAAAATTATAATAACATAGATTCTGGAGTTGTCTGTATAATTGCCCCTTAATTATTCAATTGTGTTTATCTTGTTAGTTGAAACAGATCAACATCATATCGTACAGAGAATATACAGTCTAGAGCACCGTTTTCTATACCGTCGAAAGGTAGAGATGTTAAGAATAATAGAGAGATCCTAAGGTGTCAACGTCGTAAGGGCCCCAAGGGGAAGCATCCGAGGCATGGTCGACGATAAATGATGACTGAAGCACATTAATTATGGCAACATCAACCCACCATTGTAAAAAAAAAAAAAAAACACCTCTTGAGATCAAGGGCTCTGTTCTTTGTATTTTTGTCTGTATTGCCTTCCTTTTCCTAAGCGTTTGTCACTTGAAAGAATGCTTGTGCGAGTAGGTCCTTGAGCCAGTCAAATTGCTGAAAAGTTCAAATTATGTAGAGTTTGGTATTTCTTCTCAATAATAGATAATCTAACACACTTGGTTGGAACTCAAAATTAGGCACCTAATGACCAAATTTGAGTTTTAGAGGGACCATGTTATCTGTATCATCTTTTATTCACAGTATTTGCACTGGTAATAGTGTTTTGGCTTTTTTGTAGATAGTAATTAAAATAACCATGTTGTATACAAAAAAGTGTAGAAACACTCCAACAGTTAACTATTTTAATAAGAGTAATATTTTGCTCCCGTCCATGAGGAAGTTTTTTCTTTGCTAGAATAGCTAGGTGACTCTTAACTAGTTGTCTTCGGATAGATCATAAATCTCTACAAAAAGTAGTATTAAATATTTGCCAGTATATAATAAAATATATAAGTAGAACAAATATGTACATAAATAGAATAAATAGATAGTTAAGTGGAACAAATTTTTGTTCCACTTATCCAACTATTTATTTTACTTATTCTCTTATTTGTTCTACTTACATATCTAGTAGATATGTAAGTAGATATAACGTAAGTGGAAGAAATAGTTAGATAAATAGAACAAATAAGTATGTGAGTATAGAACAAATAAATTTGTTCCACTTAACTATCTATTTGTTCCACTTATAATAGGTAAGTAGAATAAATAAGTATATTCTGCTTAACTATTTATTTGTTTCACTTATGTGTATATTTGTTCCACTTATATAATTATTAGGTACTAATAAATATTTATTACTATTTTTTGTGGGGGCTTGTACTCCACCCAAAGACAACCAATCAAGAGTTATCCGACTATTCTAGTATGGTAAAAACTTTCTCATAAATGGGAGAATAATATTTCTCTTTCAGAAAATACATGAACGATATATTAATATAGGGATGTCTTTGGTTTTTTATTTTTGTCACTTCTACAAATATGCTTTATATACTAGGTTCCGTTTGCACTGATTAGTTGAGATCTTAATAATATTTTAACTGCAGTTAGATTTTTTAAGGTCAACTTAGTTAATTCATAGATATGTGGTATCCTTTTGCATATTTTTACGTTTAAGCTTTTATGAAGTTTCCAAAATAAAACTGGAGCATTTTCAATAAGTATTCTACATAATAGCATATAATTCATGTATACAATTAATGACGGTGACATATTTTGGACTTTTATGAAGTTTAAAAGCTTAGGTTCTTATAATAATTGAATTACAGAAATAACATGCTTTACACGGTAACAAAATTGTTGAGATATTATTATTTTGCCTGATGCTCTGATTTTTTTTGTTTCTTAAAGTTTTTAAACATGAAGGCTCCTGCTTTTTCCCCCTAAATGTTGCTTCACGTGTGGATCACGTAAAAACTATACCAGTTATGACATTCACTCAAAGCATGTTTATCACTCCATGAACTGGAATTTTGTACCTTTTCTAACAAGGAAATTTATGGCATGTTCTGATGAAGTTAGTCATCGGAATTGTTCTGAGTTTTGAATTTGCTTGTTCAAGAAGATACCATACAAACTCCAATGGCGTCTTTCTGATTTCTCACTTACAAAACCCAGACTTGAGCTTTATAGAAAGAGAGGGGAAATGATTTTTTTTAAAAAGAATTCGATATATGACTGTACCAACCAATTGTAACTATTTCCCTTGGTAGTTTTATGGTAGAAGTAAAAAATTTTAAAATGACCTTTAGGTTTTAAAAATATCAGGTTTTTATATCCTTTAAATTTAAGCTTCCACAATCTTTCATGTTTACCTACCTAATCCATCTATCCATTAAAAACCCCTTAAATCCATGAGTCATTTTAAAAAGGCACATCTAGTTGCTTAACATTTTAATTGGTGTCACTAACAGAAGCATATACCTATGCTTGCACAATCCACAAGTGGGAATTCTAGAAGCAGATACCTATCTTGCATGCCCACCATATTAATATGGTATGGGGTTTAGTCAAAATCTGCAATTGAGCTCATATTTATTCACATGGTGATCTAAAAACTTATAATTTACACAAAATGGTACACTACAGAGAGAATTGGAGTCAATGTAGTACCTCAATATACGAAAAAGACTCAAGAGGCATCTGCTCACAACAAAACTATTTTCTACATATCAAACAAAGCTGAGGATTTGGGGAAGAGTTGAGGCATCCTAGAAGAGAAATTATCTAAACTCAAAGATCATAAACTACATTTCATACAGACCGTCAGACTTGGTATTTTGTGATTTTAAATATTTAATAATTTTGGTTTTTTATAAGCAATAGTAATTATTTTTAAATTTAGAATTACTTGTTGGCACAAGGATGACAAAAAGTGGAAACTTTTGTTTCCCTTTTGATTCCCATTTCTAATTTGGATGATAACGCCAGAACGAAACCACCTATTGCCTTTATGTGTCTGTCTTTGATAATTCTTGTAAAAAAACATGACTTTGACGCTTGCCAGTGCCTCCTCGTTTTTTTTTATATATATATATAACCAAACACCCAACATCCTCCATTACTTCCCAAGATACAAACGATACGAACCGAAGATAATGTTTTAAATCATGCGGAAATTTCGATCTCCTAGCGAAATAACTCATTTTACAATCAAATAACAAACCATATGGATAATCTAGTCATTTTTCTAAATTTCAAGTAAGTGGACAAATATAAAGACATTATGATTTTGAGTCTACCTAATGGCCTTATTAGCGAAGGTGATTAGCATTAGTTTCTTTTTAAATCATTCGTCTTTCTAATGGATCAAGTTTTAAGGTAAGTTAACCTCATAAGAAATTAATTCGTTCATAATTTACTGTTTGCAAGCACTTCTAATAGGCTTTGATATCTCAAGTGTTGGGCCTCTTCGGCCTAGTTTCTTTACTCAACCGGCTCAGTGAGTTCAATCTTCTAGAGAAAAATGTTTATTGGGCATTTCCTCTTACATAACTATCATTGATGGATCAATGGACTCATATTGGGCTTGTAGGACTCGGGGTGTTATATTTCTCTCATCCTTAAAATCCATAAAATTTAATTTTTCCCAATCTGATATCCACTTTTGTTAAGTGTATGTGTGTCCTACATATGTTATTTCATAAATGGATTGGGCTATTCAACGGAGTTTTCAAAATCGCATTAAAATTAGCATGGACTGGAATCAATCAAATCATTCCTTCTAACACACCAAATTTCTGTCATCATCAGAGTTTGAGTGTTCCTTGTTATAGCATGTAGGACTTTGACGCTCATTACGATAAAAACTTTTATGTTCTATGGTAATTTTTAACCTTATGGTTCAATCCGCCGCAAAACAGACCTATGCGTATCATTCTCCAGTATTCCTTTCCTTTAAATTCCCTCTCACATTTTGCACATTTTGTTAGTTAACAACTCTACTCAAGCTTTCTATCTCTCTATTTCCTTAATATTTGATATTTGGATAGATTGGAGATAGAGCGAAGTTATCTTCAAAATTTTGAAGTTAACCTCCCAACCTATCCAAATGCCAAACATAAGTGATCTGTGCATATTGAAAACTTGGAATCTTTCTTGTTTGACTATTCGTCTCTCTTCTCTTTATTCACACTCTTATTTCTCCTAAAATGATTGAGCCAAACCTCCAAAATTTGTCAGTAACATATGGGTACCAATTCTTGGCTGCTCACTAAGTTCTCATCTAGACCTGGGGTCTCATTGTTCAAACATCGACTCTCTTGGACGGTGTTGATTTCCACGTCAAGTGTCTTCCATGTGTATACTTTTGGCTACTAATCATGATCCATTCACCTTCTAATTCTATCCCTTATTTTTTTAAAATAAGGTAGATCATGTGCTTTTTACAACAGAAATTTCAAACTCGAATAATTTGACCTCCATTTCAAGATAGTTCAATAGGATGGTTCATGGTTCCATTCGGTTTGGGTTAAAATCATTTTCAGTCAATCCAAACCGAATTGAATTCCATTAAGACCATAACCAACCCGGACCAAGTTAAAAATGAACTAAATTTGGTTTAGGTTTGGTCCATCAGCTTGCACCTACTAGGCATCATTTAAATTGTTCACATATAGTGATTATTGGTTTGGCCTATTGGACTTCTTTTTATAATGTTCACTCATCGATTTGGGTCTGCTAGACTTCTTTTTAGACTATTCACACACACACACACACACACACACACACACACACACATATATATATATATATAGGAAATGATATATTCGAGAATGCACAACTGACGAATTTTTGTTAGACAGATCAACAAACAGTAAATGGAATGAAATATCAGAAGGATCAAACTTAGGTCGAATCACGATGTCGCTTTCTTTAGAGTTGTTTCGCCCCTACACGGTGCAATAGGCTCCACAGCGAAACTTCTCCCAAGATATGATGACCTAGACAATAGTGGTGCAAAGATGCACTCCAAGTTACGACGCTAGATGAACAACCTAGAAGACCACTTCGAGCTCTTGCAGTGAAAAAAAGAACGTAAGGAGAAAAAGATAGGGAAGAGATTTGATCGCATAGCCTTTGTCTCCTTAGAAATCGGCCTTCCTAAATAAACTCCCAATGTAAGTCTAAAAATGTCAACAGTCGGGTCCGTTCCCAAGAGACGAAGGAGAGAATTTGAGGAGACACAGATAGTTGTTTAAACGGTCAAAAAAAGAAAAAAAGAAATGCTGAGAATTACACGCACGCACGACACGACATTAGCAAGGCAAGGCAATACGCGTGTGTGAGAAATAAATAATGAGGCCCTAAGAGCCCACAAGACAAATTGTTCAACTACCATAGTCTCCCCAGAGGAGTGCACAAGGTAGCCAAGGTCCTAATAAATAAGTGGATGAAAACTCTTTTCATCCTCCGATGTGGGACAAAGACTCAAACTGAAATTTTAAACTAAAAAAACCAACATTCATCCACAAATTGCAAGAGCTAGAAGTGATATACTATGCATAAGTGAATGTGTCTTTCGATTTGAACCTTCACATAGTGAAACACTTCTTCTCTCCATAGATCCAAGTGAACTTCGTCTTGAATTTAAACCATTATGCAGAACGTTTCATGTATAACACATAGGATTTGTCAACAATGGTGTTCTCAGTGGTTAGCACATTTTGGCCATGTGCTTTGTATCTTGTTTTATGAGTGCTCTAGAGATAGCCCAAGCATCTCATAGGTTGCACCCACACAACCACACTCACATAGTTGAATCCTCCAAGCTGCACTGAAATGTATCTACACCTCGCCACTATAGCCTTTGGATTCATTAAGAACATATAGTTCAGCCTTTACCATTCCAGATAGAGCACTACATCATAGGGAAGGAGAATGCGACACAAGTCTCCAACAATGTGCTCTCTACTAGTCACCCAATCAACATGTTTTTCCATTGAACCTATTTTAGGGGATCTCCAATCAATAGGTTGGGTTGCCATTGATGATATCTACATAATGGGCTTAAGTCCATCCCCCTTGATGAAACCTCAACCAATTTCTTGTTAAGTCCTTTGGTTAAGGGATCAAAAAGATTACTTGCAGATTTCACATAATCTAAGGTAATAGTTCCTTTGGTCAAGTACTTGCTTACAAATCTCAACTTAAGTCTTATATGAGTACCTAACTTATCATTTATCTTTTCACTCTTAGCCTTGCACTCTTAGCCGTAGCTATCGCTCCCTGGCTATCACAATGAATAGAGATTGGGGGAATAGGCTTACTCAACATAGGTAGCTTAACCATTAGGTTCTTTAGCCAATAAGCCTCTCTACCAATCATCTCAAGAGCTATAAGCTCAAATTCCATAGTCGATCGAGCTAATAAAGTTTGTTTGGTGAATTTCCAAGTCACTGCCCCTCCACTAATCATGAAAACAAAACTAGTTGACCCCTTATCTTAGGCCTTTCCCATCACCCAACTGACACTATACCCCTCAAGTGCAGTAGGAAATCTCTCATAATGCAAAGCATACGACATGGTACCTTCCAAATATTTGCATACTCTCTCAAGTACATGCCAATGAGTTTTGCTAGGACAGTGTGTATATCTATTGAGTCTATTCACAACAAAGGAAATATCAGGTCTACTATAGTTAGACAAATACATCAAACTACCAATGAGTTGTGAATGTCTAAGTTGATCAAAACAATTACCATTATTCTTCTTAAGATTGACACTAGGAAACAAAGGAGTACTAACAAGTTTGGAATCAGAAAACCAAACCTCTTCAACACTTTCTCAACATAATGAGCTTGGGATATTGCATATCCCTTATGTGATTTTAGAAGTCTAAGACATACGATCACCTCTGGCTCACCTATATCCTTCATGTCAAATTTACTATTTAGGAATTGTTTGGTTTCATTGATCAACATGATACTACTACTAAGAATCAAAATGTCATCAACATATAAGCATAAAATAACGAATGTATCATTGAACAATTTAATATGCAAACATTTATCAAATTCACACATGGTAAAACCATTCGAAATAACAACTTTATCAAAAAAATTTGCCATTGCTTAGGGGCTTGCTTTAATCTACATCGGGACTTTGCCAACTTGCACACTTTGTGCTCTTGGCCAGAAACCACAAATCCCTTAGGTCAATCCATATAGATTTCTTCTTGAAGTTCCTAATTTAAGAAGGCAGCATTGACGTCTATTTGTTGGACCTTTAAATCATATATGGATGCCATTGCGATAAACACACAATTGTGTCATCCGATCCTAGCTACAAGAGAATACGTATCAAAGAAATGTGTCCCCTCTTTTTGCTTATACCCCTTAGTAGATAGTCTAGATGTATATTTATCAATAGAGCCATCAAGTTTCAATTTCTTCTTAAAAATCCATTTACATCCAATAGTCTTACTACCGAGAGAAAGATCAACTAATTCCCATGTTTGATTACAAATTATAGAATCCATTTCATTTTTAATGTCTTCCAAAGAGAAAAATCAATAGAGAAATATAGCTTCATTAAAAGTTCATGGATCATCTTCAATCAAATAAGATATAAAGTCACTACCAAATGATCTTTCTATGCTTATTCGTTTACTCCTGCTAGGTTCTAAATCATTAGATTGTCACTCTAACTTTTGAGCTACTAGTAGAAGGAATAGAAGAGGATGGTTCTGATCCGATATGCAAATTTGATTTAAAAGAAAAATATATTCTCAAAGAACACAACACCAACAAATCCACATATAGTATTTTTAGAAATAGAAAAAAATTTAGATTTAATAATTAAAAATGTATAAGCAGAACTATGCTCAGCATTACATTACCAGTGAATACACCATTAGTAGTTTTGGGCCCAATTTTCCTTATCTTATTTTTATGAATTTTAATCCTCGTCAAACAGCCCTATACTCTCAAGAATTTGTAATTTGGCTTCCTTTTATACCAAAATTCAAAAGGTGATTTGTCCTTTGATTTATGAGGAACACAATTTAGGACATGACATGTAGAGAGTAAAGCTTCTCCCCACATATTTTTAGGTAAACCTGAGCTGCATAGCATGGAATTCACCTAGATCAAAGTCCTATTATTCCTCTCAGCCACACCATTTGATTTAGGAAAGTAAGTAGTGATTAACTCATGAATAATTCCACTCTTTTCACAAAAATCATGCAATAGGCATTAGAAGTATATTCACATCCTCTATCAGATCTAAGCCTCTTAAGAACCATATCTGATCATTTTTTAGTAATAAACTTATAAGTTGTCACGTCCCAAGAATTATGCAGTGGAAATATTATTTTAGATCGATATTCTGTAACGTGACCAGTCGGCAAATAAGCCTCTAGCTAGCGAGCGTTAGATATGCGACAACACAATAATAATAAGGCCCACATAGTGAACACAACTATGTTTTTATTCAATCTCCATAACGTTTACTACAACCTCACGAACTTTCAACTACAATGACTCAAGAAAATGAAAAATTACATGAGATTATACTTCCTCACTACCTACTACATCAATCTAACTCTCAAAGAAAACTAATAGCAAATACTAGGGTTAGAACACTCCCTTCACTCAGACGCATTCCCATCCATGTCTTGGCCTTCATCTTCCACTTCAATGTCACCTAAGATGTTAAGAAGCGAGTAATGAGCAAACTAGTCCAGTAGGAATTATATCTCAATGTGCGATCAATGATATAAGTGATTAACATTTTAAGAACTAAGCATGCACAATTAACAAGATATGCATGAACGATAAATCTCAATAAACTCGATACGTGAGTAAGATGATTGAACAAGAGTAATTGAACAAGACATAAAATGATATAACAAGTAAGAACTAATAGTAGAACAGCATGTACAAGCACGCAGGATATCAATCATTTGCAAGAATGCAGGATGGTCACATCACGCAAGCAAGCAAGCACGCACGAGCAAGAAATTTTAACATATAACAGTAATCAGGCATGATGCCACTAATGTGCACTAAGGATCTATGCCACCTTGGAATGCACACTAGGACACGTGTATGTGGTTATGTATCTAGTATTTAACAAGCAAGTACTCCCAGCGCAGATGTAACGTCAATAATCATTATACCCATGGTGAACAGTATATTTACGACTCTCTATTGATGGGGCTAGACTGGAGCCCTTGGACACTCGTCGTGCCTGATACACATCTCACTATTTTCAAATGTAGATATCCATAGTCAATCATGGCCAATAACAAGAGTTTCAAGAAGTATACATTTCAATATCATGTTCATAATGATTTTAAGAAAGTCAAGTCATGGGAACATGATTTCATGATAACAATAGTCAAAAGGGAATTTTGGCAGCATAATGATGCAATTTACACTTTAGTTAAATCCTTACATTTATGGCTTGGATCCATGAATATAAAGTCACACTCACAAGAAAGAGACGAGAGAAAAAGTGCACTCTATCTTTTGAGAACTTCAATGTTACAACCAACTCGGTCTCCATGAGGGAATCCACGGAGTACAGAGAATTACGGAGGTCTTAGTGGAAAGGTCCCTAGTCTACCAGAACGGAATGCCCAGTAGAAAGTTTCCAATCCCCCAAGAAAGGGCTGTCTATTTATGCAAACATGTAGTATAGAATGTGCCTCAATATCACAATCCACCCGTGTAAAACAAAGCGGAAAGCAAGTAACATAAAGACATATTATAAAGCAAGACTATCAAGATTTCATTAACATGATTTCTGCAATTTAACAAAGTCAACTTTCAGTTTAATAGCAAGCTAGAGCATCAAGATGAGCATATAAATCTCAAGATAGAAAGATCATGCGATTAAGAACAATTAGAATAGACTTTCAGGTTGTTATGACTTTTACTGGATTGCCAATTTTTAGGCCATTGGACAGACTGAACAATATTTTCTATAAATCATGTCATGCAAGCCTTACAATCTAGACTGAGTAAAAAAGGTCTCCGGTAGGCATTAGAAATTGCCACAGGTTCAGTAATCACTATTTCTAAGGCCGTTACCAGTTAAAATAGGTAAACAGTCAGTCTCTTAAATCGCAACGAGGGTACCGATCACGTTAAAATCACTACGGTCAAGTCAGACGTGTTCAAGGGACTTGATGTAGACAATCGATTACGGAACAGAAAAGCGAGAGGATTCATGATCATGTTAGTGGCAATCGATAGGAGGTATCGATTGGTGACTATAGAATAGCGACGTGATTGTTGGTCGGAAATCGAAATATAATCACGACCAATCAAATGGACGCGTTTCACAAGATTTTCAAAAATCAAAATATAAAAATACACTGATACCAAGGACCCGAAAACAGATCAAATTGCGACGGGGTGCCTGGTTGCGACTTTGACTGGCGCTGAAATCCACACGGTGCATAGTTTGATGCATCAGGTCCGTCAAACCAGACCTGAAATGCGATGATCTGTGTAGTTGCTATTACGGTAAATGCAACGAGTCTGTTGGTTGCGATACCCTTCTCTAAATCATGACATCTAGAGTGGTCACAGTTTAGAGTTCAACCCAAAGACTATGAAAATTGATGCAGTCATGCTTGTTTGGCCTATAACTCGAGATGTAGGGCTCCTTGGACAAAACTCTCAACGTGAAAATTGTAGAGAACGAGGATAGAAGAGAACTACCATTTTGAGTTGGCATAATTTGACCTTGATATGCATGAATCATGGTAAGAACTTAAAAAGCCCTAATCATGCGCGACTCTTGGAAAACGCGTAATACTCGAAGCATGCTTGATGAAAATTGGGCAAAATATGTGCATATGAAACTAGACACGATGAGCTTTAACATGGTATATGGTTTGTTCATCTTTGGACTGAGAACACCTACCTTTGAATGATCCTAAGAAGAGTCTTCTGCAAGTCGGAGTAGACGTGGGTTGGGGAAGAAAGCTCTAGTTGGGGGCAATCTTCTCCTCCTCTGGTGTTCTAGCTAGCCTCCTCACGACCCCAACAAGTTGGTAACTCATCCCCAAGGGGTTTATGATGAGTATTTATAGATTTAGGGTTGTTAGGAGTCCTATTGTAACTAGGAAAGTGGGGTTCAGGTTTTAGCTAGATCACTTCCAAGTTTGGGGGATTCCCATCCCAATTGGAGTAGCAAAACCTTTAGGAAACTCCATATTATGGTTGGGCACAAATTTGGGTTAACATGGAAGTCTAATTGTCTTAGATTTTTCCCTAATTACCCTTTCTAATTTATGCCAAATTGGAGCTACGAATTTCGGGGATTTATTGTTATTAAATTTTGTTTTGTTCTTTGGGCTAAGAGTGTATGTTTGGCCCATAATACTATTTGATGGTTGACTCATCTTATTTAATGTGTAGCCATTGATTTCAATTTATTCAATAAGCACTTTTGACACATACGATCACGATGCGTATGTTTTTACCGTTTGATAGTATTAAATTGTTATTTTTAATTTATTTCTTATTTTTTAATTATTAAATTTCCGGGGTGCTGCACCCTCCCCCACTTAAGAGAATTTGGTCCCCAAATTCACATATAGGATATATAGGACAAAGGAGATTAACTTACTTGTGAACAATTCCAAAAATCTCTTATGCATGGCTTCTTCTGTTTCCCATGTGTCATCTTCCTCCAGACGTTGATTCCACTTGATCTTTACCAAGGGAACCACCTTATTGCTCAACGGGTGCACTTCGCGATCTATGATTTCAACTGGCTTCTGTTCGTAAGTTCTATCTTTTTGAAACACCAAGGACTCATATTCGATGACGTGAAAAGGATCACGTACATACTTTTTTAGCATAGATATATGGAATACATTATGTACTTCGTCTAGTTGTGGAGGTAATGGCAGACGGTATACAACTTCACCTACTCTTTCAAGAATTTCGAAAGGGCTAATGAATCTTGGTGATAGCTTGCCTTTGATTCCAAACCTCCTAATTCCACAGCTTAAAGATATTTTTAGAAACACATGATCTCCAACTTGAAATTCTAGATCCCTTCTTCTAGTATCTGCATAGGCCTTTTACCTTTATGTGCCACTGCCATTTTTTCTTTAATGGTCTTCACTTTTTCTATAGTTTCTCTCATTATCTATGGGCCTAACAGTTGCCTTTCACCGACCTCATACCAGCAGATCGGAGATCGACAGCTCCTACCATAAAGTGCCTCGAATGGTGCCATTTGAATACTAGCTTGGTAGCTATTGTTGTAGGCGAATTCAACAAGAGGCAAATGTTCATGCTAACTACCTTCAAAATCCAGAACACAGGTTCTGAGCATGTCTTCTATCACCTAATTTATTCTTTCAGTTTGACCATCAGTCTGTGGATGGAAAACTATGTTGAAATTCAATTTACATCTCAAGGAATAGTGTAGACCTTTCAAAAAATGGGATGTAAATCTTGGGTCTCTATCTGACACAATGGACACAGGTAATCCATGTAGTCTGACAATTTCTTTCACATACAACGCTGCTAGCATGTCTACTGTCCACTTGTTCTTAACTGGTAAGAAATGAGGGGACTTGGTCAAGCAGTCAACAATCACTCATATTTCGTCGAATCCACTCCTAGATTTGGGTAGTCCAAAGATGAAATCCATCCCTACACCTTCTCATTTCCACTCTAGAATCTCCAGGAGTTTTAGTTTTCCTGCAGATCGCAAGTGTTTTGCTTTGATTTGCTGACAGGTTAAACATCTGGGGACATATTCCGCCACTTCTCTCTTCATGTTAGGCCACCAAAAACTTCTTTTTAAGTCTTCGTACATTTTAGTAGTTCCAGGGTGAATGGTATACCTTGTCTTGTGAGCTTCATCCATGATTGTTTTTTTGTTTCCACATGGTCAAGTACATAGACTCGCCCTTGGAACAATAGTCTTCCTTCTTTTGCTAAGGCAAAATCTAGCCTCTGGTCCAATTAACCTTTACTTCTACAAGCATAGGGTCATTGTCTTGAAGTGTTTGAATGTATTCAAGCAAGGTGGGTTGTGCTCTAACATTAGCAATCAAACACCCGTTTTTTGGTGTCAGCATCTATATTTAGCTGGGCAAATTCTTCTAGCAATCGTCATTCTCCCACCATGAGACTTGATAAGGTAGCCATAGGCTTCCTACTAAGAGCATCTACCATGGCATTTGCTTTACCTGGGTGATATTGGATAGTGAAGTTGAAGTCTTTCAGATACTCCAACCACTTCCGCTGTCTCATAATCAATTCCTACTGAGAAAACAGATATTTCAAACTTTTATGGTCATAAAATACAATGAACTTCTCACCATAAAATTAATGATGTCATATCTTCAGGGCGAAGACTACAGCTGCTGGCTCCCAATCATGCACAGTGTAATTATCTTCATGCTACTTCAATTGTCTAGACGCGTAACATATCACTTTCCCATTTTGCATCAATACACAGCCAAGGCCGATTCATGATGTGTCTGTGTATACTTTGAAGCTCCCTCCGGCTACCGGTAACGTCAGTACAGGTGCGAAAAGTTAAGTGCTCCTTTAGTGATAGGAAACTGTCTTCACATTCGGCCGTCCATGTGAATGGATTCTCCTTCCTGGTAAGTTTGGTCAATGGTACAACTATCTTTGAGAAGTATTTAATGAAGTGCCGATAGTAAGCAGCCAAACCCATAAAACTTCTAATTTTCGACACAGTTGTCGACCTTTCCCAATTCTTCACTGCTTCTACTTTAGAAGAATCTACAAAGATACCTTCCTTGGATATGATATGGCTAAGAAAAGACACTTCCTCCATCCAGACATCATATTTGCTAAGTTTTGCTTAGAGTTGATTATCTCTAAGTACTTGCAGAGCAATCTTCAAATTTTCTTCATGCTCTTCCTTAGACTTAGAGTAATTTAGAATATCATCAATGAACACCACTACGAACTGGTCTAAGTATGGCCTATATATATTGTTCATAAGTGTTGTGCAATTATTTTTGCAAATGCTTGACTTATGACAAAATCATCATCTTATTATAAAACTCTTTGCATTGATAAAACAATGTATCAACTCTCATCTAAGAAAATTTTCTAAGTTCACAACGTATACATATATCATACTAACTCTGACTCCTGGAGAGTTGAAGTGAGATACCGATTGATGAAGGAAAGTCATCAGTCGAAGTCTTAGTGTGACTCTCGTGAAGTCGAAGTGAGATACCAATTAATGAAGGAAAATCATCAGTCGAAGTTTCACTATGACTCCTGTGAAGTCAAAGTGGGATACCGATTGATGAAGGAAAGTCATCAGTCGAAATCTCACTACAACTCCCATGAAGTCAAAGTGAGATACCGATTGATGAAGGAAAGTCATCAGTCGAAGTCTTACTACGACTCCCATGAAGTCGAAGTTAGATATCGATTAACATATAAAGACTATCAGTCAAAGTCCCACTGCAACTTCTCTTAAGTCGAAGTTTCATATTGATTATTTATATCGATTGCTGATCTTACTCCAACTCTTCTAAAGTCGAAGTTTGGTATCGATTGTTGAACAACTCTAGACCTACTCCAACTCCTAGAAAGTCGAAGTGAGGTATCGACTTCTATTATCAACTACTTGATTTCTGTAATGACTGTTGTTATTTGCCAAGCGATTAATGTATTATTATTTCGATTAACTTTTTTAATCCTTATGGAATCATTTAATGAACAAGTTCAACTTATGAGTCACACTGTGATATTCTCTATATTATCTGAACGATAATCTATCTAATGAAGATTATACTTCTCTACTCTCTTTTATTTAAAATTTCCTATTATAACCATATCTAAAGTTCAGATTCATAGTATGTTTTCAAGACAGCTACGTGTCTTACAAAGACATTTGTAAATGTCCTTCAGAATGTCAAGTTTCTAGATTTTAAGGAAAAACACTTTTGCAGTTGTACTGTGTCAAGCAAGTGTCAATTCCTCTTTTAATGCTCACCTACCTAGTATTGTTCAAAGGACATACTTTCTCTCTGGAACTGATAGATATCTCTTACAAATGACTTGTCTCTTACCTTCTATTTTTTATTATATCTCTTACAAGTCTAACCACGAGATAAAGAGAAGACTTTGCATGGTATGGTGCTTGCAGATATCTATTAAAGCTATCCAATTAGAAGCATGCAGCTATCTATATAGCCTAGAAGCCGTTGAGACTCAAAGATCTAATGATCTGATGATGGACCTCTCAAGAAGTTTCAAGACTCAACGTTCAAATTCAAACAGCTAGTTTCCCAACGAGAGAAAAGAACTCTGAAGGTTATATAAGGAGCTGAAATTTGAAATAAAAAATACATGTGCATGAGTGCATACAACTAAAAGAAAGAGGAGAAGTCACCACACTCAAAAAGAGAGAAGAGCACAGAAGACCTCAAGAGAGCCATCTGTTCAAGCTACGATTTCCATGTTCTCTTGCATTCATAAGTTTCTTAGGTGGCATTTAGTGTTCTAGATTGTTTTTTGTCCACCCTCACAATCAGAAAAAGTTAGAGCATTCATTCATATTTGTAATCTCTTTCTGATGTTTTGTGTTTGCTTATTTTTTGAGCAGACACACCCATCTCATTCTATTTAGAAACCATCAGGGAGTTTGTTCCCTTTGTTTCCCTTTTGAAGGGAGGACCTACTGCAATAGGAGGCTGTAATACCCCTCGGTGAAGGGAAGACTTACTTGGGGGCAAGTAGGTGTATTACCTCTCAGTGGAGAGAAGGCCAAGTATCCTTGGCAGTTAGTGGAAATCTCAAGGGGTGCTTGGGGATTGGATGTAGGACTCCTGATTGATAGGAGGTCTGAACCAAGATAAATTCTATGTGCATTTTGTGTGATTATTTCCATCAAGTTTTCACTTGTTTCACACACACCACACTAAATACTAACAATATTATCTAGTATTATCTTATTTTCATATAAAATTTTTAATAGTGTAAGAAGACCTATTTGAAGGATCGAGAAATGATGTGGACAAGATCTAGAAGGGGGGGTTGAATAGATCTATGCCAACTAATGTGGAAGCTTAACCAATTTTGAAAAACTTTTGAATCAGAGACAAATTGAAAACATATTTCACGGATCTGAAGAGAGATTAAGAGTTGTGCAATCGGAGTGTGTGAACAAGTTGATTAGATGAATTCAAACGATCCTATGTTTGCATCTAACGAAGGGTAAATTCAAACCACAATCAGACCAATGCACATAGATTTTTAGGTGGTTCGAAAATCACACCATGTGATTCCTACATCCACCCCTCACACAGTGAGAATCCACTAATCAACCTGGGTACACCACACCCACTGGAGCTTGACAACTCCAACAACCTGAGTTTACAACTCACACAAACTCTAGAGTAAGACTACTCTAGAACCCTGAGCAAGGTTGCTCAACAACACCTTGAGTGCAAGACTCAAAACCACTGAGCACGACGGCTCGCAAACAACTTGCTATAAAAACACAAGACTCAAATCCTCTAGCAACAGATCTAGTCTAACAAGAGTTAATTCATGAGACTTATGGAACAACCCATGCACAATCTCAGAATCACTTAGAAGAGAAAAGGAAAATGAGAATTGTATCGATGAGCTTTTCTCTTCAGATGTACTCCCTTATAGAAGGTCGAATTATGAAGAGCTTTGATCTCTGGAAGTTCCTGGGCGATGCTCTGCAATCTGATCTTCAGGATCTTCCTTGAATTCTTCACAAGAGTCGGCTTCTACTTGATCTGCTTCCTTGAGGTGATCCAACTGCTTCTTCAACGATCAATTTCCACTTCTCATGCTTGAGCAAATGAGAATTTGGCTTAAGGAAGCACCAGGAAGGCAAGAGCAGGGAGGAGAACTCTTGTAGTCGCCAACTGGATTTCTGGGAGGCTCTGAAAGGGTTCTTGCATGTTGGATAGCCAATAGGAGGGTATTTATACCCCTAATAGTCCAAGTGTACCCTTGGGGGTCGTGGGCACACGATCCAAGGCTAACCCAACAATTCCCTAGGGTGCCACGTGTCCAGGAGCAACTTAAAGTCACAGAGTTTCCGAAGTGTGTCGACCTGCCCATAGAGTGTGTCGACACACTATCCCAGACTGGCAAATCAATTCCCTGGGAGAGGTCTCTAGTGTCGACCTGAGATGATCCAGTGTCGACACCCTGTCCCATATAGCAAAACAGGCCTTCTGGGAGAGGCATCTAGTGTCGACCTGTCTGCATTTGGTGTCAACCTGACTAACGAGACCTGTGAACATGATTCTCTGGGATCTGCCTCTAGTGTCGACCTGCCCTGGTCTAGTGTCGACACTAGTTGACCATTTCTTCATCTTTTGGCTTAGGGTTTGGAGCATTGTGTCGACACCAGTATGGGGTGTGTCGACACTACCCTTGCAATAAATGTTTGTCCCTAAGAAATAAACACATAAATCATTAGTCAAATATATTATCATGAATATAAATGAGAAATGTGTTTGGAAACATACTTTTTTAATATTGTTATTTCAGGTGTGATGTATTTCACATGTTCCAATTGTTATGCATTAAAATCACAACTTGTCATCATCAAAATGTGAGGAGAAATGAATTATATTCACACTCAACCCAACAATCTCCCCCTTTTTGATGATAGCAAGATTAAATTCATATGGAAGTGGAAAGTTTCAATGAAATGTGATTTTAACATTTTGTTTATTCATCACTCAGTTTGAAAAGCATTGATTTACTCTGAGTTATGTTTTATTTCCTTTTTGTTCATACTTGTCAAAGACTTTTGAACAATTTTTAGTAACATTTGAGAGTTGCACATGAAGGACACAATGTTACTAGAAATGAACTATTTTCACACAAAGGTCAAGCAGCTTGACAAGCATTCATACATTCACATATTGACATTCATTCAAAGAATTTTCAATCACATTCGAGACACAAATGTTGACATTCATTCAAGTCAAACAAGTATCATTTTCATTTCATTAAAGATATGAACATTACAATCTTATTTCTTGCTATCTTCTCCCCCTTTGACATCATCAAAAGAAATTACATTATGTGGAAGGAGGGGGAGGAGGAATGGGTATCAAAATGGTCTCAATATCCGTCAATCTTTTCTCCATAGAAGTCAAACTGAACTTCATTTGAGTTTGGATAGTTGAGAGTCTTGTATGTAAGAGATTTCCCATTCTCTCTAAATTCTCTGACATTGTTGCTTGAAGTGCACTGAAGTCAGTTGAAAATGGCTGTGAAGATGAAGAAGAACCAGCTGACCAACCATGTCTGTTCACAACTTTGAATTCCTTTTTAAGATCAGACATTTCTTCATCAATATGAGCAGATAAGTTCTTCATGCTCTCCAAGTCATCTACCAGATGAGCAAAAGACAGTCTTGTTTTTGTTATCTGAGAGAGTGTCTCTTTGGTGTTGAAGACATCAGCCTGGGAATTTGCCAAAATTCCCTGAAGAGCTATTTCCAACTTCTCTCGATGTTCTTTTAGCTCAATTGAAGCATTTGTCAATGTTCCAATCAGTCTGTTGAATCTTTGCACTGCATGGTCAGAAGCTGCTTTTTGCTCAATGAACTTAGCAGACATAGTGTTCTCCAACCTCTGTACCTTCAACTCAAAATTTTCTGTCATTGTCTGAATGGAGGTGTTCAAGGCATCAAATTTGTCATTTAGAAAGGTGTACAACTTTGGTGGAACAGAAGGTCCACCAAAGGATGTGGAGGCTTGAACTTGAGGTTGTGGAGAAAAAGATGGAATTTCTATCTCAGGGTTCAGGAAGGAGGAGGGCTGAAGTTGAGGTGAAAGGGGGCATTGAGGGGTACATCAACTTCATCTGCAACAGGAAGCTGATCCTCATTCACTTGAGGCTGGTCCTCATTTGCTGGAGGCTGGTCCTCTGGAACTGGAGGCTGGTCCTCTTGAACCACAGGGGCCTCTACTACAGCTGGCCCTCTCCTAACCTGATCACACACAATCCTGAAGCCCATAAACTTTTGAACATGCTTGAAACAATAAATGTTGGACTTAGGAATTTTCTGAGACTTCTCATTCTCAAGTGACACACCAAAGTGCTTGAAGACTTGAGTCAAATGGGCTGCATAAGGAAGTGATCTATGTAAATCTGCCCTAGTTGTCTCAGACATGATCTGGTACATTATGACATGGAGGTTGATCTTTATGTCCTTTTTCATGCAGTATATCACAAATCTTTGAATGTCTGTGAGTTTGTCTCTCCCACCACCTTGGGGTGTTATGATAGTGGTGAGTATATGATGGGTAAGCCTCAACACATGTGGAAAAGTGTTGGTGTTGAATTTAGTAACATGTGTTTGCTTAGGATCAGACTCATCTGCTTGCAATCCAGTCAAGATTGTATAGGCTTCATAAAGGTCAAACTCAAAATTATGGTAATCAGCTCCTTCATCTGGAATCTTAAAAAGGGTGGCTGCTAGGTCTATAGGCAAATCAATCTTAATCCCTTTGACCTCTGACTTGTAACCATCATCAGTGCATTCCAAATGCATATAGAATTCCTGGACAAGTCTGGGGTAAATTATACGAAACTCAGAGATAAATGATTGCCAAGACTGAAACTTGAAGAAGTTGATGACTTTAGGAAAAGCAGCATTCAATTCACTGTCCTCTAAATCCATTGCCCTAGGTTTCAGAATGGTCTTCCCTGCACTAAGTGGTTTGGAAGGAGTTGCCTCAGAAGGCTAGGAAGACTCAGAGGATGTCTGCTAAGAGACTTCAGGAGAAGAAACCAAAATCTTCCTCCTAGGGTATCCAGACCCTTTACCTCGACCAGAAGAGGATTCCTACCTCTCTTAGCAGACGACGGGGATGCAGATGAAGGCCCTGGCTGCTCTGCAGGGTCATGGCGCCTCTTGGTTCTCCTTTCAGAAGGAGGAGCATCATCCGCCGGAATGGGCCTTGCCGTAGCCCTAGATCTTGCTCCATGGCGAGGGGCCTGCTTGTGGGCCATGGAAACAAGATGGAGTGGAATAGGAGAGGATGGAGAGGAAGGAATGAGAGAAGAATGACATGGATGGATTGGAGGAGGGAAGAGGATGGAGTGCTTGCCGGATTCAAAGGTGGAAGACGGCCATCGGGTCGACCTGCAGAAGAAAAGGGGTTTTCAGAGGTACAATACCCCGCAGGAACAAACAGACCCTTAACCGGGGCCCACGGCTTAAATGATTCTGGCAGGGGGTCAGTGTCGACACTAGAGGAGGTGAGTGTCGACCTGAGCGAAAGTGTGTCGACACTAGATGAAGGTAGTGTCGACCTGGCCTGATAAAAAATTAAGATTTGAGTATGAAAAATTTTGTGAGCTTTGGGACATCTTTATAATGATAAGCAATGGGTGGAATAATCATTTCAAGGACAAATTTAATTAATGGTGCTTTGCCCTTTTTCTCACCAGATTTGTCTTTCTTTGGTTTTTGTTTGTTGAATCCTAATCCATAAGAAGTTGTTGTCATGTTTGTTCCTAGCAATGCCTTCAAGTTATCTTTACCTTTTGTGAAGGTTTGGATAACTTCATCCCTTTCTTTTAGCTAGTTTTAAAGAGTTTTAATTTCTTCAATCTTTTGTTGTTTTTCTTGTTTTTCCATTTTCAACTTTTCAGATAAGTCTTTGAATTCTTGGGTGGCCTTTTGAGAGGCAAGCTTTAGATCATCAATTAGGTTCATGAAATTTTCTTTTTCTTCATTTAATTCTGTTATCTCATTTTCTAGCTCACAAATTCTGTTGTTTGAAGATTGGTTATGATAAAGGTTTTCAATTTTCTTTTTGATGTGTTTATTTTCTTTTCTCATTTCAGAATACTTTTCAACTAGTTCAGCATAAACATCCTGCCAATCTTCAACAGTGAAATCTTCAAAAGAAGTGCTTACCTTTTCTTCAGAGTTGTTGGCCATGAAGCAGATTTCCTCACTCTCAGAGCTTGAGGATTTTTTGTCTTCTTCTTCTTCACTTGAGTCTTCATCAGACCAAGTGGCTACCATGGCCTTGGGCTTCTTAAACATCTGGAACTTCTTGTGCTTTTCCTTCTTGTTCTCAGGACACTCTCCCTTCATGTGTCCTGGCTTATTGCACCTGTAGCAAATGACAGTTTCGTCAGATTTTTTATTCTTGTTGAAATTAGAAGAGGAAGTGTTTCTTTTACTTGAGGAAAACTTCTTTTTCCCAGACATTTTTCCTTTTCTAAATTTCAAGAATTTTCTGAATTGCCTAGTCATGAGGGCAATTTCATCCTCATTTGACTCAGACTCCTCAGAACTTGTTTTTTCCTGACTTTTGTCTTTACTACTTGAAGAGGCCTTAAGTGCCATTGGTTTGGTTTTAGTTATGTGTTCATCATTTCTTTTCAAATTTATTTCATATGTCATTAAGGATCCTATCAATTCATCCAAAGACATTTTGGACAAATCTTTAGAATCTTCAATGACAGTGGCCTTTGTGTTCCAAATTGAAGAAAGTGAACGCAAGATTTTCCTTACCAAGTCTGCATCTGTGTAGTCCTTACCTAAGGCCTTCAGTCCATTGACAATAACCATGAACCTAGCAAACATTTCAGAAATTGTTTCATTAGACTTCATCATAAACAATTCATATTCTGAAACAAGAATATTTGCCTTAGTTTCCTTCACTTGTGATGTTCCCTCATAAAGTAATTCGAGTTTATCCCACATCTCTTTGGCAGATTTGCACATTGAGATTCTCGAATACTCTTTGGGATGAACAGCACATTGAATCATGTTCATGGCACTATAATTCAATGTGGCTTTTCTTATTTGTTCCCTAGTCCAGGTTTCTTCCTCTCCCTGGTTTTCATAGGGACCAACCTCAACCACTTTCCAGATTTCATAGTTCTGGGCTCTTAGAAACACTTGCATTCTATTTTTCTAATATGAATAGTCCGTTCCATTAAAGAATGGTGGCCTATTTATGGAATGCCCCTCAGCTATGAAACCTTTGGAATCCATTGACTTAAAAGAAAGCACAGAGGAAATATTCAGCAAGCAAGCAAACAATCAAGCAATCAGACACACAATACTCAAAAACTGCTCAAATTAAATCAGATCAAATGTAAACCCACTCTGATACCAATTGAAGGATCGAGGAAAAGGTGTGGATAAGATCTAGAAGGGGGGGGGATGAATAGATCTATGCCACTCTATGCGGAAGCTTAAGCAATTTAAAAATTACTTTGAGAATCAGAGGCAATTTTAACAGTGAAAAACACAGATCTGATGAGATGTTAAGAGAGTTGATAAAATAGATGTGAAACCAGTTGATTAAGTGAATTTTAAGCGATCCTATGCAAGCATCTAACGGATAATAGAATCAAACCACAAATAGACAAGTGCACAGAGATTTTTAGGTGGTTCGGAAATCACCCATGTGATTCCTACATCCACCCCTCACACCCAGTGAGGATTCACTAAACAACCTGGGTAACACACCCACTGGAGCCAGACAACTCCAACACCTGAGTTTACAACTCACACACCTCTAGAGTAAGACTACTCTAGATCCCTGAGCAAGACTGCTCAACCAACACTTGAGTTCGATGACTCAACCTGAGCACAATGACTCACAAATGACTTTGCTAGACACCAACACAAGACATAGATCTTCTAGCAGCAGATCATGTCGAACATGAGAACATTCATGAGAATTATGCAGAAGCACTTGCACAATCTCCAAATGTCTCAGAAGAACAAAAGTACATTGAGAATTGTATGAAAAGACTTTGTTCTTCAGTGTACTCCCTTGTAGAAGCTCAGATTGGGAAGAAGCTTGGATTCTTGAAGTCCCAAGCGATGCTCTGCACTTTTGAACTTGGGGATCTTCCTTGAATTCTTCTCCAACGGATGCTTCTACTTGATCTACTTCATTGAGGCGCTTTAAATGCTTCTTCGAGGATCACACTCCAATTCTCACAATCGAATTGATGAGAATTGGTCTTCAGAAGACACCAGGAGAGCAAAGGAGGGAGATGAACTCTTCTCGCCGCCAAAGGGAACTTTCTGGAGGCTCCAAGAGTTCGTTGGGTCTCTTGATGTGATGGATGGCCAATTGGGTGCTTTCTATACCCAAAATATTCCAAAGATACCCCTTGGGTACAAGGGCACACGATCCTAGGTTGATACACCATCGCCCTAGGATGACACGTGGCAATCATCCATCTTAAGTTTGAATCTTTCTGTAGTGTGTCGACCTGCCCTGGTGGTGGTGTCGACACACTGTCCCAAACCTGAAAATAGGTTGTTCTGGGAACGAGGTCCAGTGTCAACCTGCTCTCATCTTGCGTCGATCTGCTGTCCCATTCTGCAAACAGACTGTTCTGGGAATTGATCCAGTGTCGACTTGCTCTGGTGGTAGTGTCGACCTGCTGTCCCAATTCTGAAAATAGGTTGTTCTGGGAACGAGATCCAGTGTCGACCTGCCCTCATTCTGCGTCGACCTGGGTAGTCTAATTCCTGGAATTTGCAACTCGTGTCGACCTGCTTTTTGACTAGTGTCGACACAGTCTCAGCATTTCTTCAGCTTTTTGCCTTTGAGTCTGAGGTGTTGTGTCGACACCATTGTGGGGTGTGTCGACACCATCTTTGCAAAAAGTATTTGTACCTGAAAATTAAACACATATATCATTAGTAAAATATTTTATTATTAGTACAAATGATAAGTGTGCTTTGAAATATGCTTTTTGAATATAAATTTTAGGTGAAATGTGTGTATCATGTTTCAATTAGTTTGCATTCAAATCACATTTGTCATCATCAAAATAAGAGGGGAAATGATATGAAATTACACTCAACCCAACAATGGGAAATGAATTATCTTCACACTCAACCCAACACAAACCATAGCCTAACGGCCACAAACTATCCCAAACACCAAACTGCATTCATCACATTGGGATTCCGAACGACCCAGATGCTACAATTACTACCACCTAAAAAGGAATGTCGTCCTCGACATTTAGAAAGAAACCACGGTCACGGCATGCCAGACTACCACCTAAAAAGAATGAAAGACTTATTCAAACAAGTAAGGATACATTCTTTCGCTTTTCTTTCTCTTTAACCTATTGTTCAAATCTTTAATTCTAACTACCTAAATTGATTCTTTGTTTTTTCCTCTTTTGCTCCTCTTCCTTGCTCAGCTTAAGCGATTCTCTTTTATTGTAGGTGCTTTATCTCCTTGGACTCAACCTACTTGCAAACTTTTCTCTGGGTGTGCGTTTAACCTTTTTCTGTGCCATTCTTCCTTTATGCCTGATTACCTACCATACCATTATTCTTTTTCCGCTGACAATTTGGACTATCTTCCACTTTTTACAAATTTCTAACCAGCACTGCCTTTTAAAGAATCTCTAATACAAAACTTGAGCTTTCTGCACCCATTTACTGCCTTGCCCAGCAAATTAACAACTACCTACACAAAAATACTTTCTGCCTTGGCCTGTTATTATCTTTAACCTTCAATAATCAAATAGAACAACTATAAAATGAACCATAAAATAACTGACTGCCATTTCTCTATGCACTTTCATCCTTTATCTCACAACGGCGGGAGCCGCCAACAAACTGCCCAACACACACAGTCGACGACTGGATGAAACTCTAAAAGACCCTTCTGCCGCAGACTGCCACAACTGCCACTCCCTTAGCATCAGATGACTCATATGTGCTTTCCTACTCAAAGCATCTGCAACTACATTCGCCTTTCCAGGCTTATACTCAATGCTAAAGTCATAGTCTTTCAGATATTCCATCCATCGACGCTGCCTCATATTCAGATCCCTCTGAGAAAACACATACCTTAAGCTCTGGTGGTCGGTATGGACTACAAAACTCACTCCGTATAGGTAAAGACGCCAAATCCTCAAAGCAAATACCACAGCTGTAAGCTCTAGGTCATGGGTCGGGTAACTCTCCTCGTGGGGCTTAAGCTGACGAGACGCATAAGCCACCACCCGGCCTTGCTGCATCAAAACCGCACCCAGACCAACACCTGAAGCATCTGTGCAAACCTCAAAACCCTCCTCACCTGAAGGTAACACAAGGACTGGCACTGACGTAAGCAGTCGCTTCAACTCTATGAAGATCTGCTCACACTGCTCCGACCACAAAAACGGAACCCCCTTTCTCGTCAGCCGAGTCAAGGGTGCAGCAACCTGAGAAAAGTCCCGAACAAACCTGCGGTAGTAACCTGCCAAGCCCAAAAAGCTACGAATCTCAGACACAGTCCTGGGATTCTCCCACTGCAAAACTGCCTCGACCTTCGCTGGATCTACAGAAACTTCCTCACCTGAGATCACGTGCCCTAAAAAGTGAACCTGTTGTAGCCAAAACTCACACTTACTAAGTTTGGCATACAACTGGTGCTCTCGCAAAGTCTGTAACACGATCCTCAGGTGCTCGGCATGCTCCTCCTCCGAAGCGGAGTACACCAGAATGTCGTCAACAAACACTACGACAAACCGGTCCAAGAACTGGTGGAACACCCGGTGCATCAGATCCATGAAGGCCGCTGGTGCATTAGTGAGCCCAAACGGAATCACCAAAAACTCAAAATGTCCATACCTGGTCTGAAAAGCAGTCCTCTCAATGTCAGAGTCTCTAATCCGCAACTGATAGTAGCCCGACCTCAGGTCGATCTTCGAAAAGACATGAGCAGACTGAAGCTGATCAAAGAGATCGTCAATCCTAGGCAATGGATACCTATTCTTGATGGTCACTTGTTTTAGCTTCCTATAATCAATACACAATCTTAGGCTACCATCCTTCTTCCGGACAAACAAGATAGGTGATCCCCAAGGAGAAAAGCTAGGACGAATATAGCCCTTCTCCAACAGCTCCTCAAGCTGCCTCTTCAGCTCCCTCAACTCTGCTGGTGCCAGAAGTTCAACACAATGTGAGTTGAAGAATTTATTGTCAAAAAGAAATAGAAGTGAAATGGAGAGAGATATGATCAGTATGAATCAAGGAAGCAAAGGATAGTGATGATTCAAAGAACTCCCCCTCAGAAGATGCCTAACACTCAACCCAATGCCAATGAGAGAAATCAAGAAAATGGACATTTACAAAGACCAAGTTCTCTCCTCAAAGATGAGAATCTATTGTCAGGAAGGGGTTTGGTGAAGATGTCAGCAATTTGTTTTTCAGTTTCTATGAAGTGGAGTTCAAAAGATTTCTTTGCTACCTCATCTCTCAAGAAATGATGCCTAATTTCAATATGCTTGGTTCTGGAATGCTGAATGGGGTTCTTAGACAGATTTATTGCACTTATGTTATCACAAAGAATGGGAACACAACCTAAGTCTTGGTTATAATCAAGAAGTTGATGTTTCACCCAAAGAATTTGAGTTCCACATCTACCTACTGCAACATACTCAGCCTCTGCAGTTGACAGAGCAACTGAATGTTGCTTCTTAGAAGCCCAAGAAATTAGGCACCCACCTAAGTATAAACACAAGCCACTTGTGCTTTTTCTATCTAATTTACATCCAGCATAGTCAGCATCACAATAGGCAATCAAATCTAACTTGCAACCAGCAGGATACCAAATTCCTAAATCACATGTTCCAACAAGATATTTGAAAATTCTTTTAACAGCTAACATGTGACTTTCTTTAGGATTTGATTGAAATCTAGCACACAAACACACACAAAACTGAATATCAGGTCTAGAAGTTGTAAGATAGAGCAGAGAACCAATCATACCTCTGTAGGTCTTTGGGTCTACTGACTTACCAAGTGAGTCTTCTTCTAGCTTAGCATTAATAGCAATTGGTGTGCTTGAATGCTTGAGGTTCTGAAAGTCAAACCTTTTCAGTAGTTCCTTGACATATTTGGTTTGACTGATGAAGATCCCCTCATTTGTTTGATTTACCTGCAATCTCAAGAAAAATTTTAAGTCTCCCCTTAAACTAATTTCAAATTCATTTTTCATTTGATTTGAAAATTCAGTACACTGGCTTTTATTGGTTGATCCAAATATTATGTCATCAACATAAATTTGGACTGTAATTATTTGTTTATTGACTGTTTTTGTGAACAATGTTTGATCAACATTTCCTCTAGAATATCTTTTTTCAAGCAAAAAAGAACTCAAACGGTCATACCAAGCTCTTGGAGCTTGTTTAAGACCATATAGAGCCTTATGAAGCTTGAAAACATGGTTAGGATGTTTTTCATTTTCAAATCTAGGAGGTTGTTCGACAAAAACATTTTCCTTTATGTATCTATTTGATAAACTTTAAATTTCATGGAGGATGCAAAAGCAAGGAAAATCCTAACAGCTTCTAGTCTAGTTACAGGGGCATATGATTCTTCAAAGTCAATTCCAAACTCTTAATTGTACCCCTTTGCAACTAGCCTAGCTTTATTTCTGATGACTTGACCATTTTCATTCAACTTATTTCTGAAAACCCATCTAGTGCCAATGACTGTTTGGTCACTAGGTCTAGGTACTAATTTTCATACTTGATTTCTGTCAAATTGATGAAGTTCATCATGCATTGCATTGATCCAATCAGAACTTGATAAAACTTCATCAATTGACTTTGGTTCAATTTGGGAAATTAGAGCTAGTGGGTCTTCTTCAATAGCATGCAGGAATGATGATCTAGTCCTAACTCTATCATGCAAATTGCCAACTACATTATCTAATGGGTGATCTCTCAAAATTCGATGTTCAGAAATTACCTGTTGAGGGGTACTTAAATCTGGAGCAACATTACCTGATCCACTTGAAGATGGTGAATGGATGTTAAAGTTCTCACCAATGTCTTCAAGCTCCTCAACAGTTGGTGAAGAGTCCACAATGAAATCATCCTCTTCACTGTCTTGTCTTTCCCTGCAAGATTTATAACTATTAGTTGAAAAGGAATTTTCATCAAAGATAATATGTGGAGATTCTTCAACAGTTTTGTTTTTGAGAATGTACACTCTGAAAGCACTTGACACTTCTAAATAGCCAAGGAAGATGGCTTCCTGACTCTTAGCATCAAACTTGTCAAGATTTTCTTTATTATTGTTGTGTACAAAACATTTACACCCAAAGATTTTGAAGTAAGACACAATTAGCTTTTTTGCTTTTTAATAATTCATAGGGGGTTTTCTTGATTTTTGGTCTGACCAATGCTCTATTGAGAATGTAGTTTGTTGTATTTACAGCTTCAGCCCAGAAGGATTTGGGCAGATTACTCTCAAGGAGCATGGATCTAGCCATTTCCACAAGAGTTCTGTTCTTTCTTTCCACAACTCCATTTTGTTCTGGAGTTCTTGGTGAAGAAAACTTGTGGAATATTTGAAGTTCAGCACATAAATCAGAAAAGTATTGGTTTTCAAATTCACCCCCATGATCAGTCAAAATATTTTTGATTTTATATGAAAAGTTTGTTAAGACAGTGGTACAGAATTTCCTGAACTCAAGGCAAGTATCACTTTTGTGGGACAAGAAGATAACCCAAGTAAATCTGGTAAAGTCATCAATGATTACAAATCCATATCTCTTGCCACTTAGACTTAGAACTCTTGTTGGGCCAAAGAGGTCCATGTGAAGTAGTTCTAGTGGCCTAGATGTGAGTACCTCATTGAAGGTCTTAAAAGATTTCTTGGTTTGTTTTCCTTGGGCACAGATCCCACAAACTTGATTTTCAATGTTAGAGAAAGATTCAAGAAGACCCTTAACCAAATTCAGCCTTAACAATTTATTCAGTGTTCTGAAACTTGCATGGCCAAGTCTTTTGTGCCAAGTCCATGCAATTTCATCTTTATTAGCAACAAAGCAAAGATTTTCAGAAAAGTTTTTATTAAGGTCGATCATGTAAACATTGTTTTCCCTTTTTCCAAAAAATTTTATTTTATCAGTTGATGAATCAATGATCTTACAGAAATTGGATTCAAACACAACTTTGTGACCTTTGTCACATAGTTGGCTAATACTTAGCAGATTGTAATCTAGACCATCAACTAATAAAACATTATCAACAGAGTTAGAGGAAGTTTGACCAACCTTTCCAGATCCAATGATCTTTCCTTTATTTTTACCTCCAAATGTTACTGAACCTCCCTCCTTCTCAATCAGGAATGAAAATTTGGCTCTATCTCCAGTCATGTGTCGTGAACACCCACTATCAAGGAACCACGCATTTGAATTGGGTGCACGACCTTCCTGCAAAATCAATCAGTGGAGAGAAGATTTTGGTACCCAAACAGTGTTGGGACCATCAGAATGTTTGGACATTGTTATCAAATCTTTTCTCACCCAAATTTGATTTTTTTTTATTACAGTGGTGTTCTCTATCTTTTTCAATTTCTTCTTTCCCTTAGGAATGAAAACACCAGTGTTTTTATTTTCAGTAGGAGGGGAGGTTTTCATTTGAACATGAGAGTTTAGATGAGGAGGTGGAATCCAAGGATTTTGTTGGTACATCAGAAAATTTGGATAGAAGAATTGGGGATGATACCAACATGGGTTATGATACCATTGGCTCCAAGAATTGGTCCAATCAGCTTGATATGCTGTCTTGGAGGTCCAAGGTTTTTCATGAATGATTTCCTTTGACTTTTTCTTATTTTTCAAATTTTTATTGGAGTTTTTGGTTTTGTGGTTTGTGTTGGTTGATGTTGAGCAGGTCGACTTGCCCTTGACTGGTGTCGACACAACAGCCACAGAATCCTTCTTCTTGTGGACTGGTGTCGACCTGTCAGGTGACTATGTCGACCTGGTTGACTTGTTTTGTTTCTGAGTTTTTGAAATTTTTGGTGTTTTGCTTGATGTTTGCTTGATTTCAATGTTCTCAAGACTAGGACCTTTGACAAATTTAATTAATGGTGCTTTATCCTTTTTCTCACCAGATTTGTCTTTCTTAGGTTTTTGTTTATTGAATCCTAGTCCATGAGAGATTGATTTCATTTTTGCTCCCAGCAAGGCCTCCAGATTATCTTTACCTTTTGTGAATGTTTCAATAACTTCATCCTTTTCTTTTAGCTGGTTTTGTAAGGTTTTGATTTCTTCAACCTTTTGTTGTTTATCATGGTTTTCCATTTCCAGCTTTCCAGACAGTTCTTTGAATTCATGGGTGGCCTTTTGAGAGGCTAGTTTAAGCTCATCAATCAAGTTCAGAAGATTTTCTTTTTCTTCATTCAGTTCTGTTACTTCATTTTCTAGTTCACAAATTCTTTTGTTGAAGGATTGGTTGTGCAAGACATTTTCAATTTTTTTGATGTGTTTGTTTTCTTTCCTCATTTCAGTGTATTTTTCAACAAGTTCTGCATATGCATCTTGCCAATCCTCAACTGAATAGTCTTCGAAGGATGTACTTACCTTTCCATCAGAACTATTCACCATGAAGCAGATTTCCTCACTGTCAGAACTTGAGGATTTTTCTTCTTCTTCCTTTTCACTTGAGTCTTCATCAGACTAAGTGGCTACCATGGCCTTTGGCTTCTTGAACTTGTGAATCTTTTTGTGCTTCTCCTTCTTATTTTCAGGACATTCTCCCTTCATATGTCCTGTCTTGTTGCACCTGTAACAGATAACAATTTCGTCAGATTTTTTATTCTTGTTAGAATTAGCATTAGAAAAGGAAGTGTTTCTTTTACCTGATGAAAATTTCTTTTTGCCAGAAAGTTTTCCTTTCTATATTTCAAGAATTTTCTGAATTGCCTGATCATGAGCGCAATCTCATCCTCATTTGACTCAGACTCATCAGAACTGGTTTTCTCCAGACTCTTGTCTTTGTTACTAGATGAGGCCTTTAGAGCTACTAGCTTGGTTTTGATTATATGTTCTTCATTTCTCTTTAAATTGATTTCATATGTCATTAAAGATCCTATCAATTCATCCAAAGAGATTTTGGACAGATCTTTAGAATCTTCAATGACAGTGGCCTTTGTGTGCCAAATTGAAGAGAGAGAACGTAAAATTTTTCTTACCAAGTCAGCATCCGCATAGTCCTTACCTAGGGCCTTCAGTCCATTGACTATGATCATAAACCTGGCAAACATTTCAGAGATTGTCTCATTAGATTTCATCATAAACAATTCATATTCAGAGACAAGTATGTTAGCCTTGGTTTTTTAACCTAAGATGTTCCCTCATAGAGTAACTCAAGTTTATCCCACATCTCTTTGGCAGATTTACACATTGAGATTCTCGAGTACTCCTTGGGGTAGACTGCATATTGGATCATCTTTATGGCACTATAATTTAAAGTGGCCCTCCTTATCTGTTCCCTAGTCCAGGTCTCTTCCTCCCCCTGATTTTCATAGGGACCTACTTCGACTACCTTCCATATTTCATAGTTTTGGGCTCTAAGGAAGACCTACATTCTATTCTTCCAATAGGTGTAGTCTATTCCATTGAAAAAGGGTGGCCTATTTATAGAGTGACCCTCAGCCATGAACCCTCTTGAATCCATTAAGACAATTAAATGGTTGCAAAGAAGAGATACTTGGCAAACAAACAAGCAAACAATCAAGACACACAGAATACTCAGAAATTACTCAGATCAAATCAGATCAAGTGTAAACCCACTCTGATACCAATTGAAGGATCGAGAAATGATGTGGACAAGATCTAGAAGGGGGGGTTGAATAGATCTATGCCAACTAATGCGGAAGCTTAACCAATTTTGAAAAACTTTTGAATCAGAGACAAATTGAAAACAGATTTCACAGATCTGAAGAGAGATTAAGAGTTGTGCAATCGGAGTGTGTGAACAAGTTGATTAGATGAATTCAAATGATCCTATGCATGCATCTAACGAAGGGTAAATTCAAACCACAATCAGACCAATGCACAGAGATTTTTAGGTGGTTCAGAAATCACACCATGTGATCACTAATCAACCTGGGTACACCACACCCACAGGAGCCTGACAACTCCAACAACCTAAGTTTACAACTCACACAAACTCTAGAGTAAGACTACTCTAGAACCCTGAGCAAGGTTGCTCAACAACACCTTGAGTGCAAGACTCAAAACCACTGAGCACGACGGCTCATAAACAACTTGCTAGAAAAACACAAGACTCAGATCCTCTAGCAACAGATCTAGTCTAACAAGAGTTAATTCATGAGACTTATGCAACAACCCATGCACAATCTCAGAATCACTCAGAAGAGAAAAGGAAAATGAGAATTGTATCGATGAGCTTTTCTCTTCAGATGTACTCCCTTATAGAAGGTCAAATAGTGAAGAGCTTTGATCTCTGGAAGTTCCTGGGCGGTGCTCTGCAATCTGATCTTCAGGATCTTCCTTGAATTCTTCACAAGAGTCGGCCTCTACTTCATCTGCTTCCTTGAGGTGATCCAATTGCTTCTTCAACGATCAATTTCCACTTCTCATGCTTGAGCAAATGAGAATTTGGCTTGAGGAAGCACCAGGAAGGCAAGAACAGGGAGGAGAACTCTTCTAGCCGCCAACCGGATTTCTGGGAGGCTCTAAAAGGGTTCTTGCATGTTGGATAGCCAATAGGAGGGTATTTATACCCCTAATAGTCCAAGTGTACCCTTGGGGGTCATGGGCACACGATCCAAGGCTAACCCAACAATTCCCTAGGGTGCCACGTGTCCAGGAGCAACTTAAAGTCACAGAGTTTCCGGAGTGTGTCGACCTGCCCATAGAGTGTGTCGACACACTGTCCTAGACTGGCAAATCAATTCCCTGGGAGAGGTCTCTAGTGTCGACCTGAGATGTCCAGTGTCGACACCCTGTCCCAGACAGAAAAACAGGCCTTCTGGGAGAGGCATCTAGTGTCGACCTGCCTGCATTTGGTGTTAACCTGACTAACGAGACCTGTGAACATGATTCTCTGGGATCTGCCTCTAGTGTCGACCTGCCCTGGTCTAGTGTCGACACTAGTTGACCATTTCTTCATCTTTTGGCTTAGGGTTTGGAGCATTGTGTCGACACCAGTATGGGGTGTGTCGACACTACCCTTGCAATAAATGTTTGTCCCTGAGAAATAAATACATAAATTATTAGTCAAATATATTATCATGAATATAAATGAGAAATGTGTTTGGAAACATGCTTTTTGAATATTGTTATTTCATGTGTGATGTATTTCACATGTTCCAATTATTATGCATTAAAATCACAACTTGTCATCATTAAAATGTGAGGAGAAATGAATTATATTCACACTCAACCCAACACTATTCACCCCCCTCTAGGACATCTAAAGCTCCATATCGATCCAACAAGTGGTATCAGAGCAATGTCTTCTTAGAAGAATCGAAATATTTGAGAAGAGATAGCAACAGAAGCTCACAGCTATGAAGGACAGCCTGTAACAAGATCACCATTCTTTAATGGTGAAGATTACATATATTGGAAGATGCGAATATAATGTTTCATTAGAGGCACAAACTTTGATCTGTTGTAGGTAATAGAACAAGGTGATTATATTATACTTGCTAATGGTACTTTTGCAATATTAATGGCTGATAAAAGGAATATGTCCCTAAACTATAAAGCTAAAAACTATCTATGTTGTGCATTATCTAATAGAGAATTAATAGGTTATCTACATGTAGAACTGCTAAAGAAATGTGGGATAAATAACAATAACATATGAAGGAAATGATAAGGTTAAACAAACTAGAATAGACATTCTTGTCTCTTAGTGTGAACAGTTCAAAATGCTACCTAATGAAAATATTACTCAAATGTATAATAGATTTACTAATATAACAGTTGGTTTAAGCTCACTAGGTAAAAATCTTACTAATAAAGAAACAGTTAGAAAAATTCTCAGATCATCAACTCAATCTTGGACTCTCAAAGTTACTGCAATTGAAGAAGCTCATGATCTTACAAAACTCTCTATAGATAAATTAATTGGTTCTCTAATAGCTCATGAGATTAATTGTCATACCCAGATAAATGGTTTATCAAGTATGATACAAACTAATATCCAAAAGACATTTAACTTAAAATATTCATTACTGCAACGGCAAGAAAACTATGCATAACAAGTAACTTCAACTAAGCGCTAGGCGCATTATTTCAACTGAATGTAGTTCTAACGAAAAGGAAAGAAAATCTAATCTATTCTTCATGGTCATCTCAATGATCAATTTCCCCCATCAAAACTGAACCTTTCTTGGTCACCTGAAAGGAGTAGGAAATAATGAGCAAAAGAGCCCAGTAGGATGTGATCTTACAAGGAAAAGTTCAGACAATGTTACCTTGAATCTAAAATCATATGACTAATAATGGGTTGTAGTTCACAAAGCACATCATATTGTTGAACCACTCCTATATTTTACCCTTATATTTTGGTGATAACAAAATTTATGATTAATTAAATATTATTAAAAACATTTAATAACATGTTTTCCTAATAAATATAAATTTATGGTATTTTGGTGATAACATAACTTATAATTAATTAAATATTATTAAATATATTTAATATTATGTTTTTTCCTAATAAATATAAATTTATGGAATTATTGTTGTGTGATTTGCACTAAAAAGCTAAATCGATGTCCATTCAATATACATCGATTTCAGTTCACAAAGTGCCACATCGATTTGCTTGAAAACATGGATTTCATTGCAACATCGATTTGCTTGAAAATATAGATTTGCCTCTCACAACGATTTGGTAAGTGAAACATCAATTTGCTTCAAACATCGATTTGATAAGTGAAACATTGATTTGCCTCTCACATCGATTTGATAAGTGAAACATCGATTTGCTTTAAACATCGATTTGATAAGTGAAACATTGATTTGCCTCTCACATCGATTTGATAAGTGAAACATCGATTTGCTCTCACATTGATTTGCTCTCACAAGGATTTGATAAGTGAAACATCGATTTGCTTCAAACATTGATTTGATAAGTGAAACATCGATTTGATAAGTGAAACATGATTTGCTCACTCATCGATTTGCTCTCATAAGGATTTGATAAGTGAAACATGGATTTGGTCACTCAAACATGGATTCGCTTGTAAAAACATGGATTCGCTTGTATGGATTTGGTTACTCAAACATGGATTCGCTTTTAAAAATGGATTTGGTCACTCAAACATGGATTCGCTTGTAAAAACATGGATTTGGTCACTCAAACATGGATTCGATCATTTAAACATAGATTTCCTTTATATTTCAAAGTGTCTTTTGGCATCTAGTGAAAAAGTCATATATTATTGATTTGTGTAATCTTCTATCTTTCTGACAGGAGATCTTTTTGCTTATCTTTCTAGATCTCTTCTTTCCTGCCAACAAAAAGGGGGTTACTTACTACTTCTGGATGACAACAGAAAACATAGAGGTATGAACTTTTTTGACAGAAACACTTTTTTATCTAAACACTTTCTTCTATGCTTGCAGACCTCGTAGAACACAAAATATCAGAAGAAAGAGAAGATGAGCAACGGCTAGAACTCCAACGGATTTGTTCAAAGCTGCTCATATAAAAGATAAAGCAAGGCTGAAGAAGAAGTAAGAGCTTTCTTGAAGATTTTTTAAGAGTGTACATCCTGTGAGAAACCTCAACTCCATATACACTCAAAGGAAAAGAGAGAAAGAGCTCGAGCCCAAGAAGAAGTGTTCAAGCATCTGAAGCCCTCAAGCTTCAAGCTCATTCTCCTCTCTTCACTCTCTCTGTGTGCATCTTTGTAATCTGGGGGATAGAGTCTTTTCGCTGAGAGTTCTTTTAGTTGGTTTTCATTTGTTCCAATTCTCAGCTTTGTTCTTTCTTTTCTAAGAAAGACTTCTGTCCAACTGTAGGACTATATACAGTGTAGAACCTAGCTAGGGATTTGTGTCTAGCAGAACCGCACTGGGGTTTGTACCAGGAGGTTGGCTTCTTGACCTGTAAGAGAAGTGGGCTGTCTTCTTGCCCGGGAAAGAGAAGAAGACCAGCTGGGGTGCTGGGTGTTGTATTGTCCTTGAGGGGGACTGTACCCTTGGTTAGTAAAATCCCAAGAGGTTGCTTGGGGACTGGACATAGGACTTCCATGTGGGAAGGGCCGAACCAGGATAAATTCCTTGTGTCCTCTGTGTGATTGTTTATTTGCTTCCGTACTGCTACTCTCTATCACTCTCAACTAACCAAACTTTCAAGTGTTAATTTTCTGTGTTTAAGTTTCTATTTCAAATTTCAGAAAAACCTATTCACCCCCCCCCCCCTCTAGGTTAGCTTGCTGCCATACCAAAAGGGTAAGTGTTATCAGAGCGAGGTTCTCTGATCAATCAAGAAGATCTAACGATCTTAGAGAAGATCCATGGCAGCTCAAGGATATGCTGAAGGTCAATCAGTCACTAAACCTCCATTCTTTGATGGAGAGGACTACCAATATTGGAAGATGAGAATGGGATGCTTCATTCGAGGCACAGACTTTGATCTGTGGCAGGTAATCAAGGTAGGTGATTATGTTATTGTTCCTATTCCAGACACTACTACCATCACAGCAGCAGATAAAAGTAAATTATCTTTAAACTTTAAAGCAAAGAACTATTTATGTTGTGCTTTATCTAAAAGAGAATTTAGTAGAGTATCTGCCTGTAAATCTGCTAAAGAAATATGAGATAAACTGCAAGTAACCTATGAAGGAACAGATAAAGTAAAACAAACTAGGATAGACATTCTTGTTTCGCAGTATGAGCAATTTAAAATGCTTCTAAATGAAAATATCACTCAGATGTATAATAGATTTTCGAGCATAGTAGTTGGTTTGAGTTCTCTTGGTAAAAATCTTTCTGATGAGGAAACTGTTAGAAAGATACATAGGTCCTTAACTCTTTCATGGACACCTAAAGTAACTGCTATTGAAGAAGCCCATGACTTAACCAAACTTTCTATTGATAACTTAATAGGTTCCCTCATGGCATATGAAATTAATATGGAGCGATTATCTGAAAGCTCATCAAAGAAAAAATGTACTAATGCTCTTAAAGTTGCAGCTGCTCCTTCCACTTCTTCTTCTTCTAGTTCCAAAAATGCAGATTCTGAAGACAGTGATGTAGATGAAGTATTGTCCAAGCTTCAGAAAATTCTCAAGAAGAAGAAAATGGATCAAGAAGGATTCAAAAAAAGAGAAAAAGAAGAAAGAACCAGTCTGCTATGAATGCAGAAAACCTGGACATCTGAGACCAGATTGTCCAAGAATTAAGAAGACTGGTCAACCAGAAAAGTCCAAAAAGAAGCACAAGAAATTCAAAATAAAAACCATGGCGGCTGCTTGGGAAAATGAAGAGGCCACAAGCTCAGAATCATCAAGCTCAGAGTCGGAGAAAGAGCAGGTAAGTCTAGCCCTCATGGTAAGACTAGATGAGGTACATTCTGACCCATTTTTTTATTCATGCACTGATTCAGGGTCAGAGTCTGAAGACTTAGAAGAAGTCTTTAATGAACTATATGAAAAACATAAGGGTGTTGTAAAAGAATTAAAAATTCTGAAAAACAACAATACTTGTTTGAAAAACACCAATTCTGATCTTAAATCCGAATTGGAGCAACTAGAAAAACAATTAAAGGACAGTAAATATAATAATTATCTTTTAAATGAAGATTTGAAAAACAAGAATAATGAGAAGTTAGAGTTAGAAGAAAAATCAAAAACTCTAACTGAAGAAAATCTCTATTTAAAAGAATCAATTAGAAAATTAACTAGAGGGAAAACATCTTTAGCCCTATGCTTAAAAGGGTCAAAATCTGGAAATAATAAACAAGGGCTTGGATACATACCTCCGGAAAAAGGAAAACAAGCCATAATTCCAAGAAAATATCATTTGCCAAAATTTATAAAAGAAACCAAAATGCCTTAGAAAAAGGCCTCTGAAATGAACAAGCTAAATACAAACGAAAAAGGTTTCTAAAAATTGTGTTCTAAATAGACATCATAAAAACAATAAGAACTATAAAATAGATTATATTCATTGTTGTTCTCATTGCAATAAATTAGGACACACAATAAACACATGCACAACAAGGCACCTAGTATGGATCCCAAAAGGATATTTTTATGCATCTAACCATCAAGGACCCAAAAAAATTTGGGTACCTACTTCTGAGTAGTTTATTTGCAGGATAGCCTTAGAGCATCAGGATCAAGGATGCTCAAGGCATTGGTGACTGCCAGCTCTTCATCCAACTCATATTTGAAGAGGGAGTAGTCATTTATTTATTTTAAAATTTCAGTATTACTAATAACTATTTGCAAGTCTCATTCAGGTGGAGTCTCTCATTCAGGGGGAGCACAGACTAAGGGGAAGTTATTCTTTAATGTCAATCATTGTTGAACCTCTCAATGGTAAGAAATTTTCACAAAGGGGAGAGAATGCATGGTAAGATCCTTTCTTTTTTGTTAGTGACAAAAAAGGGGAGAGAATTATCTATGAATTTTTGTATTTTCTATGCTTTAAGTATTTTTGTTAGAAACTTCTCATAAATTTTATCATCACCAAAAATGGAGAGATTGTTGAACCACTCCTATATTTTACCCTTATATTTTGGTGATAACAAAATTTATGATTAATTAAATATTATTAAAAATATTTAATTTCATGTTTTCCTAATAAATATAAATTTATGGCATTTTGGTTATAACAAAACTTATGATTAATTAAATATTATTAAATATATTTAATATTATGTTTTTCTTAATAAATATAAATTTATGGAATTATTGTTGTATGATTTGCACTAAAAAGTTAAATCGATGTCCATTCAATATACATCGATTTCAGTTCACAAAGTGCCACATCGATTTGCTTGAAAACATGGATTTCACTGCAACATCGATTTGCTTGAAAATATGGATTTGCCTCTCACATCGAATTGGTAAGTGAAACATCGATTTGCTTCAAACATCGATTTGATAAGTGAAACATCGACTTGCCTCTCACATTGATTTGATAAGTGAAACATCGATTTGATCTCACATCGATTTGCTCTCACAAGGATTTGATAAGTGAAATATCGATTTGCTTCAAACATCGATTTGATAAGTGAAACATCGATTTGCCTCTCACATCGAATTGATAAGTGAAACATGGATTTGCTTACACATCGATTTGCTCTCATAAGGATTTGATAAGTGAAACATGGATTTGGTCACTCAAACATGGATTCGCTTGTAAAAACATGGATTTGGTCACTCAAACATAGATTCAATCATTTAAACATAGATTTTCTTTATATTTCAAAGTGTCTTTTGGCATCTAGTGAAAAAGTCATATATTATTGATTTGCGTAATCTTCTATCTTTCTGACAGGAGATCTTTTTGCTTATCTTTCTAGATCTCTTCTTTCCTGCCAACAAAAAGGGGGTTACTACTTCTGGGTGACAACAGGAAACATAGAGATATGAACCTTTTTGACAGAAACACTCTTTTATCTAAACACTTTCTTCTATGCTTGCAGATCTCGTAGACCACAAAATATCAGAAGAAAGAGAAGATGAGCAATGGCTAGAAGTCCAACGGATTTGTTCAAAGCTGCTCATATAAAAGATAAAGCAAGGCTGAAGAAGAAGTAAGAGCTTTCCTGAAGATTTTTTAAGAGTGTACATCCAGTGAGGAACCTCAACTCTATATACACTCAAAGGAAAAGAGAAAAAGAGCTCGAGCCCAAGAAGAAGTGTTCAAGCATCTGAAGCCCTCAAGCTTCAAGCTCCTTCTCCTCTCTTCACTCTCTCTGTGTGCATCTTTGTAATCTGGGGGAGAGAGTCTTTTCGCTGAGAGTTCTTTTAGTTGGTTTTCATTTGTTCCAACTCTCAGCTTTGTTCTTTCTTTTATAAGAAAGACTTCTGTCCAGCTATAGGACTGTATACAGTGTAGAACCTAGCTAGGGGTTTGTGTCTAGTAGAACCGCACTGGAGTTTGTACCAGGAGGTTGGCTTCTTGACCTGTAAGAGAAGTGGGTTACCTTCTTGCCCGGGAAAGAGAAGAAGACCAGCTGGGGTGCTGGGTGTTGTATTGTCCTTGAGGGGGACTGTACCCTTGGTTAGTAAAATCCCAAGAGGTTGCTTGGGGACTGGACATAGGACTTCCATGTGGGAAGGGCCAAACCAGGATAAATTCTTTGTGTCCTCTGTGTGATTTTTTATTTGCTTCTGCACTACTACTCTCTATCACTCTCAACTAACCAAACTTTCAAGTGTTAATTTTCTATGTTTATGTTTTTATTTCAGATTTCAGAAAAACCTATTCACCCCCCCCCCTCTAGGTTAGCTTGCTGCTGTACCAAAAGGGCCAACACATATCACTTTGTATATGATATCTCATACTGATTAATGGAAATGCCGACTAATTTAGCTTATGCGGTGTCATGCCAAACACCCAAAAGGTCCAATATCACTTTGCGCAAAGTAAACGATTTTGAGTGCTCTTCTCGGGACTGGACTTGCCCCATTTGCACTGGCATAGAATCTGAAAGGAGTCCAAAGACTCAATTGTATGTCATCTCATTTCCATTTGGAACATATTTTTCACCCATGCATTGGAACTCAAAAGTCATATGATGAGACAAATGTTAATTCCAAGGAATAGTGAACCCAAAAGAAAGGTTTACATGATTGACATAAAGATTAAATGACTTTAAATATGTTGTGGGATATAAGCATGTCTAATTGGAATATGTTCAAGACTGAATTGGGTTTGTTACAAAAAAAATTGACAGTTCTAACAAGGTTCAGTCGACCGAAATCATGAATCGGTTGTCTAATTTGGGGTTTTCGGTCATCCGAAAGGTAAATGTTGGTTAACTGGTTCTCCCAGTAGCACATGTAAGAACAGCAGGGGTAATCGATCGACTGATTATTCTCCCAGTAATGTTTTCTATCATTAGTCAACTACACTCTGTCTTCTAACGGGGATGTCGGTCGACCGATTGGCAGAAATTGGTTGTCCGATTACGGCGACTCAATGGTTCTGTCTTGATTTCTGCTATGTTTGAGGGGTAGGTTGCAGTGGTTTTGATTCTTGCATGGTATTATATCTAGTATCCACTATCTAGAAAATGAACGTGCATGGTCCAGCAAGAATACATGTCCAATCAAATTACAAAATGCTTACGACTAGGAGCTAACATATGTAGGAAACAAAGAGTTTGGAGAAATATCCTACTTGACTTTGAGGATCTGATGTTCTTTATTTTCTTCTAATGATCTGTCCTCCTCCACTGATAGAAATTGTAGTAGCAGTAGCAGTAGATCAGTGCAGCAGTAGCAATATCAAACATCCAAGACGCCATAGCAATTCCAGCGTTGAGTTTATATACCCTCTCTTCACCCTATGTACGTGGTCAAGAGGAGGGATAACTTGAGCATGAAGCTCAAGCTTTCAGGGTAACACGTAGTAAACCTACGTGTTAATTCTTTAGGTACACATAACCTTACGTACACAAGTACGTAAGAGCTTGTACGTATAATTATGTTACGTAAATAGATTTGAATTTGTTCTGCCCCTTTGGGTCCTTCGTTTTGCATCCAAACGATGTCTTTTAAAGATACAATTTCAAATATAAACTAACTAGTAGGTAACGTGATTTATGATGATTTTAGTTCAATTTTCAAATTAAATTTCTATTGGGTGAAAATTATCCTGAAAATCAATAAATCGAGTTATTCTCAACATTTGTAAGTCCAAACCCTGAAATAATTATGCTTTTGGAGTCAGCACATTTTTTTGGTAATAATGATATGTTCAAATTCTTATTTAATTTTGGAATCCTAATGACACCCAATTGAAGTACGCAAAATAACTTATATTTCCTACATTTTCTTAATATTCTAATTTTATTATTTTTAGAAATCCCTTATAAATCTTAGGACGTTACAGATTCTCCCCTACTAATAAAAATTTGGTCCTCCAAATTTAACTAGTACATAGTTTAAGTGTTGAGTACTAACCTGTAAACAACTCAGAATATTGACTCTTCATGGTTTCCTCTAGTTCCCATGTTGCTTCTTCTATACCTCGTCGACTCCATTGAATCTTTACTATGGGAACATCCTTATTCCTAAGTCACTTGATTTTTTTATCAAGAACTTGTATTGGCTTCTCTTCATATGACAAATTATCCTGCATAGCTAGATCTTGGTATGTGATGACATGAATTGGGTTATAAACATATTTCCGCAGCAATGATATATGAAAAATGTTGTGTACAGTACATGGCTCCTTGAGAATGAGCGTGGCTGAAATGAGTCCAAACTTCACCATCGGTAGGATGACTGATTTCATCATCATCACGATGGACTCTTTCCGCATGCCATGCCATTTGTCGAGCTATCTTTGGAGACATATACAACCGCTGCAATCTAGGCATCAGAGGAAAGTATCGCAATGACTTGTAAGGTACATCATTCTTGTAACATCCCGTTACCTTTAGGGGTTTGCCCTCTCGGCTGAGGTTGCGACAGAGCGACCCGTCGCTTTCTGAAGGCGACGGAGGTGACCGTCGCTTTCTGATTATGAACACATCGGCCGCCCCCGTCGCGACAATACTCTGACAGCAGACAGTTCTTTTGTCGTCTTGTTGTCTGGACGGTGTAGACACGTGTCGGCATGCATGCTTGAACGCGACATACTGGCCCGTCCCGATAAGATGTCAGCGTTGCATGCAAGCCACGTGGTGGCTTTGACCGTCAGGGTCGCAGACATTAAGATCGCGACGTAGTAGGGCGTCACGTTAGCATTGCTAACGCGACGACCAGGGCCGTCGCGTTCTCAACGTCTGTGCTTAAGTTGCTCAGGCTGAGAACAGAACCCACATTTGGCCCTTTTGCCTATGTTCTTCCTCTCCGGCGATCTCCTTGTTGTGGTGGTCCGTGGGGAGCTTGGGAAGGAGATTGGTAGCTTGGGTTTGGGTAAGTATTATGTGCATGTTCTTGTATGTGTGGATTGGGTGTGAAACCTGTGCTATCTCCTTCTTACTGTCTACCTTCTCTTTCTTCTTGTGCACCATGGTGTGGATCCTCTTCCTCGGCTCAAGAAGGAGGACATGCTCGGCTCGTGGGAGGCGGCCCTTGGAGCTTTGGAGCTCGGAGGTGGAGGGGTGCTAGCCTACGAGAAGGCCCATTCGGGGTGGTTCTTCATTTGGAGGTAGGGAACCCTAAAACCTTCACCTAGTTCTACATGCTAGGTTCACAACCCTCCTTCCACGCCTAGAAATCCTGTTTAGGATGTACATTGTGCTCCTTGATTCGTGTGTTATGAATTCATGGTGTTGCTTGGATGGTTTCATGCTTGTGAGGGGTTTGTATGAAGTGTGATCCTTGTTGCATGTGAGGATAATGAGTGTAGTTGGCTTCCCTTGGCATGCATGGGGTCATTTAAGGGTGGTTTGTTGCCTTTTGAGCAGTTTACATCGTATGACATGCTCCCCTCCCCCGTTTGTACCTTGTGGTTTTGTTTGGGGAGGCTGAGTGGCCCTGTTTGGGCACTTGGCTGTGGTCGCGATGGGTTTTCCAGTCGCGACCAGGTCGCGACGTATCTCTGCATCGTGTTCCCTTCAACGCTCCCCGACACCGTTGCGTCTAGTAGACGCGCGGGGTACGTGGCCGGCATTCGGGAGCTCGGGGTCTTGGCAGATCGCGACCGTCGTCTCTGTCGCAATGAGATCGCGATGGGGTACGTGTCGCGTTCTGAAGACTCGGGCTTGTTGCAGCACTCTTAGTTGTTGGCCCTTTTGGTACGGCAGCAAGCTAACCTAGAGGGGGGTGAATAGGTTTTTCTGAAATCTGAAATATAAACTTAAACACAGAAATTAACACTCGAAGGTTTGGTTAGTTTAGTGTGATAAAGAGTAGTAGTGCGGAAGTAAATAAACAATCAGACAAAAGACACAAGAAATTTTCCTGGTTCGGCCCTTCCCACATGGAAGTCCTACGTCCAGTCCCCAAGCAACCTCTTGGGATTTCACTAACCAAGGGTACAGTCCCCTTAAGGACACTACAACACCCAGCACCCCAGCTGGTCTTCTTCTCTTTCCCGGGCAAGAAGGCAGCCCACTTCTCTTACAGGTAAAGAAGCCAACCTCCTGGTACAAACCCCAGTGCGGTTCTGCTAGACACAAACCCCTAGCTGGGTTACACACTGTATACAGTCCTACAGCTGGACAAAAGTCTTTCTTAGAAAAGAAAGAACAAAGCTGAGAGTTGGAACAAATAAAAACCAACTACAAGAACTCTCAGCAAAAGACTCTCTCCCCCAGATTTACAAGATGCACAGAGAGAGAGAGAGAAGAGAGGAGAAGGAGCTTGAATGCTTCAGTGCTTCAGATGCTTGAACACTTCTTCTTGGGCTCAGGCTCTTTCTCTCTTTTTCTTTGAGTGTATTTGGAGTTCAGGTTCCTCACTGGTTGTACACTCATTCAAAAGATCTTCAGGAAAAGCTCTATCATATTCTTCAGCCATGCTTCATCTTTTATATGAGCAGCTTTGAATAAATCCGTTGGAGTTCTAGCCGTTGCTCATCTTCTCTTTCTTCTGATAATTTGTGGTCTACGAGGTCTGCAAGCATAGAAAAAAGTGTTTAGATAAAATAGTGTTTCTGTCAAAAAGGCTCATACCTTTATGTTTCCTGATGCCACCCAGAAGTGGTAAGTAATCTCTCTTTTGTTGGCAGGAGAGAAGAGATCTAGAAAGATAAGCAAAAAGATCTCCTGTCAGAAAGATAGAGGATTACGCAAATCAAGAATATTGACTTTTTCACTAGATGCCAAAAGGCACTTTGAAATATAAAGGAAATCTATGTTTTTACAAAGAAGTCCATGTTTTACAAAGGAATTCATGTTTTACAAAGGAATCCATGTTTCACTTATCAAATCCTTATGAGAGTTACAAAGGAATCCATGTTTTACAAAGGAATCCATGTTTTTACAAAGGAATCCATGTTTTACAAAGGAATCCATGTTTCACTTATCAAATCCTTATGAGAGTTACAAAGGAATCCATGTGAGAGCAAATCCTTATGAGAGCGAATCCTTATGAGAGTCACTTATCGAATCCTTATGAGAGCGAATCCTTATGAGAGCGAATCGTTATGAGAGTCACTTATCAAATCCTTATGAGAGTGAATCGTTATGAGAGCGAATCGTTATGAGAGTCACTTATCAAATCCTTATGAGAGCGAATCCTTATGAGAGTGAATCGTTATGAGAGTCACTTATCGAATCCTTATGAGAGCGAATCGTTACGAGATCGAATCCTTATGAGAGCGAATCGTTATGAGAGCGAATCCTTATGAGAGCGAATCCTTATGAGAGCGAATCGTTATGAGAGCGAATCCTTATGACAGTGAATCCTTATGAGAGCAAATCCTTATGGCACTTTGAACTGAAATCGATGTATATTGAATGTACATCGATTTATCGTTTTAGTGCAAATCACATGGCAATAATGTCATAAATTTATATTTATTAGAAAATCATGATATTTAATTTATTATTAGAAAAATCATGGTATTAAATATATTTAATATTCAATTAATACATAAATTTATATTTATTAAGAAAAACATGATATTAAATATTTTTAATAATAATTAATTAAACATATATTTTGTTATCACCAAAATAAAAGGGTAAAATATAGGAGTGGTTCAACATTAGTCGGCACGGTCTTTTTGTGACGTGCTTAAGGGTCGCCTTCCTGTTTCCTATCGCAACAGGCAGAACGGTCGCTTTCTGGTCGCGACCTGCCGATACGTCGCCTCTCAGACTGAGAGCGACTGTCAGCAGGGTTTGGTGTTTTGCTTCCGCTGTGACTCAGTTTTCTTGGCACCTGTGCTATTCCTATTGCAGTGCTACTCTAGTCTCTTCGCCCGGTGCTAGGCACTTGAGGGCTTGTCCGTGAGACAGGTTGTTACCGTTACCTGGGACCCCCGGTCCCCGCGCGCCTGTGTCAGAGGGGGTTGCTCCGAGCGGCGGGGTTTGCTCGAGTCGTTGACTCTGGTAGTAGTAGGGGAAAATGGTAGGGCAGCGACGTGAGTCGTTTGTAGAGCTCTCTTAGCTGAGTCTGGTACGCCGGGTAGTTGGTAGCTCGTACGGCACAGATCAGCTAGTCCTTTTCTCACTGCCTCACTCTACGTGGTTCTGGAACCATTTAGAGGGGTCAGGCGTGGCACCGTAGTTCGGCCAGACTACGACAGTTGTGTTTACTTTTAGTTCCGTGTCTCACTCCGACGGGAGGTGCTAGACATGGACCGTTGGTCGAGGGTAAGGCACGTGGCACACCTGACTGGCTGACTAGTGTAGCATTCTGTAGCTAGTGTGTTTGTCCAGGCAGTGTCTACTGTCTGTGTTTACAACTGGGTTCTTGTCGTGCCTTGGCTTACATGGGTTTTCCGATCCTGCTGTGTAGCCTAGACCGACGACCGTGTATTTTCTTTCACGCTTCCGCACTTGACTCTATTTAGTAGAATAGACTTTACTGCTTTATTTATTTATTGCACTTAGTTCTATTCTGCTGTTAGAACCAGTGGGAGATTGGTAGTCCCTACTGGGCTTCTTCGTGAAGCTCACTCCCTGTTTTGTAGATGAGACTTCATAGCAGCTCCCTCTACGGCGGACTGAGGAGACGGGCCCACAGTAGTGGGCGTCTCTAGTGAGCAGTGTTCCCCCAACAGTTGTACTTCACCCTCGGGGTATGCCCCTAAGGGACGTGTTCTTTCCCTTTAATTCAGCACTTGTATTTTATTTACTTTGGGACTGTACTAGACTGTTACTTTAGTGTTGGACTCTTTCCCTTCACTTGTGGCACATTTTAGTTCGTTGTTGTTATTTATCTCTATTACATATCTTGTTAGACCGATTCGTTAGCCCTTCCGGGTCTCCGGACCTGTGGGCGGCGGTCCCGATGTTCGGACTCTTAGTGGGAGTCGAGGGTCCGGGCGTCGGGGTCGTTACAATTCTGCTTTGGATTGTCCCATTTCTTAGACTTGAATATGTCATGCCGACAAATAGAACATGATCTCTTATCTATATTATCTTTGTAATCTAATATACAATGATTAGGGAATGCATTGATTTTCAAGAATCCAAGCCCTAGATCATTTACTATCTTCTTTGTTTGGTAAAAATTTTAGGCAATCTCTCAAATCGAGGCAACATACTCTTGATGAGTAGAAGCAGGTCAAAACAACTCTCACTCATATGAAATTTAGATTTCAAATTCAGTAGTTGGGAGACCGTAGACAATCGAGTGTGGTTTTCACAACCATCCTATAACGGCTCATTAGCATCTTAAAGTAATTGATAAAATATTCTAGTTGTATTATTTGGCGCATCTTCGTTGTATTGGTCTTCGTGAACATTAAAATCTGGACTAGCAACATCTATAACCATATCCATGTACATACTTGTGCCTGCAACATTAGCAAGCTGATATTGGATATGTTCACCATAACATGTCCAAAACTCATAATTTGAAACAAATCCTTTCATGTACAAATGATGTTGGACATCCCATGACGAAATCCACTTTAAGTTCTTGCAACCTAAACAGGGGCATTGAATGTTACTTTGCTAGTCTATTGCTACAGTTGGATTCCCAATGCAAACTGAATAAAACTATCAACTCCATCTTTAAACTCCTCTAACACCATCTAGTTAACTATTCTGCGTTACATTCATAAATGATGTTGAGATATTTTTCTTGCACTCTTAAAATGTTAACTCATAAGCAATTTAGAAATTCATAAATTCTAAAAAAAATCTGACCCACCCTCAAATCATTTAACATAGAGAACATGTATAGGAAGGGAATATTATTTAAATTATCACTTTTTAACATTCATGAAGGTTTGATTGCAAGACCAATTACTATATGTGTTGCACAATATACTGAAAAATTCGACAGCATCTCCCCACACCTCTCCGATATACCACAAAAATTTATCGATTAAGGAATTTTTTTAAATACTTACTAATAAGTGGTTAAGAAAATACTAATAATAAATAAAGGTATATCAGAGAGGAGTGAGTAAATGAAACTGAAATTTTCAACATATAGTACAGACACATATAGTAAGTGACCACCTAAGTGTGAACAAACATTCACGGACTATCCAAACTAGACAATTCAAGACTTTGAGTTAGAAATATACATTCTCATCAAAACAATGAGAACAAACACAGCAATCCTAAAGTCTTGGATAGGTAGGTTCATTGACATGGGTTTAACATGCTCTCCTAAGGTGCGTGTAATGTTAGGTTACACCAACGCACCTCAGCTCACATACAACAAATCATATAGTTAAATAACATTCGCACAGACATATGCATTCATGAAATATTGAATTTAAGATAGTGGTCAAGCACTAGGAATATAATGTAGAGACAAGTAAAATTTAAATTGGCATGCATAGACATTCAATATTTAAAAAGAATTGACACTAAGAATATAATGCTCATCAAGGTCATCCATAACTCACAAGCAATATTTAAATTAAGGGTTATAAACAAATAGTGGCACTGCTTAATGGCACTGCTTAAGCACTGTCATTAAGTGGTGCTTAAGCACTGGTAGACATAACAATTTTATAGCAAAATATATATATTAATAACACATAATAAATAATATATATACTTCTTACAAATGTTAATATATATAATGTAATCAAAGGGATTGTGCTTCCCCTCGACACGCAAACACATACTAAATCTAATAGCATGGAAATATGGATGTGATCGCCACCTAGATAGTTGCCTAATGAGAAGAGAAATGTCTGGGCTAACTACTCTAGGAAAAGGAGAGAGAACGGGGGTGTACCTTATGTCGCGACCGTCATGGTTGTCGCGATAGTTCTGATAACGCGTCGCCCTTGGTCGACGCGTCTCCTTGTCGCGTCACCCTCCACTGTCGCGTTCTCTTCTGTGCGGGAGATGATGGATGAGACCTTCTTCCCGTCCTCCAGCTGGCTAGAGGATGAGAGCTCCGCGTGGATCTTCGCTTAGGTGCCTGCCAAAACAACGAAAACAAGAAATAAAACCCTGTTAGACTATATTAAGTGTAGTAGCTATTCTTAAATGCAAGAAAGATGTGGAGCATGGAGGGAACGGACCTGGGGGTGGTTTTTAAACCCCTTTGGGTGTAGGAAAACGTGGGTGTGTGTGCTGAATATGCTCTATCTAAGAACAACATGAAAAATGCATGTAAAAGAAGGGGAAAAGGAAAGGAAGAGGGTGAGCCCCATTAGGGCGACTCCTTGGCGTTGTTGCAGCTCGAAGGATCGTCCAAAAGCTTCAGGAGAGTGCTAGAGTCACCCTTCTCACATCCCGTGCTCCATAGATGATGAAATGAGGTGTTTTGGTGAAGAGGGATGTGAGGGAAATAGAGGAAAAGGATGGCTGCGTGGTTAAGTATGGGTGAGGAGAAATTTTGGCAGCCCTTCGGGGTAATAATGAGGCTCTCCCCGTCCTTGAGGAGGGGCCTTGTTTATATAGAGCTTAGAGTGAGAAAAAAAATGATATTATCTCATTTAAATGGCTCAGAAATTAAAATGGGAGATAAAGCCTTATTAAAAACGGATGGAGAGTCCTTAGGAATCTAAAGGAGAGTCCCTAGGGCCGGAATCTCACCCCAAGAGGTGGAGATAATCCCTAGGGATTAAGCTAGATTCATAAGAGGATAAATAGGGGGTAGTTATGGTGGCCAGAGGGTTCGGCCATTGTCGCGGCGTATCGTAGGACCGCGACTGAAATGCGACGGGGCGGGGCGACGCGACAGCATTGCCCACGTGCATGGATAATGCATGGGCTGTCGCGGCAGCCAGAACCGTCGCGACATAGAGACGCGGCGCCACGATGCGTCGCGACAATAAATCCAAAATAATCATGAATTATCAGCCAACCACATGATAAGATAAGAGTTATTATGCCCCAAGGACTCTCTCAAAGTGATAATGTTCGGGATTTCAAGGCATTTTAATGGTTTAATGGGCTCAAAACAAGGCTAATGATGGGCTCAAGGTGAGTGACCAATTAGGGGCCCACTAATATAACAAGAAATATGGCTCAGCCAATTAGCCAGAATCGGGTGTCTACAGATTGCCCCTCCTTGGCTTCCTCTTTGCAGGGTAGCGAAGCGGAAGTGGAGTGGAGGTGTCACGAAGTGACGGCGGAACGGAGATGACGCGGAGTGGACTGAAAAGTGGGAGCCAAGGTAAAGAGACACCGGTCTAACTAACAGGAAATTGGAATCTTCGTGAAAGCCCCGAGTCAGCAGCTCGAGCAGGATGCCAAGAAGAACACAAGTCTGGACGCGAAGGAGAAAAGAGGAGGATGATCAACCCCTCGACTGAGAGGTACCCTAGCCGATTGGCCTGTAGGTTTCGTTTTGGAAGGACATATGCGTGCCAGGCAGGTAACTCATGACTCTGTCCTGGGAGCGGTTCGCGACCAAAACGGATCAAAGGAAAAGGAAAATTTGGATAGGTAACCCAGACAGGGAAGTTCTTGTCATACTGATGGGAACAACTCAATCGGAGGCAATCCTTCCGATTCGGAGTGGAATTGGGTTTCTTGTTTGGAAACTGGAGGATGATTGGGCACTCAACAAGGGCTCATCAACAGTCAAGAATGAGTCAGGGAAGCTCAAAGTCCTACATGATGCATGCTGGGCTAAATAAAAGAAATCGTCAAAACGAATGCAAATAAAGGGAGAAAATAAAAAATATATCAAGGATAATATTTTTAAGTCAAAATAAGGACGGGTCAAGAGACTACCCACAACCACAGTGCAGGCCTGAATCCATCGTCCCCGAACTTAAACAACTCGACGGTCTATCCAACGATTAACAATGTGCACCTAGATTATCACTATTTTTGGTAGAGGGGAACTCAAATCCCAGAACACATTGAGAACCAGGTGGTCCTTGAAATGATATAATAAGTAGAATATCATATAGTAAATGCAGGGAGTAAGGATAGAGATACAATACCTGACTTACCAGTGACGAGATCTTTTTGTGATTTTCTGATTTTCTGATTTTTTTTTTTTGGTATTTGATGTTGACAAGAAAGAATCAAAATGAGATAACAAACACACAACAAATTATAAACAACACATATACATAACACAGACATGAAAACAGCCTCGGATATAGAGAGGCGACGCCCTGGGTGACTGTGACATAGTCGCATTGCACCGCCCTACCACGACAAGGTCGCGACAGATCGCGGTGTCGCGACTCGGACAGAGCTCAGAGAAAGCAGGAAAACGGAGTTTATCCTTATCCTAGGACTCTTAGACTAACACTAGGACTCCTAAACCTCTTCTAATCTTACCCTAACACCTAGTTGCGAGATTAGAGTGTGTTTCTAACTCTTAAGACTCTGTAAACAAGGGGTTGGGGGTGCTGATCCCGCAGCTAAACCTCTACTCTCCCTATTTTTCAAATTTCAAGCTTTTTCCCCTTTTTTGCAGACATGAAGAGGAACCTCTCCGTGTTCCAAGAGGACATCCCTCCCTACTCCGGCCCAAAGGCTGCTAGGGACTCATACGCCGATCTGAGGCAACTCTCCGCCATCCCGGGGCACATCTACACGCGCCCAGAGCTCCAATTAAGTGGCTTTTCTTCTCAAGTTCTGAACTTTCTGCACTATGCTCTGTTTTCCCCTCTCTTTTTTTTCCTCCGCTCTTTATGTTTCTTCTTCTATTTCAGATCCTCCCTGGCCAAAGACGGTTCTCAAAAGTGCCCTGGCTGGTGCCCATGCTCGAGCTACTGCCGCCTACGTCCATTGGCCACTTGAAGGAGTGGGGGCTATCTACCATCTTTGTGCTGGCCAAGAATTACAACAAGATGGTGCACGTGTGGGAAAGTGTCACGGCGATAGCGGAGCTGTGGCATCAGCAAACAAACACGTTCGTCTTCCCCGGGTTTGAGGCGACAATCCTTCTGGAGGAGCTAGAGACCATGCTCGGCCTCCCACGCTACCAAAGGGGCGAAGAACTGACGATTTCCTATACAGTGGAGCACTCTGACGAGTGGTATGCTTTCTTCCAATTGCACAGTGGATTACCTCCCAATGCAAGCGGAAGACCAAGAACTACGCCGCCATCGCCAAGGCAGCCGCCATATGCATTTGCGTCATCATACTCTTCCCGAAATCAGACGGCGCCATCTCTTTCGGAAACCTTAGCATTATTGACTCCATTTCTGAAGGTATGAATATTGGGCAAGCTGTCTTGGGTTTCCTCTACGCCGGCCTAACTTCTGCAGCGCTCGGGGGTCCTTTCTATGGGTCGGTTGTCACCCTCGAGTTATGGATGGGAATGCACATCCAATTCCGAGCGGTGGAGGACCTGACCACGGAGTGCAAAATGATACTAAACCATCCATTGGCGTATGTGGGCGGGCGACTTCACATGAGTACTCGAGCTTGGTGCAAAACAGCTCAAGTGAAAGGAATACAAGCATGGCGCAAGTACCTCCAAAATTTGACCATGGCCGAGTTTGACATGCGCCCCCGATTCATGCAGGGCCGGATAATCCACCTCCCCCAACGCACCGGGCTCACCTTGAGGCTGCTGGGCAATGAAGCATTAGTTTCCTACAACCCGGACCATTGCTATCTTCAATGTGGTGAGGCTCAGACGGTGGTTCCGATCCTCTCACACTTCCCGCCCATCCAAGAGAGGAAAAGAGGTGATGCACAGGATGAGCGCGACATGCGTAGCGCCGTCGTCCACTGGGAGGGATGCGCGATGAGCGTGATTCAAGCTGAGGTGGAGGAGGACGATGACGTGATTAAAGAATACATCAAATCTTTGAAGAAAATTCAGCCAGTGGCGGGGACCATTTGATTTGATTTGATTTGATTTGTAGGCAAGATGGTAGCTAGGAAAGGACTTGTAACATTTACTTGATTGCTTAGAAAGAATCAGAGCATGTAATAACTTGAATTTGAATGAATAAAACTGAACTTCTCTGCAAGCGCAAAGGGCTCTGGTGATGACGTGATGGTAAGGGGTGTCGCCTTAATGTCGCGACCAGGCGGGGCATCACGACAATGTCACGTCGGCCTTGGGTGACACGACCATAACGTGACCGTCCGATACGTCGCGTCAAGAACCGACTCTTTCAAAACCCAAACGGCTCTTCCTTTCCTCCCTTCTGGCTTTCAAATCCCCAAAACCCCGAACCTTCAAAGTTCCTTGCATTTCCTTGACCTTGACCCTCTCTTCGCCTCCGATCAAACCGATCTACGTGAAAACACAATGGAAGGTGGGAAGAACACCGGAGAGGGTTCGTCTCGTAGGAAGAGACAAGCGGAGCGTCGGAGCTCCCGGCGTCAAGTGGAAGATCCTCCGGTTGAGGAGGAAGCACCCGGGGTCGAGATGGAGGAGTAAGAGGAGGTGAACGCTCCGACCATGAACGTGGAGGAGGAGTGGAAGAAACGAGCCAAAGCCATGAAATCGGTAAGTAACCCAACCCTAAAACCTTGTATGAACGTGGAATGATGGTAGACGGAGCCCCTAGAGGGCATATGTAGGGCGAAAAGCCCAAGGAAAAGAGGATCAAACAAAGGAGGCTCCGGTCGGTTTGGTTCTGATAACGCGTCGGCCCGACCTGCCGCGACATGGTGTCGCGGCGGGGCAGGGCGTCGCGACCATGTCGCGGCATTTCAGATCAACGCGACCTTATCGCGGCCTTGTTGGTTGACGCGATATAGTCGCGGTGCCCCGCGCTGACGCGACAAGGTAGCGGCTGCCATGGTCTCCGCGATCCCAACCGAACACACAAAAAAAAGACTTTAACTGAACTTGAATGCATCTGCACGGTGAGATGAGGGCCCGAGTGTCATGGATTGCAGTGTTGGCAGTGTTCCTGGCATTCCCCCCTTTCCAGAGAGAGAGGGTAGAGGAGATGGGCTTCGGGGAAATCCTTAGGATGGATAGGGTGAGGGCGGATCCGGCCCTCACTCAGGCTCTGCGGAGCAGGTGGGATGCGGAGGCGACCGCCTTCGCATTCCCATGGGGACACATGATCCCCAGCCTTGAGGATGTGAGCCGGATCATGGGGCTCAGGATCTATGGGCGGGCTGTGAGCGGATACACCTACCCTTATTACCACGACCTGGCTGAGAGACTGTTAGAGCTACCCGTGGAGCGTAGGTCTTCCTTAGTCCCTAGGGTACCCCTAGGAGAGCCTAGGTTTGTTTGATGTAGGGAAGGTAGCGGGGGAGAGCGACGATGAGCACCTAGACAGACTGACTCGAGTTAGCAGGAGGGAGCTGGCGATTGAGCATGGGGCGCAGGCAGACTTGGACCTGCGTCGCTTCCTCGTGCTTTTCCTTGGCAGACTTCTGTTTGCCACGAGGGGCGACGCAGTTCACTGTCGCTTCCTGCCGCTGCTAGAGGACCTGAGTGAGGTAGGGGGGTATGCCTGGGAAGCAGCCTTCCTAGCACATCAGTTTGACAGCTTGGGAGCCTCGGAGCGGCAGACTTCGACCAGCGGATTCTTCCCCTTCCTCCAGGTACGCACCTTCTCCTTAACCCTTGACTTGAACTGCACCTTGCCATAAACTTCCATCTAACTTGATTCTCATCTTGCAGGTCTGGGCCTATCTACACCTCCCAGCTTTGGGGAGAGGAGAGCTGTACGGCCAGGTTTGGTACCCATTGCATGCCGTTGGGATCCTATCCGAGATTCCCGCAGCCTCGGGGACCAGCTCGAGCGACTTCAGGAGGCCATAGATAGCTACCCCTACTTGGATGTAAGTAATTAACCTTTCCCTTTGCATTAATTACTTGAATTGATTGCTTGATGACTGATTGGATTTTTTTTTTTTTTTTTTTTTTTGCAGGTGGTTTGGCAGCCATACCTGGGGGAGAGTGATGAGGGACAGCCCTGGTTGGTGTAGGCCCACCCCTACTTCGGTAGGTCAGTGTGGTTGCATGCACTAAACCTTGTGCTACCTCTTCACTTGTTTCTTTGCCAGCGCTCCCTCGGGCTTCGACAGAGTGCCGTGGAGTTCCCCGTCCGAAACCGTTTTCGCCGACCGGGTCGGAGCTTCCGGGGGCTTCATGACACGACAGATTGGTGTGAGCGGGCGAAGGAACAGATCAGTAACTGGAAGCGCAAAGGAAAGGCCGTCAAGTCTGATGCGACCACCGATGATGCCTACCTCCAGGCGTACACCTTGAAGTACGGCGGTAAGGTATATAAGAGCGCCCGACACCAGGTAAAGACTCTGAAACTACAACCCTGTGAATTCTGATTTTATAGAACTGAGTTAAAGATTTGAAATGCGTTGTAGGTAGACGTAACTGGCGAGATTGCATCGCTCCGAGCCTTCCTTTACTCGACGATGCAAGATCGGGAGGCAGCGCAGAGGCAGACAGCGGAGCTGGTAAGTACTCACCCCAACTTCAGCCTTTAATCTAATTTAAGCAGATTTTGGAAAGTGACATGTGCTTCTGTGCGCAGCGGAGTGAGTTGGAGAGAGTGAGGAGCACCGGAGCAGGCGGTGCTTCCTCTTCTCGAGGTGCAGGGGGGTCTCCATCACTTCTGGAGGCCCGGCTGGCGGGGGAGGTCCTGAGGGTTGAGGAGGCTCAGAGGCACCTGGAGGAGCGGGTAAGTACAATGGAATTCCTGATTGATTATTTTTAGCAATTGATTATTGACTGATTTCTCTGATGCAGGAGAGAGATTTACAGCCTACCATGGAGCATGCCATGGATCTCCAGGGTCAGAGGGACCAGCTCCAGGGGAAGGTCCGGGATACTCAGAGTGAGAGGGACCAGCTGCGCATCCGGGCGGAGGCGGCTGAGGCGCAGGTCGCGGAGGCGACGAAGGAGCTGGCGGTGCTGCGGATGCAGAGGCCGCCCGGAGACCAGGAGGAGGTCACCCGACTGCGTGCAGAGCTACTGGCGCAGCAGGCGGTGGCGCGGAGCCTCCAGTAGATCGTGACAGACATAGGCCGTTCACGTAGCAGGAGCAGGAGCGGGGCGAGCGTCAGCAGGGCGACCGGCGCCTCTGTAGGACAGTATCTGGCAGGTTCCTCCAGTAGGTGGAGGAACGAGGAGGAGGAGAGGCGCCGCCAGGGTAAGGGTAGCGCCCAGAGCGGCAGAGGTGGTGGTGAGATGCTGCCACCTCCAGATAGGCAGGAGGGATCCGGGGAGAGTGGTGGTGGACAGTGAGGAGATATGTGAGCCACCTCCCCTTCATCTTTGTACATGTTGTTCATATCTTAGTGGAACTTTTGTTTTATGTCAATTATTTATGGAATGAATGGTTTGCTCATTGACACGAGTGTGAGATGACTTTCAAACACGGGGGAGATAGAGAATACTGAGTATCATGCTGCGTGTCCCTTACAATCACCTGTCCCTGCACACTTAGCAAAAACAAGTCAGATTTGCTCTTTGACTCAGCCCCTTGCGTTTAGATAAACATGAATGTGACTTTATAATTGTCAAGGGGCTGAGCCTTATTAAATAGGGGGGAGAAAAATAAACAACACATGCTAAAAGAAAGCGATATGTACACACATTCTTTTTAGATTTTTGAGATTTTTTTATTTTTTTTTTGGATTTTGATATTTCTAAATTTTTTATTTTTGAGATTTCTAATTTTTTGAATTTTTAAAATTTTTGATTTTTTTATTTTTGAGATTTCAATTTTTTTTAATTTTTGAAATTTCTAATTTTTTGAATTTTTGAGATTTCTAATTTTTTGGATTTTTGAGATTTCTGATAACAACACTCCTTGCCCTTTTTTTTGAGTAACTAGCCATGGATCTCATCCCCATCTCTCGTTTGGTGAATGACATCTATGTGCAGCGTGCATTTATCCTTGGCTTACTAAGGCTTCTTGCCCCTTGAATATGGATGTTCTAACACAGACCAGGTATGGGAGTCCTTTGGTCTTCTAGGGAGAATAGGAAGATTAATAATGAGACAAGACTTGGTTTCGGGGTCGGGTTTACTGGCTTGTAAGATTTGTAATGGGCATGTCACATGTGGAATTCGTTTATTGTCCAGGAACTTTTAAGGTCATTGCTCCTTTTTGAATTGGGGGGCATGCGTGTGACGGGCTCAAGGACGTCCGCGGGGAAACTGTATGCCACTCTTGACATGCCCCTATTTCCTATCACTCTCTTTCGCTATTTCATCATTCTTTTCCTTCCTCTTTTTTTCCTTTGAGCTGACCGTCCCTATTTGGACTTCATTCACATGGTCTATACCATTTGCTGATCTACAAGCTAGCTCTCCTTATCCTAGACCTTGTCCGAGTGAGAAGAGAATTGACCTCTGACTCCCTACACCAAGGCTAAGCAAAAACGACATAAGCAAGGGGAAATGACCTTTGGTCGCCGTGTTGTGTGTGTGGCCGAACATAAAGGTTATTTACCAAAATGAGAAGAAAAATGAGACACGTGGCCAAAAACATTGTTTGCGGAGCGATGTTGTTATCAAAATTTTGTTAGGGGTAGAATCTTTTAAGATACAGCCCATTCCATGGGTGAGAGAGCTCCTCACATCGGGTGGTAACTAGCCTATACGCATTCCGGGGTACACTTCCCTAACGACGTACGGCCCTTCCCAGTTTGCTGACAATTTGGACCTTGGACCTCCAGGTTTTATGAAAATTCACTTCAAGGACCATGTCTCCTTGTTGAAATTTTTGCTCAATCACTTTCTTTTGAAAGGACTTGAGAGTCTATTCTGATATGAAATAACATGATCGCTGCAGCTAAACGTCGTTGTCTAAGAGTTCCAGCTGTGTAAGTAGCGCCTCCCGATGTTCATCAGGATTAAGTTCCTTATCTAACTGAACTCTTAGCGAAGGAATGAGGATCTCATGTGGACATACCGCCTCCATCCATAAGTAAGCGAGAAAGGAGTTTGCCCAGTGGGGCGTGGACAGAGGTACGGTAGGCCCACAGAGCCTCAACTAATTCTCTGGCCAATCAGCAAATTTATTAGAATCACAAGTTTTCTTTAAGATTTTCAAAAGTGTTTTGTTTGTGGCTTCGGCCTAGCCGTTGCCTTGCGGATAGTAAGGAGACGAATGATGCAAAGAAATATTTAACTTCTTACAGAGGTCTTGAAGATCTTGTGATATGAATTGAGGCCCATTGTCGGTGCGGGGCTGCTTGGCACTCCGAAACAGCGCGATAATATTCCTCATGATGAATCTGCACACAGTTGAACCTTGATCTACAAATGCTTCAGCTTCGGCCCATTTGGTGAAATATCGGTAGTAGTGAGGATGAAAGATTTTGTTTTACCTGAGCATTAGGATCACCAAGAGGCACGATGATATCAAAGGCCCACATGGAGAAAGGCCAAGGAGAAGAAGTGATGTGGATAGAGAGGGGGGAGGGAGCATGGATTTTATCGGTATGGAATTGGCATTTGACGCACCTACGAACGTAGGTGGCGCAATCTTCTTCTAGGGTTGGCCAGTAATAGCCTGCCTAAGAATCTTTTTAGCCAACATCTGGCTATTCACATGCCTCCACACTCGCTGGAATGGGATCCTCCACAATCTTCCAAGCTTCTTCATCTGTCACCATCGGAGGAGCATTCCATTCAGAGCGCGTCTGTAGAGAACTTCACCAATTAGGGTATACCTCAATGCTGCTCTACGGATAGCTCTCTTGTCCTCCGCTTCAGCTCTTCTGGGAAGGTGCCGTCTTGGCACTATAGCTCAATTTCATGTCATGTACCACGGTCTTTCTTCTTCTACCATTTCTCCTAGCTCCGCAAGCAATAACTCTTTTGCTTCTTTTCTCTTGCCTTTTAAACTAGAGAGCTCCTAAGGTTAATGAACCAAGGATCCTGAGTGGAGGGAGCTTCTAACCTTTGAACAGTGATTGTCTCAGCACTGCGGCTGAGAGGGAAGGAGAGAGATGAAGCTAACGACGCGGGGGGGTCGGCCAATATTCTGAGGAGCGGGGAGTATGAATGTAGATAAGCTGACAAAATTTCTTGGCTAGGAGAGTGTGACCAGATCTTGATAAAGCTTGAGCTTAGGGTCACGAGTGCGATAGGTAGAAAGGATTGCCGAAGAATTAGCTGAGAGTCTCCTATAATCTTGAGATGACGCGCGCCTAAGAGATAGGCGAGCTTAAGACGGCAAGGAGAGCCTCATACTCGGAGATATTGTTGGGGCATAGAATTGAAGCTGATAGCTAGAGGAATGGTGATCCCTTCTGGGGTGAGCAAGACAGCACCTATGCCCCGTCCCTAGAATTGAGAGCTCCATCGAAGTGGAGCGACCAGAAGGGATCATGAGAAATGAGTGAAAGGTCTTCATCGGGGAATTCCTCTTGAAAGTGTCACTATGGGGAAGAGGAAGGTGAGCAGGTGCTTAGCAATGGCATACCTTTTTATGGCTTTCTGACTATGAAGGAAATATCAAATGGGAGAGGAAGCTTTGCCAGCGTGCCAATCTGTCGGCAAGGACTGGCTTCTCAAGGAGATACCTAATAGGATCCATTCTAGAAATCAAAGTCACCTTGTGAGCTAGGAATTAGTGCTTCAATTTCTGCACTACCCAAACTAGCGCTGCACATGTTTTCTCCATTGTGGTGAGTTTGCACTCAGAGGGATTGAAGAGCCTAGATAGGTAATAGACTGCCCTTTCTTTGCCGGATTCATCATGCTAAGCAAGGACAGCTCCTAAGGAGTCCTCAATAGTTGACAGATATAGGATCAAGGGTTTCCCAGGGACGGGCGCCTGAAGCACGGGAGGATTCATAAGGTAACTCTTGAGCTCATCAAAGGCCTCTTGGCACTTAGCATTCCATTCAAAGCTGACTCCTCCTCTCAACAGTTCATAGAAGGGACGACATCTTTGAGAGTGCTGAGATATGAATCTCCTTATGAACTGGAGCCGACCAATCAAACCTCGAAGCTCAGATATGTTCTTGGGAGGAGGCATTTCATTATTGCCTTGGCCTTATGTGATCTATTGAATCCCCGTTTGCTAATATGAAGGCTAACAGCTTGCTCGAAAGAAACCCGAATACACACTCTTTGGATTCATCTTTAACTGATACTCTTGTGCGCGGCGAAATACCCTGGCAAGCACGGAGGAGTGTTCTCTTCTGGTCCGAGACTTCACCACAATATCACCACATAGACTTCAACATCAATAGAATCATGTCGTGGAAGATAGCTAAACATGCTCTTTGATAAGTGGCGCCGGCATTCTTAATCCAAACGGCATGACCACATAGCAGTATGTTCCCATGGGGTGGTGAAGGAGGTTTTCTCTTGGTCCTCCGGGGCTAGACGAATTGATTGTAGCCTGAATACCCATCCATAAAAGACAGAGTTTCGAACCCTACAGTATTATTGATCAGAACGTCCAAGTGAGGTAGGGGAAATCATCTTTAGGACATGCCTTATTCAAGTCCCAGAAGTCTATGCATATCCGCACCCTTCCGTCCTTCTTCATGACCGGGACGATGTTTGCCACCACAATGGATAGAGGACTACACGGATGAACTTAGCATTGTGCAGTTTATCAATTTCTCTTTCATTTTCAAAGTGATGTGGGGAGGAACCTCCTTAACTTGTTGTTTGACGGCAACTGCCCCTGGCTTCAAGATCAGCCTGTGTTCCACCAAATCAAGGTCAATGCCGAGATGTCATCGTAGGACTAGGCAAAGGAATCCTTAAACTCCCTCAACATTTCTATGAGCACTTTTTCTTCTTCGGGAGGGAGGCTGGAAGCTATGGTTAAAAGCTGGGGTCCTCTTCAGTCCCCACGTTTACCTCTTTAGTGGGCTATCGACTGCTGAGGTAGGTTCATCGAATCTCCTCATACCACTACCATACGCCTCAGTAGCATCCTCTACCTCATAATCTTTCTCATCTAATGGGTCTCCTTCGGCTACGATTTCATAAATTCCGAAACCATCGTCTAGCCCTTCCTCTATATGTAGATCCTCCAAGTTCAAAACTACTGCTTCCTGGACGAACTCTTCGACGGCTAGAAGAGCACCACACCTTTGAACTAAGTTAAGTAGATACCTTCGGGGTATGCCATTACCCTTCTCCTTTCTAGATAGGGACAAGGACTTACCAGATTCTACTCATGATTCTAAACTAAGCCCAATATTTATAGGAGATTCTGGAGGAGTGTCCAGAGGTTTATTGGAATGAGCGGGAAAAGGTGCGGCAGGGCCGCGAGGGTCCTCCGATGGGACTGGAGGAAGAGGTGGGCCACTCGAGCTCAGGGTGCCGGCCGCAGGAATGGGGTGCAAGGGAACAGAAGGCCCCTCGCCCAGAATGTCCAACGTGACCATGTTGGTCAGTCAGACGAAAGCATGGTTTGCACCGAAAGAGGAGAAAGGCGGGATCGCCGCCTGAGAGGAGAGGAGGAGTGCAGAGTGACGAGGATCGCCGTCGAAGCAGGTGAGCAGGAGTGCGGGGTGACGGGGATCGCCGTCGGAGCAGGAGAGCGGGATGACGGGGATCGCCGTCATTGGGGTAGGGGAAATCAACAGTGAGGAGGAAAGAAAAGCAGGGAGAAAAGAGTAGAAAGACAGGGATCGCCGTCTGATGAACAGTGAAGGAGAGAACGTGGATCGCCGTTCAAAGAAAGGGGAGGAGGAAGACGGGGATCGCCGTCCGAAGAAAGGGGAGATGAGATGAGTGGGGGAGGGACACACATATTTTTGGATTTTGGATTTTCTATTTTTTGGATTTTTGAATTTTCTATATTATTCTTTTTTTCTAATTTTCTATATTTTTTTAATTTTTTATTTATTTGATGAAAGGAACTACATTACATAAGAGGCTCGGGAGAGAAAGACAGAACTGAGCCATCAAAGAAAATGGTGAAAAGGGGTGAAGGGCGAATCAACGCTTCAACGGCGTCGGGGAGAATTGAATAATAAGGGGGGGGAGACGAGGGAATACCTTCAAAATTAGAAACAAGTTGGATGAAATAGATGAATGGGGAGGGCCGGGAAAACCCTGGCCGGAGCTCCTTTGCTGAAACGGTTGAGCTGGTTGAATGACTTTCCTCACCAAATCCAAGCAACTGTCGCTTGGTGGTGGGTGTTGATGTTGACAAAGCTGCTACTTGTGGCATGTCTTCTCTGTTGAACAGACGATTGACTGCAGAAACAAGGTCTTCTAATTCTGACTCTCCTGTCCCAGCTTCTGGTTCTTCAAACAGCAGACTGACTGATGAGATGACATCTTCCTGATCTGGGTCCTTTGTACCTGCCTCGGCTCTCTTCTTCTTAATGGGCCGCTGTTCTTCTAAGGGCTGGTAAGCTGATTTTAGCGCCTCTATAGTAGTGTTGTATCCGGGCTGCACGGGTCCTTTGATAAAGTGTTCATACAAGGACCAAGTAAGTGGGCCATGGTCCGATTGTGAAGGAAAAGAGAAAGCAGCCCATTCTGAGTATCCCAGGCCATGTTTCGTGAATTTCTTAGAGCTAGCCACAGTCTTGGTTCGCCCTTGGAGATGGGCACCCAGGCCTTTTCCTGACTGATAACCTAGTCTAAACATGATGTTCCACCCCTTTGCATTTGTGCTCACATCTCTCCTGACTGCCACTACAGGGGGAGATCCAATTGGGCGATTTGAAGAGAATGTATAGGCCCAAGTATAGTTGACGTCGAGCACAGAGATAACGGGCTTATTGGATGGCCATATTGATGGCAGCACCCTCTCAACTGCTTCTACTGTATGTGTTGTTGCCATGCTCTTTACTTTGACTATTCGCCCTTGGAAGGGGAATTTCAGACACTGATGTGCTGTGGACGGCACTACCCCTAATGATTCAATCCATGGGCGCCCTAAGATGGCCTTATAAGTATGATCAATGTTCAATACATAGAACTCCACTGACATGACTAATGGCCCTAATTCCGCTTGTAATGTGATGATTCCGTGGCAAGCATGTCATGAATTGTCATAAGCAGCGATGGTGGTGGGGGTAGGCTGCAGTTGACGCTCTGATATGTTGCATGCTCTAAGGGTGCCTAATGGACACACATTAATGGAAGCCCCCGTATCCACTAGAGCTGCATCGATGGCCACTTTGTTTATGGTGAGTGTCACATATAAGGGCATTTTTCTGGCTTCTGGGGCAGCCAACTCACCATCCGAGAAAGTAATAGTGGGTCCTTTGTTTACAATTGAGAGCACTGAAGGCAGATTATCCAGGTTCATGTCTTCACTGACCATGACTCTTTGCAGAAAGGCCCTTAGGGCGTCTTGGTGAGTCTGCGATCTTTTGATTAACTCTAGTATGGAAATCTTGGCGGGGGTTTGATCCAAATGCTTCAGGATATCATATTGGGTCCCCGGGACAGAATCGATCTCTTCCATATCTTGCTGCTGCTGATTGCTGGTTTGTTGGGCCGGTTGACCTGGCATGGACACGGATGCGTTAGGGTACATCCGATGGAACATTCGCTTGCTCTGGAGGGCAAGATTATGGTGGAGTGGAGGGGTTGCGGTGTCAAGGATAGAAGGGTTGGCTAGTAAGGGTGCTGGCGTAGGGGAGAAAGGGATGTTGCTGGGTGGAGGGATAATAGGTGACATGACGGGGGGATAGGATGGTGAGGTGATGGTAGCAATGTGGGGTGTGAAGGAGGGAGGTGCGGTGGATGTAGGCGCGGGGGTAGTGGGTGCGATGTGGGAGATAACCAAGAGCTGGCCCACTTCATGTTCAACATCAAAGGCCCACTGAACATCTGGCGGAGGATGGTGGATGACAGGGTTAACATGTGCGGGTGGAGGAGGTGGTGGAGCTGGCTGGGGGTTTGGAGCGGGCTGATGTTGTGGCATGGGGTTGCGGATTATGCCTAGGTCATTCGCCGGCTGCTGCGGCTATTGTTGTTGCTGGTATTGTTGCTGGAAGGGTTGGTACTGCTGTTGTTGTTGCTGTTGCTGTTGCTGTTGCTGTTGCGTTGCTGTTGCTGTTGTGGCTGCTGTCGCCTCTGCTGTTGCTGTTGTTGCCTCTGGCCCTGCTGGTCCCTCAGGGTTTGGATTAGCCTTTTCATCTCTGCCCAGTCAATTTGGTTCTGCTCATGGAGGTCATATATCATATCTCGGAATTGAAAACAATCCGACACATTATGGCCTGGATGGCGGTGATAGACACAGTACTTTGTTTGATCGGCCGCCATATTCCAGTTTGCCTTCTCAGGAGGGAGTCTCAGGGCATTCAGGGACATGAGGGCTGCAAAGACATCGGCCAGAGACTCGGGCAAAGGAGGGTATTGGGCTCTTTTGGGTCCATTGAGCTTCCTAGGGGTGTAGCCATTTTGCGGTGGAGGGACTTGGGAGTACTGGCGCTGATCTTGTGGAGGGTTTTGTCCTTGGGGAGGTGGCTGTCTATTGTTGTTGTTGTTCCATGGCTGTTGGGCTTGCTAGGTGTAGGGAGACCTACCTATCGAGCCTTGGGGATTACTAACTGCACCCACCTGTTCATTGGTTTGGATCCCCTCGGTGACTGGGCCCTGTGGCTTCTTGGTGTAATGGGCTTTTAGGGTTTAAACATGGAATGTATAGGCGAGTCCTTAAGTTGGATCTGGATGAAACGGGCTCGACTATATAGCTGGTGCATGGTAGAAATGTCATTCATGGCCAAAATAGCTCGGTAGGTTAGAGTGGCGTTGGAAATCAACAATTTCACCTTCTCCTCCTCAGGCATTGGGCAACGGACCTTGGCGGCCAAAGAATGCCACCGGTCAGCATAAGTGGAGAATTCCACCTCTGGCTTCATTGTCTCAGCTACCAGATCCACAAAAGAATACTCGGGTCCCACTCGATCTTGGAATTGCTGCAGAAATCTCTCTTGAACAATTTGGAAATCCTCGGCTTCCTCGGGAGGCAATGAGTAGAACCATTCCAAAGCCGGACCATCCAGGGGTTTTCTGAACAAGTATGCCATGAGGTGGCAGTCATACTTGTGTGGTGCTGACTCGTAAACAAAGTCTTTCAAATGAACATAAGGGTCCCCTACCCCAGAGTACCGCCAATAGACAGGGAGCTCCGACTGGGGTGGCACCCGGAGGTACTGGAAAGATGGGAGGGCAATATCAGCTACCTTCCGAGGATCGATTTGTCTCCGGAGGTCATGAAGCTCCTTCTTCATGCTCGTCCACTCCGCAAGGAAGTCGGAGGGAGACTGGACTTGATGCGTAGAAATAAGGGAGTGAGGTTGCTCGAATGAGTGAGACCTCTCACGGGGGAGGGGAGCTGGTTCGGCCGTATAGTATGTAGTTGGGGGAGATCGAGGCCGGACCTCTCTCGGGGGAAGGTAGCTTGGATCCGAAAAATGAATGGCCCGAGGGCGGAGGGGTGTAGGGTCTACCCATGATGAAGGAAGGTGGGGTGCTGAAGCGACATGGGCGGGGGAATCCGCTGGTCGGACTGAATTCTGACCCCGGGGGGACAAAGGTTGTTTCCCCTTGGCAGTAGCTATAAACTCTCGGACTTGGTCCGGATTGAGGTGGGGAAGGAGCTGGCTGAATTGTGAGTGGGGGTCATCACCCCCAGGGGGAGAGGTAGGATGGGATGGAATCCCAGTGACGGAGGGAGGCGGATATGCCCCGGGAGTGCGGCCATGGAGGGTTGGGCCACCTCCTCAAGCAACCTGAGAGGAAGGGCATCGTCGGCAAGGACCCGAAATTGATCCATGTCGAAAAGGGGATTATGATAAGATACAAAGAAAGAAGGGGACTGACTCGATCTCCCTAAACAACGACGCATACACCCCCCAAGACTAATAGGGGGTGATACAGACAAACCTAGACTGAATCACAGCAAGAAAGACTGAGAGGAGGAGGGATAAACACTCAAGTTGTCAAGTTTAAAACGCAAATTTCTTAAGGTTTAAACTTGACCTTTAAATGAATTAATTAAGGGGATGTCGCTCGGTCAAGTGGACCTTAATGGGTATGGACTCAAGTCCTCCGGTGAAGCTAAGGGATGGTATGCTCACACGCAAAAGGGGTGGCCCAGACTAAGGGGTACAACTGGTACAACCAGCCCGGCGAACTACAACGTGCGTACGGTCACGGGGTCTTACGGAGGTCCTCGGAAGGTGGGCCCGAGTCAGCCTACGAGTGCTCGTAGGTGAGAGGACTCACTCATCCAAGGGGGAACCTAAACAAATGGGTTTCAAAAGCGTATGCAATGGGCCTAAATGCCCGAAATGTATGCACAGGTGATAGATGAGAACCAAACAGGGTGACCAAATGGCCCTTAGGCAGAGTCGCGGCGGCCGTGTACGCCACGACCTTATCGCGACAGGGCGACCTACCGCGATATGAACAGAGGCCCGAAACACCAAGAGGTCTTCAACTAACTCAGACAGACTACACTATCAAATGAGAAAAGAACCAAAAACAACAAATCAATACCACATGGACTGAGAAGCACACAGAAACCGATTCATGAGCCGAAACAGTAACATACAAAGCATACCTAATAACGTGACGCCCCTCCACGACGCGACCTTGTCGCGTCCCCGTGATATGCCGCGACTAGAACCGAAAACTTACAAGTAAAAATGAAAAGGAAATCCGGACCCTAGTAGGATTTTAACATTCAGAAACGCGACAACATATGATACAAGGAGATATCACAAGGATGCATGATTTGATAGAAACAAGACAGAACAGATAGAAAGAAGAGGAGGCTGACCTGATAACGAGTCCTCGACCAACGACGCGACCTGATCGCGTCGCCGCGATAGGTCGCGACAAGAACAAAACACGAAAATACACAGAACAAGAGACTAACAGGGCACTAAAGTGAGAAACAAAAAAAAACATGGCAAGGAAGCAGTCAAAAAAATCCACGAGGGTGGCAGTGAAGGTCCCACCGTGATTGCCAAAAGATGTAATCACAGGGATTATGCTTCCCCTCGACACGCAAACACATACTAAATCTAATAGCATGGAAATATGGATGTGATCACCACCTAGATAGTTGCCTAATGAGAAGAGAAATGTCTGGGCTAACTACTCTAGAAAAGGAGAGAGAACGGGGGTGTACCTTATGTCGCGACCGTCATGGTTGCAGCGATAGTGCTGATAACGCGTCGCCCTTGGTGAACGCGTCTCCTTGTCGCGTCACCCTCCACTGTCGCGTTCTCTTCTGTGCGGGAGATGATGGATGAGACCTTCTTCCCATCCTCCAGCCGGCTAGAGGATGAGAGCTCCGCATGGATCTTCGCTTAGGTGCCTGCCAAAACAAGGAAAACAAGAAATAAAACCATGTTAGACTATATTAAATGTAGTAGCTATTCTTAAATGCAAGAAAGATGTGGAGCATGGTGGGAACGGACCTGGGGGTGGTTTTTAAACCCTTTGGGTGTAGGAAAACGTGGGTGTGTGTGCTGAATATACTCTATCTAAGAACAACATGAAAAATGCATGTAAAAGAAGGGGAAAAGGAAAGGAAGAGGGTGAGCCCATTAGGGCAACTCCTTGGTGTTGTTGCAGCTCGAAGGATCGTCCAAAAGCTTCAGGAGAGTGCTAGAGTCGCCCTTCTCACGTTCTGTGCTCCATAGATGATGAAATGAGGTGTTTTGGTGAAGAGGGATGTGAGGGAAATAGAGGAAAAGGATGGCTGCATGGTTAAGTATGGGTGAGGGGAAAATTTGGCAGCCCTTCGGGGTAATAATGAGGCTCTCCCCGTCCTTAAGGAGGGGCCTTGTTTATATAGAGCTTGGAGTGAGAAAAAAAATGATATTATCTCCTTTAAATGGCTCAGAAATTAAAATGGGAGATAAAGCCTTATTAAAAACGGATGGAGAGTCCTTAGGAATCCAAAGGAGAGTCCCTAGGACCGGAATCTCGCCCCAAGAGGTGGAGATAATCCCTAGGGATTAAGCTAGATTCATAAGAGGATAAATAGGGGGCAGTTATGGTGGCCAGAGGGTTCGGCCATTGTCGCGGCGTATCGTAGGACCGCGACTAGAAACGCGACGGGGCGGGGCGACGCGACAGCATTGCCCACGTGCATGGATAATGCATGGGCTGTCGCGGCAGCCAGAACCATCGCGACATAGAGACACGGCGCCACGATGCGTCGCGACAATAAATCCGAAATAATCATGAATTATCAGCCAACCACATGATAAGATAAGAGTTATTATGCCCCAAGGACTCTCTTAAAGTGATAATGTGTGGGATTTCAAGGCATTTTAATGGTTTAATGGGCTCAAAACAAGGCTAATGATGGGCTCAAGGTGAGTGACCAATTAGGGGCCCACTAAGATAACAAGAAATATGGCTCAGCCAATTAGCCAGAACCGGGTGTCTACATATAACTCCATGGATAAATATGTTATGATATTTTCAATATATTTCGGTTAATTATAAAATATATTATTAATTTTTCATATAATAATTAGGATAATATATATATATATAGTGACTAATATATTTTAAAAAATAGTGCTTAAGTTGGATCTAACAATGCCTAAGCATTGTTCGACCATCGTCCGAACAAGGGGGGGTGGCAGACCGAGAGGGGGATGGGGAGGGGAGGGGGGAGGTGATGTTGAAGGGGAGGGGGGGTTGAGTCTGTTGACTAGAGGGGGGGGTGTTGTGAGGGGGAGGGGGGGTCGTGGAGAGGGAGGGGGCGTCGGGAGGGGAGTGGAGGCCGTAGAGGGGAGAACAGTGGAGGGGGAGGGGGTGGGGGTGAGGAAGGGGGGTGGCTGGGAGGGGGAGGGGTCGTCGCGAGGGGGAGGGGGTGGGGGAGGGGAAGGGGTAGGGGTGTCAATGGGTTGGGTTAATTTGAAGTCCAATGGGCAGTCCACTCCAGACTCAATTTGGGTTAAAATATGATGGCCCATGGATCTCTTTTGAAGCCTATTTGTCAAACCATCACTTGATGAGTTAGACTCGGGTTAGTCCATTGGGCTAAGAGACATCAATAACCACCATATCTATCAATAACCACCATACCTACACATGCTTAAATAAAGAAACCGGTCACCACCACACCAATAGTTCCATCTAAATTAAAATATGCTTAAATTAAAATAGTGAATCTATTTACATATTAGCTTGATGGGCTGAAACGGGCCCCAATGGGCTAGCATGGGTTTTTTTACTTTGATCCATTAAATTTGGGTTGGACTTGGGTTGGGTTATTTTAGTATTGGACTAAACTGGGTTTAAATTGGGCCAGCCAAGCCCACCCATTGACACCCCTAGGAAGGGGTGACCGAGAGGGGAGGGACTTACCTACGACGGCGGCAGTGGAGACCGAACGCACGCGGCGACGACGGCGGCAGTAGGAAGCAAAGGGGCCACGGCAGCAGGAGGCGGCGTTGGTGGTAGGCCGCACAATGTATCGAGAGAGAGAGAGAGAGAGAGAGAGAGAGCATGTGGGCGGGTTTGGGGAGGGTGGCAGAGGGAGAGGGAGAGAGCGCAAGTGGGGTTTGGGGAGGTAGGGGTAGGAGCGAAAATGGGGCTTTTGCCGCCGACGAAATTATTCCACCAAAAATACAGACAAAAATTATCCCATCAGAATTTTTGACAGAAATTATACTGTCAAAAACTCTTATGGATATTTTGATGGAATAATTTCCATCGGAATTACCGACAGAAAAATTATTCCGTCGGAAATTCTGACAGTATTACTGACAAAAAATTTCTGTTAGAAATTTTCGTTGATAATACCACATTTTCTTGTTGTGGTAGTCCTTACTAGGCTTCTATATAAAGCTCAGCCCCTTCTTTTCTCATGTGAGACTTCACAACAGTAGTAAGTTGCACGATAGGTGGAGGATGGGAGACCTTAGACGCTAGTTTCATTCCTAGTAGTGTCCCCTTCGTCAATTGACACTTCACCCTCGGGGTATGACCCTTAAGGGTTTTGTCTTTTCCCTCTTCTTATACTATTATGTTTGGGACTTAAAAATTAGTTGTATCTTCTACTTGTTATTTACTTTCACTAGCACGTACATTTCTAGTATAATAGTTGTTATTTATTTCCATTATTTATCCTATTACACTGATCTTTTAACTTTTCAGATCCTTAGATCCGTGGGTGGTAGCATTGAGAATTAGATTCTCGATGGAACCGAGGGTTAGTTCCTAGGGTCGTTACACTAAAGGTGGGAGATAGTGAGTTAAAAATTTAAGAGTCAAAACTTTAAGGTTGATAAATTTTTATTGTAAAAATATTATATAATATATGTTAAAAATATTACCGAAAAGAGAAATGAAAAAACGAATGCGGAATTAAGTATTTTGTTTCCACATCATCTAAGAATTCAGATATTTACTTTTACTTCCGTCAAGAAACTTTTTTTATAGTTTCTCATCTTATAAAAAAGGAGAGATTAATTAGAAGTCACTGACTCTAATAAGGACGTCTATTGTAATATAATTTAACGTATACTGTAACAAGAGATTAAAGAATAAATTAAATTCTATTAGGAACTTCTAATTAATTTATTCTATAAAAAATACAAAAATGAATCGTTTACCGGCAACCAGGAAAGCAAAGCCGAGTTGGGTGAAAAGGTCTAGAAAGGAACACAGCGGCGTACACCTGTTACCGGAGCTTTCACACGCCTCCTGATCGGTCCTCGCCAACCCACCTGGTGGAGAAGTTGTAGAAGAGGCAACTGATGGCATTGGCCCACGAGTACATTCGCGACACGATCCTACCGCTCTGTTATCCATTCTTCTCCTACAAGCGGACGGCTCTCATGTACGTTGGGGAAAGTTTCAGTTCATCTTGTGTTCTACCTCTCGTCCTTTGAGGCTAAATTAAGGTGCCTGATCGTCTAGAAGCTTTCCCTCCACGCAGAAAACGTCATTCAAATTAGGATCTCCTTTTCTGGGAACCTCTCTGCTTTCCTTCCATGGCCATGTTTATCTCCAACAGAGACTTGTGAAGACAATGAGGAGGAGGGAAAAGAGGGAAGGTAATGAAGAAACTAATCAGGCCCGCGCAGCTCAAAGCATCGTGCGGCCCCATGATGGCGACGTTGATGTTGCAGTTAACTCCAGGTTCCCCACGGGCCACGGCAGCACTTCCCATTGGCCCGCTGGTTCCAGTCATGCCCGCGGAGAATCCTAAGAGGACAAGCGGTTGCTTACGGCCTTCTCCTTTCCGGGACGAGGACGATGTATATGCTGAGTATATATCCAGTGGCTACAGTCACCCCACGAAGGATGCGTCGTTCAAGCAGGTTCCTGGAGCAGGATCGATGGAAGCCAATCACAATTTGCTGGCGATGCCGCTAAGCGAAGGCAAGATCGGCGAAAACAATATAGGCAGCGAGAAGATCAGAAGTGATCATGGCGGCAGGAGCAAGAGGAGGTTCAGCGACGAGCAGGTCAGGTCTTTGGAGTGCATGTTCGAGGCGGAGACGATGCTGGAACCGCGGAAGAAGGCGCAGCTGGCGGAGAAGCTGGGCCTGCAGGCCCGGCAGGTCGCGGTGTGGTTCCAGAACAGGCGCGCCAGGTGGAAGTCGAAGCAGCTGGAGCGGGAGTACGGCGCCCTCCAGGCCGACCACGACGCCCTCCTCTCCAGCTTCGAGTCCCTCAAGAGAGAGAAGCAGTCCCTTGCAGCTCAGGTGATGGCACCATCATGCAAAATCTTTTCCGGCAATATCTGAATCCTTAAATATTACCCAAGGACTAATTCGTCACTAAAATTAATTAATTGCATGGGGATTCGTATAATTTATATTTGTAATCTATCGTAAGGGCCGGTGATCAGTTAACAAAATTAAGGTTCATGAGAGAAGATAAATTTTGAATTTGATCTTTGTTTTAAATGAAAATTTTTAACTGTATTGATTTCAAACAACTCTCTAAGCTCAGTTAACGAGACATAATACTTGACATTTAACTGGATTTTCTTCTGTTCATCCTACCGCAGTTGCAGAGGCTCACAGAATTTCTAGAGATGGAGGAGGAGAGCAGCAACAAGGGCAGCTCAGGCGGCGGAAACTCAGAACGCAAGGAGGAGAGGGACCCCAGCAGCAGGTTTCCCATGGAGGGACCCGTTGAGCGAGAGCAAATGGGTTTTGCGGAGGTACTCATTGGGTGCAGTACTGCAGGCTTGCAACAGGAGGCTGGGCTGCGCGCCAGCGAACGCATAATTTCGGGGCCAGCCGAAGGGGAGTGCTGTTTCGACGCCCCCGGCAGCCTCTCAGGCCAGTCCCGCGGCACTTCCACCGACTGGTGGGAGTTGTGGCCACTCAACTAATGAAAACCACCGCCATACACACAGACATACATAGGGAGAGAGACTTATTATCGCCTGAGTAAATGGAAGAAGCTTTAGCCTCATTATCAAGATTAAACGACATCAAAGTTTTACACGGAAGTCGATGATCTTCCATATAGCTAAAGTAATTTGAGGTCAAATACTACTAGGCTTTTCTGGGTTTGGAAACATTTGTGCGGCATGAGAGCACTTTTGCTAGAAAATATTAAGTAAATTAAATGAAAGGAGGCCATTCGCCATTCGTGTTGAGTAGGTAAACACCGCTTTGAGTCTTCGAGGTTTCCATTTTTTTTTTTTTTTTTTTGCTGTTGCAGATTTATTTTCTATTCTTAGCCAATTTTAACTCAATGTAACTTAGCGGCGGAGTTAGAAATATTTAGAAGGGGAGATAATTAATATAACGACCCAAGAATCCGATATCCAGAACCCTCTAAGTACCTGACCCTTGGACCGTCACCCACGGATCCGAAGACCCGAAAGGGTTAGAAATATGTCTAGTGAGATATACAACAAGTTACAATAGCTAAACAATATAAAGAAATACAACAGCGGAAGAAAAAATATACACAATGTCCCAGATAATAATTCAAGTGCAAAAAGGAAATACTAACCACTGCTAACACTGCTGACCACAAGAGGCACAACGCTGACCGTCCGAACACGAGCACCAGCTCCCTCGAGCTCAAACCTGGAAGGATGTAAGGGGGGGATGAGCTTCGCGAACGAAGCCCAGCAGGGAACCTAACCCCTCACCAGTTCGACAGCGGAAACAAGAACAACACAGCTAAACTAGGCAGGAAGAACAGTGGTACTAAAGTAAACAAGCTAACTAACCAAGCGGAAGGGCGGTGGTAACTCAAGTAACAAGACTACTAACTGAGCAGGTAATATAATAAAATAATAACACAACTGAGCAAGTACTGAAATAAATAAACGAAAAGTACTCAAGTCCACAAGTACCGCCAACACGACACAACAATGCACAGTCTCAACCTCGGTAAACGTGCTCTGAGCATGCCACAAAACTGCACAAGCAGACGGTAAAACCCTCGTCTGGACCACACACACTAGCCACAACCCAGCCTCTACTAGTTAGTGGTTAGGTGCGCCCACCGACATCTTACCACTCGACCACAAGTCCAAGTCTCCCCTCCCGTCAGAGTGAGATGCGTGGACAAACACAACCACAAGCCGTAGTCTGGCCGGACTACGGTCCCACGCCTGTCCTCCCGACATGGCTCCGGAACCGTGTAAGGCGAGGCAGTGAGAACGGACTAGCTGGCCCGCACCGCGACACTCCAAACTCCGCGGGACCCAGACCAACTAAGTGAGCTTAACAAACGACTCAACGCCGTTGTCCAACACCGTTTTCCCCTTCGTCCGGAGAAACGCTCGACGGACGCACTCATTGCTCGGAGACCACCTTCAATGGGCCCATGAGGACGGGGGCCCCGGGGAACGGTAACAACCCAAAAGTGCACCGTGCCCTGGGACAAGCCCTCAAGTGCCACAGCACCGGGCGAAGACTAGTAAGGCGCAGTGCTAGGGAGTCAGCACAAGCGTCATAGGTACGGTACGAAAACGCAACGCGGAAGCGGACCCACTAAGGTACCCAACTGACAGTCAACCTCGAAAAGCCTATTACTGCTCCTGACAGTCGGTTGGCCCACGAAACTCACCCCACGGGTGCCGAAAAACCCAGCACGACTGTCCGGGTCAACCGGTCAAATGGCCATGTCGGCCCGGTCGGAATCGACCCGGGCAGACCCAAAAACCAAGGAACCCAACACGGCGACTCGAAAGGTATATATTACCACCTCGGACAGTCTGTCGACCCCCGGAACCCACCCCGTGGGTGACGAAAACCCCAGCACAACTGTCCAGGTCAACCGGTCAAACAGCCCTGTCGGCCTAGTCGGAGCCGACCCGAGCGGACCTGGAAATCAAGGAACCCAACATGGCGATCGTCAACCCCACGCTGGCCCACTGGCGTAGCCGGGATGACCCCAACGCCGAAAATGGCACGAAAAACGGACTCCGGAAGGCCCAAAATGGCCCTAAAAGGGGGGAAAGAACCCTGCCGGCACAATGTGCCGCAGGTTTTGGGCCACCTACTCTCGGCGCACTGCGCTGGGCAGCTCACGGCTGGTGCACTGCGCCAGCCGGGCCAGGGGCTGGCGCACCCATCCCATCTCCCACCGATCCCCTGTCTCTGCGACAGGGAGGGGAGGAAGGGAAGGGGAAGGGGAAGGGGAAGGGGGAGGGCCACCGGCCACCGTCGGCGCGCCCCGTCGGCGCTGGGGAGGGGCGTCGGTCGCCACCGGCCACTCCCCGGCCATGGCCGGCGCCAGGAGAGAGAAAGGGAGATAGAGAGAGAGTGGGAGCGAAGGAAGGGGGGAACCACGGTGGCGCACAAGGGGAGGGGGAGATCCGGCCGACGCAGGAGAGGGAGGAGAGTCCCTACCCACGTCGGCGGTGGCGCTCCCCTCAGGCTACGACGACACTTCCCGGCAGCGGCACAGCAGACAGAGGAGGAGGAAGAAGACGACGATGGCGGTAGTAGCACTCCTCCACGGCCATCGGCGACGGCGGCAGCAACATAGTGAGAGAGAGAGAGAGAGACATAGAGACTGATAGAGAGCGAGAGCTGCGGAGGTGGGGGGGAGGAGGAAGAATAAGAAGAAGAGGAAGAGGAGGGGCGGAGAGGAGGGTGACACAGAGGGCGAAGAAGGGGAGGAGGGAGGGGTCTGCCCTTCTGCCGAAAGAGGGTCGGCCCCCCTTTTCTCCACCTCCTGCGAACATCAAGGAGGTTGCCGAAGGGGGAAAAGGGGGGGACCACTCTCCTACCTTCAAAGGTGGCGGACGCCACATCCCACCCTCCTTACACAAAATTTCGCCCTCAAAATTACAAAAACAAAGCCGAAGTACAAATGTAATGTAGGGGTAGGAACAACACACTCGAACCGATCTGGCAACTCGAGGGAAAGAACACAGCAAGAAAATAGCCAGCGCGAAAAAGGCCACTAAGTCTCACCACGACTTCCTAGTGGCCACAACAGCGACATAGCCACATGTGGAGTGCTCAACCAGATAACCGAAAGCCCACATAGTACACCCCAGATGGGCACGGAGCACTCAATCAGATGCCGACAACTCCACAAGCGTGGCACACACCAACCAACCGAAGACGAACGGAACCACTATCCGAAAACCATGTGGCTAAAGTCATCAATAGACCTTGCCGTTGAAACCAATCCGGTCAGTAACCCACACTGTCAGTAGCAAAACCTGACAGAAACCACGATCATTAACGACAACTCGGAAAACACTTACGAGTCAACCTTAGGGCTCAGAGGGATGACCTCATGCAGCTAGCGACAGCTAGTATCGGTCACACAACCAAAGGGAAGACTTGCAAAGGAAAACCAGAGTCTAAGCGGAAACGGAGACGTGGAAAACCCCTCAACACGTGGAACGACATCCACGACACCACTCAGTCTCACCGAGACCTTCCTCGTGGTCTGAAAAGGACACCAAACGAATGCAGAGTCACAGGAAAACCAAAGCAGAACACGCTCCACAAGCACAACACGCAACAACAAAAAGGCCGAAAGGACGTCTGAGGTTAGGTCAAAACCAAGCAACCCAAGACGTCAGAAACTCAAACGATCAAGCACTGGCAAACCGATAGACCTCACTGCCACCAAGGACACAGATAGGAGTCTCGCTATCAGCTTCCAGACTTACCACCGGACACACAGTCGGAAAAACCCACAATGAGTTGGCAGCACACCCACCATGAACTGCGCAACGCCAAGCGCGGGTGCCACAAAACCAACTGCATAAAAACATTCATCCACCAGAAAACGAGGCAGCCACAGAGGCCGAAAATGGCACACTGACCCGAGTAGAAATCAAACCAACACAAGGTACCACAACCTAATACGCACAGCGAGGGAACACCAGACGCGGGCCACAACCAAAATCAGAAGCACCACCACTAGGGCTACAAAATAACAAGGTAGCTACCACACTGCGGTACGGTACGGCCACGAGAGACAGGCCACCACACGCGTCCCAGAGACGGAATAACTCAACGCCTTGAGCACCTCGCAAACTGCGAAACAACGCACAGACTCAAGGTCATCACACACAGGCACAAGCACACGGTGCTATCACAAGCACCAAAACCCACAAAAGCGTAACACACACATCCATATCAACGGCCCTAAAATGACATGGGGCCAACAGTAGGGACTCCCTACCAGGGACCCACCAAGAAGAGAAAGCGCACGAAAGCCTACGAGCTTCGAAGAGCGCAACCAACACGTTGGCTCTTAGAAGCACACCACTCAAAACATTGGCCCTACAACAACCAGTGGTGAGGTCCACACACTAAAAGGTGAAAAAGGCCTCCAAGAATGGAAAGAGGCACAAGGCAGAGCACGTACGAACACAACGCTGACACGAGCAAGCTAGGCGAGAGAACGGGGTTACCTAGCACTGATCACATGGAAACACATTGTCCCACATTGACCAGTCAGGCAACACAAAAACCCTCACAACAAAACGTAGCAGACCGATAGGTCCACCAACCAACGGTGCCAAACGGAAACGACGACATGAGGGGAGTAACCCGCTCAACCCTAAAATAGCTCGAGATAAAAGACCTTCACCAAGAAGACCACAACAGCACACACCATAGTGCCAAAGCACAAAAGCGGAGCACCACCACCTCGAGCAACCCACAAAACAGAGGACGAAGATCCACAACAGGCCTCTTCCGCACGCAAAGATAAGGGATCGAAGCACAAAACCAGCACCTCTGCAAGAAGTACCGCTAGCCACATGGCCATGGGACACACCACATCACCAACTGCGAGAGCACGTTGGGCACAGGAGAACGAAGCAGAACCATCCAAGCCACGGGGACACACGAAGTCCCACCAATGCAACCGAGAAATTGGAAACAAACAACAAGGCAGCTGGCCAAAGCGGCAGCCAGACACATGGTCAAAGGCACCGCACCTTGACCGACAATTCCCAAGTAGACTGTAACAAAAACAGTCCAACCAAAAACAATGATAGCCCGTCTCTACAGAGAGAGAGAGCAGCAACAACCAAATCAAACACTAGGCAGCCATGGAAAGGACCTCCACCAAGAACGACAGAGAGTCGTCCAAGGAGAACTCCACCAGAACAAACAACCAATCCACACAAACCTTCAGAGAGAGCACAACAGCAAGCAGAAGCAATACAAGACAGTTATGGGAGAAACCTCCACCAGAACGACCAAGGCGCCGTTCTAGGAGGACACACCAGAACGCACCAGCCAACCAACATCACACCTCAACCCTGAGGTAGCACGACAACGACCAGAGACGAGCACAGAACAGTCCTGGGAGAAACCCTTACCAAGACAACAACAAACAGTTCTGGGAAACCTCACTAGAACACAAAGCCAACCAACAATGCACCTCAACCCTGAGGCAACAAAACAGAAACAAGCACAAAGAAGTTTTGGGAGAAATCTCTACCAAAACAAGCAAGGAAGAGCTCTGGGAACACCTTACCAGAACTCACGACCAAACAGCACAGAGCCACCAAGCAACCACAACAAGTGACACAACACACAACCAATGCCATCACAAGCACACACAGAGCAACTGCTAAGTCCGAGCAACAATGCCAACTTAGCGGAACACAGGGCACCCACAACTCACCTAAAAGGTGAGGCAACACTCCCAAGCAACCACTGCACAAACAAAGCAAAGAGCAAGACACAACTAGGAAAAATAAGGACACCTTCCACTGGACCTGCAGACAACAGGCCTACACCGGTGAAGGCCACACGGCAAATATACTCTCTTAGCCACAGTGAAAACACATGCAGCTGAAAGCGCAGTAGATGACGACCAAGAGCACCACATCGGACTCGTCTGCAACTGTCCTCCTTACAAGGAAGACCTCCACCAGTGACTCCATCATCAACAGTACGACCAGCACGAGCCAACCAGGGACCACACACCACGCACGCAACACTGCAACAACAGCAACCCTTCTACAACTCCCACTAGAATCTTGTTGAACCACAACCTACCTGCAAAACATGATCAAGGCACAAGCCTAACACTAACACACCATGAACGGTGCCAGCAACGCACTTAAACTATTTTATGGGATAGCGATAGCCATTAACCTATTGTAAATCTCAGAAGACATTGCTCTGATACCAACTGTAATGACCCAAGAATCTGATACCCAGAACCCTCCAAGTACCTGACCCTTGGACCGCAACCCACAGATCCGAAGACCCGAAAGGGTTAGAAATATGTCTAGTGATATATACAATAAGTTACAATAGCTAAACAATATAAAGAAATACAACAACGGAAGAAAGAATATACACAATGTCCCAGATAATATATCAAGTGCAAAAAGGAAATACTAACCACTGTTAACACTGCTGACCACAAGCGGCACGACGCTGACCGTCCGAACACGAGCACCGGCTCCCTCGAGCTCAAACCTGGAAGGATGTAAGCGGGGGATGAACTTCGCAAACGAAGCCCAGCAGGGAACCCAACCCCTCACTAGTTCGACAGCGAAAACAAGAACAACACAGCTAAACTAGGCAGGAAGAACAGTGGTACTAAAGTAAACAAGCTAACTAACCAAGCGGAAGGGCGGTGGTAACTCAAGTAACAAGACTACTAACTGAGCAGGTAATATAATAAAATAATAACACAACTAAGCAAGTACTGAAATAAATAAATGGAAAGTACTCAAGTCCACAAGTACCGCCAACACGGCACAACAACGCATAGTCTCAACCTCAGTAAACGTGCTCCGAGCGTGCCACAAAACTGCACAAGCAGACGGTAAAACCCTCGTCTGGACCACACACACTAGGCACAACCCAGCCTCTACTAGTCAGTGGTCAGGTGCACCCACCGGCGTCTTATCGCTCAACCACAATTCAAGTTTCCCCTCTCTTCAGAGTGAGACGCGTGGACAAACACAACCACAAGCCGTAGTCTGGCTGGACTACGGTCCCACGCCTGTCCTCCTGACACGACTCCAGAACCGTGTAAGGCGAGGTAGTGAGAACGGACTACCTAGACCACACTGCGACACTCCAAACTCTGCGCGACCTGGACCAACTAAGTGAGCTCAACAAACGACTCAACGTCGCTGTCCAACACCGTTTTACCCTTCGTCCGGAGAAACGCTCGATGGACGCACTCGTGGCTCAGAGACCACCCTCAACGGGCCCACGATGACGGGGGTCCCGGGAAACGGTAACAACCCAAAAGTGCACCGTGCGCTGGGACAAGCCCTCAAGTGCCACAGCACCGGGCGAAGACTAGTAAGGCGCAGTGCTAGGGAGTTAGCACAAGCGTCATAGGTACGGTATGAAAACGAAGCGGACCCGCTAAGGTACCCAACTGACGGTCAACCTCGAAAAGTCTATTACCACCCCGGACAATCGGTTGGCCCTCGGAACTCACCTCAGGGGTGCCGAAAACCCCAGCACGACTGTCCGGGTCAACCGGTCACACGGCCCTGTCGGCCCGGTCGGAGCCGACCCGGGCAGACCCAAAAACCAAGGAACCCAGCATGGCAACTTGAAAGGCACATATTACCACCTCGGATAGTCTGTCGGCCCTCGAAACCCACCCCGTGGGTGTCGGAAACCCCAGCACAACTGTCCGGGTCAACCGGTCAAACGGCCCTGTCGGCCCAGTCAGAGTCGACTTGAGTGGACCCAGAAATCGAGGAACCCGGCACGGCGGTCGTCAACCCCACGTTGGCCCACTGGCACAGCCGGGATGACCCCAACGCCGAAAACGACGCAAAAAACGGACTCCGGAAGGCCCAAAATGGCCCTAAAAGGGAGGCAAGAACCCTACCGGCACAATGTGCCGCATGTTCTGGGCCACCCACGCCCAGCGCACTGCGCCGAGCAGCCCACGGCTGGCGCACTGTGCCAACCGGGCCCGGCCATCCCATCTCCCACCGATCCCCTGTCTCTGCGACAGGGAAGGGAGGAAGGGAAGGGGTAGGGGGAGGGCCACCGCTGGCGCGCCCCGCCGACGCCGGGGAGGGGCGTCGATCGCCGCCGGCCACTCCCCGGCCATGGCTGGCGCTAGGAGAGAGAAAGGGAGACAGAGAGAGAGAGGGAGCAGAGGAAGGGGGGAACCACGGCGGCGCACAGGGGGAGGGGGAGATCCGACCGACATCGAAGAGGGAGGAGAGTCCCTACCTCGGCGGCAGGATCCATCAGCGTCACCCACGTCGGCGGCGGCGCTCCCCTCAGGCGGCGGCGACACTTCCCGGCAGCGGCATAGCAGACAGAGGAGGAGGAAGAAGACGACGACGGTGGCAGCTGCGGCCCTCCCACCAAGGCAGCAGCAGCACTCCTTCACGGCCACCGGTGACGGCGGCAGCAACACAGTGAACGAGAGAGAGAGAGAGAGAGAAACAGAAAGACTGAGAGAGGGCGAGAGCTGCGGAGGTGGGGGGGAGGAGGAAGAAGAAGAAGAGGAAGAGGAGGGGCGGAGAGGAGGGCGAAGAAGGGGAGGAGGGAGGGGTCTGCCCTCCTGCTGAAAGAGGGTCGGCCCCCCTTTTCCCCACCTCTTGCGAACAGCAAGGAGGTTGCCGAAGGGGGAAAAGGGGGGGGGACCACTCTCCTACCTTCAAAGGTGGCGGACGCCACAATTAATAAGATTAATTTCTCATGAGTACGCAGTGCAAAGGAGGGGGGCAATTAATAAAGTTAAAAAAAATCTTCACATGTCCATCGTCTTAATTCACGCAAGAAATTAAGGGGCCAATTTATGCAAGAAATTAAGAGGGCCAATTGCCCCCCCCCCCCCCCCGGCTCTGCCACTGATATAATCCTATTTATTCTTCTTTTCCTTCTTATCTTGTAAAATATTTGAGATGAATATTTGGGCTGGGAGTTCGTTCAAATTCCCCAATAACATTGAACAAATATAAAGATGGGGGGGGGGGAGAGGAGGAAGGGGAGCGTTCCAAGGATTAATGTAAGGGGCTGGCCTATCATGGAGTACCTCTTTATTAGAGAGAGAGAGAGAGAGAGAGAGAGAGAGAGAGAGAGAGAGATGTTGGCCCTATAGTGGACGGACCTCTCCATTCGACAAAGGGAGGGAGGCAGCCACCAGTAAATGCATGGGGTGATTTTGTGATTTTATTTTCTTAGAAGATGATGGAACCGAGATCTCCTTGGGCCAACAAAGACCGAGATGGCTTGATTTTCAAGATTGTCTGAGATGTGGATCTGAGTTGGTGGGGAACGAAGCCGTGACCTTGGTGGAAACTATATGAAAGTTAAACCCAAGATGGGGATACTGATATCAACCCTCCGACGATCAAGTCAGAAGTAGTAAGAGGCAAAGAGAAGTTTGAGTTAAAAATTGAGCTGAAGGGTGTAGCAATGACTATCGATAACTCTTTGCCTTACTTGTAGCCCCTATGCTACCTTTATAGTCGTAGGAAGGTCGTCCCTTAAGCGTAATGGCCCAGAGTCCGTTGTACATTTCTCCTATTCTAGTATTGGGTCACCCACTATGAAAGAAATCCTTAACACCTGCACTTTATGCCTATGCGGTCCTCATGAATGCCTGAGGATCACACCATTTGGTGGCAGCTATAGCCATTACCTAGATTGTGTGAAGTTGTGTTTGTAACGTCACGCATTTTTCGGATCCTCGTGGATCCAGGTTTAGTGGGTTTGGTGGCCAATTTGTGGCCCATTAGTACGTGTTTCAGGTGTTTGCGCGCATTGTGAGGCTTGGTGGGCCGCCAGGTTGGGCCCAAAGCGCTCACAGGTTTTCTGCCTGTGAACGCGACAGGGGTGTGTGTCGCGTTCTGAATGTGACAGCCCTGGTGGTCGCGTTCCTATTGGTGCCGTTGAGCGTCGACGTCTACATGCGCGCCAAGTGTCGTGCGCCGGGTGGCCTGCTGACGTCAGGAGTGGGAAGGCGACAGCCTCCCACGTCGCGTTCAGGTCGCGACGTAGGGCTATGTCGCGTTCTTAACCGTTGTGCTATTTTTAAGAACCCCGGCCGAACAGAGCTTCCACAGGCTCTGCTCGACCAGGGGGGAGCTGTTGTGAGATTTCCTGACGATTTGAGGTCCTGGTGGAGTTCTCGGCATGTTATCGCCGCGAGGACGTCGTGCGGAGCGGGGGAAACGCCGAGGGATCTCCGGTTTTCACGTTCTTTGCGAAGGTAGGGTGTTTCTACCTCGTTTGATTGTGTGGAATGCTCGTGGTGTGGATTTGATTCGTTTAAAGCTTAAAGAATATTAGATACCATGCTAGGGTATCCATTAAAGCATGTAAAATGAGAATTAATCGTGTTTTGAATGGTTTGGAATGGTGATCCGTGGAGTTTCTCCGGGATTAGGGTTTGCGCCTGTGAAGGCGACAGACCTTGCCGTCGCGACAAGGTTGTGACAGGCTGACCCGTCGAAATAGGGTTTCCCATTGCGACAGGTCGGGGCATCGCGTTCTGAAGGCGACCTGGCACCTTGTCGCGACCTCAGCTGAAAGGTCTGGACATGTATGCTTTTAGTGTTGTGGTTAAACGATTATTGTATTTGTTGTGCATGGCAATGACAGGTGGAGCCAGTGCACTTGTTATGCTCACGGAGCGTGTTGCTCACGAGGTGGGCATGTTTTATATGGATAATGTGCTATGTACGTAGTCAGCTTGGTGTTTACGTAGTATGGGTGCGTTGGCACCTGTATCGCTCTTGGAGCGTGCTATCCATGTGTTGGACATGTTGTTTATATGAATGACGTGTGGTGCACCTGGCTGGTGTATTATACACGTGGTGTCTACGCGGTTTGGATGTCGTGCATGTGGTTTGTGTGTGCATGGCACATCGTACGTTATTGTGTTCATTATATATTAATTATTATGGTTAGCTCGTGGTATTGTGGCGATGAGGTTCACGTCTGAACCTAGCCTCGATCCTCTAGGATCTTTTTTAAATTATTCTGGATGAATGATTAGTAAAGTGTAAGTATAATTATTATGTGATTATCGTGGTCAGTGTTTAGTGTGGCCTTCACTGTCACAAGGTGACCGATGACAGGCTGTGGTGTTATTATTAAAATAGTTTATGTGTGTGATTGTGTAGGTTAGCTTGTAAGTCACAAGGTGACTGGAACAAGCTATTCCTAACACATGTATCATAATTGGTAATAGAAAGTGTTTGTGTATATATATCGAGATTTGTGCTAGTCGAGTGTGGTGGTCCGACGCCTATTCTGGAATGCCTCTCTAGTCAGGTACCCCAGGTTCTTTGTGAGCCAGGCATGTGTGTTTGTTGTGGTCGGGGTTTGTCCTGGTACAGTGTGGTACCATCGAGGTCTATGTCGTCTGTCCTGGACACCCTCACTCCTGTGTTTGAGTTGTATGTCCGGCTGAGGGAAAGACGACAGTAGGGCAGCGGCTTGTGTTTGTGGGTGTGCAGTCGCTTGTAGCGCGCTCGTAGTTGGAAGTACGGACACCAGTAGTCGACACTGGTCCCCAGCTAGTCCTATTTTCCAGTGCCTCACTTTAGGGTGCTCCGACCGGAGACCCTAGAGGTGCCAGGCATGGACCTGCAGCTGTGTGTCTGCAGGTGTGGTGTTGGTTGGTCTCCACAGCTGTTTGACTTGTTCTCGTGGAGCGGCAATTGGACCTTTCGTCTGTGACTGCGAGACTGAGAGGTTGTTCTTGTGTTGTGTTGTCCGGGTTGGATATTGGCCTGATCAGCCAGTAGTCCATTCCCGTGTGGTGGTGTCGTTCCTTTCCGACTCGTGCTTTGCCACTGGCTGTGGTTCGTGAGTTTGTGACTCATAGTCGAGGTTTGACCCGTTCGAGGTGTGCCCTGGTGTTGGCACAGTTGTGACTGCTGTTGTGGCTTGTGGTGTGCCTAAGTGGTGGCACAGTAAAGTTATGGTTCTGTGTGGTGTTTATCACCTACTTGTACCCTTCGTAAGGGTGTTTGTGTTGTGGTACCTTGTGGTAGCAGGTACCTATACCCTTCGTGGGTTGCTTTGCAGTTTTGTGGTGGTACATTGTGTACCAACCTTTTCAGGTACTCGTGTGTCGTGGAGGTCTTGTGGTTGACCTGCCACTTGTTGTATCCTATCTGTTTTAAGTATATCTTTGTTTATGGTTTATTGTGAAATGGATTGGCTTGTGGTTGCCAATCATGTTACCCTTGTGAGTAGTTTGCCGATGAAGCTTGTGGTCTAGGCAAACTGTGGTTTGGTGGAACTGTGTTCTATGGAGGTCGTATGATGGGACCTTCCACTTGTTGTGTTTTACCTTCTTTTAGATAAGCTTTCGAGTATGGTTTAGTATGTGATGGATTGGCCCGCTGTAGCCGATCATGTTACCTGGTGTGTGTAGCTTCTGATATATCGTGGTTTGGGGTTTAATGGACCAGCACTTAGTTAGCTGTCCTATTACCCACGAGGTTGAGGTTCGCCTGGGAAGCTTGCAGCCTAGGCAGTGAGTTGCATGTATGGCTTAAAGCGTGGGCGACCAGTTCTTACTATGGTTTGCCTATGAGGCTTGAGGCCTAGGTGTTACTGTTGTTGAACGGACTAGTGGTGTGAAACTAGTCCTGTAGCTTCTTCTTACCTTCCGAGGTTATGTTTGATTAAGGTGTTTATATTTAATTGTAGTTTAAATACAATTGTTGTGAGCATGAAATGGTTTGGCTATTGGTGTTGCCAATGAGACCCTCTGGGGTTGAGGTGTCCGTAGTTTGTTGTTGTGCTGGGTAGCCCCTACTGAGCCTGTGACTTGTTGAGGCTCACTCCCCTACAGTTCTTTTCAGGGCTTGCCATGTGTTTGGCTTGCAGCGGCGTTGTGGCAGACTTGTACCACCAGCAGTTGAGTTGTAGTTTTTAGTGTTGTGTGAGCTTGTGCTCCCTCGGGGTATGCCCCAAGTAGTTGTACTTTTTAATTGGACATGTAATAATGTAATGGGACAGTTGTAAATTATTATATGCAGGTATGAGCACATGTACTTTCTTGTGTTTTATACTGTGTAGTTGTCTTTTATATTCTTACTGGACACTTGTGTGAGATATACCTTGCGAGACTTCGGTCCATTCGCGGGAGGCGGATCTGGATATGGAGTCTTAATGGGCATAAATATCCAGGGCCGTCATAGTTGGTATCAGAGCATGGTCTAGTTAGAATATGAAAAGACATTGAAGTTACAATGTCCCAATACATGGATTAATGTCCACTGCTGGTAGTGAGTCTGTGGTTTTGTGTGATATAAAGTAGTTTTTACGTGAGTCTTTGGCACGTAAACTGTGTGTTTATGTTTGTTAAATTGGCAGTTGTGAGCAGTTGTTGAGCCACAGCGTGGATAATGGCATAAGTTGTGTGGTTACACCAGTGTGCTAGAGTGCAGTTAAAGTATAGTGTTTAAAGGTTTTCAGTTGCAGAGATTAGAGGAGAAAGGTAAAGTAGTGCCCTGAGAAGGATATGCCTGATATATGTTAGTAAAGTACAGAGTTATCAGAGATAGATATAGGGTGTTACTGCGATAGATCAGCAGAATGTTACTAGTAAGGAATAGTTTGTGTGTGATAAGTTGCAGATGAGGGCCTTGGCAGAGGTATTGTTTGAGATTTATGTTAGTAAGAATTGAGAAGTAGCTTGAGTAATAATGTGATTAATGTTCTGGCAAGTTGAGAATGATTAAGTGAGACAGGTTGACTTCAAATGAAGTGTGGGTAAACATAAGAGCAAAGAATTATGATCGTCCGATGAGGATAAGGGTGTTTTGATAATTAGAGGTTTGAGCAGAGGTGGTTAGTTAAGCAAAGAGAGGATAAAAGAAGATCAGTGCATAGTGGACTTTTCTGACAACTCCGTAATAAAGATATTAGTTTGGTAAGTAACAGTTTATGAGAATTGCATAGATTGGTTTGTTAAGGAATACAGTAATACAGATAAGGTTATTGTTTATTAGCAATGGATTATAGTTTGAGTAGAGAAAAGGTAAAGCTTGTGTTTGAAAAAGATTGAAGCTAAGATTAAGAATGTTCAAAGTAAGATAAAGTTATGTGGGTCAGAATGAAAAGAAATGGATTAGCTAAGAAGCCGATGAGTAATATTAAGCTAAGTGGTATAAAGAAATCAGGTAGAGCTAGTTACGATATTTAAAGAGATTGACTTCAAATTATAGCTTTGGCAGTCGTCAATGAAGAGTGTTTGTATGAACTGTTGTGTGAATGGTACAGTACAGGACGAATAGCTAAGTAATAGAATAATTGAGAAGGATGCATGGCAGGTACAGTTGGCAGATTATTAATTTGGAAAAGAAAGAGTATGATAGATTGTGGAATAGATGTAATTGAAGGACTGAGGAAATAATCAATAAGAGTTTGTATGGCAGCACTCAGAAAGTGCGTTAGTTTAAGCAGAAGTGTTTTCTCGAGGCAGTATTTTAAAATTTGATATAAGAATAAAAGGCAGGACAGTTAAGGAATAATGTGCAGATCTGAGCATGGCTGAATGGAAATTGAAACCGTCAGGTATAGAAAAAAAAAAAAAGAGTGCAATCAGATAAATAGTGAACGATTTAAGGTCAGATGATACCCGATTGAAATAAAGATAATATGCGTAAAGTTAGCTAAGCAGCGTAATTTTCTTGAAATAAAAATGCAGTGCCACAAAGATGAAAGCAGTTTGGAAATTTTGATATTGTTTTCTAGTATTGATTGAGCAAGTAAAGCAATCTATATTGAAATTAACCGAAATCGGAATAATAGTGAAGGTGCGTAGCAATTGTGAATAGTAATGGAAGCAAAATTTATGAAATATTTTGTCAAATATTTTTTATAATCAGAGTGGTGCAGCGGAAGCGTGGTGGGACCGCAACCCACAGTTCAGACAGTTAAGTATGTGAATGCAGATGAAGCAGGATAATGGCTAGCAATGACAAGTAAGTAATGGAATGGCATTAAGAAACTCGAGAATTTAAGCAAGGTTTAGCACGAAAGAACATCCAAAGGTAGTGGAAAAAAATGAAAGGATTTGAGCAAACAGAAATGGCTCGGAGAGAAATGTTGCAAACACAGCCCAGAAAGTGTGAAAGTAGGTTCAGTCTAAGGAGATAAAGCGCCATTGGCAAGGTAGAATCGCCTATAATTGAAAGGTAAGGAAAGGTAATGGAATCGACAGAACAGAGTAATTGTGAAATGAATTGAAAGAAAATAATGGAGCAAAGCAAGGATGGAAATGAACAGATGAATCAGTCAACACAGATGATTAAAGAGAAAGATACAGAGAAAGTGTATCCTACTTGCTCTATATATGGTTTTGTTTCTTTTTAGGTGATAATCCGGTTTGTTGTGATTTGTTTTATATGTCGAGGATGACATTTCTTTTTAGGTGATAATAATGTAACGTCGTGCATTTTTCGGATCCTCGTGGATCCAGGTTTAGTGGGTTTGGTGGCCAATGTGTGGCCCATTAGTACGTTTTTCAGGTGTTTGCGCGCGTTGTGAGGCTTGGTGGGCCGCCAGGTTGGGCCCAAAGCGCTCACAGGTTTTCTGCCTGTGAACGCGACAGGGGTATGTGTCGCGTTCTAAACGCGACATCCCTAGTGGTCGCGTTCCTGTTGCCGCCGTTGAGTGTCGACGTCTGCATGCGCGCCAAGTGTCGTGCGCCGGGTGGCCTGTTGACGTCAGGAGTGGGAAGGCGACGGCCTCCCACGTCGCGTTCAGGTCGCGACGTAGGGCTACGTCGCGTTCTTAACCGTTGTGCTATTTTTAAGAACCCCGGCCGAACAGAGCTTCCACAGGCTCTGCTCGACCAGGGGGGAGCTGCTGCGGGATTTCCTGGCGATTTGAGGTCCTGGTGGAGTTCTCGGTATGTTCTCGTCGCGAGGACGTCGTGCGGAGCGGGGGAAACGCCGAGGGATCTCCAGTTTTCGCGTTCTTCACGAAGGTAGGGTGTTTCTACCTCGTTTGATTGTGTGGAATGCTCGTGGTGTGGATTTGGTTCGTTTAAAGCTTAAAGAACATTAGATACCATGCTAGGGTATCCATTACAGCAAGTAAAATGAGAATTAATCATGTTTTGAATGGTTTGGAACGGTGATCCGTGGAGTTTCTCCCGGATTAGGGTTTGCGCCTGTAAAGGCGACAGACCTTGCCGTCGCGACAAGGTCGCAACAGGCTGACCCGTCGCGATAGGGTTTCTCATTGCGACAGGTCGGGGCGTCGCGTTCTAAAGGCGACCTGGCACCTTGTCGCGACCTCAGCTGAAAGGTCTGGACATGTATGCTTTTAGTGTTGTGGTTAAACGATTATTTGTATTTGTTGTGCATGGCAATGACAGGTGGAGCCAGTGCACTTGTTATGCTCACGGAGCGTGTTACTCATGAGGTGGGCATGTTTTATATGGATAATGTGTTATGTACGTAGTCGGCTTGGTGTTTACGTAGTATGTGTGGTACGTTGGCACCTGTAGCGCTCTTGGAGCGTGCTGTCCATGTGTTGGACATGTTGTTTATATGAATGACGTGTGGTGCACCTGGCTGGTGTATTATACACGTGGTGTCTACGCGGTTTGGATGTCGTGCATGTGGTTTGTGTGTGCATGGCACATCGTACGTTATTGTGTTCATTATATATTAATTATTATGGTTAGTTCGTGGTATTGTGGTGATGAGGTTCACGTCTGAACCTAGCCTCAATCCTCTAGGATCTTTTGTAAATTATTCTGGATGAATGATTAGTAAAGTGTAAGTATATTTATTATGTGATTATCATGGTCAGTGTTTAGTGTGGCCTTCACTGTCACAAGGTGACCGATGACAGGCTGTGGTGTTATTATTAAAATAGTTTGTGTGTGTGATTGTGTAGGTTAGCTTGTAAGTCACAAGGTGACTGGAACAAGCTATTCCTAACATATGTACCATAATTGGTAATAGAAAGTGTTTGCGTATATATATCGTGATTTGTGCTAGCCGAGTGTAGTGGTCCGACGCCTATTCTGGAATGCCTCTCTAGTCAGGTACCCCAGGTTCTTTGTGAGCCAGGCATGTGTGTTTGTTGTGGTCGGGGTTTGTTCCGGTACAGTGTGGTACCGTCGAGGTCTGTGTCGTCTGTCCTGGACACCCTCACTCCTGTGTTTGAGTTGTACGTCCGGCTGGGGGAAAGATGATAGTAGGGCAGCGACTTGTGTTTGTGGGTGTGCAGTCTCTTGTAGCGCGCTCGTAGTTGGCGGTACGGACACCAGTAGTCGACACTGGTCCCCAGCTCGTCCTGTTTTCCAGTGCCTCACTTTAGGGTGCTCCGTCCGGAGACCCTAGAGGTGCCAGGCGTGGACCTGCAGCTGTGTGTCTGCAGGTGTGGTGTTGGTTGATCTCCACGGTTGTTTGACTTGTTCTCGTGGAGCGGCAGTTGGACCTTTCGTCCGTGACTACGAGACTGAGAGGTTGTTCTTGTGTTGTGTTGTCCAGGTTGGATATTGGCCTGGTCAGCCAGTAGTCCATTCCGTGTGGTGGCGTCGTTCCTTTCCGACTCGTGCTTTGCCACTGGCTGTGGTTCGTGAGTTTGTGACTCATAGTCGAGGTTTGTCCCGTTCAAGGTGTGCCCTGGTGTTGGCACAGTTGTGACTGCGGTTGTGGCTTGTGGTGTGCCTAAGTGGTGGCACAGTAAAGTTATGGTTATGTGTGGTGTTTATCACCTACTTGTACCCTTCGTAAGGGTGTTTGTGTTGTGGTACCTTGTGGTAGCAGGTACCTATACCCTTCGTGGGTTGCTTTGCAGTTTTGTGGTGGTACATTGTGTACCAACCTTTTTAGGTACTCGTGTGTCGTGGAGGTCTTGTGGTTGACCTGCCACTTGTTGTATCCTATCCGTTTTAAGTATATCTTTGTTTATGGTTTATTGTGAAATGGATTGGCTTGTGGTTGCCAATCCTGTTACCCTTGTGAGTAGTTTGTCGATGAAGCTTGTGGTCTAGGCAAACTGTGGTTTGGTGGAACTGTGTTCCGTGGAGGTCGTATGATGGGACCTTCCACTTGTTGTGTTTTACCTTCTTTTAGATAAGCTTTCGAGTATGGTTTATTATGTGATGGATTGACCCGCTGTAGCCGATCATGTTACCTGGTGTGTGTAGCTTCTGATATATCGTGGTTTGGGGTTTAATGGACCAGCACTTAGTTAGCTGTCCTATTACCCACGAGGTTGAGGTTCGCCTGGGAAGCTTGTAGCCTTGGCAGTGAGTTGCCTGTATGGCTTAAAGCGTGGGCGACCAGTTCTTACTATGGTTTGCCTGTGAGGCTTGAGGCCTAGGCGTTATTGTTTTGAACGGACTAGTGGTGTGAAACTAGTCCTGTAGCTTCTTCTTACCTTCCGAGGTTATGTTTGATTAAGGTGTTTATATTTAATTGTAGTTTAAATACAATTGCTGTGAGCATGAAATGGTTTGGCTCTTGGCGTTGCCAATGAGACCCTCTGGGGTTGAGGTGTCCGTAGTTTGTTGTTGTGCTGGGTAGCCCCTACTGAGCCTGTGACTTGTTGAGGTTCACTCCCCTACAGTTCTTTTCAGGGCTTGCCGTGTGTTTGGCTTGCAGCGGCGTTGTGGCAGACTTGTACCACTAGCAGTTGAGTTGTAGTTTTTAGTGTTGTGTGAGCTTGTGCTCCCTCGGGGTATATCCCAGGTAGTTGTACTTTTTAATTGGACATGTAATAATGTAATGGGACAGTTGTAAATTATTATATGTAGGTATGAGCACATGTACTTTCTTGTGTTTTATACTATGTAGTTGTCTTTTATATTCTTACTAGACACTTGTGTGAGATATCCCTTGCGAGACTTCGGTCCGTTCGCGGGAGGCGGATCTGGATATGGAGCCTTAATGGGCATAAATATCCAGGGTCGTCACAGTGTTCTTCCATGATTATGAGACCTTTAATGTGCCCATTTACTTGCACAAAAGGTGATCTTGTGCTTCTCCCCATTACCCTTTAATGTCCTCCCAAGGTGTCATCCCGCAATGTCCCTAACACACCAGTGGTTCAACTTATACATCATGGCAAGCCAAACATAGGGTATCAACATAAGCCCTCCACTCCCAAGTTGGGTCTTGAATGAGATCCCAAGTCGGGAGTTGTCTTGTTTGACATATGTACACTGTACTTGCAACTTCATGGCAGGGTTCATTGTGCCCCTCCTTTGATAAATTCCATACTTGCCTCATAGAAGGGTCTTGTGCACCGAGTCGTCACCTTGGGTCGATTCTCTGACTCATCGACCCACATTAATCTCACGACTATCTCCTATGTCATATTGAGGGAAACCCTTAGAAGATGCCACCTATCGCCACACTCTTTCACTCTCCAAGTAGTACAAAAGCCCTTATCTTTTTATTTTCTATAGGATGTTGGGTAGTAGTTATAACATGTCAATGGCTAGAGGTTCATTTCTACTTAATTTCCTCGTAATATGTCATAGGTTGAGTTAATAAATCAACTAGAATGTTGGCCACTTTTTGACTTGTTATATTTTTAGACGTAGTCTGACGCACCAAGATTGGTGTACATAGCAACTCGGGCCTAGCGTTCTCTAGTGGTCAGTCTTTCCTCTTCCATCCATTGGTGGGAAAGGAGATTTTGCTATGTTTAACTTAATTAAGTCTAGAGAGAGTTTTTCCTTCCCCATCATGTGGAGGTTGGTCCCCACTGACTCCAAGCTTTAGAATTCAAGGCCATGGGTTCTGAGGTCCACCAACTCTTTGACGCTAAGCGGTCGGACAGGGTTTTTTAATCGGGGACCACTTGAGGATAGAGTTCTTTTGAACATGCATTCTTAGATTGGGCAACTCATTTCTGCATCTTTATAGATATGGACACTGAGAAAATTCACCGAGAAGCTGAGGAAACAGAGGAGATGCATGGGAGCTTCACTCCCGTCGATGAATCTACCCTGGCCTAGACCTTAGTAGCCTCTATGAACTTGGCAAACAGAGAAGGGCAAAGGAAAGTGAAACAGAGTGTGACGTCTAGCACTTTTCAGTTCTTCCTTATCAGGTATATGGGTAGATAGAGCCTAAAAGACTGGTCATGTGAAGTGAATGTGTAAATATCCTAGAAAATAGGTTGAATGTATATGCGTAATTTTAAAAGTTTCAGGGAAAAGCATATCTACTATTTCAAAAAGTTCAAGGATTGTTTTAAAATAGAAAAATAGTATGAGGTGTTAAATAAAATTTAAATTACTTAACCCTAAGCAGCTTAGGATTACTTAACCCCTTAGTAACCTAGGGTGGCTAACCCTAGTTAACTTAACCATGGTTTACCTAACCCAAGGTAGCCCCCCCTAAATAGCCCTAAAGCCCTTGGGAATTACCTTGGCCCCCTACCCTAGCTGCCCTTGGACTCCTAAATGGAAGACTCAGCTTTCAAGCTAAGCCAAGGAGGAGGAGGAGAAGGAGGAGGTGCGGGAGAAGGCCCTCAGGGGTGGTCCTTCCTTCAGGTAGAGTTCTTTCCTCTCTTTAGTTTCTTTGTGTTTCTTCTTTCAATAGCATGTTAGGAAGTTCTTTATGACTCTCTTAATGTGCATATATTATTTTGCCATTTTAGTATATGTTTTCTTATATAGTTATGGTAGATTTCATGTTTAGGGTTTTGATAGTGCTATGGAGACATGTTGTCGATTTCATTACGATAATAGCATATTAGCATTGTATTCTTGAGTTTGGTTGTGGGAAAGCTACCGTTCTAGTTTAATTCACTTGTGAATGAGTTAAATATCATATACATAATAGTTATGATGTATGATGAGTTGTGCATAGTTACCGTGAGTTTCCAGCATGAGATAAGAGCCTATAGAATAGCCTAAATCTTTCTAGTGATGGTGGAACTATTTGTATGATGGTTTGAGGTGTTCTAGAGATTTCTAGAGGGTTTAGTAGTACCGACCTGTTAACTCACTAGTCGTAAGCCCTAGTTCTATGTGAACATGTACACGTTGCAATTAGTGTACAGAAGGGGTCAGTCACAATGTGGTGGGCACCGAAGGGTTTGAAACGTCTTCTCCGAACACCCCCATAGAACCCCGTTCGAGTTGGGGGAAAGGCTAGATAGGTAGCGACAGTGTTAGTTTGTTTTATGTGTGGTCACTTGAGTGCACCCATGGCTATGGAGTGTGAACACCATAGACATACTCATCCCTAGCTAGTTCATATGCTCCAATGCATGTTACTCACAAGCCTCACCTTAGAGGGATGATGGAAACCCCTAAGGGTGGATAGGCATGAGTTATGTTCTTTATGACCTCTATAGGTGGTAGTTAGAAAGACATTGTTGCAACAGTTAGCTTGTGTTGTTGGTTGCAAGACAATGAGGTTGTTGTTAACACATGTCCGGGTCAGGAGGTGGTGTCGCGAACCAGTCTCTCTGAACTTGCATTACAGTGTCGTACTCTTTGACTCCTAGTTTCACACTATTTCTATGAGATTATAGAGATTAGTAGCTATTTATGTTTTTTTGTGAAATCATTTAATATTCTACTTTTATATAACTATTACCCCCATGAATATTTCATTGATAGAACACTTTTACTATATAATCATGGATTTTCCTGTTATTTTTATATCTTGCCATGTGTATAGGCAAGTCCCTACTAAGCCAATGATATTTGAGGCTCACAAACCCCTACTTCCCTTCCTTTCGGTCATAGTAAGCAGGTTAGCAGTTAGAGCCAGCCTCAGGAAGACCCAAACTAGCACCATGCAAGAAGGGTGTTTCTTACCAGCAATTGTACTAGAGTAAATTAAGGTAAAACTCGTTTGTTGTAATTTTCTTTTGAACTATGTTGGGTTGAGGCATACGCACCTCAAACATCTCATTATTTTATTATTTTGATGATGACTCAGCTCTTTGATATCTCCTGTCAAAGCACCACATGTCACCCTCAAGCTATTTTGTGCACATGCATCCCAAGGCACGTGTGGCTGGGCAAGAGGCTATAAATATGCCCTAATCTCCCATTTGGTAGAAAGGCCAAAAGGGCCAGAGACGCACCGCCACCAAAAGGAGGAGAAGTGAAAGAGAACATAAGAGAAGTCTCGATGGGAAAAGTCCATAGATGACAAAAGTGAGTAGGCGATTTCAGAAGGTGACTCGAAGGAAGTGATCTGAGCAGACCTCCTCCTGAGTTGGAGATCAAGCATCCAGACGACGAATATCAGGCTAATTTCAGTATCACTAGAGTACAAGTGTAGCATCATCAGCAGAATTTCTAAAGTAGAGTACTTTTGTTCTCTAATCTGAGAACACAGTCAAACTTTCTCATCACTCGTGTGTGTGTTGAGAGATCTATACAAGTGCTCTGTACATATCAAGATTTTTGCGTGTGTATGGTTGATCTATATACAAGTGTTATGTGCAAATCAATGTGTGTGTGTGTGGTTTGAGCCTTGGTTCTCATGAGCCTTAGTTCTCGTATGTGTGGTTTGAGCCTTGGTGCTTGTGAGCCTTAGTGCTCGTGTGTGTGTGGACAGAGCCGTCGTGCTTGGGTGTGTTGTACTCAGGTTTTGAGTAGTGTGTGTCTCGCTGTATGAGGGGTGGATGTTGGAATCATTGGTTGTGATCTCCGAACCACCTTAAAAATCTCAAGTGCATAGTGGTCTATTTGATTGAGTCTTTGCTCTAGATGTTTGCATAGAGATTTTGATCACACATTCAATACGCACACACTTCATACATCCAACACTCACACTTCGATCACACAAAGCTTTCAGATTAGTGAGATTTTGATTGAACAGATCATCAATGTGGAGTAATTTTTTAATTGCTTAAGTTTCCGCTGCAATTGGTGTCTGATCTATTCAACCATGTTCTAGATCTGTACTTTACCTTAACATCGATCCTAACAAACTATAGTGTTGCACTGGGATAATGTAACATCATGTAAACTTTACATGATAATGTATACTCATTATATCTTTCTATGTTTTCTCTAAAACTATGTGTTGCTTCCCTTCCGAGTCTGTGTGGCTCGTGGGATGGCGTAGTTGGGTCGGGTCCTTGTTAGGTCCTGACGGTCCAGGTCGCCACATAGAGAGTCTTGGAGAGGTCAATATGGCTGGCTTGTCTGATTATCTTGGCCAGTGCTTAGATCATATAATGTTACATAGTATAAGTTCCCATAAGAATTTGGAGACTTTTGAGTGGTCACAACAATATGATAAAGATAAATAGGTTACAGGATTACAAAGGGTCCATGCAAATAGCTTATCCAGAGAGTTGCATTTGCCAGCCTTATTACGCTCCCTCAAACCAACGGTATCAAAAACATTGAGCTTGTCTCAAAGCCATGTGAAGTGGACTTTGGACAGCGCTTTGGTGAGGACATCCACCAACTAAACCTTAGTAGACAAAAAGGACACAATGAGTTGCTTTAAGGTGACCTACTCACGGACAAAGTGAAAATCGATTTTGATATGCTTTACGCATGCATGGAAGACAAGGTTTCTCGCTAAACATGTAACATCAATGTTATCGCACCACAGGACTAGAGGCATTGGCAGAGGAAGCCCGATTTCAGCAAGAAGATATCACAGCCAGATCAACTCAGTTGTGGCATTGGCCATTGCTTTGTATTCAGCTTTAGTTCTGGATCGGGCTACAGTTGCCTACTTTTTTGAACTCCAAGAGATGAGGTTGCTACCAAGGAAAATAAGAAAGCCACTAGTTGATTGTCTATCTATGATAGATTCGGCACAGTCAGCAATGCTAAAGGCGTTGAGCTGTGAATTGGAAGAGCAACAAAGAAAGAGGCCATGACTAGTGATCACTTTTAGGTAGCATAGAAGGCGCTTGACTACTGCCTAATGAATCGAATAAGGATCATGCATAAATTGGCATGCCCAGTTCACTACATAGGTGGTGTCCGGCCTAGAGATGGTGAGATATTGAAGTGCCCCCATGATACTTTTGTAATGAGTGTTGTCCACAGCTTGGGAGGAGGTGTCAGCAAATGGTAGGCTGGAGGATATGCCAATAGGTGTAAAGATCAGCTTGGTTGCATTCATCTTGGCCCAGCGTAGTGGGTCGACAATGTTGGGAATCGCATCAAGGCATCATATGTGCAACGGAATAAATTTCAAAATAAAAACAAAATGATTCCCAAGTAATTTGTTATTGGACCGAGATGATGTCTGGGGCACTAACCATTGACACAATGAGAGGGAAACAAACCACCACCTACTACCACAGGTCTTCTCTTTCTGCAAGAAGAGGAAATACATTGTCTTTCTTAAGAAAAGAAAAAAACCCTATCGATACCAAGTTCAAGAAGTATGAACTTAATATCCTTGATCCCGGCGAAGACTCTGAGAGGAAAGGGATACACAATATAATACAATCACTCAGAATCACAACTCTCACTATAATCTACAATATGGCTCTAGAGAGAGAGAGAGAGATCAAGAATGGTTTAGAAGCTTGAGCTTGAACACTTGAGTTGCTTCAAGATGTTTTTTGAGAATGTGCGACCTCTTGTATCTTTGTCACCTTTAACTTTCTTTTATACGTCATTTTGATTTTTCACGTTGAAGTGTCCATTTATCATCTTCTTGTCTCTAATGTTCAAGTTTGAGGCTAACCTAAAATTGATCTTAGTGCAACATACTTTCTTCATACGTAACATATACCTGAATGTTGTTCTTCTAAGAGATGAAATTTTCTATTTTTCATATTGACAAGCTAACAAAATAGTATTAAATACATATATTTTCATAGTTTAGTTATCACCAAAACTTAGGGACACAAAGAGGTGAGTGGTTCAACACTTCTCAGGATTTAAAGAAATATTATAATCATGCATTCTGAGAGAAGATACAACAAATAATGCTTAGAAAAATGTTTGAAAAAGATATTCATTTGTATATACACCAATTTTCTAAGTTATAACAGAAGCCCTTATGTATTAAGGAAACAAATGACTTAGAAGCTTCTCCCAGAAGTTTGATCGTGTGTTTCCCAAATAGAAGATTTGGTCATTTATGGAAACATGCACTTCTACTTCTAGAAATAATTGAAGTCAAGCTTTTTAGTCTAAGAGCTGGCAAAATGATGATCATTTTTCACAAATAGATTCATGGATCAAATATGCACAAAGTATGATTAATTTTCATTGAGAACAAATTGATCCTTCAGAAGATATAATCGGCTCTTCATCGTATTCAACACAATTTATAATCGTTTATTGAATGAAAGGAGTCGATTACTTCAGTTTAGATTTAGACAGTGCTCAGTGAATATAATCGACCGTCAAACAAACTTAATCGATTTAGTTAGTAGAGCCTATTACTTGCATGATAAAAACCAATTCTCGTGGAAACCAATCGATTACTTCACCAGGCAACACATATGCTTGGTCAATTAACAAATAATATTTGAAAACATAGTCAATTAAGTTAGTAGTGTCCAGTACTAAGAGACTTAGATTTTTTTCTTGCCTTTTAGTGGTGCCAGGAAGATGATCTTGCAATTAGGCTAGTGATTGAGTTTTTGAAGGAATTATACTCTTTTACTCAACATAACGTAAATGATAAATCAAAGCTTATTAGAAAAACTTCGATTCATATTTGTCAATATGAGTGATATAGTTTGTTAGTCACATAAAATGTTATTCAACAAAGGATGGCCAAATGTGTTAAGTATTTTTCACTCAATGTACATTGTGAAGAAGTTTTGGGGTGTGAGGTGAAACCTGCAACAACTTTATATGGCTAACCTTCTAGAACTCTATTGGATTGGCATAAATTCAGTGAGAGGCAATTATTAGGACCAAAATTAGTGTAGCAATGTTTAAAAAGTGAAATTCATTAAGGAAAGAATGCAAGTAGCCCAGAGTTGATAGAAAAGTTATGCAGATTCACTACAGTTTGAAGTTAGGGAATATGCATTCCTGAATGTTTCACCTATAAAGGGAGTTATGAGGTTCAACAAGAAAGGTAAACTTAGCCCCAGATACATTGGTCCATTCCAATTTCCAAATTGTGGAGCGGATTAGTGAAATGTCATATAGAATAGAGCTATCTCCAGATTTCACATATGCACATGATGTGATTTATGTTTCATGTTAAGAAGGTATGAAGCAAATTCATCACACATCGTAAACTACTCAACAGATGATATTGCACCTGATTTGTCTATACTCGAATATCTAGTACAAATAGTTGATAGAAAAGTGCAAGAATTGAGAAATAAATAGATTGAATTGGTCAAAGTAATGTAGGAAAATCAATTAGGAGGTGAAGCAACCTGGGAATTGTTAGATGATATGAAGAAACTATATCCATACTTGTTTGAGTAAGCCTTTAATTTCAGCATCATTGAATGTGTTAAAAGTGTATAAATGTTTAATGCTTAAATCTTTGATGAATGTGGGATGTGATGTATTTCTTCCTAATTTCGAGGATGAAATTCCTTTTAGGTGATTATAATGTAGCATATGTCATTATTGTTCAACCACTCTTTATATTTTTATCACTATGTTTTGGTGATAACTAAAACTCATGATTTTTTTAAATATTTTAATAATATTTTTAAAGAATATTTTTGCACTATAAAAATTATAATTTTTATCACTTCAAAGTTTTGCACTAAAAAGCCCAATCGATTATTGTTCAATCTCTATCAATTGGTGACTAAGTGTCATATCAGTTGGAGAAGAAATCTCTATCGATTGATGACCAAGTTCATATCGATTAGAGAACTAGTTTCTATCGATTGATTCATTCTATCGATTGGTGACTATTGATTAGTGACTAAGTTTCTATCGATTGATGACTAAGTGCCATATCAATTGGGGAAAAATCTCTATCGATTGATGACCAAGTTCGAATCGATTGGAGAACAAGTTTCTATCGATTGATTCATATTCTACCGATTGGTGTTCAAATGTTCCAATTGATAAACAACATATCGATTGATGACTAAATTGTGTGATTTCTATCAATTGATTCACAAATCTTATTGATTGGTCTTTTATCATATCGATTGATGAGAAATGTATCGATTAATAAACAATTGTGTATCGATTGACGTTTAAGTCATTCCAATTGATGTTATATATGCTAATATTATCGATTGGTGACTAAGTATGCATCAATTGGTGACCAAGTGACTTAACTCATATCAATTGGTGTTGTTTCATATCGATTAGTGAACAAATGATATGTTTCATATCGATTGTTGTTATAAATGTTTTGATTGGTGAACATTTGACTTAAAGGCTTCTGATTGGTGCATAAATACTATATCCCATCGATTTGGTGTTATGTTCATTTCGATTAGTGAACAATGAACTTAAAATGTTCTGATTCCTAAACACTTCTTTCAATTGCCTCTAAAATATAGTTGGTTATCAATTGGTGCGCATCAAAATTCAAATCTTGCCTAAAATCTTCAGAGTATCTAAAGTCTTGAAACTTGAAATATCTAGCACAATTTTTCTGCATCTATTTTGACCTCTTTCCTCTTTCTGACAGAAAGTAACTCTCTAGCAACAGACTGTCAGCAGGAAATATGGAACTTAGGTAAAAGAGGTATAGGCTGACTAATACATATCCTCTCCTACCTAACATTCTCTTCCATACATTAAATGTTTACAATTGTCTGGCTCTCCCAAGAAGCATCCGTCAGACTCAAGAGAAGAAAAGTAGAATAAGAAGAAGAGGAGCAACGGCTAGATCCTCAATAGTCCTCTTCAACCTACTAAATGCATAAAAAGGTTGAAGATCTTGAAGCAGAAGTGCAAGAGAGCAATCCCGAATATTTGTCTAGAAGAGTGTACATCCAGTGAGGAACGAACACGACAAATACACTCAAAGAAAAGAGAGAAAGAGGTCGAACCCATTCAAGAAGAAGATTGCGCACAAGCAGCCATCTGAAGTCTTCAAGCATTCAAGCCTTTTCTCTCTTCTCTCTCTCTGTGCAATATTGTAAATCTAGGGGAGAGACTGTGAGCTAAAAGTTTAAGCTTCTTAGTGTTCATCTTTGTGAAGCTCTCAGTCGGTTCTTTCTTTTCTTAAGAAAGACCATTGTGTCCAACGTGGGACTGTACATAGTGCTCCTCTTCATTTGAAGAGAAGACTTGTTGTGCAAGCATTCTCCTTGGTTAGATGGGAAGACTAGCTTGTGCTGGGTGTTGTGACCAGCTGTGGTATGTACCAATGTTCCCCTTGTGTTAAGGGAAGAACCACGCTGAAGTTTGTTCCATCAAGTTTGCTTCTTGTCCTGTAAAAGAAGTGGGTTGCCTTCTTGCCTAGGAAAGAGAAGAAGACTAGTAGGGGCTCGGTGTTATATATCCTTGGGGGGGATTGTACCCCGATTAGTGAAATCCTAAGAGTGAGCTTGGGGATTGGATGTAGGTCTTCCATTGGGAAGTACCGAACGAGGATAAATTTCTTATGTCCTCTTGTGTGATTACCTTTGTGATTTGTTTGCTATTTATTCACTACGCTTACTAACTAATGCTTCCACATCAAGTTTTGTTTTTAGTGTTAATTTTTACAGGACTCATTCACCCCCACTCTGTCTTGCTGTCGTAAACAAGTGGGCCAACAATTTTTAGATTCCCATTATTGGGTATAGCAAGTGTTATGGAAATTGTGTGACATGTACAAGTAATTGAATGGCTTGGAATGTAGGTTTACTAAGTTTTCTAGGTTTATAGGATAGGTCGCACAGGGTTCAGTCAACACAACTTAAACATGATGGGTTAAGTCATGCGTTTAAGATGCATCTGGCTTGAATGATGTGTTATAATTTTCAAGGCACTCCGCTCATGGATGACGCGTTTATGTTTGTGGTGTCTTTGATTGACACGTTTAGCTTTAGTCGGTTTTCCCAAGTGTCTGGGCATATGCCAACATAGTGGAGACATGTGGCTTTTATTTTCTAAATGTGACACTCTGGCACAATGTTTTTGCCCAGGAAATTCTCGGAGCTTCATTTTTGTTTTTCCTTTGATTTCCAAGTCATTTTGAGGTTCTAAAGAGTGGAGAATAGCTAGGAGTAGGTGGCCAATTCACTAGAAGACCGCAACGGGTTGCTTTCTTCATTCTAGGTAGAGTGGCTTCTTTTTCTTCGAGATTTCTACTTATTTATATGTTTTCCTACATGGATGATGTAACGACCCAGAATCCACATTACCAGTAACAACCAGTAACCCGAATTCTGACCCGCTAACCCATGAGACAAGCTCGGAAGGGTAGGAAGTGAAAGTCCGAGGAGACTATATGTAAGAAGATACATACCATGTAAAGCTGTAAAATTCCACTATATGAACATAACATGAACAACTCAGAGTCTAAGCAAGGTACAGAGTACAGAAGTACAACAAAAAGTACTACTCACTGCAGCTAAGGAGCACCAACACCGGAGTGGCTAGACTCGCCTGGAACGGGAGTCGACGAAGACCCACCTGAAAGGGAGGGGAGTGAGTCTTAAGAAAAGAGACCCAGTAGGGAAAAGTAACCCCACTGGCAACAGAACTAAAGTGCGGAAAGTAAAAACTGAAAGTAAGTACACGTCGCACCACAACACAAAACTGTAAACCTCGCGGCTCAGTAGCACACACTCACACACACACAGTAAGTAGGACTCAGCTAGGGTCTGTGGCTCGGCGTCCCGTCACCACAGAGGCTCTCAACCCCAGCCACGTGTGCACACTACAGACGCTCTCTCTCGCGTCTGGTCCACGACCGGTTTTTCCCCTACGCTTGACCCTAGCGGTAGAGAAGGGGCTCCACGGAGACCGGCTCAAAACCACCACAAGGAGTACGCACAGGACAGAGTCGCACTCGACGTCCTGGCTCACTAGCGGAGGACAACCACACGCTAGTCGTCTAGACGGAGTCGCACCCACTCCTAGGTAAATCAACAGAAACGGGTACACGGTAACGCAACGCGCGTACAACAGATGGAACACGCTCAACGTCTAAAACTCCGTACAGTAAGTGAACACTCATGTCATGACTAATTACTCACATGCACAGGCAGAGTCACACTCTCTAGGCCTGACCCACATGTGTTATCAAGGCGGACATCACATGTCAATCGCCTCTTAACACAACACTTAAGCCTGCTGGGACACAGGGTATTAACGGCCATATCGATTGCCGCCAATAAGAAGTAAACGGCACTCATCATGTCGTTTACCCTGACTTAACGGCCATCGACCATGTCGTCAATATCACCCTGAAGATCTCAACGTCAACAGATGTGGGCGTTAAGCTCTTCAGTCCCCTAAACCCAGAACTGAACCGAATCAGTCCAATTGGGTAGACTCACCCAGTCAGAACACTGACTGATGGAGGGAAACACTTCCTCTCATCAATCTAAACTACCAGAATATCAAAATTAGACAGTCTAACGCCTAGATTGTCCAAATCTCCCTCAATTCCGGCATGGTACAACCCAACCCTAAACCACAATTCACACACTGATTCACACAAATTAGCATGCTGAATTGCTAAGGAGGGTTGTAGGAGTTAAGTCCCTACCTTAGAACGCTTTATAAACCCCCAAACAGCCACTAATCGCACCGGAACCCCCCGAAGACTCCGCGCGAATCGCACCAATACCTCGCGTTTCCCGCCCGATCAAGCATCGCCACACGATCTAGGGCCTTCCCACGAGCTCCCATCAACCATCAGAAGCTGAGGAAATAGAGAAAGGCAAAGGTGGAGGGAAGGAGAGGAAAAGAGAAGGAAAAGCTCTGCTCTCGGGCTGCCCTATTTCAACAGGTCCGACCAGTCGACGTCAACATCACTGGTCGCCTACAGAACCGCCAAAGACCTGACGTCCACATCGCATGCCGTTGAGTTCAACCTCGAACGTCCACATCGCTGGACGCTCACTCTAAGTCAACGGCTAGCCCTGGCCGTCAACCCCAAGTCAACGACAATGGTCTTGTCGTCGACCACACAGAACCTCTAAAAGACCCAATAAGGATCCGCAAAGACCCGAGACCTTACAGCCCTCCCCCCTTAAGGAATTTTGCCCTCAAAATTCAAGCAACATAAAGGAAGAAGACTCACCAAAGAGGTACGGAAACTGCTCGCGCATGTCGTCCTCTCGCTCCCATGTCGACTCACCACCGGAGTGCCGCTGCCACGCAACACGAACTAACGGGATAGCCTTGTTCCTCAACCTCTGAACTCGGCGATCCTCAATGTGCAACGGAAACTCTGGTACAGTCAACACTGGAGTCACCTCAGACCACTCTGCACTCTGTAGAACGTGAGACTCGTCAGAAAGGTACCTCCGAAGCATCGACACGTGGAACACATCGTGGACTGCTGCCAACTCTGACGGAAGCTCAAGTCTGTACGCCAAACCTCCGACACGCTCAGAAATGGTGAAAGGCCCAATAAAGCGAGGGCTCAACTTCCCACGCCTACCAAACCTCACCACTCCCTTCATAGGAGACACACGGACAAACACCTGGTCCCCTACCTGAAACTCGAGCGGTCGTCTGCGCTGATCTGCATAACTCTTCTGCCGACTCTGAGCTGACTGAAGCCTCTGTCTCACAAGCTGAACCACCTCAACTGCCTGCTGTACCAACTCTGGTCCCGTGACAATCCGTTCGCCAACCTCGAACCAGTCAAGAGGAGTGCGACACGGTCGTCCGTACAAAGCCTCATATGGTGCCAAACCGATACTGGAGTGATAGCTATTATTATATGCAAACTCAACCAACGGCAAGTGAGCAGTCCACGACCCCTGCCACTCCAGACAGCAAGCTCTAAGCATGTCCTCCAAAGTCTGGATAGTCCGCTCTTACTGACCGTCTGACTGAGGGTGGTAGGCGGAACTAAAAGCCAACTCTGTCCCTAAAGCTCTCTGGAAACTGCGCCAGAATCCAGAAGTGAAGCGAGGATCCCTGTCTGACACAATAGAGATCGGCACTCCATGCAAAGGAACAATCCGCTCTACGTACATCGCGGCCAACCTACTCACACCCCAACTAGTCCTGACAGGCAAGAATCTGGCAGTCTTCGTCAATCTGTCCACAAGAACCCAAATGCTGTCAAAACCTCCAGCTGTCCTCAGCAAACCACAAACAAAGTCAGTCGTCACATGGTCCCACTTCCACATCGGAATCTCTAACGGCTGCACAAGTCCTCCCGGACGCTGATGTTCGGCCTTCACTTGCTGACAGACCAAACACCTAGCAACAAAAGCCGCTATGTCTCTCTTCATTCCAGGCCACCAAAACTGACGTCTCAACCTGTGATACATCTTGGTCGACCCTGGATGAATCGAGTACCTGGAACCATGTGCCTCCTGCAACACAACTCTCCTGATAGACTCCTCAACAGGAACATAGAGTCTATCTCGGAATCTAACAGTCCCATCCTCACAAAGCTCAACCTCTGGAAGAAGCAACACACTGTGCAACTCGGGATCTGCCTGCTGAGCCTCAGCAACCTGTCTCACAACGGAGGGAGCCGCTAACAAACTGCCCAACACAAACTGTCGATGACTAGACGAAACTCTGAAAGACCCCTCTGTCGCAGACTGCCACAACTGCCACTCTCTAAGCATCAGATAACTCATCTGTGCTTTCCTACTCAAGGCATCTGCAACTACATTCGCCTTTCCAGGCTTATACTCAATGCTGAAATCATAGTCTTTCAGATATTCCATCCATCGACGCTGCCTCATATTCAGATCCCTCTGAGAAAACACATACCTCAAACTCTGGTGGTCGGTACGGACTACAAAACTCACTCCGTACAGGTAAAGACGCCAAATCCGCAAAGCAAACACCACAGCTGCAAGCTCTAGGTCGTGGGTCGGTAACTCTCCTCGTGGGGCTTAAGCTGGCGAGATGCATAAGCCACCACCCGGCCTTGCTGCATCAAAACCGCACCCAAACCAACACCTGAAGCATCTGTGCAAACCTCAAAACCCTCCTCACCTGAAGGTAAGGCAAGAATTGGCGCTGACGTAAGCAGTCACTTCAACTCCATGAAGCTCTGCTCACACTGCTCTGACCACTCAAACGGAACTCCCTTTCTCGTCAACCGAGTCAAGGGTGCAGCAACCTGAGAAAAATCTCGAACAAACCTGCAGTAGTAACCTGCCAAACCCAGAAAGCTACGAATCTCAGACACAGATCTGGGACTCTCCCACTGCAAAACTGCCTCAACCTTCGCTGGATCCACAGAAACTCCCTCACCTGAGATCACGTGCCCCAAAAAGTGAACCTGTTGTAGCCAAAACTCACACTTACTAAGTTTGGCATACAACTGGTGCTCTCGCAAAGTCTGCAACACGATCCTCAGGTGCTCGGCGTTCTCCTCCTCCAAAACGGAGTACACCAGAATGTCATCAACAAACTGTTGGGTTGAATGCAAATTCATATCATTTCCCTCCTATTTTGATGATGACAAGAGGTGTTCTTAAAGCAATTTAATTGAAACATGTCAAAAACATCATACCTGAGGTTCATATTCAAAAAGCATTTTTCAAATCACATTTATCATTTATAGTCATGATAAATCATTTAACTAATGATATATGTGTTTATTTTTCAGGTACAAACATTTTTATGCAGAAGATGTGTCGACACACTCATCAATGGTGTCGACACAACAACACAGATTTAAAGACAAAATGAATAAGAATGTTGAGACTGTGTCGACACATGTCAAGAGTGTGTCGACACGAGTGGCAGTTTTTCAGAAATCAAGCCTACCCAGGTCGACACACTCATAGAGCAGGTCGACACTAGACCCAATTCCCAGAACAGCCAGTTTGAGAAACTGGGACAGCAGGTCGACACACTCAAGAGCAGGTCGACACGGGATCTCTTTCCAGAACAGCCTTTCTCATATCTGGGACAGTGTGTCGACACTACCACCAGGGCAAGTCGACACACTACGGAAACTTTTCATCCTAAAGTTTATGGCTGCCACGTGTCCTCCTAGGGCGATCAGAATCTGTCTAGGAAAGCGTGCCCTTGTACCCCAAAAGGGTATCTTTGGAATCCTAAGGGTATAAAAGGTTCTTTTTGGCCTGCCTTCACAAGAGACAACGGACCAACTCTCTCAGAGCCTCCAAGAAGCTCCTGGCGGCCAGAAGAGCTCGTGTCTCCTTCCTCTGCTCTCCAATTGCTTCTAGAAGACCAATTCCCACCAATTCAAGGTGTGGGAATTGGAATTTGAGTCCTGAAGATTTCTCTGAAGCATTCCAAGGAGGCAGATCCTGTAGAAGACTTCATTGGTGAAGAATTCGAGGAAGATCCAACTTCTCAGATTGCAGAGCATCGACTTGGACTTCAAGCTTCACATGCTTCTTCCCAATTCAAGCCTCTACAAGGGAGTACACTGAAGAACGAAGACTTTCAATTCAACTTAATTTCTCTTCTGTTCTTCTGAGATATCTTTTGGGATTATGCAAGTACTTCTGCATAACTCTCTTTAGAGTTCTCAAACTTCGACTAGATCTATTGCTAGAGGATCTTAGTCTTAAGTTGGTGTCTAGCAGTTTCAGTGTGAGCATTGTGCTCAGGGTGTTGTGAGCCGTCGAGCTCAGTCTGAGTTGTAAGCTCAGGGTTGGTTTGAGCAGTCTTGCTCTGTGTTTCTAGAGTAGTCTTTCTCTAGAGGTTGTGTGAGTTGTATGCTCTGAAGTATTGGAGTTGTCATACTCCTTTGGGTGTGTAGCCCAGTTGTGTTAGTGAAGCCTCACGGGTTGTGAGGGGTGGATGTAGGAATCACATGGGTGATTTCCGAACCACCTAAAAATCCTTGTGCATTTGTCTTCTGTGGTTTGATTGATTCATTCGCTAGATGCTTGCATAGGATCCGTATTTAATTCACTCAATCAACTTGCTTCACATCTAAATTTTTCAACTCACTCAAATCTAATCAGATCTGTAGTTTTTCACTGATAACATTGCCTCTGATTCTAAATAGTTTTCAAATTGCTTAAGCTTCCGCAAAAGTGGCTAAGATCTATTCATCCCCCCCCTTCTAGATCTTTTCCACACATTTACTTCGATCCTTCAATTGGTATCAGAGCGGGTTTACATCGATCTGATTTGAACTGAGCAGTTTTTGTTTCTGAGTATTGAGTGTTTGATTGTTTGCTTGTTTGTTTGTTTGCTTGTTTAACTCCTTTTCTGTGCATTTACTTAAGTGTCATGGACTCAAAGGGTTTCATAGCTGAGGGCCATTCCATAAATAGGCCACCATTCTTTAATGGTTTGGACTATTCTTATTGGAAGAATAGAATGCAAGTGTTTCTAAGGGCCCAAAACTATGAGATCTGGAAAGTTGTAGAGGTGGGTCCCTATGAGAACCAGGGAGAAGAAGACACCTGGACAAGGGAACAAATAAGGAAGGCTACACTGAATTATAGTGCCATGAACATGATTCAGTGTGCTGTCCATCCCAAGGAGTATTCGAGAATCTCTATGTGCAAATCTGCCAAAGAGATGTGGGATAAACTCGAACTACTCTATGAGGGAACATCTCAGGTCAAGGAGACCAAGGCAAACATTTTAGTTTCAGAATATGAACTCTTTATGATGAAATCTAATGAATCTATTTCTGAAATGTTTGCCAGATTCATGGTGATAGTCAATGGACTCAAGGCTTTGGGTAAGGAGTATACTGATGCAGACTTGGTAAGAAAGATTTTGCGTTCACTTTCTTCACTTTGGCATACCAAGGCCACTGTTATTGAAGATTCAAAAGATTTGTCCAAGATTTCCTTGGATGAATTGATTGGATCTTTAATGACATATGAAATAAACTTAAAAAGAAATGAAGAGCACATCATTAAGACCAAGCCTATGGCACTCAAAGCCTCTTCAAGCAACAAAGATAAAAATCAGGATAAAACAAGTTCTGAAGAATCTGAGTCGAATGAGGATGAGATTGCCCTCATGACCAGACAATTCAGGAAATTCTTGAAATATAGGAAAGGGAAAATGACTGGGAAAAAGAAATTTCCCTCAGGTAAGAAGAACACTTCCTCTTCCAATTTCAATAAGAATCATAAACCTGATGAAAATGTTATCTGTTACAGGTGCAACAAGCCAGGGCACATGAAAGGAGAGTGTCCTGAGAATAAGAAGGAAAAGCACAAGAGATTCCAAAAATATAAGAAGCCAAAGGCCATGGTAGCCACTTGGTCTGATGAAGATACAAGTGAGGAAGAAGAAGAAAAGAAGTCCTCAAGCTCAGAGAGTGAGGAAGTTTGCTTCATGGCCAACAGCACAGATGGAAAGGTAAATACTTCCTTTGAAGATTATAGTGTTGAAGATTGGCAGGATGTGTATGCAGAATTAGTTGAAAGATATTCTGAAATGAGAAAAGAAAATAAACACATCAAAAAGAAAATTGAAAATCTCTACCATAATCAATCTTCAAACAATAGAATCTGTGAACTGGAATCTGAAGTAACAGATTTGCTTGAAGAAAAAGAAAATCTTCTGAACCTTGTTGATGAATTAAAACTTGCCTCTCAAAAGGCCTCCCAAGAATTCAGAAACTTAAATGAAAAGCTGGAAATTGAAAAACAAGAAAAACAACAGAAAATTGAAGAAATTGAAGCTCTTAAAAACCAGCTAAAGGAAAGGGAGGAGGTTATCCAAACCTTCACAAAAGGCCAAGATAACCTAGAGGCATTGCTAGGATCCAACATGACAACCACATCTCATGGATTAGGATTCAACAAGAAGAAACCCCAAAAAGACAAATCTGGTGAGAAAAAGGGAAAAGCACCACTAATTAATTTTGTCAAGGGTCCTAATCTGGAAAACACTGAAATTCAACAAACAGCAAACAAAACCCTAAACAAAACTCAAAACAAATCAAAAACCCAAAAACAAAAGAAGACTATCAGGTCGACACAGTCCCCTGACAGGTCGACACCAGTCCACAAGAAGAAGACTTCTGTGGCAGTTGTGTCGACACCTGTACAGGAGAGGTCGACCTGCTCAACACCAAAAACCATAAACAACTCAACCAAAAATTCAAACAAAAATCTGAAAAACAAGAAAAAGGGAAAAGAAATAATCCATGAAAAACCTTGGACCTCCAAGAAAACACTTCAAGAAGATTGGACTAATCCTTGGAACCAATGGTATGAAAATCCCTGTTGGTATTATCCTCAAAATTCTTATCCAAATTTCTGGATGTACCAACACAATCCATGGATTCCACCTCCTCCTCTGAACTCAATTTTTCAAATGAAAAACTCCCCTCCAACCAAAAACAAAGATCTTGGTGCTTTCATTCCTAAAAGAAAGAACAAACAGAAGAAGCTGAAAACACCAAAGTAACAAAACAAAAATCTAAAACAACTCAAATTTGGGTGAGAAAGGATTTGATATCTGTGCTAAATCATACTGATGGTCCCAACTCTGTTTGGGTACCAAAATCTTCTCTCCATTGATCTTTGTGCAGGAAGGTCGTGCACCCAACACCAATGTTTGGTTTCTTGATAGTGGGTGTTCACGACACATGACTGGAGATAGAGCCAAATTTTCCTGTCTAATTGAAAAGGAGGGAGGGTCAGTCACCTTTGGAGGTAAAAATAAAGGAAAGATCATTGGATCTGGTAAGGTTGGTCAAACTTCTTCAAACTCAGTAGATAATGTTTTGTTAGTTGATGGACTTGATTATAATTTGCTCAGTATTAGCCAACTTTGTGACAAAGGTCACAAGGTTGTGTTTGAATCTGATTTTTGCAAAATAATTGATTCATCAACTGACAAAATCAAATTCTGTGGAAAAAGAGAAAACAATGTCTACATGATCAACCTTAATAAAAACTTTTCTGAAAATCTTTGTTTTGTTGCAAATAAAGATGAAATTGCATGGACTTGGCACAAAAGACTTGGCCATGCAAGTTTCAGAACAATGGATAAGTTATTAAGATTGAATTTGGTTAAAGGTCTTCCTGAATCACTCTCTAAAGTTGAAAATCAACTTTGTGGGATCTGTGCTAAAGGAAAACAAACAAGAAAATCTTTTAAAACCTTCAATGAGGTACTTACTTCTAGGCCACTAGAACTTCTTCACATGGACCTTTTGGGCCAACAAGAGTTCTAAGCTTAAGTGGCAAGAGATATGGATTTGTAATCATTGATGATTTTACTAGATTTACTTGGGTTATTTTTCTATCCCACAAAAGTGATACTTGCCTTGAATTCAGGAATTTCTGTACCACTATCTTAACAACTTATCCATATAAAATCAAAAACATTTTAACTGATCATGGGGGTGAATTTGATAACACATCCTTTTCTGATCTATGTGCTGAATTTCAAATCTTTCACAAGTTCTCTTCACCTAGAACTCCAGAACAAAATGGAGTTGTAGAAAGAAAGAATAGAACTCTTGTGGAAATGGCTAGATCCATGCTCTTAGGAAGTTATTTGCCCAAATCCTTCTGGGCTGAAGCTGTTAACACAGCCAATCACATCCTAAACAGAGCTTTGGTCAGACCAAAGATCAGAAAAACCCCCTATGAATTGTTGAAAAATAAAAAGCCAACTGTTGCTTACTTCAAAACTTTTGGGTGCAAGTGCTTTGTACACAATAACAACAAAGAAAACCTTGACAAGTTTGATGCTAAGAGTCAGGAAGCTATCTTCCTTGGCTATTCAGAAGTGTCAAGGGCTTTCAAAGTGTACATATTGAAAACCAAAACTGTTGAAGAATCACCACATGTTATCTTTGATGAAAATTCCTTTTCCACTAATGATTCTAAATCTTGCAGGGAAAAACAAGACAATGAAGAGGATGACCTCATTGTGGATTCTTCACCAACCGTTGAGGAGATTAACAACATTGAAGAGAACCTGAACAACATCTCACCATCTTCAAGTGGTTCAGGTAATATTGCTCCAGAAGTGGGCACTTCTCAACAGGTAATTTCTGAACCTCGTTTTCTAAGAGACCACCCATTAGACAGTGTAGTTGGCAACCTAAATGATAGAGTTAGGACCAGATCATCCTTTTTGCAAAACATTGAAGAAGACTCACTAGCTCTAATTTCCCAAATTGAACCCAAGTCAATTGATGAAGCCTTATCCAGTTCTGATTGGATTGATGCTATGCATGATGAGCTTCATCAATTCGAAAGAAATCAAGTATGGGAATTAGTACCTAGACCTAGTGACCAAGCAGTGATTGGTACTAGATGGGTTTTCAGAAATAAATTAAATGAATCTGGTCAGGTAATTAGAAACAAAGCTAGGCTAGTTGCAAAGGGGTATAACCAAGAATTTGGAATTGACTTTGAAGAATCTTATGCCCCTGTAGCTAGACTAGAAGCTGTGAGAATTTTCCTTGCTTTTGCATCCTCCATGAAATTTAAGGTTTATCAAATGGATGTCAAAAGTGCATTTCTAAATGGATATATAAAGGAAAATGTTTTTGTTGAACAACCTCCTGGATATGAAAATGAAAAATATCCTAACCATGTTTTCAAGCTTAATAAGGCACTCTATGGTCTTAAACAAGCTCCAAGAGCTTGGTATGATCGTTTGAGTTCCTTTTTACTTGAAAAAGGATATTCTAGAGGTAATGTTGATCAAACATTGTTCACAAAAACAGTAAAAAATCAAATAATTGTGGTCCAAATTTATGTTGATGACATAATTTTTGGCTCCACCAATAAAGGCCTTTGCACTGAATTTTCAAATCAAATGAAGAATGAATTTGAAATGAGCTTGATGGGAGATTTAACATTCTTTTTGGGATTGCAGGTTAACCAAACCAATGAAGGAATCTTCATCAGTCAAACCAAATATGTCAAGGAGCTACTGAAAAGGTTTGACTATCAGAATCTTAAACATTCAAGCACACCCATTGCAATAAATGCTAAGCTAGAAGAAGACCCATCTGGTAAGTCAGTAGATCCAAAGACCTACAGAGGTATGATTGGCTCTCTGCTCTACCTTACTACTTCTAGACCTGACATTCAGTTTTGTGTATGCTTATGTGCTAGATTCCAATCTAATCCTAAAGAAAGTCATATGCTTGCTGTGAAAAGAATTTTTAAATATCTTGTTGGAACATGTGACTTAGGAGTTTGGTATCCTGCTGGTTGCAAGTTAGAATTGTTTGCCTACTGTGATGCTGATTATGCTGGGTGTAAGTTAGATAGAAAAAGCACAAGTGGCTTGTGTGTATTTCTAGGTGGGTGCCTTATTTCTTGGGCTTCTAAGAAGCAACATTCAGTTGCTCTGTCAACTGCAGAAGCTGAATATGTTGCAGCAGGTAGATGTGGAACTCAGATTCTCTGGGTGAAACATCAACTTCTTGATTACAACCAAGACTTAGGGTGTGTACCCATCCTATGTGATAACACTAGTGCCATAAATTTGTCTAAAAACCCCATTCAGCACTCCAGAACAAAACACATTGAAATTAGACATCATTTCTTGAGAGATGAGGTTGCAAAGAAATCTTTTGAACTCCATTTTATTGAAACTGAAAAACAAATTGCAGACATATTCACCAAACCCCTTCCTGAAAACAGATTTTCATCATTAAGGAGAGAACTTGGTCTTTGTAAATGTCCACCTTCTTGATCTCTCTTAAGGTTTGGGTTGAGTGCTATGCATTGTCTAAGGGGGAGTTCTTTGCATTTCATAACTCCTTGCTTCCTCAAGCTACATTGCTCATATCTCTCTCATTTTCAATTCCATTTCCCTTTTTACAATAAATTCCTCACTTCTGATTGTGTTGAAACTTCTTGGTATATCAAATAGTGACTTGGAGAAGGACAGGTTATGCTTGTCTGGACACTTTCACTATGCGTGAGAACATATCTCCGCCAAGTACTAAGAAGTCAATGTGCACTAATTGAGGGGGAGCTTTTATTGTTCAAAGAGAATTTCTTTTCTGATTTCAAAACTTGCACAGTTTTAACTTCCATTTCTTTTTGATAATGAATTCTTCAACTTTTATTGTATTGAAATCTCTTGGTATATCAAATGGTGACTTGGAGAAGGACAGTTATGCTTGTCTGGACACTTTCACTATGCGAGAGTATGTGTCTCCGCCAAGTACCAAGAAATGGATATACAATTGTTGAGGGGAAGTCTTTGTTGTCCAAGAAGAAAATTTCTTTCTGATTTCAAAATTGAATATCCTTATTTTGATGACAAATGGTTGAAATCATCATCTCAGGGGGAGCTAGAAAATTCACAAGTCATCTTTTTGCAAATTTCAAAACCCTTCTTGCATTTCATCAATTCCTTGCATGATGTCCTCATTCTAAAGTCTAGAGTCACAAAATGAACCTTGAGTGATATATTATATTTTTTTTCACCTTACAACTATGTCTCTCAATCCACAGAAATTCAGATCTCTTCCTAAACTAAATGAAAATTTGTGTCTTGAACTTAAAACATTTCCTTGTTTGCAACTGATGACTGGATGTATTTGAATTCTATCTCACAAACTCTCCAAAATATTGTAAAATCCAACAGAGCAATGGCATTTGTGCTGAGAAACTGCACACCTTCACAATGAATGAAGTGCTATGTATGTCATGAGGCATTATTGCTAACTCTGTTCAAAGGGGATCCAAATTCAAAATAACTTCAAATTTAAGCAATTATGTGCTATGCTTTTTGATGATGACTGAGTAACTGGAAATATTGGCGTCTACAAAACGTATATTTTCATGTCAAAAGGTCATCATTTACCCCTTTGAGACTTGACAATGACTAAATCTTAAGTATCCAGGGACTATGGTGTGTAAAAAGCACTAGTACTTGAGTGAAAGAGATTTATATCATTTGATAGTTTGTTAAAAGAACAAAAATATGAAAATTATTGGAGATTTGTTTAGAAAGAATCATCTTCCTCCTTCATCAAGTTGTTCTTTAAGTTTGTGTTTTACTTTCAACACAACTGTATTTAGTCTAGATGATATCTTTAATTCTTGAAAATTGAGAAACATGGTAGCTTTTGGTTGATTGTTAGATACATTATATCCCTCAATTTATCATTTTGTTGATTCAAGTCTTGGAATGCTAATATCCTGTTGGAAATTGTGTGAAACACTTGAACTGTGATGAATTTTTGCAAAATACAACAAATGAATTTTTAGGCCTCTTAAAAATCCTTGAAATGATAATTCCTCTCATTATTTATCATTATAAAGATGTCCCCAAATTTCTCAAAAATTTCCTCTCAAAAATTCAAATTTCTTTCAAGGCTGTGTCGACACAATTCTCTCTCGTGTCGACACACAACCCCAGTCAGGTCGACACAATTCTCTCTCGTGTCGACACACACCCCAGTCAGGTCGACACACCCTTCCTCATGTGTCGACACTGCCTTCTTGCCAGACCCTTTTCAAACCTTTCGGGTTCACCTTAAACCCTTGTTGTTCCTGCGGGGCAGTGTACCACTGCATCCCTTTTTGGGCATCAGGTCGACCCGACGGCCCCATTTCCACTCCTTTCCGGCAAGAATTCCTCCAAATTCTCTCTAAATCGCATCAATCCTTCATCACCTCTCCATTCTTCCATTTCCTCTCCTAATTCCACTCCTCTTGCACCATGGTCCGCAAGTTGGGTCCCCGCCGTGGCGCAAGATCAGCAGCCTCTTCAAGGCCGGTTCCGCCACAGGTTCCAGTTGAACAGATGGAAAGAAGATCAAAAAGGAGAAACGATCCTGCCTCTTCTTCTGCACCTCTGAGAGCTTCCAAGCGTGGCAGGACTTCCACTTCAGACAGAGGTGGTAATGTTTCAAACCCTAGACCAGACATTTCGGGAGATTCCTCTGACCATCCTGAGGAATCATCTTCCTCTTCTTCTTCTGAGTCTCAAGAGGATATCCCCTCAGAATCCGTAAGTGCAGCCAAATTGATTTTGAAGCCAAGGATACTAGACCTTTCAGACATCCAACTAGCAGACTCCCTTCCTGAAATTCAAACCTACTTTTCTTTTCAATCCTGGATACCTTTTATTTCTGAATTTCAAGTCTGCTATCCAAGATTGTTAGAGAGTTCTACAAGAACCTCACCTGCACAGAAGAAGGGTATGAATCCAAAGTCAAGGGAATAGCCATAGACATGCCAACTGCAGTAGCTGCCTCCATTTTCAAAGTACCAGATGAAGGGGCAGACTACCATGAGTTTGAATTTGACTTACATGAAGCCTACTCCATCCTGACAGGCCTTCCTGCAGATGCAACTGATCCCAAGCAGACCTATGTAACCAGGTTCAATGCAAACACCTTTCCACCTGTGTTAAGGGTCATCCACCACATTTTGACCACCATAATTACCCCTCAAGGTGGTGGAAGAGATAGATTGACAGACATTCAGCGATTCATCCTCTATTGCATGGTGAAAGACATCAAGGTCAACCTCCATGTGATTCTCTATCAAATCATAGCTGAAACTACAAGGACAGACCTCAAGAGATCTCTTCCTTATGGGGCACATCTCACCTCAGTATTTCAGCACTTTGGTGTGCCCTTGGAGAATGAGAAATCTCAATCCATTCCCAAATCCAACATCTACACATTTAAGAATATCCAGAAATTTATGGGATTTAGATTGGAAGGAAATCAAATTAGAAGAGGGCCAATAGTGGTTGAGGCCCCTCAAGCTCAGGAGGACCAGCCTCAGGCTCAAGGGGATCAGCCCCAAGCTCAAGAGGACCAGCCTCCAGCTCAAGAAGACCAAACTCAGGAGGATCAGCCTCCACCTCATGAGGGCCAGCCTCAAGTTCAAGAAGAACAAGTTCACTTGCCAGAAGATCAGCCTCTAATGGATGAGGACCAGCCTCATATTACTCCTGAAGGTGGCATTCAGCTTGACACCCCTATTCCACCTCAGGATGATCCTTCCTCTTCCTTGCCACATACTTTTGAACCTCCACAATTCCCCTCTACATTCCAATCTTCCACTTCTTCTGGTGGGTCCTCAATTCCACCAGAATTGTTCTCTTTCCTCAATGCCAAATTTGATACATTGAACTCCTCTATTCAATCAATGTCAGATCAATTTGAATTGAGAGTTCAAAGACTAGAGAACACAGTGTCAGCCAAATTTATTGAGCAGAAGGCAGCTTCAGATTATGCAGCTCAGAGATTTAACAGACTTATAGGCACTCTGGGAGATTCCTATATTGAGCTGAAAGAGCACCAACAAAAGCTAGAAGTTGTACTTCAGGGAATTTTGGCAAATTCCCAATCAGATGTCTTCAACACTACAGAGACTCTTTCTCAGCTTGCTCATCTAGCTGATGATTTGGAAAGCATGAAAAACTTCAATGAAAACATTGGTAAAGAGATCTCAACCTTGCACAAGGAAGTGAAGATTATTTCAAGGCCTGGTTGGTTAGATGGATCTTCATCAAGCTCTCAAGCTGTTTCAAATGACTTGAAAAGAACTCAGAGCACCTTGATAGAGCATTCTGATAGAATGGAGCATTATCTTCACACTAGGCTGACAACTATCCATGAAAACATTAAGTCAAGCATGAAGTCAATGGACAAACGATTGTCAGACATTGAGATTCTTCTAGCTCCAATTCCTCCTCCTCCTCCATCTTCTACCTAATGTACATTTTTTTTGATAATGTCAAAGGGGGAGAAGAATGAATGAATTGAATGTAATGTAATGATCTTTTGATGTAATGATCTTTTGAATGAAATGAAATGGTTGTCTTTTGAATGAAATGAAATGGTTGTTTGGCTTCAATGCAAATTTTTGTCTTTGTGTTTGAATACTTGTTAAATTGTTTGACTTGTGTGCACAAAACTTCTAATTTCAAGTAACATTGTATCTCACCAACACATCATCAATTGTTACTGAACAATATCAAAAGGTCATTGACAAGTATAAACAAAAAGGAAAACAAAAACTTAAACAATCAAAAATTGCTTAAAATCACACTTCATCAAAACCACATTGAAATATGGATTTAATGTTGCCATCATCAAAAAGGGGGAGATTGTTGGGTTGAATGCAAATTCATATCATTTCCCTCCTATTTTGATGATGACAAGAGGTGTTCTTAAAGCAATTTAATTGAAACATGTCAAAAACATCATACCTGAGGTTCATATTCAAAAAGCATTTTTCAAATCACATTTATCATTTATAGTCATGATAAATCATTTAACTAATGATATATGTGTTTATTTTTCAGGTACAAACATTTTTATGCAGAAGATGTGTCGACACACTCATCAATGGTGTCGACACAACAACACAGATTTAAAGACAAAATGAATAAGAATGTTGAGACTGTGTCGACACATGTCAAGAGTGTGTCGACACGAGTGGCAGTTTTTCAGAAATCAAGCCTACCCAGGTCGACACACTCATAGAGCAGGTCGACACTAGACCCAGTTCCCAGAACAGCCAGTTTGAGAAACTGGGACAGCAGGTCGACACACTCAAGAGCAGGTCGACACGGGATCTCTTTCCAGAACAGCCTTTCTCATATCTGGGACAGTGTGTCGACACTACCACCAGGGCAGGTCGACACACTACGGAAACTTTTCATCCTAAAGTTGATGGCTGCCACGTGTTCTCCTAGGGCGATCAGAATCTGTCTAGGAAAGCGTGCCCTTGTACCCCAAAAGGGTATCTTTGGAATCCTAAGGGTATAAAAGGTTCTTTTTGGCCTGCCTTCATAAGAGACAACGGACCAAACTCTCTTAGAGCCTCCAAGAAGCTCCTGGCGGCCAGAAGAGCTCGTGTCTCCTTCCTCTGCTCTCCAATTGCTTCTAGAAGACCAATTCCCACCAATTCAAGGTGTGGGAATTGGAATTTGAGTCCTGAAGATTCTCTGAAGCATTCCAAGGAGGCAGATCCTGTAGAAGACTTCATTGGTGAAGAATTCGAGGAAGATCCAACTTCTCAGATTGCAGAGCATCGACTTGGACTTCAAGCTTCACATGCTTCTTCCCAATTCAAGCCTCTACAAGGGAGTACACTGAAGAACGAAGACTTTCAATTCAACTTAATTTCTCTTCTGTTCTTCTGAGATATCTTTTGGGATTATGCAAGTACTTCTGCATAACTCTCTTTAGAGTTCTCAAACTTCGACTAGATCTATTGCTAGAGGATCTTAGTCTTAAGTTGGTGTCTAGCAGTTTCAGTGTGAGCATTGTGCTCAGGGTGTTGTGAGCCGTCGAGCTCAGTCTGAGTTGTAAGCTCAGGGTTGGTTTGAGCAGTCTTGCTCTGTGTTTCTAGAGTAGTCTTTCTCTAGAGGTTGTGTGAGTTGTATGCTCTGAAGTATTGGAGTTGTCATACTCCTTTGGGTGTGTAGCCCAGTTGTGTTAGTGAAGCCTCACGGGTTGTGAGGGGTGGATGTAGGAATCACATGGGTGATTTCCGAACCACCTAAAAATCCTTGTGCATTTGTCTTCTGTGGTTTGATTGATTCATTCGCTAGATGCTTGCATAGGATCCGTATTTAATTCACTCAATCAACTTGCTTCACATCTAAATTTTTCAACTCACTCAAATCTAATCAGATCTGTAGTTTTTCACTGATAACATTGCCTCTAATTCTAAATAGTTTTCAAATTGCTTAAGCTTCCGCAAAAGTGGCTAAGATCTATTCATCCCCCCCCTTCTAGATCTTTTCCACACATTTACTTCGATCCTTCACAAACACCACACCGTCCAAGGTGTGGAACACCCGGTGCATCAGATCCATGAAGGCCGCTGGAGCATTGGTGAGCCCAAACGGCATCACCAAAAACTCAAAGTGTCCATATCTGGTCCAAAAAGCAGTCCTCTCAATGTCAGAATCTCTAATCCGCAACTGATAGTAGCCCGACCTCAAGTCAATCTTCGAAAAGACATGAGCAGACTGAAGCTGATCAAAGAGATCATCAATCCTAGGCAAAGGATACCTATTCTTGATGGTCACTTGATTTAGCTTCCTATAATCAATACACAACCTCAGGCTACCATCCTTCTTCCAGACAAACAAAACAGGTGACCCCCATGGAGAAAAGCTAGGACGAATATAGCCCTTCTCCAACAACTCCTCAAGCTGCCTCTTCAATTCCCTCAACTCTGTTGGTGCCATACGGTACGGTGCCTGAGCAAAAGGTACAGTGCCAGGAACCAACTCTACAGTAAACTCAATCTCTCTCTCTGGCGGTAGACCAGGCAACTCTTCCGGAAAGACATCCGGAAACTCACACACTACAGGAATGTCCCCCACTCCCGAGGCAATCTGGTCAAGAGTCACTGCAGAAACTAGGAAACCCTGACAACCAGAAGCAAGTAACCTCCCTGCCCTCAAAGCAGAAACTAAAAAGCGAAAGTAAGAGGTACATACCCTGGAAGTAGAACGCCGCTTCCCCAGGTATCCGCAAGTGCACCCTCTTCTTCTGGAAATCCATCACTGCACCATACCGCTCTAACCAGTCCATACCCAAAATCACATCATAATCATGTAACTGCAAAGCAAACAGACGAGCCAACAACCACTGATCCTGCAACTGCACAGGTACCTCCTCGAGACAGTAGGACGTAAGGACAAAGTCCCCTGTCGGCAACTCTACTGCTAACTCAACAGACTCTCCCGAACTCAACTCTCCAAGGGAGTCTAAAAACTCCTCAAACACAAAAGAGTGAGAGGCACCAGAATCAAACAAAACTCTAGCTGTACAACCAAAAACTGAAACAGTACCTTCCACTAAGTGAGTTGCCTCCGCATCTGCACGGGTCAAGTGAGTAACACGACCTCTACCTCTCGACCCACCAGAACCTCCGGTCTGCTGACGCTGCTGCACAGGTGTCTGCTGCTGCTGCTGCTGCTGTTGCACTCGGGGCTGTGACTGGGTCTGCTGCTGCGGCACACGAGGTAGCAAAGGACAATCTCGCGCCATGTGACCCATCTGGTCACACCGGTAACACTGACCAGCAAAAGTACGATGTACCTGCTGCGAAGGCTGACCTGCCAGCTGCTGAACACTCCCAACCGACTGCTGCCTCTGCTCTGCCTGCCTCCTATCACGCCGAAACTTCCTCCGAGATTCTGACTTCGCCGTCGTCCCAGTAGAAGTGGACGCATAGGAAGTCGCAGTCCTCGGGGTCGTCTGCACACTACTCTGCTGCTGTCGAGGCTGAGAAGGAACTACCTGTGTTTGAACCTCTGCGCTCCGAGCACGAGTCCGCAAGGTATCTGCCTCCAACGCTGTCGCTGTCTGATAGGCCGCATCCAAGTCTGTGACACGTGCAACTATCAGCGCCTGCCTGAGCTCTGGCCTCAAGCCTCTCACGAACTGCTGAGTCCTCAGACATTCATCTCCCATAATCTGCGGAGCATAACGCCCTAGCTCTACAAATCTAGCCCTGTACTGCACCACAGTAAAGTCCCTCTGCTGCAAGTCCAGAAACTGGTACAACCTCTCCGTCCGGACGTAAGTAGGACAGAAGGCTCTCTCAAAAGAAACGACAAACTCCTGCCACGGAATCTGTCTAAGTGGGCGAGACTGAAAAGTAGTCTCCCACTCAGCGGACCACCAAGTCAACGCCTGCGCCTGCAACTGGTAACTAGCTAGCAGCACTCGCTCCTCTGGAACACACTCCATGGAACGAAAAGTCTGCTCCACTGCATCTAACCATGCCCGCGCTGCATCTGGATCAGGCTGGCCCAAAAACTGAGGACGCTGAAACTGCAAGAACTCCCTCAACACCTTCCCAGTACCACCGTGGGGTACCGGCGCGTCACGGTGCTGAGCAACAAACTGAGCCATCCCCTCAAGAAATCGAGTCATGTCTAATCCCTGAGCTACCTGAGGTGGAGGTGGCAGCGGAGCAATACCACTATGTGCGTCCTGTGGCAAAGGCTGCGTCTGCTGAGGTGGCGGAGCATCTCCAGCCTCCTGACGAGTCACCTGCTCAGCCACTCCCTCTCTAGGACGTCGCCTAGGGGCCATAGTACTATACACAGAGCAAAATACACACATAAATACACTAACTAACTCCGGGCTAAATAGATAGAAAGCTGCAGCTGTACTCTTTATGCTCTGAGTTAACATGATGGGTATTTCCTTATATATATCTCATCAGACCAGGCTCTGATACCAAACTGTAACGACCCAGAATCCGCATTACCAGTAACCCGAATTCTGACCCGCTAACCCACGAGACAAGCTCGGAAGGGTAGGAAGTGAAAGTCCGATGAGACTATATGTAAGAAGATACATACCATGTAAAGCTATAAAATTCCACTATATGAACATAACATGAACAACTCAGAGTCTGAGCAAGGTACAGAGTACAGAAGTACAACAAAAAGTACTACTCACTGCAGCTAAGGAGCACCAACACCGGAGTGGCTAGACTCGTCTGGAACGGGAGTCGACGAAGACCCACCTGAAAGGGAGGGGAGTGAGTCTCAAGAAAAGAGACCCAGTAGGGAAAAGTAACCCCACCGGCAACAGAACTAAAGTGCGGAAAGTAAAAACTGAAAGTAAGTACACGTCGCACCACAACACAAAACTGTAAACCTCGCGGCTCAGTAACACACACTCACACACACACAGTAAGTAGGACTCAGCTAGGGTCTGTGGCTCGGCGTCCCGTCACCACAGAGGCTCTCAACCCCAGCCACGTGTGCACACTACAGACGCTCTCTCTCGCGTCTGGTCTACGACCAGTTTTTCCCCTACGCTTGACCCTAGCGGTAGAGAAGGGGCTCCACAGAGACCGGCTCAAAACCACCACAAGGAGTACGCACAGGACAGAGTCGCACTCGACGTCCTGGCTCACTAGCAGAGGATAACCACACGCTAGTCGTCTAGACGGAGTCGCACCCATGCCTAGGTAAATCAACAGAAACGGGTACACGGTAACGTAACGCGCGTACAACAGACGGAACACGCTCAACGTCTGAAACTCCGTACAGTAAGTGAACACTCATGTCACGACTAGTTACTCACATGCACAGGCAGAGTCACACTCTCTAGGCCTGACCCACATGTGTTATCAAGGCGGACATCACATGTCAATCGCCTCTTAACACAACACTTAAGCCTGCTGGGACACAGGGTATTAACGGCCATATCGATTGCCGCCAATAAGAAGTAAACGGCACTCATCATGTCGTTTACCCTGACTTAACGGCCATCGACCATGTCGTCAATATCACCCCTGAAGATCTCAACGTCAACAGATGTGGACGTTAAGCTCTTCAGTCCCCTAAACCCAGAACTGAACCGAATCAGTCCAATTGGGTAGACTCACCCAGTCAGAACACTGACTGATGGAGGGAAACACTTCCTCTCATCAATCTAAACTACCAGAATATCAAAATTAGACAGTCTAACGCCTAGATTGTCCAAATCTCCCTCAATTCCGGCATGGTACAACCCAACCCTAAACCACAATTCACACACTGATTCACACAAATTAGCATGCTGAATTGCTAAGGAGGGTTGTAGGAGTTAAGTCCCTACCTCAGAACACTTTATAAACCCCCAAACAGCCACTAATCGCGCCGGAACCCCCGAAGACTCCGCGCGAATTGCACCAATACCTCGCGTTTCCCGCCCGATCAAGCACCGCCACACGATCCAGGGCCTTCCCACGAGCTCCCATCAACCATCAGAAGCTGAGGAAATAGAGAAAGGCAAAGGTGGAGGGAAGGAGAGGAAAAGAGAAGGAAAAGCTCTGCTCTCGGGCTGCCCTATTTCAACAGGTCCGACCAGTCGACGTCAACATCATTGGTCGCCTACAGAACTGCCAAAGACCTGACGTCCACATCGCATGCCGTTGAGTTCAACCTCAAACGTCCACATCGCTGGACGCTCACTCTAAGTCAACGGCTAGCCCTGGCCGTCAACCCCAAGTCAACGACAATGGTCTTGTCGTCGACCACACAGAACCTCTAAAAGACCCAATAAGGATCCGCAAAGACCCGAGACCTTACAAATGAGGTTAGGGAGGTAATTTTTGGTCATTTTATAGCTGAATTATGATTTTGTGATTCATGCATTACACATTTAGCTAGAGATCATGCTATATGGTTTGTATCTGTTTAAAAGCATGTTTAGGAGTAATTTTATGGTTTACAAGTATGCCATGATCTTCCCTCTTGTTTTTGTATGTTTATAGCATCTATATCATATGAGGAAAGTAGGTTGGAAGAGTTTTTGGGAATCAGCATAGGGATTCTATGTTTTGTGTATGAACGTTGATGAGGCATTAAGGGTTAGCGTGTCTTTAATTCTAAGACGCACACACCATATGTGACATTTTAGTTATGGCTACCATACCCCCAACATTTGTTTCCCAGAACTGTAATCATGGTGACTATACTTGATGCATTTGAGTGTAGGGCAGGCAGTAGCCTGTGGTTTCTGTATATGATGCGGCATTTTGACATGAATGATTCTACTATGTGTTTCTAGTGAGTCTAGTGGTATTGATGCTATGTGATTTGCCTGATATCTCAGTAGTTGGGTGCCTTGGTAATGTGTGTACTATGCACTATGTATGATAATGGGGTTTGGTCCCATTGTTGTGCCTATTGAAAGGATTTGGTGTCATCTTTCTGGATTCCCCTTTGTTGTGCCTTGTCAAGGCAAGGGAAAGACGGTTTGTGGTAGCGTGTTGTTATCCTCTTGAGTGAACTCATGGTTGGTGGAATTGGTCACTTTGTAGTGCTTGTTTCCCAATTAGTCTTGTGGTTTTCTCATTGCCTCGCTCTTTAGGCTATGGAACCCAATTGAGACAGTTATGTGTGAGATTGATGCTCAGCCAAGCTGCAAGTGTGGCATTATGTAGTCTCCACTGCCTCACCGATCAACAAGATGCCAGGTGTGGAGCAGTAGTGGGAATGTATTTCTAACTGTGAGTCTAGTGTGTGGCTTTATGATAGTACTCTTTGTCTGGGTCAGGATCTGGCTTCATAGGCCAGTTTCCATAATCCAAGCGGCAGCTTCCTACCGACCAACTCATAGTTTCCTTAGACCTCGAAATTGTGCTTAGTGTGATGTACTACTTGTTTAGTAGCTGCACTTCTTTAATTATAGCATGTTAACTATTAATCACTATGTGTGTGACTTGATCTGAGTTTTTGGGGCTCTCCCTATAGGGCCAATGAAATTGTGAGGCTCATTCCTCTACTTCTTTTTCTTGGTGAAGGTGAGCATGTTAGTTTCCAATCCCGGATTGACCCGTAATATTGAGTACAGACTTCTGTAGCGCAAGATACTTATGCCCAATAAGGCTTTGTATCCAGATCCACCTCCCATGAGCCCAAGACTTGGAAGGGATATTAACACACTTGTCTAGAGAGAATATAAAAAGAACAACTAAACATGTATAAATATGCATGTTGTTATCATCATGATCTCATACACATTTACATGAGTTTACATTGTCCACTACAACAAATCATGTCCAAAAGGAAAATTATAACAACTTGGGGCATACCCCGAGGTCTACAATCGAGTAAAAGCTCGAGTTGTTGCTAGTACAAGTCCACCACCACGAGACCCATCCGCTAACTTCATCTGAAAGGGGGATGTGGGGGTGTGAGCCTCACAAGATTACCGACTCAATAGAGAAACTTCTAAAAACATACTACACATTACAGGGCCAATTAACAACATAAAACTAACAGATAATACAATCGGTCTCATAAGTCTACGGACGTACAATAATGAAATGTAACTCGTGTCTTGATAGAAACTAGAGCATGACTAATAAACCAGTCATTACTCAACATTTACATGTATATATGCTAGACGTCATCTTTAGCCAGATAACCACCAGAACTAAAGCAATTGTTAAATCAAGTGCTAACAATAAACCATTTAAAAGATAGATAAAAAGTGTTTTACAGAAAGGCTAGTAAACTAGAGTCCAGAATTCACATAACATTGCAATATCTAGAAATCCAAGTTAAAAAGGCACGACACTACCACTCAGATCATGAGATTGGTTCATGACACCAACATCTGACAGAGATAAGCAACACAAGAACAACATGTCAGTCTTGCAGCCATGGACGAAAAGTCCAACTGCAGCTCAACCTCTACAAGAGTGAAGAATTGTGGAGACCAACCAAAAGTGCTTGCAGTCTGATCAGACTGTAGACCCACACCTATCACACATCTAAGGGTTCTAGGGCCCCTAGAGTGAGGCAAGTAAGAACAAGGGATTAGTTGGGGCCTAGTACATCTACTGGTGTCCGTAACCCCAACCATGAGCATACTACAAGTAACTGAAGTAAATCCAACCATGCAAAACACAGAAGTTGCTGCCCCATTATCATCTTTCCCCCAGTTGGATGTACAACTCAAACTAAAGAGTGGGGAGTCTAGAAAGATGACACAAACCTTAATAGACACAGCACTAGGACTAACCCTGAGCACACACGCGTGCCTGACTCACAAAGAATATGGGATACCCGACTAGAGAGATATTTCGAAATAAGCATCGGGCCACAGAACTTGGTAAATCACAAATTAAAACCTTAATCACCCTAAACCCTAAACCCTAAACCCTAAACCATCATTCATTTTACTGAGACCAGCACTACTAGGTTGAGAACATTGCTAACGAAGGAAATCACGACAATCATAACAAAACGAATAAGAACGCGTCCATGCCCCCTAACGTGACAGTAACGCCTTTAGGCAGGAGCCACGTTATCAAAGCTAATGTGTCAAAGCATTAGGACACCACCTTAACATGTCCCCCCGACGTGATGCATTCTTAGACAGAACACAAGTCTCACGAGCCTCACATAGAGCACTATAAATCCAACTGTCAGGACCAATACAAATGACTGTAAACACGAAGAACTAACGAGAACCATCAAAACTCATTTATAAAAGCCTTTCCTCCTCAAACCAATCTCACGTTCATGAGATCAATCTAAAACATGGATTCTCACTTTAAACTGAAAAATCTAAAATATAAACATAATCCATCACTTCAACTAGAGGAATAGGGCTCATCTAGCTCAAATTGGTCATGGCTACATGAGAAGCATGAAAGAGACACGAGAAAAGATGAGAATCTCCCTACCGGGTGTATAGAGCCAATCTATTAAGGTCTTCACTTGATCTGGCCACCTCCTCCTGATTAGAACTAGTAGGAAACACCTTCGGATCACTGAAAGCCTACATGGAACCCAGAATCGCCTCATGGGCTCTCCCCCTGGCTTGAAAGGGTCTCACCCTGTTCTACAGCGAAAGAAGACTAAAATGCTCACAGAACACATAACACGTCAAATCATCCGACAACGTTATGAATGCGTCAGAGATAGAGACCACATTCGCAATGGGTGCCACGTGCACCCTACATTCAGGACCGACTCACAGAGTCGCGTCGGCTTCCAACGATGTGTCAAGGATGCGTCCAACTTGCATGCACGACACGTTAGAAGTAAGAACGCATTTGAGATGTGGACCTCGACCTCATCGTGTTAGTCAACCCCATTGCGACAGAAGGCAGAACGCCAAAACACCCCCACACAATTAGATTTTCAAGACATTAATAAATGGAACCACCATATAAAGGCCATGCACCATTGCGGACCCATTAACTTGAATCTGGAATGCAAAAATGCTACATTAAATCTACTTAAAAAAATGTCAACCTCGAGATTAAGAAGAAACCCAGATGAAACACGTATCCTTACAAACCCATCAATAAATCAAAATGACTATACCCACTCATCATATATACATGAAGACACGTATCACTACCATCTAATGAAAATATAGACCGATTTCAATTCCAAAAGAATCACACAAGTTGGTGAAACTGAAATATATCATTTTCACAATTACATTTATATGAAACCCAAAAGAGATCAAGTCAGAACTTGTCTCGGAGTATATGAAGCATAAGGAATCGAGTCTTGTACCCCTATCATACTAATGGCCACTCACGTGACAAGATTAGAGCTTTAATTCCCAAATGTGCTATATAAAACAAATAAACTGAAGAACTTCAAAGCTTCGTTGATGTAACATATTTGTTTAACTAAAATTAATTCATTAATCAAACAAGTATGGATACCCTTCTTCGATCCCATCCGCTGACTCATTAATTCACCGCACACTTCTCTTTTCTCTCATATCTTTTTAATTTAATCCGCTTATTCACTATCTTTCTTCTTCCTGTTAGTGCCTTCATAAGAACTCTACTGTATCAAATTTCAACTCCTTAAATAACAAAATGCGGCTAATCTCATCTTATCGATATTTCATTGTATCAACTCTGGGCCCATTGACTGGCTTTTGTTGACTGTATAGCATTTGCGAAAGAGGGTCTGTTTGTTTCTATGTAAAATGTTTTAATAGGGAAAAAGTTTTACATGAAACAACTTTTACATAAAAATAGAAATCTGAAGTATGTATTTGGTTGTCAGGAAAATAGAAGGCGGGCTGGGTGCTGATCGCTCGGCGAGGAGGATGAGGCCGGCGAGGCTGGAGCCCACCGCGCTGGCGCTGGAAGAGCCGTCACCCTCTTGTTAGCTTTGGCAGTGGTCGTGGTGCAAGCCGAAGTAGTGGAGGAGGCATAAGAGGATAGAGTGGAGGTAGGAGACCCAGCCGACGGCGGTGGCCACCAGGAGGATGGGCGTGCCGGCGTGGAGCTTCGAGAAGGGGGGGGGGTGCGTACGGCGCAGGGGGTTTCGAAGAGAGGGGAAGAGAGCGGATAGGGAGGGGATGGCGACCGGGTGAGAGGGGGGTCGCGCCGGAAGGGGGGGATCGCACAGGGTGGTGGTCCGGAAGAGGGGGGGGAGAACAAGGGGTTTGCGCGGGGGTTCAGGGAGAGGGAGAGGGAGCCGACGGGAGGGGAAAACAGGGGAGAGACGCACCGGAGCGGGGGTTCCGGACGCAGCCGGGCTCGGGTGGGGAGGCCGGCGCTGAGGACGAGCGACGTGTGCTTCCAGCGCTGAGAGGAGGCGGCGCGATCGGGAGGGGGTTTGAGCAGGGGACCGGAGAGGGGGAGGAGCGGGGTAGGAGGATTTGCATGGATGTGAAAACGGCGTCTGCGATCTCTGCTCGGATGCCAAAATCCGAGGATTTTAAGGAAAACGGTTTCATGGATCTAATTTTCAACGAACCAAATGATCAACTTCATGAAGTTTTCCTGGAAAATCTTTTCTGGTGGGAGGTTTTACATGAAAACAAACGGACCCTTAATGTATTTGTGTATTACACTTTAAGTATAATATGACTAGACAATAATTCATGTGGCACCCAACAATTGAGTTGCCACTTTATCACTCCCCATGTGAGGAGTGCCACATATTATTACCTAATCATATTACACTTAAAAATACAATACAGAAGTGCACTAAACATTTCTCGTAACATTTTAGAAGAATGTTCTCCATTCACCTACTCCAAGAACTTTTGTCTCGCAATCTTTCTGTAAATTTCATTATACTAGCATTTCATTGCCGATGTAAAACAAACAACATTGTGACATCCTCTTGTCTTAGTCATTTTACCTAGTCTTGCTAATTCACTAAATTCTGTACTGACCATTTCTACTATCTGATACTTGGTTGTTTGAAGAAGTACTTTCTGAAAAAAAAAATTTAAGGTGTCTGAATTACTTTTTCTATCTAATTACCCATTTACAGTTAGTAAACTGAACCACATCCGATCTTGTGCCATTACTTCTCTAATGACTCTCCCCAAAATCAGAAGTGAAATTCATATTTCAATGATCTGCGCACATTGCTCTATCTATTCACCACAAGTTGTATACCACGGTTACAAGAACGAACAATTGTCCTGATCTGTGACATTCTACTTTGACTTACCTACATCTCAAATCTGGATTCAATTTTCTTTGCTTCGTTACTACAAACCATCCTTTCAAATCCTGTTCATACTCCTCATCAAGTTCTATTTGGTGAAAACAACTAAAGCCAAATACTTTTTCTCAACAAATACTACTTTTACTTAATTAGTTTCATCTAGAATATATATATATATATATATATGATTTCTGACGTCCGCTGCACTATCATTGTCGTCTTCTGCTCTTTCAAAATCTCTACTAAATTATCATTTGATTTCCATAACATTAAGGAGGTCCTTTTATCATGCTGGTCAACATTATTTTTCTTTGATTGCTGGGAATTACCACAATTTATCCATTAATCCTTTATAAAGCTGCGCGCTAATCTGCTAAATACATCATCTGCCACAATATTCGTTTCACTGGCTGACAAACTAAATGAAAGCTGTAATCTTTAAAATATTCACCTCACTTGTGCTACCTTAACTCGATTCTGTCTACAAGAACACACATCACAAGCTTTTACAATCTATAAAATTCCCGAATCCTTTACCAGATACTATGCTCAAGCCTTCATTGATTTCGAATTATATATTTGATCATTCTCTTCATGAAAACTTAACTATCTCACATACCTTGCTATCTTGCCATTTTGTCTTAACTCTGCCTTTAAACTTCATCTGAGAATTTCTGTATGTGCAACACCTCTTTTGCTACTGAACAGTGATACAAAATAATCGATTCTCTGGTCAACATTGCCAAATTACTCTGAGTAGTTACTGTTCAGGTCAAAGCTTCTTCTTCTTAATTAACTGTGCTTTAAATACAAAGTATATTTCCTATATAACAACCTACTAAATTTCAGAACAAACAATCTCTGTAATTATCTCTGGCTCTTTCCATTTTACCACTGCCACTAGCTTAATTAAACCCACTGCCATTTTGTTTCCTAGAACTGCATAACTTAAAAATTGAACTTTCTGGATTTAATACACAAATAGTACTCTTATCCAATATTTGCAAAGCAATTCTTAACATGTGTGATATACTTCTCTTCATTTCTCCTGGGCTGATGTCCTCTAGTCTCAAATCAATTCCAAAAAGGTACCCTTACTGAAAATTTCTTTGGTGACTGTGACTGCTCATATAAACTATGTGTTTCTTCTGTCTGACAAATGATTCAAACACGGAACCTTCTGAACAAAAGAATCTAATTCCTTTCCTTCTATTGTCTATCACTGTGCCAAGGGCTTCTAACTGACTAGTGTCTAACTCCTTATTGATTCCTGCAGCTTTTAAAGTCTTTCCCTGCACTTAAACTAATTACCACACTTCATCCTGAGCCTTTCTGTTGTGATCACCTCTTTCCTAAATCACTGTTGTTACTGTTGTTGCGGTTCACTTACTAACATTTTGATAATCTCACAAACAAGGACAAACCTTGATTGAACATTCTAACTAACTATAATTAGAACGTTTGTACCGGGACAATAATACCATATCTGACTGTTAATTTGTACTCAGTGTGGAATCCCTGGAACTGACGTCTGTCGTTTCTTCTAAAATAAAATGCCTTTTTCCCATTTCATTCTGTGCTTAGAAATTGTAATCCCAAATTCTCAAGATAACATCCTCTTTAGCATCTCAATCTAGAATGGTTCTCCCTATCACAGGATAATCAAACTTCTCTAGTTCATCAACTTGTCTTACTGAATTAACTGTTCCTGATACCTCTTTTTGTTGAACTGCCATTGGCACAATTTCATACACAAATATAACAGTATCCTTTCTTGCAATTTTCGGCCTCAATATTCCTATAAAATATTTGGATGCCATAATATTAATTGACACCGCCATACAAGGTACGCCTGCTAACCATCATGAATCTCATCTAACATTTTAACATTAGCAAATCTCTCTAACACACTGCCCAAACTGCTGCTAATTCTGTATTTGCTAACACACCATAAAAAATTCTCAAAAATTTCTTAACCACATAATCATCTCAATTGCCATACCAGCAATTACTAGCACAGTCTCCATCCGCATTTGCAGCCTCTACCACGATTACGCAAATCTCCGTAGCTAATAAGTAGCTAGCCAAACAACTTCTTCTGTCTCTGGGGAAAGTATCTCATAACTGTAAACATTTTTTCCAATCTGATAAAGCTAATATGCTACTATATATCTAATCCAACTTAAATCAACTGTGTACATAAACAATTGTCACTAACTTACTGGTTCTACTATACTTGCTATTTTAATAAAAAATTTCTATTGTGCTTTACCACATCCTTCTCAAGAACTCTCTCTAAAATGCATCATACTGGGCCAATTAATGCTCGAACTCTTTCTCGACCAACTCCCTAACCTCACTACTCCCTCATCTTATTTTTTACCACAAACATTATACAATTACACAACACAATGTTAAACACACAAGAAAACCATAGATCTACTATCAGCAGTGGACTTGAATTATGTCTTGGGGCATTGTAACCTTCTTGTCTTTTTATATTCTCAGGAGACCTTGCTCTGATACCAATTATAGTGGCCCTGGATACTTATGCCCAATAAGACTCTGTATCCAGATCCACCTCCCACGAGCACGAGACTCAGAAGGGATATTAACACATGTCTAGAGAGAATACAAAAAGAATAAGTAAACATGTATAAAGATGCACGATGTCATCATCATGATCTCATACATATTTACATGAGTTTACATTGTCCTCATATAATAAATCATGTCCAAATAAAAAGTACAACAACTTGGAGCATACCACAAGCTCTATAACTGAGTAAAGGCAAACGTTGCTGGTAGTATAAGTCCGCCATCATGAGACCCATCCGCTAACTTCACCTGAAAGGGGCATATATGGGTACAAGATTACCATCTCAGTAGGGAAACTCCCGAAAACATACTAAACATTACAGGGCCAACTAACAACATAAAACTAACAATACATAAGTCCACGGACATAAAATAATGAAATGTAACTCGCGTCTTGACAGGAAATAGAGCATGATCATAGTTAATATCAATAAACCAATCATTACTCAACATTTACATGCATATATGCTAGATGTCACAGGGTAGCTCTAGTCGGATAACCACAAGAACTATGTTGTACCTTGTAGATTTTGATGATCACAAAACACAAATTGTTTTTCATGTTGTAACTTCTCAAAGCACTTAGTTATGTTGATGTTGATGACCCAAATATTTGATTTATTTATATTTAATTTGAGGGTCTAATGTGTGTGTTAAATGTGCAGCAATTTAGGCCAAATATGTCCAAAAGTTTGCAATTCAAAGGACAAAGCTTGGTTCTGAACAAATGCAGGTAGTGTCTGAAATATGAGAGAACGGTCGACCAAACTCTATATATCGGTCGACCGAATTGAATAGTCTAGACTATTTATGAGATAAGAAGAAAATGGTCGACTGAACTCTGTGTTTTGGTCAACCAATCATTCTAGGGAATTGCATCTGAGGTCAAGAACAATCAACCGAACTCTGTGTTTCAGTCGACCAAATCTTCCAATGAATCTAGAGTTTAAGGAGTGAGGAGAATTATTGGCTGAAACCCAATAATCAGTCGACTGATATGCAGAACTGGCAGAAGATTTTCAGGACCGTTTTAAAGAACGGTCGACTGAACCCATGAAATCGGTCGACCAATTCCGTCGCGAAGTTTTCTAAATTAGTAGGACTCCTTCCTCTATTAGAATTCCGGTCGAGAATTCATCCAAGACTTGTTCTTTTGGTGTTGGGCTATAAATACAAGATGTTCTGAAGATCAACAACAACTCTCCATCATGTTAGAGAAAGTTCATACATCAAAGCTATGGTTTTTGGAGAAGGAGGTCCAGTTGCGGTTCTTCATCAGGTTCTTCATCCCAGCAGCTCGAATCTCAGCCTTGTGGACATCTAGAGGAGTGTGCACCATCTAGGCTTCATCCACGAAGGCATCAGCAAAGTTCCAACTATTGCTTTTCAGTGAACTTCCATCTTTCAGACAGGGGGACATTATATATATTGCCTTGTTCTTTGTTTTTCTGTCTCTATGCTTTAAGGAGTTATTATATATTGTTATAAACATCATGTGTGACTGAGCTTAGTGTGAGAGCACGTGGGTTGGGGTTGGTGTTGTCCCCGGTAAACAACAGTGTGTGTGGTGAGGGTTTATTGGCTTGTACCCGAGAAACAAGTTATTGAAGAAAATCCTCACAAGGTGTGAGGTAGTGGACGTAGGCGCACGTGGTGTGTGGCCGAACCACTCTAAAATCCTGTGTGTCTTGTGGTTTGATCCTTCTCATCTATCTCCATTCTACACATGCTAGGATAGCCGGTGTCATTGGTGTCGTCTCTACATTTGTTATATCCCGCAGTGCATCTTAAATGTTAGATTGATTAATTGAGTTTAAATATGCAATTGTTAAAAAGAGTTTTATTTTGGAGACAACCAATTCACCCCTCCTCTATTGGTTGAGTATTGCACATGTTTACATCAATTGGTATCAGAGCGGGTTCTCTTGCTTTAAGAGTGATCCAGTGTGCAATGGCCAACAAGGGATTCATTCCTAAAGGTCATTACATCCACCGTCCAACTTACTTTGATGACAGTAATTATCTTTACTGGAAAAAATGTATGCATGTCTTTCTCAGAGCTCAAGACTATGAGATTTGGAAAGTCGTGAGTAACAATCCATACACACTGCCAGAGGACGAAGGAAAGTGGATAAAGGACAACATTAAAAAGTCCAAAGTTAATTTTAGTGCCATGAACATTATGCAATTTCCTATGCACCCTGACGAGTATTTCCATGTCTCCATGTGCAGCTCAACAAAGGAGATGTGGGACAAATTAAAGCTGATTTATGAAGGAACTTCAGAAGTCAAAGAGACCCGAGCCAATCTGCTAGTGCATGAATACGAAATGTTCAAGATGAGCCTAATAGAGACGATGTCAGAAATGTTTACATGGCTCACAAAGATCACTAACACTTTGAAGGCACTTGGAAAGGATTACATGGACTCAGAGCTTGTGAGAAAGATTTTAAGATCCCTTCCACCAGTGTGGCACACACAAGCCACGTGTCATTGAGGACTCTAAAAACTTGTCAAGCCTCATCGTAGAGGAACTCGTTGGGAGTTTCATAACCTATGAGATCAACTTGAAAAAAGATGAGGTTGAGCAACCCATCAGCAAGAAAAAGGATGTAGCACTCAAAGCCAAGCAACATGTGGTGGTCAGTTCAGAAGGAAGCTCGTTAAGCGGAGATGAGGAAGAAGTGGCCTAGCTAACTCAGAGCTTCAGTAAATTTCTAAGAAAGAAAAGGCCACAGTCAGCATATTCCCCAAGGACTTCAAGGGTAAAGTCAAGCAAGGAGAACCCATCAAAAAGATAGAAATGATCTGCTATAAATGCCAAGGCATTGGGCACATGAGATCTGAGTGCCCCGTTTATTTGAAGAAGCGGAAGAAAGTCAAGGCAAAGAAACCCAAAGCCATGGTCGTCACTTGGAGTGACTCCGATGAGTCAAGCACTGCAGTGGAAGATGTCTGAGAGAAGCAGGACGTCGAGTACGGCCTCATGACATTTGAGGAAGAAACTCCCAAGGTAACTTCTGATCGTGAATCATTTACACTCGAGGATATGGAATCTATGTACATTGTCTTGCATGATAAGTATAAGAACCTGAAAAAAGAAAATAAAGGACTTAAAAATAAATTTGTAATCTTCTTACATGCTGAAATAAATTGTCTGTCGTGCTATGAACTCAAATTACAATGTGAAAATCTTCAAAATGTTAATAAATTACTTCAGAGTAAAATCACATTGTATGAAGATGAAATTGAATGTATGGGTCATAATAATGGTAATTTTGATAAACTTAGCTTGCTGAAAATGAAAACATATCCCTTAAGTCTGAAAATGAGAAATTGGAAAAGAGATTGCATGTGCTTGAAGAAGAGGTTAAGAAATCTGAAAAGAATGCTAGAAAGTTGTATAAGACAATAGATAATTTGAAAAACATTGTTTCTAGACTTATGAAGGAAAATAGAAATTGGACGAAGTGCTCAGTGTTAAGGTGAACACAAATAGACATGGTGTAGGGTATTCACCTAATAAGGCTAAGCCCCTTGAGTCTAAAACAAAAACTTGCTTTGTTCATGCTTCTCCAAACACATCTCATGCTAAACCAAAAGAGAAAAAGTCCCAACCGAATTCTCATGCTAAGAAAGTTGTGCAAAATAAGAAACCAACTCAATTGAAAAGAAAGAAACTTGTTTCTCACAATGTCATTCATATGACACGTTCCACACCTCGTGTTTCAAATGTTACATGCTATTTCTATGGTAGTCATGGTCATGTAAATTATATATGTTTTTAAGGAAAACTATGCAAAAACTGAATTTGATCTAGATTAGTACTAACCTTGTTGAACCCAAAATCATTTAGGTACCAAAGAAATCCACTTGAGACTCTTTAGTGTAGGTGTCTTGATAAATTCAGATAACATCGTCAATGTGGAATTCAAGGCACCGAGAGTGAACTGTTGTGAGTATCATCTATTGTTGCTTTTGAGATGTAAAGGTAAGATGAATACTTTTGTACTTTCATTATTACTTATTTAGTTTTTGATGAAAAAAAAAAAACACAAGAAAAGGTCACAATGTTGAGAGTCTATTGCATGCTTGTGGTTGCATGTTTATCCCTTGTGTGCATGCATGTATACAATATGTATAGACGCTCTCCTTGATTCTTTCTATGGCCTTCTACTCCCTTAGTATCTATTGCATTGGCTTGACACTTGGTGTGTATTAATTCAATCTCTAAGGGGGAATAAATACATTAGATGTGTGCATACATTAAGGAGGAGCTAAATAATTATGTTTTTAACTTGATTCTCAAAATACATCTGAAATTGAGACCAACACACTATTGCACTTGAATGTGATTAATGGATCACCTTGATGATAGGTGGAATTTTTTCTTAACACTCTTGTGATGTTCCAGAATCCACCTAATTTGTAGTAACTCGTGTGAAAAAAACTACATGTCTCAGAATGAAAGAAAAGAGGAATTGAGCCTAGTAATTGGGTCTCTCCATTGAACAAGTGAGGAGCCTCACGTAAAATGATAATACTTTCCTCAAATTTGACAGAAAAAGAGAAAGGAAACTGAAAGCAAAAAATAGGGGTAAAGTGATAGCTAACAAAATCCGAGGGTCTATCATGTATGGGTAGGATTGAGAATATCCGTCAGTGTTAATTGGAAAGTCCGTCTATCCTCATGCGTGATGCCTTTAATCATATTCTCACATCACTTTTCATGGTATTTAATTTTGTGTGTGTCTTGAGAATATGATTAAATATGTGAACTATAAAATGACTACTTTTTAATGCATGCATCCTTTTTTCCCTCCCCTAGTGAGATGTTCATATTCATATTTTATTTTAAGTCAGTTGCATCATCCTATCACTATTACCACCCATTTTTTGATGATGTTAAAAAAGGGGAGAGGTTATGTAGATTTTAATGTTTTGGTTATGGGGGAGAGATTGTGTTCAAAAGAAAAAGGGGGAGAGCTAGAAGTCGATAAGTATTTTTTTAAGATTGTGTTCAAAAGAGAAAATGGGGAGAGGTAGAAGTCTTTCTAGAAGTCTTTTTGAGAGGGGGAGTTGACTTGCATGACGTGTTGCATGATTGTGTGCATGTGTGTATAAAAAGAAAAGACATTTGGTATCTATGGTTGTGTTTTGTGTAAAAAATCTATAGATTTTGTCATCATAAAAAATGGGGAGATTGTTGTACCTTGTAGATTTTGATGATCACACAACACTACTTGTTGTTCATGTTGATAACTTCACAAAGCACTTAGTTATGTTGATGTTGATGACCCAAGTATTTGATTTATTTATATTTAATTTGAGAGTCTAATGTGTGTGTTAAGTGTGCAGCAATTTAGGCCAAATATATCCAGAAGTTTGTAATTCAAAGGCCAAAGCTTGGTTCTGAACAGATGTAGGCAGTGTCTAAATTTGAGAGAACGGTTGACCAAACTCTGTACATTGGTCCACCAAACTGAACAGTCAAGACCGTTTATGACATAAGAAGAAAAAGGTCATCCGAAATCTATTTTCGGTCGACTAATCATTCCATGAAATTGCAGCTAAGGTCAAGACCAAGAACGATCGACTGAACTCTGTGTTTCGGTTGACCAAATCTTCCAGTGATCAGAGTTTAAGGCTTGAGGAGAATGATCAACCGATATGCAGAACTAACAGAAGATTTCTAGGACCGTTTTAAAGAATGATCGATCGAACCCATGAAATCAATCGACCGACTTTGTCGCGAAGTTTCCTAAATTGGTCTATTAGAATTCTGGTCGAGGATTCATCCAAGACTTGTTTTTTTTGGTGTTGGGCTATAAATACAAAATGTTCTCAAGCCCAACAACAACCCTCCATCATGTTAGAGAAAGTTCATACATCAAACCTAGGGTTTTTGGAGAAGAAGGTCTAGCTATGGTTCTTTATCAGGTTCTTCATCCTAGCAGCTCATATCTCAACCATGTGGACATCCAGAGGGGTGTGCACCATCCAAGCTTCATCCATGAAGGCTGAAGAGATGCGGAATTCCCTAAATGGTAATCTAGAAGGGGGGTTGAATAGATTACGGACAATTTAAAAGCTTAACGCCCTCTTTTTGCAATAGCACAGACAATTAAGGTGTTAGCAATGATCAGACTATGTGTGGATGTGTGTGAGTGATTGATAGATGGATAAGCAAGTACTCAAACGTGTATAATGTGTCGTGCCTACCAAACATCTAACGTAAATTCGTGCAAACCACGAGACACGTAGATTTTACGTGGTTCGGAGTACACAACTCGTGTATCCTACATCCACGGGCCACACACACACGCAGAATCACCTGCTTATGAGCTAGTTCACGAACTACAACTCACACACGTGTTTATCTGATGTGAACCCACGATCAGATTAACACACACACACGTGTATCAAGCACAACAACCGCTTGAAACACCACACACACACACAAGTATGGAATAGAAAGAACAGGGAAGGGTTTGAGAGTTGAAGAACAAATCCAATAAGCAAACTCTTCCTCTGAACGTCCTCCTGGAGTCCAAGCCTCGACTTTGAGATCAGATGTTGATGTAGATGCTTGAATCCAAGACGTCCGGACTTCACCTTCCGCTGCAAGAGTCTTCCGTTCTTGGTTCTGGGCGGTAGGTTGAAGCAGAGCAGCAGAACAAGGCTTCTTGTGAGAACTCTTTAGGGTTTTTGCTTGGAGGCTGCTTGTGTACGAGATTTGTTGCAAAAGGTTGCTTATATATGAGTGTTAACATATGGAGAGTCGTACTCCATAGAAACACTAAGTTTGGCAACTTGCAAAACTTCCCGTAATATGTTTTCCGCTTGTCTGTCGACAGGTCTTGCATCTGCTGTCGACAGGCGAAGACAGCTTGTGAAGAACCAGAAGGCTGAAGGCTCTGACTGTGTGCATCTGTCGACAGGTGCTCTGTTGCTGTCGACAGGCGCAGGCCTTCCTGAGCTTTTGATCTTCGGACTGGTTGCATCTGTCGACAGGGTCACTCCTGCTGTCGACAGGCAATGCCTTGGCAGAACTGGCTGCTTTCTGACTGTTTGTATCTGTCGACAGGTCCTTGCTTGCTGTCGACAGGTACCTTGTCTTTTGACTTTTACTTGATCTTTCAAGCTTGTTTTTGGCACATGTCTTACATGGTATATCTCCTACAAAAGTAAACATAATTAGTGAGATATTATGAGCATAAAATCAAGCATTGTACCAAGTTGTTATGACAAGTTATTGTTTGAAGATCTCATGCATTTAAAACTCAATTCACATTGTTTATCACTTGTTTGCATTGTACATCATTGCACATCAATGTTCATCATCATCAAAACATGTTGTATTGATTAATTAGAATGTGAGAACCCAACATTCTCCCCCTTTTTGATGATGACAAAATTAATCAATTAATGCATAATTGAGTTTTTCTCCCCCTTTTGACAACATCCAAAAGCACACCATAGACACAAGTAGAATGCACAGAGCAAAGATTTTCATGAGTGCATACACATGACATTGGGTGCTAATGAAAGGAAATAAGAAATAAAGGGAAAGTCATGGCATGATGACCATAGAAAAAGCAAAAGTACAGTAAACATGACATGAATAAAATGAAACTTAGACTACAGGACTAGACCCAATCCTAGAAAAATAAGCTTTCTAAACATCTTCATCAGCGGGCTGTGAAGGAGCCGGTTGATCAGCATGACGCTCAGGAGCAACGTGGTCCAGGCGTGAATCTAGAGCTGCAATGCTAGATTCCACAGTATCCAATCTTGCATTGAGGCTTTCAAAACCAGTGGTCATCTGAAGTTGCAACTGAGCTAGCAATTGACGGATGGACGGCTCAGTAGCACCAACAGTGACATCTCCCGGAGCATCAAACGACTCAGTGTGGGAGTCATCTTCATCTTCAGCATCTTCCTCAGCTTCATCTTGATCTTCATTTACCTCTTCAACACCAACACCAATCTCTTCAGCTACAGCTGCTCCCTTGCCCTTGAGATCTCTTGAAACTATCCCATCAACTAGCTTGTAGCCCATCCTCTGAGCTGCGGTGAGGTCATAGGAGCTACGGGAAGAAAGATCCGTCATCTCCTCCTGTGGGATGTGGATGCCAATAAAGAGGAATAGAGATGTGAGTTGGCATGCATAGGGCATTGATCTCTTTGAACTTCGAACACACTGGCGAAAGATAGAGATCATGAGGAGTGGAAGGTTGATGAGTTCAGTTTGGAGGAATTGGTGAAGCAGAGACTTGTGAAGGGAGGTCACAAGTTCACGGCTTCCATCCTTTGGAACAATTAGTGTGGTGAAGATGTGGTGGATTAGGCGATGAAGTGGAGGGAAAGAGTTGGCATTCAAATGCATACGACTGGTGGGGTCGTAGGGCTGCCGAACGACGAGAGTGTGGAACTCCTCGGGAGTTGGATGAAAGGTTTTGATGTCAACTCCTGTATTGGGGATTTGAAGGGCAGTGGATAAAAGGTTTGGAGTTACAAAGAAGGGAGTGTCTTTGACTTTGGTGATGAGCTTGTCATCTTTGGACAAGCGAAGATTGGTATAGAAGTCCGTCACAGCGGTGGGAGAGTACCGCTTGTGATCGTAACAGAAGGGTGCCCAACCCTGGACATCAAAAAGAGGCAGAAGGCCGGGAAACATGTCCTCAAAGAGATGAAGTCGACGTAGCGGGGCTGCGCGACTTTGGTGAAGATGCCATGGACGTTGAGGAGTTGGAGATTTGGCGGGATCACGAGCTCTGGCAAGCGATCCTCCCGGTGCTTCGTGCGACGCTCAGAGGTCGCCCTGGAGCCCTGGCCTTGTTCGGGAGATCTTGCACGGCGACGAGATGCAATCTTCTTCGCCGTTGGAGCCATGAGATGTTGATCCTCGTGTAGGAGGGAGAGGGTGGAGGAAGAAGAGACACGAGACAGAGAGAATCCGCAAGGGAGGCGGGATCTCTGCCTGCGCCCTGGAGAGGGAGGGTTTTTGGGTGGAAGGAGGAAAAGGGTTTTTGGAAGGAGGTAGAAGGGGGAAAGGGGTGTGGGATCCTTTTTAAAGAGTTTAGAAAGGATTTGAAAGGTTGGTCCCACAAAAACCCGGTTTAAACCCTGGCCCTTTGGGCTTCCCGTTTGGGTCTGGCCGTCTGCTGTCGACAGGGCCCTTGGTGCCTGTCGACAGGCACTTTCAGAAAATGGCCAATTTTGTGATTTTTGGTGATTTTTTGAACTGAAGCTCTGAGCAATGTCTTCCAGGTGTTAGATGAAGGTGTATAAGAGGTGAATCATGTATGTTAACCTACCATATACAAGGATATAATAAACCATATCATTTTCCTCAATGGTTTTAACATAATACCCAAGGAATTTAAGGTTAAAGCATTAAGAAAACACTCACTTAAATAAAGAACAATGCACACTCACCCTTCGTTGTATAAATACAATGTAAGACAACACAATCCCCATTTTGTGGATAGGCAAATGATGCATGAAATGATATCTATATGTCAAGACAATCACAAGACCAATGACCTTGGAAATTATGACTCAGTGGAGGCTACACACTATTTTTTTTTGTGTAATTTAGAAAAACAATGGGAGGAAATGGTACTTAAGAAGACGTCACACCTTTTGACATGAGGATAAACATTACAAGTGCCCATACCCCCAGTTACTTAGTGGAAGTTTCTATCATACCGTTGTACAGAGATGATGAGTTAGCCTTTTGACGCGAGGGCAGACATTTGTGATGCCCATCACCCCGGTTACTCAGCATAACCCAACATTGCTCTATATTCATCCCAATGTAAAGTTGATTTTCATTATCTATATATTTTTTTTGTTTTCCTTGTGAAAGATTTTTCAGAAATAGGTAGCTTTTCTCCAAGTATTGTTGTAAAAGCCAATATCAAGTAGGTGATATGATTACCTATCAATATTAGACATGCACTTTCATGACCAAAAGGCTTATCAAGTAAATTGAGACTATGTTTGCCCACAAAGAATTGATTTAGAGGAGTGAGGTGGATATCCTTTAGAGTTATGAAATGTTTCCAAAATGATAGAACCTAAATCCAAACATGAATAGTATGTGAAAATCATAGTGGTATAAAGAATAGCTTAAATATCATTTGTATATAGTGTGGTCAAACATGCATTAACACCTTATAGACATCTTATATGTTAAGCATGAAGTTGCTCACTGAATGGGTGAAGAAATAAGCATGAAGTTCCAAAAATCAGGGTATCTATTGACAGGGAGAAAGGGCCTGTCGACAGGAGCACACAGACAGAAGTTGGAGATTTCGGGGAGGCAAAAACTGTGTGCATCTGTCGACAGCAGGTAGAGGGCCTGTCGACAGATGTACACAGACAGAAGATTGAGAGTTCTGTCTGGGCTGAGCTGTCGACAGGGCCCTTGTAGCCTGTCGACAGGGACATGTTCAAAGCAGTTTTAAGGGTAGAATGAAGGTCTGAAATGATTAATGGTTGTGAGGGAGTTGAGATGGACAAAGGTTGAACAATTTCCTTCACATTTGCATTCATCTAACCCTAACTTGCTCCCCCATAATGTGTGCCATTTGATACAAAAGGACTCAAGTTCATGAAGACAAATATGCACACAAAGACCAAGCAATTAAGAACACCAAGCATGTAGAAAGACAAACCAACAAGTGTTTTCAAAATTTTAAAGAGAGTTTTGAATAGGCAAAATTATAAAGAAACTAATTCCAAATGTAGAGTACATGTCCCTTTTATGTCACATGACTATGGATACTTGGCGGAGAATATTTCTCACGCATAATGAGAGTTTCCAAACAAGCATGACTTGTTCTTCCACACATCACCATTTGATATACCTCACAGTTAGTGCACACAAGGGACATATGCTTAACATTTGTGTTAAGTTTCATTGCAATTTGCACAACCCCAACTCTCTTCGCAATGTGGTGAATCTATCTTCAGCTAGAGGTTTGGTAAAGATATCAGCCAACTGTTTCTCTGTGGGTATGAAACTGATTTCCAATGATCTATTGGCTACTTCATCTCTCAAGAAATGATGACGAATTTCTATGTGTTTCGTCCTGGAATGTTGAATGGGATTCTTTGATAGATTGATTGCACTAGTGTTGTCACATAGGATAGGTGTGCATCCAATATCGATGTTATAGTCACACAACTGACTTTTTATCCACAACACTTGTGTTGCACAACTCCCTGCAGCAACATATTCTGCCTCTGCAGTAGAGAGTGCAACCGAGTGTTGCTTCTTGGATGCCCACGAAACCATGCAACCACCAAGCATTTGGCAATAGCCACTAGTGCTTTTCCTGTCAATTTTACAACCAGCGTAGTCTGCATCAGAATAAGAAATCAATTCAAAACTACTACCAGCTGGATACCAAAGACCCAAGGCATGCGTACCTGAGAGATATCTGAAGATTCTCTTGACTGCAATTAAATGGCTTTCCTTTGGACTAGATTGGTATCTAGCACAAAGGCAAACACTGAATTGTATGTCCGGTCTACTTGCAGTAAGATAAAGGAGTGAGCCAATCATACCTCGAAATTGTTTGGCATCTACCGGTTTACCTTTCTCATCACATTCTAGCTTAATGCTTGTGCTCATTGGTGTTGAAGCGGGCTTGGCTTGTTCGAACTGAAACCTTTTGAGCAGTTCTTTTACATATTTCTCTTGGTTTATAAAGAATCCATCTTCAAGCTGCTTGACCTGCAAACCAAGAAAAAATTGAAGCTCCCCCATTAAGCTCATCTCAAATTCACTGTGCATGTGTTGTGAAAATTCTTCACACAGTGTGGGATTAGTGGAACCAAAGATAATATCGTCCACATAAACTTGAACAACAATTATGTGATTGCGAACTTTCTTTGTAAAGAGAGTTTGGTCCACCTTACCTCTTGAGTAGTTTTTGCTTACCAGATAGGTACTCAGCCTGTCGTACCAAGCTCGGGGTGCCTGTTTCAAACCATAGAGAGCTTTGTGCAATTTAAATACATGGTTTGGTTTATCATGGTCCTCAAAGCCAGGTGGTTGAGAGACATAGACTTCCTCTTTTATGTAGCCATTCAAGAAAGCAGTTTTGACATCCATTTGAAATAATTTGAACTTGTTTGAACATGCATATGCTAACAAGATCCTAACTGCTTCTAGTCTAGCTACAGGTGCAAAGGATTCTTCAAAGTCTATACCAAATTCCTGATTGTATCCTTTTGCAACTAGTCTAGCCTTGTTTCTAACCACCTTACCCTCTTCATTTAGTTTATTCCTAAAGACCCATCTCGTCCCTATGACAGAAATTTCAGGGGTTCTAGGAACTAAACTCCAGACATTATTTCTTTGAAACTGCCCAAGCTCCTCATGCATGGCATCAATCCAAGAATTTTCTTTTAGTGCTTCTTCAACAGTTTTGGGTTCCACTTGAGATACAAAGGCTAAATGATCCTGTTCAACTATTTGATTTACCTGAGACCTAGTTTGAACTGAATCATTTATGTTACCTATGACATTCTCAAGTGGATGAGCTTTAGAGTACCTCACATTAGTGATTGTTGAAGGCCCGGGTTGATCTTGCAATTGAGGAGGATGTTCTGGAGGAGGGGTGGCTGGAGGACTTTCATCTTGAGGTTGTTCTTCTTGTTGTGGATCTTCAGCAGGAACTTCATCATGATTTCTGATCAAACAACCGTCATCTTCATCATCGTACCTGCGAAGAAATCCACTCTTTCCTTTTGAAACTTCTTGAGTTTTTCCTTTTTCTTTTCTTTGAAGTTCCTCAAGTGTTGTTCCTTCCATGTCATCAAACCTGTAGGAATTTACAATGTTAGGCTTGATTTGAGATTCATCAAAAATGACATGTGGAGTTTCTTCCACAGTTCTAGTTTTCAGATTGAACACCCTATATGCTCTAGAATGTTCAGAGTATCCAAGAAAAATACCTTGATCGCTTTTGGCTTCAAACTTGTCCAAGTCATTTTTATCATTGTTATGTATAAACACCTTTGAACCAAAAACTTTAAAGTACCCAATGGTGGGTTTCTTACCTTTCAGAAGTTCGTAAGGAGTTTTCTTGAATACGGGTCTTACCATGGCTCGGTTAAGGATGTAGCAAGATGTGTTTACCGCTTCTGCCCAAAAGGTTCGTGCTAATTGATTCTCGACCAGAAGCGTACGAGCCATCTCCACCAAGGTTCTATTCTTCCTCTCCACAACTCCATTTTGCTCGGGAGTTCTCGGGGAGGAAAACAGGTGGTCTATACCTTGGTTCCTGCAAAATTCGGAGAAGGAATGATTGTCAAATTCTCCCCCGTGATCAGTGCGGATGGAGCAGATTTTATTGACATTCCCATGCTCAATTTTGTTGAAGAATTCTTCAAAAACATTTAATGCTTCATTCTTGTGAGCCAGGAATTTTACCCAAGTGAACCTAGAGAAGTCATCCACAATGACAAAACCATAACGCTTGCCATTGAGACTGAGTGTTCTCGTAGGTCCAAATAGGTCCATGTGCAAGAGTTCATAGGCTTTGGAAGTACTTACCGGTGCCTTTGATTTGAAGGATTTTCGGGTTTGTTTTCCCTGTGCACATGCATCACAAAAATTTTCATTCTTGTTAAAGGAGATTTCAGGAAGACCACTTACCAACTTAAGCCTCATGATCTTGTGCAATACATTGTAACTAGCATGACCGAGCCTACGATGCCACAATGTAAGCTCGTCCTGTTTGTTTGCTACAAGACACAAATTGTTATTTTCTGGATCATCTAAGTCAACCATGTAGATGTTATTCATTCTTTTTCCAGAAAATTTTAGGCTTCCTGTTTCCTTATCAAGAATTTGACATGAATTGGATTCAAAGACAATTTTATGACCTTTATCACACAATTGACTTATGCTAAGCAAATTGTGATGAAGGCCATCAACTAGTAGCACATTGTCTATAGAGTTAGAGGCAAACTTACCAACTTTACCTGAGCCGATGATCTGGCCTTTGTTGTTACCTCCAAAGATCACTTGACCTCCGTCTTTTTCCACGAGCAAACTGAATTTAGCTTTGTCGCCCGTCATATGCCTCGAGCAGCCACTGTCCAGGTACCATTTGTTTTGATTGTGGGCTGCTAGGCATTCCTGCACATGTGGATCAGACGAGAGGTTTTGGTACCCAAATTACTTTGGGTCCCATTGTATCATTCATGCCAAATAACAAATGCTTAGGAATCCAAACTTGTTTGATTTTCATTTGATTTGGGTTATTCCAGCATTGTTTTTCAGTGTGCCCAACCTTTTTACATATGTTGCATGATGGTGGTTTTTGAACAACATTGTGCTTTACCTTTGTGGGAGCATGCATTGGCATTTTTCCTTTTTGTTGCCTTGTAAATTTAGCTTTAGGAGTTTGTGTTTGTCCTGTCTTGAGCTTGTTGCAAATTCCTTAGATTGGCCAGGAGCAAACTTGACCATTTTAGATTCTTGTTTCTTTCCCTTGGAAGGATTTTTCCTATTCTTTGAAGGGGTTCGTTTGCTTGAACTTGGGCTGGTATCAATGAAGTTTGTTAACAGATTTTTGCCAATTTCCTTTGGCTTTACTTTTTGAAACCCAATCCCATGTCTAGCAACATAAACATTTGAACCTAAAATAGCATCCAGATTTTGCTTACTTTTGACAAAACTAGATAAATCTTTTGACTTACCTTTTAAGTCATTTTCAGCTTTTTCCAATTTCTCCTTTAGCTTTTCATGCTCACTATTAAGGCTTTCAAGAGAGTTCATTAAATCATCTCTTTCCTTTTGAACTTCTTGAAATTTAAGTTTCATGCTGTCCAATTCATCACTGTGTGTTTGTTCATCAAGTTTCATCATTTCAATTACCTTATTCAAGGATTCAATTTCATCATGGTTGTTTGACTCATGAACAAGGGAATTGAATTTTTTCTTGAGTGCTTTATTTTCAGACTTGAATTCACAGTATTTTTCAAATAGAACAGTGTAAGCTTCTTCCCATTGAATAATAGAGTATGTTTCAAAGGAAGAATTTACCTCATTCGAGTCATCACTTCTCGCCATGAGACAGTGGACTTCATCATCTCCGGAGGTAGCTTGGCTGTTCTGGTCGTCATCCTCATCACTCCAAGTGGCCACCATTGCCTTGGCCTTCTTGAAGGTGAATTTGTCCTTCTTAAGCTTCTTTTTGAGCTCGGGGCATTCTCCTCTCATATGCCCTTGCTTCTTGCACTCATAGCAAACAACTTCAGACTTTTTGTTAGAATCAAACTTGTTAGAAAAGTCTTTCTTTTGGAAAGGTTTAGAGTTACCTGTACCTCTCCTCTTGAACTTCAGAAATTTCTTGAATTGTCTAGTGAGCATAGCCATTTCATCATTGTCACTCTCACTAGACGATTCACTGACTTCACTTTCCTGAATTAATTCCTTTTTGGAAACTGAAGAAGTCCTCCTGGAAGCCTTCAAGGCAAGTGGCTTCCTAGGATTTTCTTCAGTTTCTTTTCTTTTAACATTCAACTCATAAGTCATCAAGGAGCCAATTAATTCATCCACTTTCATTTTTGAGAGGTCTTTGGAATCTTCAATGACAGTGGCTTTGGTGTTCCAAGAGGATGGAAGAGACCGAAGTATCTTCCTCACCAAGTCACTCTCCGAGTATTCCTTTTTGAGACCTTTCAATCCATTTATGATTATCATGAATCTAGCAAACATGTCTGAAATGGTTTCATCATGATTCATTTTGAACATTTCATATTCTGAAACCAGCATGCTTACCTTTGATTCTCTTACCTCGGACGTACCTTCATAGATGAGCTCAAGCTTGTCCCACATCTCCTTAGCTGAGGTGCATGTGGAGACTCTTGAGTACTCCTTCGGATGGACCGCACACTGCATCATATTGAGGGCGCTCCAGTTGAGTGTCCCCTTGGCGATCTGGTCCTTGGTCCAGGTATCCTCGTCCTGAGGCAGTTCGTATGCTCCCTTTTTGACTATTTTCCATAGTTCGAAATTTTGTGCGCGGAGAAAAACCTGCATCCGATTTTTCCAATATGGATAGTCAGTGCCATCAAAGAAGGGTGGCCTGGTCACTGAGTGTCCCTCGGCCATATACCCCTTGTTAGATTCCATTTGACCGTGAATCTCCTGATCGTAGGATCAACCAGATAAAGCAGTAAATCGGAGAAACTCGGCTCTGATACCAATTGAAGAGATGCGGAATTCCCTAAATGGTAATCTAGAAGGGGGGTTGAATAGATTACGGACAATTTAAAAGCTTAACGCCCTCTTTTTGCAATAGCACAGACAATTAAAGTGTTAGCAATGATCAGACTATGTGTGGATGTGTGTGAGTGATTGATAGATGGATAAGCAAGTACTCAAACGTGTATAAATGTGTCGTGCCTACCAAACATCTAACGCAAATTCGTGCAAACCACGAGACACGTAGATTTTACGTGGTTCGGAGTACACAACTCGTGTATCCTACATCCACGGGCCACACACACACGCAGAATCACCTGCTTATGAGCTAGTTCACGAACTACAACTCACACACGTGTTTATCTGATGTGAACCCACGATCAGATTAACACACACACACGTGTATCAAGCACAACAACCGCTTGAAACACCACACACACACACAAGTATGGAATAGAAAGAACAGGGAAGGGTTTGAGAGTTGAAGAACAAATCCAATAAGCAAACTCTTCCTCTGAACGTCCTCCTGGAGTCCAAGCTCGACTTTGAGATCAGATGTTGATGTAGATGCTTGAATCCAAGACGTCGGACTTCACCTTCCGCTGCAAGAGTCTTCCGTTCTTGGTTCTGGGCGGTAGGTTGAAGCAGAGCAGCAGAACAAGGCTTCTTGTGAGAACTCTTTAGGGTTTTTGCTTGGAGGCTGCTTGTGTACGAGATTTGTTGCAAAAGGTTGCTTATATATGAGTGTTAACATATGGAGAGTCGTACTCCATAGAAACACTAAGTTTGGCAACTTGCAAAACTTCCCGTAATATGTTTTCCGCTTGTCTGTCGACAGGTCTTGCATCTGCTGTCGACAGGCGAAGACAGCTTGTGAAGAACCAGAAGGCTGAAGGCTCTGACTGTGTGCATCTGTCGACAGGTGCTCTGTTGCTGTCGACAGGCGCAGGCCTTCCTGAGCTTTTGATCTTCGGACTGGTTGCATCTGTCGACAGGGTCACTCCTGCTGTCGACAGGCAATGCCTTGGCAGAACTGGCTGCTTTCTGACTGTTTGTATCTGTCGACAGGTCCTTGCTTGCTGTCGACAGGTACCTTGTCTTTTGACTTTTACTTGATCTTTCAAGCTTGTTTTTGGCACATGTCTTACATGGTATATCTCCTACAAAAGTAAACATAATTAGTGAGATATTATGAGCATAAAATCAAGCATTGTACCAAGTTGTTATGACAAGTTATTGTTTGAAGATCTCATGCATTTAAAACTCAATTCACATTGTTTATCACTTGTTTGCATTGTACATCATTGCACATCAATGTTCATCATCATCAAAACATGTTGTATTGATTAATTAGAATGTGAGAACCCAACAAAGGCATCAGTGAAGTTCCGGTTATTGCTTTTTAGCGAACTTCCATCTTTTAGATAGGGGGCATTATATCTTTTGTCTTGTTCTTTGTTTCTCTGTCTCTGTGCTTTAAGGAGTTATTATGTACTATTATAAACATCTTGTGTGGCTATGCTCAGTGTAAGAGCATGTGGGTTGGGGTTGGTGTTATCCTCGATAAACAACAGTGTGTGTGGTGAGGGTTTATCAGCTTGTATCTGAGAAACAAGTTAATGAAGAAAATCCTCAGGGGGTGTGAGGTAGTGGATGTAGACGCACGTGGTGTATGGCCGAACCACTCTAAAATCCTGCATGTCTTATGGCTTGATCCTTCTCATCTATCTCCATTCTATGCACGCTAGGATAGCTGGTGTCGTTGGTGTCATCTCTACATTTATTATATTCCGTTGTGCATCTTAAATGTTAGATTTGCTTAATTGAGTTTAAATCTGCAATTGTGAAAAGAGTTTTATTTTGGCGACAACAAATTCACCCCTCCCCTCTTAGTTGGGTATTGCACATGTTTACATCAAACTAAAGGAACTATTAAATCATGTGCTAACAATAAACCATTGAAAAGATGGATAAAAAATGATGTACACAAAGGCTAGTAAACTAGAGTCCGGATTCACATAACACTACAATATCTAGAAATCCGAGTTGGAAAGGCACCCCACTATCATCTTTCTCCCAGTCAGATGTTCAACTTGGAGTCCAAGAAGATGATGCAGACCTTAACAATACATACTACACTGGGACTAACCCCAAGCACACACACGAGCCTGATTTATAGAGAATTTGGGGCACCCGACTAGATAAGTATTTCGAAATAAGCATCGAGCCACTGAACTCAATAAATCACAAGTTACAACCTTAATCACCTAATTAAACCATCATTCATTTTACTTAGTCCAACACTACTGGGTCGAGAACACTGCTAACCAAGGAAACCACGACAATCAAAACAAAACCAACAAAAACGCATCCAGGCCCCACGCAATAGTAATGCATTCAGGCAGGGTGCTATGTTAGCAGAGCTAAACGCGTCAAAAGCACCAGGATGCCACCTTAACGCGTCCCCCTGATGCAACACATTCTCAGACAAAACACAAGTCTCATGGGCCTCACATAGAGCACCCCAAATCCAGCCACACAGGCCCAATACAAATGGCTCTAAACACAAAGAACTAACTAGAAGCGCCAGAACACATTTATAAAAGCCTTTCCACTTCAAACCCAATCTTACGTTCATGAGATCAACCTAAAACATGGATTCTCACTTTAAACTGAAAAATTTTAAATATTAACATAATCCATTGATTCAACTAGAGGGATAGGGCTCGTCTAGCTCAAATAGGTAATGGATACATGAGAAGCATGAAAGAACCACGAGAAAAGATGAGAATCTCCCTACTTGGTGCGTAGAGCCAACTTGTTGGTAGGGGTGTTCATAGTTTGGTCTGGTTTGATTTATATTACATTTTTAAGAAACCAAACCAAACCAAATTCGGACCCTACCCGAACCAAACCAAACCGAAATCCTTTGAAACCAAACCAAACCAAACTTTAATTTGGTTTGGTTTAACTTGAAAATAAATGGGCCTTTAGATTCTATTAGTGTTAAATAAGATTTTAATCATTTGTTTCTCTAAAAAATCACTATCAAATAATATTTGAAATAAAATATTAAATATTGATGACCACATTAACCTCCATAATATGTATTTTTACGTAAATATATTGAAAAAACTTGATAGATATATACAAATTAAAACTTATTATTGTAATTCGGTTTAATCGGTTTGGTTTGGTTTCTAGAGCTTCGAAACCGAACCAAACCGAATTTTCTTTTTCGATTTGGTTTGGAATCAAACCAAATTTTTTTCATGTTCAAACCGAACCAAACCAAACCAAATCGCTCGGTTCGGTTTGGTTTTTCGGTTTGAACCGAATAGTGAACACCCCTACTTGTTGGGGCCTTTACGTGATTTGATCCCTCCTTCTGGCTCGAACCAGCAGGAAACACCTTCAGATCGTTGAAAGCCTGCTTGGAGCCCCAAATTGCCTCCTGGGCTCTCCCCTTGGCCAAAAGGAGTCTTACCCTGTTCTGCCAATGAAGAAAACTAAAAAGTGCATGGAACATATAACGTGTCAAGTCATTCGATCGCGTTACAAATGCGTTAGAGATAGAGACCCCGTTAGCAATGGGTGCCAGATGCACCCGACATGCAGGGACTGACTCATAGAGTCGTGTCGGCCTTCAGTGACGCATCAAGGACATGTCTGACATGCACTGCATGTTAGGAGTAAAAATGCGTCTAGTATGTGGACCGCAACCTCATCGCATTGGCCAACTCGACCGCAGCATGAGGAAGAACACCAAAACCATACACACAATGGTAGGAACACTACAACTTCTACTTCCAATAGTTTGAGGGTTTTGTACATCTTAGGGTACACCCCAGGATGATATACTTTTCTTTTGAACTAAAGTTATGTAGTAATCATATGTAAATATTTAATTATGAATGAATGTATCTTATATTTCCTTATATTCCCATTGGACCTATTAACTTTACCCTTTTGAGTCTCTATAGCTGATGGGTTAGGAGAGTTGGATTTAGATCTTTATTGGATTTGGACGATGAGAACCGCCACAACGCTACCATGTCCTGGTGTAGTAGGAGTGTGCCGAGTAGTCACCATTGTCTTACCTTAGCATAAATGGCATGGCTATGCCCATGGCATCGTAGGGGTGAGTCTCATCACGATCCAAGAGGACAAGGACTCGATCTTATTGGTTGGTGGGTCATCTGGGGATGTCAAGCTCAACTAGAGGTTGCTCTCATTTGTTTTGGGTTGTGCCGAGAACCTCGTGGGTCTAGAGAATCAAAGTCTAATGGGTGCATCCACACCCTTCTTTTTTTATGGGCCCACTATAAGAGAGTGGTATGTTAGCGGTTTATTAGGCCCAGTCGTCTTTATCCCATCATAATATATAGGGTAAATTAATTAGAAATCTCTGACTGTAATAGAGAAGTTCTTACTGTAACAGGACTTAGCATATATTATAATAGGGGATAACGTTTATTGTAATGAGTTACAGCTGTATTAGGACTAAAAAATAAGTCAAATATCTGATAGGGACTTCTAATTAATTTATTCTAATATATATTATATGGACTAATATCTTACTCATATATTATATATATTCTGACAAAAACCCAGTGAAAACAGAGTCGACCGGCTAAACCGTCATGTTCAAACCAAGTTGTATGGTTACCGGTTCGTGTCGAACCGATCGGCTTTCAAGTTGCGGTGACTGCGGGATGGAGCCCGCGCACCTCGGCCACGTCCCCTGGATCATCTCCTAGAACTAGAAAGCTCCATCACAACCGAGGCGGGCACCAGCGAGGAGCCTGGCTTGCCGGCAATGGCCTCCATGTGCTCGTTGGCCACATCCACTCCCACCACCGCGGCTTCCTTTGGGAGGTGCAGCGTCGGGGGCGGCGGCCGCGGCAGGTTCGGGGCTTCCAACGCCGAGCCCTCCCCGCGCTCGTCCTCCGCCTCTCTCCAGTTTCCTCCACGAATCGGGCCGCTGTTCTGGCCTTGGGAGAAGGTGGCTGATAGCAACTCCTCTCAACCTGTTTGTTTCCCCTGGGCGCTGTTAGAAATTAGAACTATGCTAGCTTGTTCCTGTTTGTTGCAAGGAAAACAATTTGTCTTCAAAAATCTCCTTCATTGTTACAATTCTTGAGTTTATAGGATGCTCCTAACACACTGTTTTCAGCACCTTCTCGTCGGAGTAACACACTAAATTCGCCGGTGTGTGCTCCATGCTGATGTTTTTCCGATGAATTTCTTATATTCCAGCATGATAGTGAGGAAAGGAAGAAGACAAGTGTAGATATGGCATTCCAGACGCCTACACTCTTTTCCATCTCACCACCCCCTCCTAAAGCCCCTTTCAATCCTCTTTCCTCTGTCCCCTTCCGTATCACGTCCTTTCCCTCTCATTCCTGTTTGTTCCATTACCATCGAAGCTTGTCTTGGTACTGAAATGGCAACCCAGAGATATTAGTTGCATAGGCTGAAGCGTGCATGTGGTATGAAAACCTCCGCGTTACTTTCTGACAGTCTCCTCTTGTAAAACATTTGTTGGCATATTTTTCGTTTCAATGTCACCATCTGGCCTCAAACTACTTGTAAATAGAGATTTTGCCTCTTTCCTCATATTTTGATGTAGAAGGTGGTTTGCCAGTGACGAATGCGTATATCATTCAGTAGTATAGATTTTCATCAAAGTCATGAGACTAGCCTGTACTGTGTTCCAAGTATTTTAATAGTATTCTTGTGACCGTGCATCTGATAACTTTTCCTCTGATTATGTTTCTGATTCGTGTATTCTTTGGCTTTTGGTTTGACAATCTGCGTAATTGATGTATTTAACGGGGATCTGGAGTAATCTGATGCTTCATGCTGCTTTTCCATAAGTCAGGTAAAGATGGGTTCATTTACTGTTTCCCCCATGGGATTTGGAACATGGGCGTGGGGAAACCGGCTTCTTTGGGGGTACCAAGAAGAGATGGATGGTGAATTACAAGAGATATTCAATGTTGCAGTAAGGAACGGGATCAACCTTTTTGACACTGCAGATTCATATGGTACCGGAAGATTAAATGGACAAAGTGAAAGACTACTTGGAAGGTTCATACGTGATTATCCAGGTGAGTGAAAAACCACTTGTTCATGTAGGCACCATCATTAGAGATTTACACAATTTTTTTGGTTGGGATGTCCACCATTGTTTTGAACAATAGTGAGGCTCAAAAATAGTTGCGACCATCAACGGCTGCTGTAATCTCAGTTGGAAGCTAGTGGCAGAACCTCAAGAATGTGAATAAGCAACAAAGAGTCATTGAGCACATGTTGTCCTGCAGGATATGATTTTATGGAATTCAATATTTAGGAAAACTCATAGTAGAAAAGATCACAGATGACAGACCTAAATAAAAGATCTAAAACCTTTATGAAAGAACATGAAATGGAGATCAGTGTATTAAATTGTAATTTGAACTGTAATATATGTTCTAAACTATACAGCACAAGAATGATCAGGACCATTAGCCTTTGCAAAAATTTTACATGATTGTGGCATTTGCGTTCCGTCTCAGAATGTAACTCTGAGATAAAGCGCTATGTTTTATTTCCATAGGCAGAGGTTGATGCTTATAATCAACCAGAAATTTTATATTTTGTGTCCAAATTCTTTTTAAGTTGTTTGATGGCTGGTTTACTATTTCTTCCCTTGAGTTCAAGTTTAAATGAGTGGTTGTTCTCTAGGATCAAAGGCCTTGCGAGATAACATTGTCATTGCTACAAAATTTGCTGCATATCCATGGCGTCTCACATCTGGACAGTTTGTGCAAGCCTGCAAGTATGAACCTCTGATACTGTTATTTCTTACACTTGTGGTTGCACATGATATTAATAAACTATCTGCATATTATGCCATTTATTTTTCATAATCGACCACCTTGTCTATGATCTTAGTGGGTGTGCTTTTTACTTATGATGTTTTAACTTCCATCTCATCCTGTGGAAGGATAGCTAAAAGGGGCTAGCTATGGTTTATGGACATGTTCTTTCTGAAATTGGCTTCTAAATATTGTAGTGGTGAGTGGAGCTGATCCTCTGGATTGTGAAAACATGTGGCGGACTTGGATGATGGTTGTGCTTGTTTAGGATTGTGTTACTCTAATCAAGAAGAAGAAAGTATTTATACCTGAGTGCATGATTTGCAATCTCTGGAAAATCTCTCGAGATCTCTCTCGAGATTCTCTATCTCTCCAGCTTGCTGATGTCCAAGATGTCTGAGACACTTGATGCCGAGATCTTTCAAGATTCTCGTCTCTTTCAAGCTTGAGGGTTTTGAAACCCATCTTTTCACTCCTCAACCATCACACCGATGTGGTTGCCATTCAAATGCCTTTCATTGAGAGGAAGGCTCTTAGCCATGGTTAATCTGTCTACTGCAAGCCTTATAGGCAACGTTTTCTTAAGTCTTCTTACATTGTTTTCTCATGTTGAGTGGTTAAATGAAATGAGACTACATATTGTCCCTCCAAAAGTATATGCTTTAGTCTCTGTTGGTGTTCTTGGTCTCCAGATATTTATGTGAGCTTTCTCCCTCTAGAGATAAAACTGAGATCCAATGTGACATTTTTCATTTCTGGTTATTTAATTCCTTTTAATTCTTGTTAATGCTTTAGGTTTTATTTATATACTCTACTTAATGTAATATGCCATCAATTTTATTTAATAAACTAAGTATTTTCCATGTTTAACTCAAAACTCTTCTTGATGCATATTACATTAGGTAAGCAACCTATTGAGGATCAAATTGCATATCTTTACAAAATCACTTGGCATTGGTTAGTTTGGTGTTTTGTGTGGCAAGCTAGGCATGTGTGACATATATGCTCCAGCTTGAGGGGGAGTGTTAGAATATTTGTATCTTTGAGGTTTTTTTTTTGTTATTATGTCATTATTGTGTACCTAGGGTACAAGTTGTATACCCAAGTACATGGTTCCCTTTCTGGAGAATTATTATGGGAGATTATTGTTTTACAACCTGAAATATTGTTAGGCAATAATAAATTGAGAGAGAGATAAAGAATGACTAAATTATATGTATAGCTAAGGCATCCATCAATCAAAAACACAATAGAGGCTGTTGCAGTTCATGAATCATGTAGCCATTCACATTGGAAAATATTTGCTAATGCCCCATTTCTGAAACTGATTCCACCTTTTTTTGGGTTGACTTTGAGCAAGCTGCATGGACATATGTTATCCTACCATTTTTGAATGGATGTTGAGAGCTCATGAACCTATCAAAACTTCTGATTCTATCTGTGTTTTAATGCTGCCTATTTTCTTTTCTTTACTTTGCTACTTTATCACATTTTTTAATTGAAATTATTCTTCTTGTCAATTTTCTTGATCTTCTTGTAGTTTTCTGTTGTTTCTGTGAGTCCTTGGCTACCTTGCTGTTATGAAGCTAATGAAGAAGCTCAGCAGGTCCTCATTGGAGAGATTACAAATCAAGCAGATTGGAATTGGACAATTGCATTGGTCAACTGCAAAGTACGCGCCCCCACAAGAGATGGCTCTTTGGGATGGACTTGTTGCAATGTATGAGAAGGTTATCATATATCTGCTTTTATAGTATAATGAGATAATTCTTTCCTTTTTGGTTGCTGATCTTCATTTCTCCAAAGTCATATAAACATTATTAGGTTGCTTCCTAATGTAATATGCATCAAGAAGAGTTTTGAGTTAAACATGGAAGATACTTACTTTATTCAATAAAATTGATTGGAACAATTCACTGCCTTCTATCGGTGGAATAAGGTTTGATATAGAATTTGGTGAGGATAAGCCTATAATTCTAAAAATGTGGAAACAGAGGTGTTTCTTTCATTTTACAAGGATCTTAGTTTATGCCAAATGCTATAAGTGATACCGACTTACTCCTGGAATGCTGTTCAAGCTGTCTAAGCAGCCAGAAAATCTAGTCTACTTGTATCAAGATTTTAACTAGATAACATTATGAATTTTGACATATCATATCAAGCATCCTATCTTTCCAGTACCCTTTTGTGATTATTTTCCTTAGCTATAGATTACATGAGGGATTGTAATGATGCTGCAGAAGTCTCACTCGATGTTATAGTTGTGTATAACTACTGTTTGGCATCTCTAATTGTTTTTTTTTTCCCATTTAGATGAAAGCCAATGTCACTCATACAGACTAATAACAATTGTTAGCTTCGTTAGATGGAAAAGATTGGACCACCCGTCAAAGCTGTGATTGTTCTTCATCCCAATATGTTTTCCTTGAAAGCCTATAACAATCATCTTCTGTCTTCTCTTTTTCCTTCTCGTTGTCTAGAAAAGATGTGGGGTATAGCATCAATTTTATTGAGCAATATATAAGTGGGACACACTCAATCAAGGCACGTTACCTTTTGAATGGAAACACCAATATCAACACTAAAAGGAAAGCCAAATCACTCCCTTCTGATTGCTCCACATAGTTACACTACAAAACATTTAAAGCAAGAAAGAAAGGGTGTTGCCATTCATTAAAGCCTGAAAGTTCCCAAGTGCAATACTTGGGCCATTATTTCTTGACATAAAACCTCATGATTGAGATCTGCAAGAAGGTTCTTCAATTCTCTCTCTCTCTCTCTCTCTCTGTCTCTCTCTCTCTGTGATTTATAGACAATGTCCTGACTATGAACAGAAGTAATTTCCAAGATCTCAATTGTCATGCCAGTTATTACATCTTATATGAGATCTTTATTTGGAATATTGATCCGTGTGCCTAGTTGTGTTGGTCATGGAAGGCAAAATCGGCCGATCCCGACTTGGGGGGAACCCCCTTAGTCAAAATCTTGCCGAATCGTTCTGGATTTGCCAATTCTAGGCCGATTCTGCCACATAATTTTTTTTAATTATATACATTAATTAATACTTGTATTAAATGTACATTAATTTGCTTAATTTTCATATTTATGTATACATACATGCATTAACTATATGCACATATATATGCATTAACTATATACATGTGCTTGTTATTGTATTTATGTTAATATATGATTATATGTACATTAACACACACATTAATATATGATTGATATACATATTAATGAATATGATATGTATGTATCTGGGCATATTGTTATTATATTTACATTAATATATGACTTTATGTACATTAACAAACATAAACACATTAATATATTATTGATATACATATTGATTATGTTTATACATTAATATATGCACATTAACTGTATATATGTACATGTTGTTATTATATTTACATTAATATATGATTGTATGTACATTAACACGCATATGTTAATATATGATTGATATACATATTAATCATGTTTGTACATTAATATATGTACATTAACTATATGATTGTATGATTGATATACATATTAATTAAGTTTATACATTAATATGATGTGTACATATATGTGCATGTTGTTATTATATTTACATTAATATATGATTCTATGTACATTAACACACACAAACACATTCATATATGAATGATATACATATTAATTATGTTTATAGATTAATATATGTACATTAATATATGATTGTTTGATTGATATACATATTAATTATGTTTATACATTAATATATGATTGTTTGATTAATATACATATTAATTATGTTTATACATTAATATGATATGTATATCGTGTATGATTACATATATATTGCATATGTATATATATTAATGGGTAAATTTATGAGTATGATTACATATATCATAAATATATATGTAAATATTCAAGACATATTTTCCTTATTTTTTCTGATTTGTTTCTGATTTTCCCTGATTTTTTACAAATAAAACTATTTTTTAATCTGGCCGATCCTAGATGGGCTAGACTCTGAGAATCAGCCGGATCACCGATCCAATTTTGATCTGGATCAAGATCAGCCCTAGCCGATCGGGACCCCGATTCCAATCCTGCCTTCCCTAGTGTTAGTGGTATAAACATCTTCATTCACTTTCTCGTCTCATGAATGAGTCACGAGCTGCTATTTCTGAGACATTCATGGAGCAAGATTTGAATCCGATCCAGTAATGATGTTTATATAGATCTTCATTGGAAATGACCTAGCCCCTAGTAGCTAGCCCTAATGTTCACCAGCTGGATGGTCAATGATGATCAATGATAAATGTGACGAGGCATACAATTAAGGGTGTGCATGGGTCGGATCGGCCTGGTTCACCCGGTCTAAATTTGACGAGGCATACAATTAGGGGTGTACATAGGGCTGTTAGTGGGCCGGGTGGGTGGCCTAACATTGGGCAAGGCCGCCACGCTTCTTTAAGCCCCGGGCTTTTGGGCATGCCTAAAAGCCCAGCCTGTTGAAAATTTTGGCCGGGTTTGGGCTTTTCTACTCCGTCCTGAGCAAGTCCGATAGGTCCACAATATTGAGCTTTCGATCGACCAAAAAATTGATCGACTGAACCTCAAACTGGTCGACCGATATTAAGCTTTTGGTCAACGTACTCCAAATCGATCGACCGATATTAAGCATTTGGTCAACCAATACTCTTGCATGTATTTTTTAACAACATTAATAATTTTTATAAAATTTTTTGATGTCACTCGAGCTTGGGCTGGGCTTGAGTCTAGAAAAGAAGGCATCGGGCTTGGGCCGGGCCTGGCCCATTGACATCCGTAGGTGTACATGGGTCGTTGCGGCTCGGTCCCCAATTTTTAGGTAAACCGAACCAACCCGAACCCCTCCCCCACCCAAACCGGGCTGAACCAAAATTTATTTTGGTTTGGTTCGGTTCAAACCGAAATTTTAAATTAATTTAAATGTGAATATGAATTTTTTTTACTATGTATATTACACAATAATAATTATAATATTTCAGTTTATTCAGGTTATTCGGTTCGTTTTGGGTTCACAACTTGTAAAACCGAATGAACCAAATCAAAGAGTCAAACGAACCAAACCGGTCGGTCTAGTTCGGTTTTCGGTTTGACCTGAACAATCCACACCCCTACATACAATAACAAACATGAGTGGGCACACAGGAAATAAGACAACTTGAACCTCAGTAAGCCACATTGGAACCAAATGCTCTGCTTGGGAAGGACAATGATACTGAAAGTCCTTGTGTGCATTTTCTTTGTTAATTCATCATCATCACTAGATCATTGCTTTTAGAAGAGGCTTTTTGCATATACACGTAAATGATATTGTGATCATGAAACGGAAACACTTCAAGCTCCTGCGCAGCTTCTCTCCTTCAGGAAACTTCAAGTCTTCAGGTGCCGCTCCAATAATGCTCTCTCTTCCTCCTCTTGAATCCTTCTTTCGGCCCCTGTTGGCTGCTTTTTCTCTTCGGGTTGCCTTTTTCTCTTGGCCACCCTCCTTTCCTTTTATAGGCATTTGAAGGCGGAGAGGAGGGTCTTGTGCCTCCGGTGGCAGTGGGAGGCTAAATGACATGATACATCTAACCCCTCCTCCCTAGCTTCTTTTTCCTTCCTTTTCCTTTGTTTCATATGCATCTGAGAGAAGGGAGAAGGGGGTAGCACCTCCAGTTTGCGTAATTGGAGGTGGCACCCCTCCGGTCTGCGTAACTAGAGATGGGCTCCTGGTTCTGTGCGACCGGAGGGACCCCATTCGGTTCTCTGCACTCGGAAGGATCCCTTCCAGTTCAGTGCAAGTGGAGGGGCCTCTCTCCGGTTCTGTGCAACCAGAATGGGGGCCTCCTGGATCCATGGATGGCAGAGTCGGGTCGGCTGGGTGAGTCGGACCCAGCCGACCCCGACTCGGGTCGGGTCGGATCCTTAGATCCGGCCGACTCCAATGGAGTCTGGCCGACCCTGGGTCGGCCAGGTTTAAAAATTGAAAAAAAATCAGAAAAAATCCAGAAAAATCACAGAAAATCAGGATCACAGAAAATCAGTAAAATTATTTAAAAACATATACTAATATAACATTTTGGGTATATCTATAGTCTAGTTACACATATGTTCATATTACAATATAGAGCAACGGTAACTATGATACCTTATTTATCTGAATATCATTTACTTAAGATATTACATGTAAATAAGGAAGTACCCCCCATTTGAATCCAATAAAAATATCAAAAAAATCATATCTCTTACCAATAAAAAGTCAACTCTCCCATCGAAGAAGAAAATCGCAATTTTGGTGATTTTAGCGAAATGCTAACTTTCTAATCTCTCATAATTTGGTCTATCTAAAAATTTGATAATTCAAATAAATCATATGTAACACTAAAAATCTAAAGTCCGGTAAAAAAAGTCAAACGTGCATATGACTTCTCCAAGGGAGCCACTCTCCTACTGACAGCACTCAGTCTGCTTGAGAGTTCTCAAGATCTGGTCAAACTTAAGCTATCATCACCTAAACTCATGAAATTTTTCACTTTCTAATTGAAAAAAGTCTTAGAAAGTGACAATTCTCATGACTTTGAGTGGTGATAGTTTAGGTTTGACCAAATCCTGAGAGGTCTCAAGCAGACTAAGTGCTGTCAGTAGGAGAGTGGCTCCCTTGGAGATGTCATATGTACGTTTGACTTTTTTTACCGGACTTTGAATTTTTAGTGTTCCATATAGTTTATTTGAATTATCAAATTTTTAGATAGACCAAATTATGAGAGATTAGAAAGTTAGCATTTCGCTAAAATCACCGAAATTGCGATTTTCTTCTTCGATGGGAGAGTTGACTTTTTATTGGTAAGAGATATGATTTTTTTGATATTTTTATTGGATTCAAATGGGGGGTACTTCCTTATTTACATGTAATATCTTAAGTAAATGAAACTACAAATTGTTTCATTTACTTAAATGATATTCAGGTAAATAAGGAGATCCTGAAGCCCTGCCCGAAGAGGATCCTGAAGGTAACTTGAGGGAATCGGTTGCACCACATAGAGTCCACCTGGAGTCGGCCTGAGTCGGGCTGAGTCGGCCGGAGTCGGGCTGAGTCGGCCCGACTCCACCCGATTTCGGTCGACTCACCCCGATTCCATGTAGCTCCATGGGTGGGTCGTTGTTCCACCCCCCAAGTCAGGTCGCCAAGGGCCGACCCGACTCAGAGTCGGCCAACTCCGACCCGACTCAGCCGATTTTGCCATCTATGCCTGGATCCCCTGCTGTTGAAGAGATAGAGGAGAGAGGCAGATGGGGTTTGGAGGCCATGGCATCCTTTTGGCTATCAAAAAAAGCCCCCAGTGCCTTTCAAATAACAATATAAAGTAGAAAATTTGCAGCACTTGGAGAGTCTTCTGCTTTGACCATCCTTGAGCTTTCCTTTGTCTTCTGATTTCATAGTGAAGAGCTTTATTACCGCACATTGAAAACAATCTAACATCCGTGGGACTTTGACTATGCATACATTTATCGTGTGGGTATGTGGTTTTGTGCCGCCCACAATATGTTTGATGAAATTACCATGTGCTACCACATAGCTGTTTTGTGTAGATAGCCACCTGCCGAGATTCTGGGGTGAATCTACAATGACCCATATAACATGGCCATGGTTTTGTACCGTACAATCATTTGAGATATTGTGTGCTTATTGGGCCGACATTTGACAAATTCTCATGTGTGATTTAATGGGCCTATTGGGCTATTTTTAATCATTTAATCATGCGTTATACGAATTATTTCACATAGTGTCACGTTTATTTAAAACACTGCACTACTTAATTTCTTAACCAAAATCAACCAAGTTTTCGACAAACGTTAACGAAATATTTCCCAAACATTATTATTTAATTTTCAATAACATAAAATCAACAAACAAGTTATGTTTCACATCAATTTTAATCCACCTTAAGTTAAACACCTTTTAAATCAAATAAATAAATGAAAATGTTAATTTAATTCACATGATCATAATGTAAATAAATAAATAACAAAAATAGATAAATAAATGAAATCAATAATTCTAAAATATCAAAAAAAAATGAGAAAATGAATTTAAAAATCAATAAAAAATAAAATAAATATCAGAAAATTCCAAAAAAAGAACTGCAACTGTGTCTCTTTCCATGTATAATTCATTTCATTCAAATGTGAGTCATGTTCTTTTATTTCAACGGGTTTGTCTGATGGCTAATCAAGGGTATTCAGTCTTTTTGTTGATATAATTAACACTAACCGCAGTTAGTGGGGGAGGTCAAATGAACTAAATAAAACCATGTCCATGTAAATAAATAAAAATCCAAATAAATTAAATCAAATCCAAAGGTAAACTTAAAAATTTTAAAAGTGTTGAAAAAATAATTCTCACAAAGATGGCGACTCCACTGGGGACCTCCCTTCCCTTCATCTCTCCATCAGACAATACCCTAACAATAAGATGTACTCACATCATACCTTTTCTGTGCAGGTCTTGCAATGGCGGCTCTTGCTCATACTCCGGGTGTGGTCTTCAGCCCACTTGTGGCCCAGGACCACATAAGAAATGGCTACCTTACAACACCAACCAGATTTGGAGCCTTTCCCCCAGTGGTGGAGTCTCCATACTTCTTGGGCGTGATAGCAGCCGTGCTACCTGCCGCCAAGGCCCATAAAACAAACAAGTCAAAGGAAGAGCCTCAAGCTCAGGAGGCTAATTTGGTGCAGATGTTCACTACCTATGCCATCAACTTCACCAACACTCCAACCACGAAAAAGAATAGAAAGCACAAGTCTGACAAGAAGCCCACGACTCGTGGCATGTCAAGCTCTGGAAAGACTGTCCGCATTGGTGAGCTCCGGATCCGCCTGGACGGTAGTGAAACTATGATGATACCGGAACGACATGTAGCTACCATTCCGGTAAGGAACAAATTCGGCATACTGCCTAAAGTGCAGCAGGATAAGCCGAGCTTTAAAGCGAAGGAGATGAAAAAACAAGGGGTGAAAGCTGAAACCCAGAACCCTAAACCTGACAAATTTGGCTTTAGGAAATACAAAGCTAATGTTGAAAAAGAAGAAGTGTATAATCCATCTCGGGTTAAACAAATGTGGGTTACCAAAGAAGAAGCTCAGGAGCTCCGAAGAACAAGGGCCCTGGAATCCCTTATGGGGCGAAAGAATGCGAGAGGGGTCATGAAGCAAGGCCCAGCCATGTGGCAGAATTTTAGAAGAAGAAAAGTCCCAGAAAGACGAAGGGAGCCTTCCCAAGAGTCTCGGACTAAAGGAAGCACCCCTCCTCTACCAGCTGATTTGCAAAGAGGATCTAAAAGAAAAGGGGTATATCAAGAAAGAAAACAAGCAAGCCCGGAGACAGGGCAAAATTTCAAGTCAGAAGAACATAAGAGGGATGATGATACCCCTAGAAAGTTAGTTTTCCAACGCCTGGGTGCCACTGTACGCCCTAGGCAGAAGAAGAGAAGAACAATACAAATCACTGAAGAAGGCATGCGGATATACACATGCTATGCCTCTAACATTAATCTGCCTACAATAGCTGACCAGACGGAAACCTCAAATACGGAGCAACATCCCACGATATCAGGTCGCAGAAGGGAGCAAGCCCGAGCCTGGCTTGACCGGGTAAATGTGGAGGTGGACTTACCATCTCAGAATGAAGGAGGCATGGAGGCTGCTGACATTGCCACCACATCAAATCACCCTCTGGATCAGAGTCGGTCTGCTGAAAACCCTAATATCAGGGTACCCTCATTGCCAAATTTAGAAATGGTAATGCAAGAAAATCAGAAGCTAAAAGCCATGTTAGAAAGCCTTATGCAACAATTGGGAATGGCGGCACCACTGCCACCACAACAATCACCACCAGTACAGCCTCCAGAACAGGCGCAACAGATATTGCAACCTCGGCAACTTCAACAAGCAAGCCAGCCAGCATTGCCCACAATGGCACCAGCCCTGGGAAATTTGCCGCCAAATACTCCATGCACAGAACCTCTGGCCGAACAACCAATTGAAAATCCAAATTCAAGCCATAGGGAAACCCAAAGAAGTACATGTCACAAAACAAAGGCATGATGCTCTACAATTAAATACCTCATTTGAAGAAACAATGGTCTCTCAGAGGGCCATGATTGAGCAAATAATTGAAGCAAAGATGGCTGAGCAGAACGAGGGGTCTGCCACCTATGACCTGTATAGGGTACATACCCTGTACACCATCTCTTTAAAAAACTCCCAGCAGAACACCCAAAGGTCCCTAAATTCTCAAAATTCAATGGGGATGGGTCCCCTCATGAACATATAGCTCATTATATGAGCATCATGGGAGAATTGGCAACTGAAGAGTCATACCTCTTGAGGTATTTTTCAACATCCCTTACAGGGCCAGCCTTTCAATGGTACGCCCGACTGAAGCCCAACTCAATAGTTGGTTGGGAAGATATGCAAAGAAAGTTCTTTTAACGCTTCCGAGTGACAGAAAGAAGAGTCACCCTGGCAGAGCTCATATCTCTAAAGCAAAATAAAAATGAGTCTGCTCTGGACTTCATCAAAAGATGGCGTGACATGAGCATGAAATGTGAGCAACCACCGGCACATGAAGATGCGGTGAAACTATGCCAAAGAAGTCTGAAGCCAGAAATCAAGGAAAAGCTCCTAGGGGCCAATATCCGGACATTTGAACATCTCAAATGGGGGGTACTTCCTTATTTACATGTAATATCTTAAGTAAATGAAACTACAAATTATAACATTTACTTAAATGATATTCAGGTAAATAAGGAGATCCTGAAGCCCTGCCCGAAGAGGATCCTGAAGGTAACTTGAGGGAATCGGTTGCACCACATAGAGTCCACCTAGAGTCGGTCTGAGTCGGGCTGAGTCGGGCTGAGTCGGCCCGACTCCACCCGATTTCGGTCGACTCACCCCGATTCCATGTAGCTCCATGGGTGGGTCGTTGTTCCACCCCCCAAGTCAGGTCGCCAAGGGCTGACCCGACTCAGAGTCGGCCGACTCCGACCCGACTCAGCCGATTTTGCCATCTATGCCTGGATCCCCTGCTGTTGAAGAGATAGAGGAGAGAGGCGGATGGGGTTTGGAGGCCATGGCATCCTTTTGGCTATCAAAAAAAGCCCCCAGTGCCTTTCAAATAACAATATAAAGTAGAAAATTTGCAGCACTTGGAGAGTCTTCTGCTTTGACCATCCTTGAGCTTTCCTTTGTCTTCTGATTTCATAGTGAAGAGCTTTATTACCGCACATTGAAAACAATCTAACATCTGTGGGACTTTGACTATGCATACATTTATCGTGTGGGTATGTGGTTTTGTGCCGCCCACAATATGTTTGATGAAATTACCATGTGCTACCACATAGCTGTTTTGTGTAGATAGCCACCTGCCGAGATTCTGGGGTGAATCTACAATGACCCATATAACATGGCCATGGTTTTGTACCGCTTTACGCCATCATTAAATAAATTTCACATAAATTTGTTATGCTGACAAATGGTCAGAAAAATATAATGAACATTTTGGGGTTCAACATATACTTATCGAAAAAATGGCATAAGGATGGTGGGAGAGACATGTCAACCCAATTCAGTATAAGGCCTCTTCCTTCTGCCCTCCAAATGGAGGCACCACCAGCCACCAACTATCTTCTCATTTTAGAAAAATGGAAATCCAGTTGGTAATGAAGTGTGGCTATGCACCTTTTTTCAATTTTACAGAGTGGTTAAAGTACATTTGGTGCCATGACATGCCCTTCATTATTCAAGTTTCCGTGCTTTATTAGACTAATCCAAGCAATTGTTGAACACATCAAAAAAAAGGGGAGATGAAATTTGACTTATGATTCTTCCTAAGATTTCCCAACTTTTTGTTGTGGTGGCATCAGTATAAGGGATAGCTTGGTGTTGCAGTCACCACTATTTTGCGTGTCTCTATACAAACCATCTATTTTGTGTCCTAAGGGAGCAAAAACAGAGCACATGTTGGGTAATTGGGGGGGGGGGGAGAGAGAGAGAGATTTTAAAGTGGGCATGCTCTTGCACCAAGGGGGCTCTCCCCTGTGGCCATTTGTTGTTCAGTCCTACCGCTCCACTTTGCCACATGATATTATCAGAGCTTTCTAATGCTCAAAAGTGGGCATCTTCTTGCACCAAGGAGGGCTTCCCTGCGGCCATTTGTTGTCAGTCTTACCCCTCCACTTTGCCACTATGATCCTACCCCTCTCATACTTTACCTCTCTCTCTCTTTATATATATATATACACACACATACACATATACATATAGAGGGGTTCTGCATTGTACCAATAGGTCGCATTATTCTTATGGAAGCCTCTGAGAGAGAGAGAGAGAGAGAGAGAGAGAGAGAGAGTTTCCCATCGTACCAATAGGTGGAAGCCTTCTCTGGCATAATTATTTTTGATAGAAATTGCACATCACTAGTTTGGATTGATAACTTATCATATTTCAAGTTTATGACCTTCATTTTCCTCCATTCATTAATTGAATCCGGTGTAGATATTTCCCCCTGAAATAAAGTATGAACAAGGACACAATGCAATGTAATCTAGATGAAAAATGGTAAAGTGAGGGGAAAAAAGAGAAAACAGAGCAGGCTATTGCTCATATATGCACAAAGAGTGAACAACAAAATGAAGCAAGAATAAATAAGAATCTGGCATGGAAAAAAAAATCAAGATAATGCAGTAACAACTACATCCATTATTGCATGAGCAACACCATTGAACTCACTTCATCACCTGGGCAACTTAGACATGCATATTCCATGACACTGAACACAGCACCAAGGGATTTTCCTGTAAATGGTTCATTAGTCTAATTACTAAAGCTTTCCTTCTCCTTTTCTTGTTATTTCCTTTCTTCTTTCATAGCCACATGAGTGAAGCTTGCATGCTGCAAGATGAAGTAATTAAATATGGAGAATGTCTTTGACATTGAAGATAGAGAAGGGGACAGTTTTGGTCTTTCGAAGTGAATTATGCATATATTCATGGACAGATATTGGAGATTTTTATAGCTCCTTTTAGTGAAGGAGCAAACATATTCGATGTAGTTTTTATACTTAAAGTGATGTTTCTTTAGGTTTTTGGCCCGGTTGACGTTATTATCATCATTATACTTTTGCTTTAGTTGAATTTTATAGTGTGAAGATTATCTTTTGGGTTGTGACCACGCCATGTGAGTTACGGATGGTGTGTATGAGATCAAAATTTGTAATTGAAAGAGCACAAATGTCATTTTCTCGGAATGCCATGGGCTTAGGAAAGGAATATAGGCATGTATGTTGGTGCAATTTCTCATGATGGAATGCCTAGATACAAATCTCCACAGGAAGTTTTATTCATTTGGTTTCTCTTTCTCTGATTCACCAGTGAAACATCAATTGTTGCAGCTGTTACTTTATCATTATCTTAGTTCAGGTGTGTTCCTATCAATTTGACTTCATTCTACCATATGCTGATATACATTGATCTCTACTCTGCTTCTAGCTTTGCTCATATGTTTCCCTATTTCAGATGTTGTCTTTCTTTGTGTGGGATCACATTGTGACCCTTATTTGAGGGTTAATTCAATTTTCATCTACTGAATTAGGATCAAAGCATGATTGGTAGTTGATGGTTCAGTTGATTTTTCTCTCTTGAATTGTAGTTTATTTTGTTGCCCATTACTTGCATATAGAACTTCAGTAATTCAACTTTAATGTCTAGATGTACTTCCAGTGTACTAAACACAGCATTCTAGTCTTACTTCCTCTTTCCAATGTGGGAACAAACTCACCTTGCCCATACACTTCACCTGCATAACATGCCACATATGAAGGTGTAGGCTGAAGCATCATGTAAACTTGTATGTTTTGGGTATTGCAGGTTTTGTAAGCAACTATCCTTTCCTTGCACTTGCCAATTCTAGTATGGATTGCAAAATCGGCCGATTTGGATCAGAATCGGGGGTCCTGATCTGATTCTACGGGGAATGGCTGATCACCACCCCTCTCCCCCCCTTTTTTTTAAAGGATTTGGCCTGGATTTAACCATAATTACGGTTTAATTATATATATTGATTAATACTTGTATAGTTATATTCAATGTACATTAATTTACATATTTATGTATACATACATGCATTAACTATATACATGTAATTGTTATTATAATTACATTAATATATGATTGATATACATATTAATTATGTTTATACATTAATATAATATGTATATATATGTGCATATTGTTATTATATTTACATTAATATATGTTTGATACATGTTAATTATGTTTATAGATTAATATATGTACATTAACTATATATACGTGCATGTTATTATATTTATATTAATATATGATTGTATGTACATTAACACACACATACATTAATATATGGTTGATATAATATATGTACATTAACTATATGATTGTATGATTGATATACATATTAATTATGTTTGTTTCTACATTAATATGATATGTATATACATATCTGGATTGGGATCAGCTGATCTCTTTTCCAACTGCCTCTGGTCACCAAACAGATCCTCCTATCCTGCCTATCCGCACCCACATTTTCCATGATCCTCTCCTGTTGAACCAAAAAAAATAGCAGCATGCAAATCCTAAACCAAGGCTATGGCCACTGGATAAGGGTTTCAGAAATTGGTGTATTCAAGAAAAGGAAAATAGAGAAAAGGGATGGACAGGGTCGATGGCCTTCCATTTGGTGTTTTGGACAAAAGATGAAGAAGGGGGGAGAGGGATACCTGTAGAAGTCCGGTCACCCCTCTCTTCCTCAGCCGTTGCTTGCAGAAGACAGGGAGAGAAGGTTGGGGTCCCTGCTGAGGCTCCCCCTGCTCGCGGCTGCCGCCTGGGCCCAGCGCCGCCGCCGCTGCCTCCTCCCTTCGCCGGCGCCGCTGCCTCACGCCGCCGCTCCTGCCTGCATCCAGCGCCGGCGCCGCCGGCCACCCCCGCTCGCCCGCGCCGCTGCTGCTCAAGGCCGCCGCCGACCTCCCTTCGCCGCCGTTGCTACCTCCGCCCTTCGCCACCGCCGCTGCCGGTTCCTGGCGCCGCCCCTCCCTAGCTGCGCCGCCGTCGGGAAGGAAGGAGGAGGAGGGCCGCGAAGGTTTCCCCTCTCCCCTGCTCTGTTTTGCAGAGCTAAATCGGGAAAGGGCCAAAGAAAGAATGGCAAGGGGAAATTAGACAAAAATGAAAGAAGCAGGGGTTAAACTGCAAATACGCAACTTAAAAATTGCGTAAAACCCCCTGGACAAACGTGCAGACCTCCGGGGAGGGTGCGCAAACCTTCCGTCCGGGGTCATCTCCTCCAACCACTATATAAGAAGCCCTGGGGCGCCCCAGGGAGGAGAGCTTTTTCTGAGCCAGAAAACCCGAGCAAGGCTTCGGGAAAAAAGACTGCAAGGCAGTCTGGAAAAAGAGTCTGCAAGGCAGCCCTAAAGATCATCGTGCAAGGCACGAGTCTTTTCTCTCAAGTTTATAAAAAAGGTCTATTGGGCTTACCTTATTGGGCCAATTTTCTTATTGGGCCTGGGACTGCTTATTGGGCCATACTTGTATTCCCGTACAATCAATTGAGATATTGTGTGCTTATTGGGCCGACATTTGACAAATTCTCATGTGTGATTTAATGGGCCTATTGGGCTATTTTTAATCATTTAATCATGCGTTATACGAATTATTTCACATAGTGTCACGTTTATTTAAAACACTGCACTACTTAATTTCTTAACCAAAATCAACCAAGTTTTCGACAAACGTTAATGAAATATTTTCCAAACATTATTATTTAATTTTCAATAACATAAAATCAACAAACAAGTTATGTTTCACATCAATTTTAATCCACCTTAAGTTAAACACCTTTTAAATCAAATAAATAAATGAAAATGTTAATTTAATTCACATGATCATAATGTAAATAAATAAATAACAAAAATAGATAAATAAATGAAATCAATAATTCTAAAATATCAAAAAATGAGAAAATGAATTTAAAAATCAATAAAAAATAAAATAAATATAAAAAAATTCCAAAAAAAGAACTGCAACTGTGTCTCTTTCCATGTATAATTCATTTCATTCAAATGTGAGTCATGTTCTTTTATTTCAACGGGTTTGTCTGATGGCTAATCAAGGGTATTCAGCTTTTGTGCTGATATAATTAACACTAACCGCAGTTAGTGGGGGAGGTCAAATGAACTAAATAAAACCATATCCATGTAAATAAATAAAAATCCAAATAAATTAAATCAAATCCAAAGGTAAACTTAAAAATTTTAAAAGTGTTGAAAAAATAATTCTCACAAACTCCTTACCAAAATGAGACTAGACAACCATATCATCGGGGGCTTTCGGGGCAACCCCAAATGTGGAAACCAACCCATTATGTTGCTTTGTCATCGCCAGTGCCCGCTCCATCTCAAGCTCCCTTCTAACCTTTTCCTCGAGCAACCTGACCCGCGCCAATTCCCTCAGGATGATCTCCCCATGTATCCTCTCCTTAATCAACTCTCTCTGCAAGACCTCCCCGCCAGACACTGCATCCCATGTCAACTCCATCCTCCGGATATCGTCCGCCATATCGAAATAGCCCGCTGGGAGCAAAAATGCAACAGAAGATCAATTTCTTTTTTTTGTTTCCAACCAACAAGAACAAGGATTAGAAAACCATGTCTTCCTGGTCTTGGACAACGACGATCCCACGTCACGTCTGCAGAAGGTAGTGAAGCACCCATCGGATGACAGATAGGGAATATAAACACATCAGAAAGAGAAGACGAAGAGAAGTTCCAAACCATGAAAGAAAGAAGCAAAAAAATGTCTTCCTGGGTTTGGACGATGCCTCACAACTCCTAGGCATTGAAGTACCCATTGCTAGAGAAAATATGAATTGGGGGGTTGGTGGAGAAAAGCCCCAAATTAAACCCTACTTAGGGTTTAAAAATTGAAGATTTTGTTTAATTATTGTAATTAGACTACAATTGAGTGTCCTAAACACTCAATTGCATTGATCGGAGTTTGATTGCATAAAATGCATATCTAATTGCATTTATACCTTATGCAGGAAACTTCTAAATATATATATTTTAATCAATGTATGAACATAATCATTAGTGTCTTAATCATCTCTATTGTTGTTTATGTTAGATGTACATGATAAGAATTAAATTTCATTGTGTTTATATTGAACAAAAATTGTATGTGTTTTTCTAACTTTTTGTGTCAATTTTCTGATTTTCCCCTTGTTTTTTCACTTTTTTATTTATATTTTTTAATCTGGCCGATCCACATCGGCCAGATTCCTTGTGGATCGGCCGGATCAGCCAATCCGATCCGATCTGGATCGGGATCGGTGGGGTCCGATCTGGGACTCTGATCTGATCCCACATTCCATGAATTCTAGAACATATTTAGAGATAATCTGGCAAGTTAACTCAAATGGAGTTTAGATTTTTAATTGAGAACCACTTTTGGCTTCTCGTTTCCCTTCTAACTTCCAATACAATATTCAACTTCAACTTGGTTAAGTACAAGGTATAATGTTTGTACATCTTGAGTATCTGGAATTTTTGTTGTAGTAGTCAGAGTGAAGATCATTGAATAATGAATTCATTTATGTTTAATTTATCATATGCTAATAAATTATAATATATTCTTAGGGTTTAGTTCGTGGTGTTGGTGTTAGCAATTATGGCCCAAATCAACTTGTCAAGATCCATGATTACCTCAAATCACGTGGTGTTCCGCTATGCTCAGCTCAGGTACCCCATTGAACTGTCCCTTCAAGGTCAACACTTGGTCCTGTTGCTATTACATGGTATCTGCCTTTTGCCAGTACTTTTATCTAATTCAAAAAACTATGCAGGTGCAATTTTCTTTGCTGAGCATTGGCAAAGATCAAATGGAGTTGAAAGCTTTGTGTGATTCTCTTGGTATCTGCTTGATATCTTACAGTCCACTTGGACTCGGGATGCTAAGTGGGAAATACACAGCTTCGAACCTTCCTCGTGGACCTCGGTATGGCTTCAGATGTCCAATGAATATAGTTAAGATGTAGCCACTGAAATGTAATTGAGACTATTGAGTAGCTTTAACTTGCCAGGGCTCTGTTATTCCGTCAAATTCTTCCTGGTTTATATCCATTACTCCGATCATTAAGAGAGATTGCAAAAAGGAGGAGGAAAACTATATCACAGGTATGTGCATTATACATTTTGGAGTTTACTTCAAATTGCTTTTGATGAACAAGGGCACATGTATATTCTGCATTAGATTAGGATGATGCTAAAAAGTTTCTCTCCCATTTTCAGGCTCGTCCTTTTGGTTTGTTGTAGTGTCTCTCCCATTTGCAGGTTCACCTTTTTGGTTTACTGTACTATCTCCTCATGCCTTTTAGTTTAGATGATAGTCTTTACTCAAAGGTTAACCACAGGTTTTTTTTTTTTGTAGAGTTAAGAATTTAAGACAGTATGTAAGGGCAGCAATTCTGCGAATAATCTACTGTACATCTATCCCTTTCTTTGGTAGTAAGACATGAGTTAGCAACAACAGCGTCCATACTCTGAATTGGCTTCTGTTATCTAGGTATCGCTCTTTGTAATTTGACCAAACTGGAGCCTTTCATATGGAACTACAAAGTATATGTTTCTGTGAAAGCATATCGTTCTTTCCCTGCATGGCTTCTAGATCCAGTGCTTAAAACCTGCATGCCTCCTAGAGACAATGCTTAATGGTCCCAGCATGCTTAAGCAAGAGTGACAGCGTTGATCACGTCCATGCAGAGATCAGGTGAGGACAGAGAATAGTTAAATGAACCCAACAACAATTAGAGGAAAGGTTAATAGTTACAAATGTCCGACACCGACACATTAACAAAGGTTTTATCATTCTGATTACTTCGACTCTTATTGGTAAATTATAGCTGTTTGACTTCCATCAATCCAAAGAAGTGTTGGTGATAACTCTTTTTCTGTAACCTTTCATTGAAGATCTGTTATCAAGGTTCCCCCTCTTAAAATAGGGAATTTGTTAATCAACGGTCCTTTCCGTGTTAGCAAGGTTTCTGTCAATGGAGTCATTTTACATTACTTAGAGTTGTACTCACAATCTCACGTATGGACCTGAGATATACTCAGCCAGTAATTCCATCCACTTCTTGGTATTCTCATCTTCATCTTATCTTGGGTTCTTTTTTTGGTAAGGAGCAAAAAGAAGAACATTTTTTTCCACCGTTTAGGCTGTTCAGATCACCGTTTTTGTGATTGCAGATTGGATCAGCATAGGTTAGTACTTATGTCTTGTCCAGTCCTGGGCAAGAGGTTGGATATCTGTTCTCTCTACCCACAATAATTGTAATGGAGACTCCCTTCCATCTGTATGCATTTAAGTGCATTGACGGAAGCTTGAGAGCACCTATTGACATGATAAGGGCATTGACGGAAGCTTGAGACCTCCTATTGACATGATAAGTGCATTGACGGAAGCTTGAGACCACCTATTGACATGATGCTGGGACACTATGTAATCGTTATTATAATTCTTGACATTTGAATGATTATTCCATGATCAATAACTAATAGGTTCTTTCTACCCGTCAGTTAACATTACTCCGAGGATGTATCACTGGACAACATATTTGAAACCATGCAGTTTTAACACCTGCATTTCTTAGAGTGAAACTTGAACATTGTCCCGATGTTTCCTTTATGTTTACTGATTTTGCTTTGTGCCACTGGCAGGTTGCCATAAACTGGTGTATATGTAAAGGTACAGTACCTATCCCGGGAGTGAAAACAGTTTGGCAGGCTGAGGAGAACTTGGGTGCTCTTGGTTGGCGCCTAAGTTCAGATGAGATCCTTGAGTTGGAATCTGCGGCAGAGGATGCTCCACGAAAGATGATCCAGAACGTCTTTCAGACTGGATGAAAAAGAATCGTCATTCATGCAACAGGCCTTCTGTTGCCAATTTCCTCTGCTGAAACCGGTATGCTACAGCCTGCCTTTGGGTGCTGAATATTCTGATTCTTCTCATGTGTATCTTGTCATTAACTGTAATCTAAGGCAACCGATTTCTGTGGACGTTCATATTAAGATGTGATTTGATTTTGACACATGTCAGTCAAATTTGGAAAGATGTTCCTGAATATTTTTGTTTGGCTGCTAAAATTGACCAAGATATCAATTAAATCTGTGTTATGAATTGGGGAGACTGAAAGAGGGAGCCAATGCCTACATTACAGGAGCCCAACTGGGGTTCCATCTTGAAACCAATTGGCGTTAGTTTACCATCCTCGCTCGAATGAGTAAGATGCTTTCTGATAACAAAAGGACGAGAAGTTAATTTTTCCTGGTAGTTTTGCACCTGTCATGGTGAAACATTTTCATCTGGACAAGAAATTAATGAGAGAATCCATGTTAACACATTTTCAGTTAACATTACCTTATAATTAGAAATAAGTGCATCATTACAGCGTGATGTTAGTGCGGCTGCTGATTTATATTTGCATTTTTTTCTCCCTTTTAATCTGAAAAATGTTGACAATATCTGAACGAGGATTTGAACTGGATTGGTTGTAACATGGTATCATCATCAGTTAAAATAAGTTGTAACACGCATTTAGAAAAATAAGTTGTGGATTATACCGCTAGTTTTATTACACTAGCAGAAGTACTTTCCCGTGGAGAGGAGGTTCTTCTCACCACTGGGATGTATGCTTTGCCGTCTCTACCATTAGTCTGAGGATCTGACTTAGATGATTGAGCTAGATAACCATTTTGGTCATCGAAGATATTTTACTGATTGGAGTTGGGTGACTGTTGAATAAGAAAAAGCAGAAAACATCGTAATGTAAGCAAAATCAACTTGGATCCACCTAGTCCCAGTCGTTCAAAGATGATGATTAATTTTGATTGTGCCATCTAATCTCTTATTCCTTGCAGAGTATTTCATATTTCTTCCTACGACGAAGTAACGGGTTCCTTTGGGTCGGCAGCGGCAGCATTATGTTGGACTTGATCACTGTGGTAGGCCCTTTGGTTGGACGCCTTCGCACTTGCCAGAGGTTGCCTCTTTACAAGATGGAAGATAACAACTATTCGGGAGATTTGTTGGGCATCTACATTGTCAGATTACCAGCTCTTCTTCGTGAAGGTTCACTATCATGACATAGATCTATAACATCAATACAGCCGGAGTTGGGCAGTTGTCCAACTCCGCCCTTCTACGAAGAGAGAGAGAGAGAGAGAGAGAGAGAGAGAGAGAGAGAGAGAGAGAGAGAGAGAGAGAGAGAGGTGTTTTATTAGACTCTCAACTGATAAAATTATTTTTCAAGCAATCTGCGTCACCTTGATTACCCTACATGGAGGACAATAAGTATTTCTAAAAAAATCAGTAATATATTATTATTTAAACATGACAAGGAAAAATATATGTATCCATTGCGCCAAGGTAGGCTGCATTGGTGGACTAGACTAGATCGGAGAGTGCCAAATACAATATGAATCAGAGACTAGTCCGGTCTAGTTCATAAATAAAATTTAATAATAAAAATTAAAATAAAAGTAAAAAAGTGAATCTATGTCGACCATCCCATGGAACGGTTGGCCCATGGGATGAATCATATTGGACTAGTTCGGTTTGATATGGCCAACCATGTCCAGCATGACCACTTCAAATAGGTGTGGGGTCTTATGGATTTCATTTGTATGTACCTATGGATAGACAGCTGTGGCGAATGTCTAGCATTATGTCTCTGGAAAAATCTCAACCATTAATCAAAGAATCATCATCATCGTCTTATCCCATTATTTGGAGTCGGTCTGAATCTTATTTAGTCAAAGATTTTTATCAAATGTTATATTTATATTTAAACTCAAGAATCCAATGTCTCTCTTAATAATATCACACCATCTACTTTTAGGTCCACTCTGAGTTCTTTTACTAGTATCTATTAAGATTTAGTCACATCTTTTAACCAGTGTCAAGTTAAGGTGATGTTGCATATGTTCAAATTACTTGAGTTTATTTTTCTCTCATTTTACTATCAATTGGAGTTATCTCCAAATCCTTATGAAAGTGTTCATTCTTAGTCTTATCTTTTTTAATTTTACCACATATCTATCTTAGCATCCTCATCTCTATTACCGTCTTTTGTTAATGTGTTCATTTCGTCCTATCCAACACTCAATATTACATAACAAATTAGGCTCCACAGTTATTCTATAAAACTTCTTCTTAAGTTTCACGGGTATACGACGATCACAGATGATTCTTAATGCACTTCTCCTTTTTAACTAGTCTATTTTAATCATGTGTAACATCATCATAAATCTCTTCATTCTCTTGAATGGTAGACCCTAAATACTGAAAGCTACTATTTTTAAGAAAGTTTTGTCCGTCAATTAAAATAATATCTTTCTGTAACATATTTTCATTACTATAATTACAATACATAAATTCTAATTTGCTCATATTAATTTAAAACTTTTAGACTCCAAAAATACCTCGGATAGGATATAGAAGGCAGAAGAGGGAAAGTAGCTCATTTACAATTAAAAATAAAAGAATTTAGGCACAGCCTTTTCCACAGCTATAGAAACCTTTGCTGCAGATGACCTCTTTGACATATTAGCCTAGATTGCGCTTTCAAATCAATAGTTCATTGACCGTAGTACCTCCCCTGATCTTTTCTTTGAACAAACCTTGTTACTACATAAAACCACGTCTAGCGTGGAGATAAAGATTTGAATATGGTGCAATGAAACCATGTTCATCATGGCACAAACCGTTTTCCAAAGAAAGAGAAGGAACTCAATGAAAGTATTGCATCTCACGTGGAAAGATGCTGCCAAAGCTTGCTGCAAATGAGGTTGTTGCGAAGGGCGCAAAGCTCACTATTACGAAGGAGAAAGAAAAGAATTGTCGTTGTTACTGAAGCTGCTAATGACCAACTTTCTAACTTAATATTTAAATCATCAATACTTTCATCAGTTAAAATAATATCATATGTAAATTGTTGGCCCCTAGAGTGGGGGTGAATAGGTTGAATGTGTGCAATGAAAATTAAAGGAGCGGAATCACAATCATACAAAGGACACAAGAAATTTTATCTTGGTTCGGCTCTTTCAAAAGGAAGTTTTAGCTCTAGTCCCCAAGAACACTTGAGATTTCACTAACCAATTGAACAATCTCCCTTAAGGATATACAACGTCCAACAGAGCTAGTCCTCCCTTCTACACAAGGGGAAGAACACTTAGCACCCAACTGGTCTTCTTCTCTTTCTGGACAAGAAGGCAGCCCACTGTTTCCTCAGTCATGTGCTTCTTTTGAGAGCTCAGAAGCAATTCACTGGTAGAAATGCTGGCAGGTTCTTCACACTCAACATAAGCTGGTCTTCCCTTCAACAAATGGCACAACCCCCAGCTCCCAAAATGGTTCTCCCTACACACAAGAAGACGAATACTTCTGAACAGAAGCTTGAACCCAAAGCCCTTAGACTAAGCTCAAGATGGACAATGGAGATGCTTGATCTAAGACGACGCTTAAGAGTACAAGAGTATACAAGAATGGACTCTCTTAGGTAGACCTACAGATCAGATTCACAATGATACACAGACAGAGAATGGAGAAGATGAGCTTGAATGCTTTGAGGTTTGAACAGATGTTCATGCGTGTAGATGTGTGTGTTATGTACTTCATCTTCAAAACCTTCATCTCTTTATAAAGTTACTGAAGAAGAGGACCGTTGACAGATAGTCGTGGGAGTCCTTTGAATCTGATGCTTCTTCTCCTTCTTCTTCGTCTGCTCTCTTCATGTGACTGACGGATGCTTGGAGCAGAGGAGAGCCATCCGGTTTTGTTTCTAATAGATGCCTCAAGATTCTTCTTGTCTTGTGAGCATTTAATGCTGGAGACAGAAAAAAAGACATGTTAGTCAGTCAACCCATACCTCTCCATATTTCTTGTGTTAGGTGGATAACTTTTTGTCAGCACAAAATAAGGAGAGCCTTTTGTCAGAGGACATCAGTTATCTTTCTGTCAGCAAGAAACAAGGAGATTTAAATTTTCATTGGATGCGACAAACATTTTGTTCACTAATCGGTGCATAAAAGAGTCAAGTGTTCAGTAATCGATGTTGCACTTCGACTTCCCAGTGACAAACATAACACCAATCAATATCTAAAGATAGAAAACACCAATCGATGTGCTTGAAGTCAATTTAACATTAATTGAAATGTATATGAACCAATTGGAAGGAAAATAAATATTTGTTCATCAATAAAAACAATTTAAACACCAATCGATAAGATATAGCCTTTATAACATCAATCGGAACAAAATAACTTGAGTGTTTACTAATCGAAGCAAAATAAAGCATTAATAACATCAATCGGAATACTGTTGAACATTTGTCACCAATCGAAAGATTTTAAACATCAATCAAAAGAACACTTATTATTCAATTGATAAACACTTTTGTTCTCCAATCAGAAGAACACTTAAGATTTTGTTCTCCAATCAATATACAGAAAATGCGTTGACTTAATTTGCCGCGAATAACTCTTCTTCAATCGGAACACATCAATCGGAATATGAAACACATCCATTTAACCTAACGCGTATTACCTTCATCAATCAGAATGAAATATTTTCTATGATCAATGTGGCACATAGATAGTAATCGATAAAACTTTCAGTGCCAACCTTCACCAGTCGAAGTCTAACTTCGACTTGTGACCAGTTAAAGTGCAAATCTTTTTACAGAGATGGAAATTATGTTATTACTCATACATAAATACCATGACAAATATTAATAAATACTTTGAAAAATACATTCATGATTTTCATGAGAGAAAATATATTTGATGTATTCAAGAGTTATTGTTCACATCAAAACAAATAGAAAGGAAATAAAGAGGGATAAAGGATTATGAGTAGAAGACATCATGTGTCGACACACATCCATGTCTATCGACACATGAATGTCTATCGACACATGAATGTTGTCTGTCGACAAGTCATCAGAAAAATGATACTATGAGAATACTTTTGATGATGCGTTTGAACATATATTATTATATGGACATGCATTAGTACAATTATCATTAAAATAAATATATTTATGATATCTATGAGTTTTAGGTATCACCAAAATAAGGGATATATATAAGAGTGGTTCAACACAATTAACATACACCAAGGGATATTGTCATACAATTATTTGTTATTTCATCCATAACTAGAGCAAAAATATATAGACTTAGTGCAAAACCTTGATGCAAACTTATAGTGATCGAAAATTCACAAGTTCCTCCAACAATAGTTCTCACGCTAGTAGTAGCACTTTCATATATATCCTGAACTAAACCAACATATCCTTGAGAGACTCCCTTCTTTCTTAATGCCCACCAAATCAATTCTCTCGATACTCGATCATGCGTCTTCTCCAAATCAAGAAAAACTAGATATAAATCTTTTCTCATCTCTATACTTCTCCATTAGTTGCTGTAATAAGAAAGTAGCTTTGTAGTAGATCTACTCTGCATAAAGCCAAAATGATTTTTTGATATAGTAGTCATACATCAAATACGATTCTCGATTACTCTTTCCCAAAGTTTCATAGTATGACTCATAAACTTAATTCCACAATAATTATTGCAACTTTGGATATCCCTTTTGTATTTAGAGAAAAGAACCACAAAACTTTTTCTCCATTCTTTTGGCATCTTCTATTCCTTCAAAATTTTATTGAAAAGTTTAGTTAGCCACTTAATACTAATGTCTCTTAGGCTTTTCCATACTTCAATAGATATGCCATCTAGTCTTAAGGCTTTGCCCACTTTTATTTTTCTTAAAGCATCACCCACTTCTGACATCTTAATACGCCTGAAATATTGATATTTATCAAATTTTGTTGACTCTTGGTCCCCTTCTAAAGAAAACAATCTCCATTAAATACTTTCTAAAAACTAGCTACACAATTTTTCTTTAACCTCGAGGTCCTTAGCTAAAACCTTTTGATCTCACCCTTAATGCAACGAATATGATCTACATCGCTATTTCTTCTTTACGTGAATTTAGCAAGTTTAAATATGTCCTTTTCACACTCTTAAGTTTCTAATTTGTTCTACAATTCTTCAAACGCCTTAGATTTTACTTCACTAATTATTTTCTTAACCCTCTTTTTAGATATTTTATAAGCTTCCAAGGTTTGATTATTTTTGTTAGTTTACCAAGTTTTAAAGTATTGTCTTTTTGCTTTAATTATATTTTAAATTTCCTTATATTTGAATTTTCTTACTCCACCACCAATCTCTTTCTACATTCCTTTTATCTATAGATTCACCTAAGAGTTGTTTTGGTATATTCTTTGTACAATTTGTAGCATTATTTCACATTATGTTAATTTCTTGCTCTAAATTTTAAATGTTTTCTTTTACTAGATGATTTTTAAATATTTTCAAATTTTCAATTTTCAAAATCCACCACTTAATCTTAGAGAAGTTATATATGATGGTTTTTCTTTTGAATTTTGAGATAAGAATATTCATTACTAACAACCTATGTTATGGGATTAAAATCTCTCTAGGGAATAGGGATAACTTTATAATCTTTACACAAAACTCTATTGACCTTTTTAATAAAAAAATAGTCAATTTGACTTTTATGTGTTCCACCCTTGTATGTTATTAAATGTTCGTCTCTCTTCTCACATAAATCATTAGCAATTGCTAGATCATAGGCCACAGTAAAATCAAGAATAGTAGTGCCCATACCATTGATCAAAGAATGAATAGGAAAAATCATGAGACCACTAATTGATGAGTTTAAGATCAGGAAAGCATCCACAAAGTTGACATGATGATGCCAAGTGAGCGAGTTGCTAGAAGTTTTACAATAGGGGATTTTATTAAAATAATATTATCTTAATAATAAACCCCAAATATATTTTGTTCAAAAATATTTACAAAACTATACCACTTTTTTGCCATGCGGTAAAAAGTTCCACATCCACTTTGTTTTCTTCTTTTTTTCTATGCCATTGAACATCCTTTTGAGAGAAAAAGAGAGAGAGGGAGCCAATCATCACAAGGGGGAGAGAAAGAGTGGGGGGAGAGAGAAAGTACACGAGGAAGAGAGATTGTGGGGGTAGAGAGATAGAGAGAGAAAGAGAGCATGCGAGAGCGCATGCACGAAGAGGAGAAAGAGATGTAGAAGAGAGGAAGAGCAAAAGAGGAGATAGAGAGAGTAGTGAGAGAGAAAACATGTGAGAGGGAGAGAGAGAGATGCACAAGAGAGAGAGAGTGTGTGTATGAGAGAGAGATGTAGAGAGTGCACGAGAGAGAGTGCATGAGAAAGAGTTGCAGAGGAGAGAGAGATGCAGTGGAGTGAGAGTGCATGAGAAAGAGAGAGAGATGTAGAGGCGAGAGTGAGAGAGTGCATAAGAGAGAGATGTGCAGGGGAGAGAGAGAGTGTATGAGAGAGAGAGATGTGCAGGGGAGAGAGAAATTGTGTATCTTGGAGCAAATTTGTGTAATCTAGGCCATATTTGCGTAACTAATCATATTCGTGTAATTTGAAGTAGAATTATATAACATAGGGCAAATTTGTGTATTCTAAACCAAATTTGTGTAACCTGTCATATTTGTGTAAATTGGACCAAAATTTGATGAACAAAATCTATTTAATTCATTTTTAGTGATAATAAAGTTTATTAATTAAAATTTTGGGGATAACTGTCAATGACAAAATCAAATGAGAAAATTATATTTTAATCATTGAATGGAAAAGAAAAACAATTTTCGACATAAGTGTAATATTTCCCACTCAAATAGATTAAGTCCCAGAACAAAAGAAAAATATTAGGTCATATTACTAAGTCTCTAGAAACATTTAAATTAGAATTAGAAAAATAATTTTTAACAAGAAAAATAAGTATTTCTGAATGAAAAGGAGTATAATGAACAAAACAAGTCCTTTGGTAAGAAAAACAAGTATTATGAAAAAGACAGAGCCCAAGAACAAAAACAAGTATTGAAAAATGATTATTATGAGAACAAAACGAGCTTCCTTTCTTTAAATAACTTAGAAATGAGTATTTAGATTTGGAGTAAAAATCGAATCTTAAGAACAAGTTCAAAACAATTCTTAAGAACACTACAGTATATAAGAAACAAGTATTGTACAAATCGAGTCTTATGAAGAAACTCAAAACTGAACTTTATGAAAGAACATTGAATCAAGTCTTATGAAGTAACTCAGTCAAGTCTTATAACTATAGAAATAAATTCTTTTACACATTTCATAAGCGATCATTCCACTAAAAGACTAAAAATGAGCATTTCAGTTAGGTTCAGAACAATTATTTTGTAAAGACTAAAAATGAGCCTTTTATAAACACTAAAAATGAGCATTTCACTTAAGTCTAAAATGAGCTTTTCACCAAAGGTTGTAAATGAGTGTTTCATTGAGAATTAAAACAAGCTTGTTAGATAGACTAAAAATAAGTCACTTGAAATCTGACTTTGTGCAAAATGACAAACTCATCAAAATAAATCTTTTGAAGAAGCGAAAACGAGTTATCTTTCTCAGAATTAGAAATGGAGTATTTTAGTGATGAATAATACGATCATTTTTTAGGATTTGAAAATCGAATATTCACTTAAAAATCTTTATAAATCAAATCTCTCACAAAATAGTATATTTTTCTTTGAGATTTGAACATCTAAATAAAAGAATTATTTAATGCACATATTGTATGGATTATCACTTGATCATTTCTCAATACATTTTCATGACACGATTCTCAATGATCAAAATAGAATTATTGTACGACATAATCTCTCATAGATTTTCTTAAATATTTGTTTCTAATTATCTGCATAATATTTTGATGACTTAATATTCCTACTCTCATAATGACAGTTCTGTTAGGAATAAAAGTAAGAACTAAAATATTGTGCATGCCTAATAATGAACATTCTATGGAGTTATTTATATATTCCCATTGAATAGAAAAATAAATATTCTTACAGAAGTCTTGAGTATGTGATATGAGCTTACCTATTATGCATTTGTTTATTCCTATTATGCATTTGTTTATTCTATTTTATAAACCACAAGCTTTCATGAAAGAAGTTCAAAAATTCAAATGTGCATTTAATACATTTCTTGATACTTCTAAATCTAGACCATATCCTGTTCAGACAACATGCATACTATTTTTGACTAAAATATGTTGACTCTAGCTGAAAAGGCAAAAATGCATATATCTTTTTACTAGTACCTACAACTAGCAAGCATACATTTTTAAGAAGACTACACTTGCTGATCAAAGAAAGGGCAATGCCTAGGAAGGAAGGCATTTAAGGGGCTGACAAAAAGAACGAGAACACCATTTATGGTCCAAGATGTGCGAAAACGACAAGGTAAGATGCTCACACCATCTTTTAAGAAAATATGAAGACCAGCTGTGTGTGCCAAAGAAGAAGATCTATCTAACAACTACAGAATGTATCTAGCAAAAGAATTTACAAGGCACAACAGATACAAGGCTTTGAAGAACATACGATGAAGATCTAATGGTTAATGAAAATGTACTTAACAATCGGCGTCTACAGAGACAACAAATAAATCAATCCAATTCGTTCACTAGTAGGAAGAAGTGTTGGGTTGAGTGTGTTTTGGAATTTCCAAAAGTTGTATTTTAATGATGACCAATGGATATCACTCATACCTTGATTTTGATGATGAACATGTTATACATTTTATATATATCACAACAATGCTTAAACAACATATTTTTGATGTTTAATATCTCACATTTTAATGATAATATCTTGTATTAATGGTTTACACTTTATATTTTCAGGTTCACACACTTTTGTCATAGTGGTGTCGACACAGTCCACCTGTGTGTTGACACTAGATGACTGTCCTAGAAGCATGTTCTGAAGCAGTAGCCAGTGGTGTCGACACAGTCTACCTGTGTGTCGACACAGTTCGCCAGTGGTGTCGACACAGTCCACCTGTGTGTCGACACTAGTTCACTGTCCCAGAAGCTTGTTTTGAAGCAATTGCATGTGGTGTCGACACAGTGCCCTGTGGTGTCGACACACTTCGACTTAAACTCAAAAACGTGAATTTTTATGGACATGTGGCTGCTAGGATTTGACTTAGATTTTCGTCCCCATGCACCCCAAGGCACCTTATGGACATATGGGGCTATAAATACCCATGATTCTTGTGCTCCAAAGAAGGGGAGAGCCCATACACTTCCAGAAGAAGCTTTTTGGCGGCAAAAAGGGTCTTCCAGATCTGGCTCCATCTCCAGAAGCTGCAGGCCATCCTTTTTAGAGGAAGGGCATGGGAATCAAGGGAAATCTCTGGAGAGAAGCTTGCTGTGCTAGGAAAGGGAGCAGATCCAACTGAAGAGGAGCAGTAGAAGAAGGATTTCTAGCATTTCAGATGCCATAAAAGCAGAGTATCACCGATTGAGGAGAATCTCCATCGAATTCCATCAAGGCTCCTCAATTCAAGCGTCTGCAAGACCTCTTCACCAAAGAACATCCAGTTCATACTTCTTTCACCTAATTCTTGGAGTGTTCATCTTATTTCTTCTTGTGAGATCTGTACATGAAGTTCTGTACAGATTTCTGAGTTTATTGAGTTTGTGAATCAGATCATTGCTAGAGGATCTGATTTTATTTGTGTTTGATCTAGATTTTGTATTGTGAGCTGTCGAGCTCTGGTTTGTGAGTCGTCACACTCACTGTGTGGTTTGAGCCATCGTGCTCAATTTGGAGTCGTCGTGCTCCAGTTGTTGTTTGAGCCGTCGTGCTCAGTTTGTGAGTCGTTGAACTCAAGGTTGTGTGTTGAGCCGTCGTGCTCAAGGTTGTTTGGAGTCATCGTGCTCCAGTGTGAGTTGTACTCTTTTGAGTATTGGAGCCTCAATGTGTGAGGGGTGGATGTAGGAATCACTGGTGTGATTTTCGAACCACCTAAAAAATCCTATGTGCAATGGTTTGATCTGCTTGTCTGCACTAGATGCTTGCATAGGATTTTGTACTCACACTAATTGTTGAATTGCTTCACACATCATCTACACACACTCACACTTCAATCAATAAATTGTTTGTATGAATTGATCTCTGATTCGAAGTAATTTTGAATTGCTTAAGCTTCCGCATTAATTGGTGTTAGATCTATTCAACCCCCCTTCTAGATCTGATCCATCCATCTATTCGATCCTACAATTGGTTTCAGAGCGGGTTAATATCTGTTTCTGATCTGATTTGATTGCTTCTGTTTGATCTCTGTGTTAATTGCTTGAATTGTTTGCTTGCTCTTTCACTGTCTCTCATTGTGATTGATGGATTCTCGAGGATTTGTAGCTGAGGGCCATCCCATTAATAGACCACCATTCTTTAATGGGTCTGATTACTCTTATTGGAAAAATCGCATGCAAGTTTTTCTTAGGGCTCAAAACTATGAAATCTGGAGGATAGTTGAAGTGGGTCCTTATGAAAATCATGGAGATGATGAGAATTGGACTAGATAGCAAATTAGGAAAGCTACTCTTAATTACAGTGCCATGAATATGCTTCAATATGCTGTCCACCCTAAAGAATATTCAAGAATATCCATGTGTAAATCTGCTAAAGAAAAATGGGATAAACTTGAATTAATGTATGAAGGGACATATCAAGTTAGGGAAACCAAAGCAAACATACTTGTTTCTGATTATGAATTGTTTATGATGAAATCTAACGAATCAATTTCTGAAATGTTTGCTAGGTTTATGATAATTGTCAATGGACTGAAGGCACTAGGTAAGGAATACACTGATGCTGATCTGGTAAGAAAAATCTTGCGCTCTCTATCATCTGTTTGGCACACAAAGGCTACAGTGATTGAAGATTCTAAGGATTTATCCAAAATTTCTTTGGATGAACTCATAGGATCTTTAATGACTTATGAAATAAATCTGAAAAGAAGTTAAGAACATATGCTTAAAGCTAAACCAGTAGCACTTAAAGCATCATCAAGCAACAAAGAGAAAAGTCAAGAAAAATCAAGTTCTGAAGAGTCTGAGTCTAATGAGGATGAACTTGCCCTCATGACTAGGCAATTCAGAAAAATTTTAAAATCAAGAAGAGGAAAATTCAATGGAAAGAAAAAATATTCTTCTAGTAAAAGGAATGCTTCTTCTTCAAATTTTAATGCTAGCAGAAATCAAAAAACTGATGAAGATATTGTTTGCTACAGGTGCAACAAGACATCACACATGAAGGGTGAGTGTCCTGAGATCAAAAAGGATAAATACAAGAAGAACAACAAAATAAAAAAGCCAAAAGCCATGATAGCAACTTGGTCAGATGAAGACCAAAGTGAGGATGAAGAATAGAACTCCTCAAGTTCAGCAAATGAGGAGTTATGCTTTATGGCCAACAGTAGTGATGGAAAGGTAGGCTCTTCTTTTGAACAATATTCCATTGAAGATTGGCAAGATGCATATGCTGAGTTGATTGAAAAATATTCTGAAATAAGAAAAGAAACCAAATATCTGAAAAAGAAAATTAAAAATGTCATGCATGATACTTCCTTAAATAGAAGAATATCTGGACTTGAAAATGAAATAACTGAACTCAATGAAGAAAAGGAAGATCTTTTGAATGACATTGATGAATTTAAAATTGCATCTCAAAAGGCCAACAATGATTTTTAAAAACTTTCTGAAATAATAGAATTGCAACAAGTCATTGATGAAGTTCAGAAACTCAAGAAGTTGTTGGATGAAAAGGAACAAGTGATAAAAAATTTCACAAATGGAATGGAAAATCTTGATGCATTGTTAGGACTTAGAATGAATGCTGAAAATATGGACTATGTTTCACCACAGAAAAATCATTGAAGAATAAATCTAGTGAAAAGAAAGAAAAATCTTCAAAAATTCCTTTGATAAAATTTGTCAAAAGTACTAGTCCAGAAAACAAAAATAAACAAGTGTCAAAGAAAACATCTGAAATAATCAAAAACTAAAGTGAAAAGAATGTTTCCAATCAAAAGAAACAAATAGGTTGACACACATTGATGTTAGGTCGACACCAGATAACCACAAGTTCAAAACTGTGGTTGCTGAGTCGACACTACTGTAATCACGGGATTGGTATCCCCTTTTGACTTGAAGATTAAGAGTGTAGGGATTAGGAACTGACCGTGATCGCCACCAGAGTAATCGCCTCGGAGATGTAGACGTGGAGGGCTGACTACCTTGGAAAAGAAAAGGTGAAGGAAAGGCGTACCTGGTAAAGCGACAGATGCAGTGTCGCCTTCCTTTCTCCTGAACGCGACAGAGGCAAAGGCGCCTTCCGGAACGCGACAGTGGCCTTGTCGCCTTCTCTTCAGAGGGACAGAGATGTAGGTTCTCGTCTTCCTGCTCCTCAGCCGGCCAAGGGACAGGAGCCTCACTTCGTTCTAACCTTCAAAACCTGCCAAGATGATTCAAACACAAAGAAACCCATTAGAATTCGTGTGCAATAGATCTATTCAATGAAAGTGCATGTACATGAACTATTATGGGGGGAACTCACAGGATTGGGGCTTTTAACCCCTGGGGGTGTTAAGGATGGGTGTGTGTTTCGTGTTCTAATATTAAACTAGAAGAAAAACGAACTATGCATGCATGAATTGAATGAAACAAAGAGAAAAGGGGAGAGGAGATTGGATAGCCGGTGGGAAAACGCCCTGGGGGGCTCTTCTGAGTCGTCTGGAGAGAAGGCTCTCTTCTTGAAAGATGAAGCTCTCTGGATTCCCGAACTAATGGCTCCGGCCTTGCCCAAAAAGATGGAGAAATAAGGTTTTTATGGGTGATTATTCCCGGACAGGTTCTGAGAGGAATAATGGGCAAGAGTCCGACTATGGGTAAGTATGGCTGTGCAAGGGCCATTGGAACTCGGAAGGAATATGTTAGGAAGTTTTCCTCCGAATTTGAGAGGATTTGGACTCGATTTGGACGTCCAAAAGAAGCAATTACCATCAATAGCATGGGTCCAAATCAGCCTCGGATTGAGTTTCCTGTCTAAGGCCCAAAATGCGACGGCCTGAGAGTCGCCTTCTGAATGCGACACCTCGACATGTCGCCTTCCTCATATGGAAGATGGACTTAAGTTATTTTCGATTTTCTGAAGATTTTAAATATGGAATTATCAATGCGACATGGGGGCTGTCGTTTTCAGGAAGGCGACACATGGCTTGTCGTCTTCTGGTCTTTTCTATGTTTGGTCGTCCAAACAGCCATGCACAGCCTTCGGAATTGAAACGTCGAACTTCTATACTCAGAGAGTTATAGCAAGAGATTGATTTGACCAGGAAGAGTCCTCCAGGGCGATGAACTAATGGAAATGATGTCATGATCGGAGAAAGCCAGCTTGACGATGATGAGCCAACGTGGGGCGTCAATGATACGACAAGGGATTTTGGTCGACTTATAGGTCAAAAATGGGTGTCTACAGATTGCCCCTCCTTGATGCCTGCTTTGCAAGGGAGTACTGGAGCGGAAATGGAGTGAAAGTGGCATAAAATGGAGATGTAGCGGAATGAAGCGGAATGAGCTGAAAAGCGGGCATCAAGGTAAAGAGACACCCATTCTTGACGAATAAGCAGCGATAATTATCCGGCTAACCTCGAACATGGCTAAGAACAGAACGCGAGGATGGCTCCTACTTGGGACGAATAAAAGTCAAAAGAAAAGAATGATCAACCTCCTGATTCAAGAGGTACCCTGGCTATCTTTAGCGTGCAGGTTTCGTTCATTAGGGGATAGGTGCTGCCTGGCGGGTCGATTCAACTCTGGCCTTCGAGCGGGTCACGACTAATGAGCGGATCGGGGATAAAGGGATGACTGTTATAATGAATGGGGATGAGAGGAATCCTGCATAGGAACCATCACTGGCGGATTGGACCGAACACATGCTCGAGGAAAACTTTCAAATTCGGAGTGGAATTCTTGTCTGGAAAATGAGGATCTGTGCTGGGACATCATTGAGAAGCTGACTTCGACAAATCATGATTCGTGAAGCTCAAAGATTCCTACATGATGCATGCTGGGCTAAAGAAAAAGGAAATCATAAAAGCAAATGCAAAGAAAGGGAGAAAATAACAAATATTCAAGGATAATATTGCTAGACAATATGGGCAAGGGTCAAGACACTTCGCATCCCCGTCGTGCGATAGAATCCATCGTCCCCGAGTCATATCACCCAACGGCCTATCCAGCGATTAGCAGCGTGCATCTAGATCATCCTCGTTTTTGATGAAGGGGAACTCAGATCCTGAAACACACTGGGAACCAGCCGGTCCTTGAGCTGATATAATAGCGTAGATACCATATAGTAATGCGAAGGGATTAAGGTTAGAGATACTTACCTGACTTACCTGACGAACGCCTTTATGATTTTCTGGATTTTCTGATTTTCTGCATTTTCTTGATTTTTATGGATTTTCAATAATCAAAGCAATAAGATAGGCATGATACAATGCACCAAACAATGACATCAAAGCATATGTGCAAATATTATGAACAGTCACAGAAGAATAAGTAAGACAGCACAGACTGGGTCGGAAGGCGACATAGGGCTTGTCGCTATACTTGCATGAAGAAGGCGACACTATGCCTGTCGCCACCTTGAAGGCGACATGTCGATATGTCGCATTCGCAGTTTTCTCAGCCCGAGCTCAAAAGTCTTCAGCATATGATCTGGATTTGACTCTCACTTGGACTCCTAATGCCTCCCACTCAAGGTCCTACTCCTAATGGGTCTTCCATACCCTTTCCTAGCATGAATAGGAGTATTATAGCTCTATAAATAAAGGGGAGGAGAGGCCAAATTCGGAGTTCTCATCTCTCTCTTCTCTTCTTCAAGCTTTGCAAGCTCTCATGGCCATGAAGAGAGCTCCTCTTGCTTCCATGGATGGGGAGACAGCTTATGAAGGTCCGAAGCGTGCTCGGACGGTGTATGAAGCTCTCATGAGGGTGACGGACGTCCCCAATCATCTGAGCCGGAGCGAGGAAGTGAGAGAGGTAAGTTTGTGATGTTTTGAATTTCCAATGATTTTAATTCCGAATTTGCTTATCAATTTTCTATTCTTCCTCTCCTTCTTTTCTCTTTATTTCCCTTTCTTCTCTAGCTCTTCCCCGGCTCTCGCCGTTACTCGAAGCTCACTTGGATCGCCCCGATGATCAAAGCCTTACCCATGTATGTCATTAGGTTCTTGAGAGAGTGGGGTTTGGGTGGGGTTTTGATAGCGGCTCACAACTACCACAAAATCTCCTTTGATTGGCATAGTCTTACAGCCCTCATAGAACTATGGCACCCACAAACCCATACCTTCATCTTCCCTAAGTTTGAGGCGACCATCCTTCTAGAGGAGGTCGAAGCCTTCCTTGCTCTTCCAAAGACAAAACCGGGGGATGATAAAAATAAGCTATACGATTGAGCCCATTAACCCGAAGCTTATCCTCGGAGAGTTCATGACCGATCCGGGGGATGTCTACACCATAATTAGCTCACAATTCATCCATCTAGTACCATTGTCTAAGTGGGTCATATCCAAGTGCAAGGATAAGAGCGTGGACCACCGGGAAATCGCAAAGGCCGTGGCCATATGCTTATGCGGGGTGGTGCTCTTCCCGTCCGGGGATCACCTCATAGACTATGCTAGCCTTAGTGCGATTAGTGGGTCATGGCGAGGACTTTCACTCTCTCACGCCGTCTTGGCGTATCTCTATTCGGGTCTCACCTCGGCTTCCACGGGAGGTTTCCTTTATGGCTCTATGATCCTATTGGAGTGTTGGCTGGGTGTGAGGATAAAGTTTAAACCGGTAGACAACCCCACCACCGATAGTAGGATCTTCGGGTGCCATCCTTTGAACTTTATTGGCGGCGCGGCCAAATTTTCGGACAAAGTTTTATGCAGGACGGCCGACAAGAAGACGAGGAGTGCATGGCGCCTTTACTTCAGCACCCTACCAGTGGAGCACTTTGCTTTGGGCATAGCGGCACTTCGCGGAGCGGAGATCCGACTACCACTCGGACGCGGCTTGGATTTGCAACTCATCGGGAACATGGCGACCGTGCTCTACAACCCGCAGCGGTGCTACCTACAGATCGGGAAGCCAAGGACGAGAGTACTTCCACCATCGCACCTACCTCCTGTGAAGAAGCGACGTCTGGGGAACCCGGAGGATGAGCAGGCCGTGCGGAGCGCGCTTGCCTTGTGGAGGGCATGCGCTACCCATGCACTCCCACCGAGACTTGACGAGGACCGGGAGACGTACCAGGCGTACCTCTTGGAGCACGAGAAGATCCGGCCACTTAGGGAACCATGAGCTAGGGACTTGATTGTACTTTTGATGTTTGGATGGGACTTGGTGGATTTGATGCTTGATGTAAGGGGGACATGCTGATTTTGATTTTTCATAGCTTTTACTTGATGTGATCATGGAATTAATGAACATTGAGCTTTTTAGAAATTGTGCACAGACCTGATAAGGCGACATAGGGGGTGTCGCAATCAAGAAGGCGACACCACATGTCGCAACCACTAAAGTGAAGGCGACGTACCCAATGTCGCGACCATTAAAGTAAAGGCGACGAGGGTGCTGTCGCGTTCACAGGAACCGAGGCGGTTTGAATTCGGGCCGAGCGCCCTCTCTCTCCTTCTTCCCTCTTTCGAAACTTTTCCTCTTTCTTGGCTCGCTCCGGCGATTCCGGCAACTTCCCCTTCCTTCCGGCCTTCTCTCTCTCTCATCTCCTTCCCCTCTTCCTCCTATCTTCCTATCCCTCTCTCTTTCTTTCCTATCCCTCTCTCTCGACGGTGTGATGGAGGGTGGTGGAGAAGGCGGCCAAGGCGGTGAGGGTGGTGGCCGGCGACGCAAGAAATCGATCCGGCGTCGGCAACTGGGTGAGGGAAGCTCGACGGCGGCCACGGAGGCTTCCCCGGCCGTGCCAATGGAGGAGGAGCCCGTGGCGATGTCGGGCGACGAGGACGAACCGGTCGGGCCCAAGAAGGTAGGTCTCCGAACCCTTTTACCTTGAATGTGGGATGTGGGGGGTGCGGAGCACCCGATTGTAGGGCGGTTTGCCCGAGAAAACGGCCGAAAAATGGAGGAAATTCCGTCTCGGTTCGGCCCTGGTAATGCGACAGACCCCCTGTCGTATTACCAGGCAGAAGGCGACAGCCCCCCATGTCGCCTTAAAGAAGGAGACAGGGGGCATGTCGCAATGAGGTTCTTAAAGCGACAGGGGGTCTGTCGTCTTCAGAAGGCGACAGGTCCCTTGTCGCTTTAGCTGGGCAGAAAGTATTTTGGCCTTTTCTCCTGATTTCTGACCCCTTCTGGTGTTTGCCTTGCAGACTGAGTTGCGGTCCCGGCTCGGATGGGCAGTGATCCGGGCAATCTATGACGGCCTTCCGGACTTCCAGGTACGCCGACTGGAGGGGATGGGATTCGGGCCGTTCTTGAGGCTTGAGGAGTTGGCGCCGGATGTGGCACTTATCCAGGCGCTGAAGGAGAGGTGGGACCCAGAGTGCCACGCCTTCCTCTTCCCGTGGGGACACATGGTCCCTACGTTGGAAGATGTAGTGCGGATCACCGGCCTGAGAGTGGACGGCCAGGCGGTGACTGGGACCACCTATACGAGCTATCAGGAGCCGGTGGAGAGGCTCCTTGAGCTGGAGGTGCGGGGAGAGAGGTCCTCGCTAGTGCAGCGGACGGCGCTGCAGGCGAGCCTGGGCGTGACGAGTGCACGCCGCCAGACGGGCGAGGGGCAGGCGGAGCACATGGAGCGGATGACAGACGATGCGAGAGCGGCGATGGCGGAGGAGGAGGGAGAGGCAGCGGACAGGGACCTGCGGCGATTCCTGACGCTGGTGATCGGGAAGCTGATCCTGGGGACCAGAAGGGACCCGGTGAGCTTCCGCTGCTTGCCCCTGCTGGAGGATCTGTCCAGCGTGGGCAACTACGCGTGGGGTGCGGCCCTCCTGGCCCACCTCTTCGACAGTCTGGGCACCTCTAGCAGGGTGACGGGTGTCGCGGGCTTCTTCCCACTCCTACAGGTACGTTTCTACCCTCGCCCTTTGCTGCTTTTCCTGCTTGCTTATTGACTTGTGGCACTGACTTATGTTTCTCTCGCAGGTGTGGGCTTATTACCACCTCCCCTCCCTAGGCCGTGGGGTGGCGAGGCGACGCGGCGCCGTGCCCCTGCTCCAGCGCTGGCGGTTCTGCCGCGACGAGCGGTCCCTGCGGCGCCAGGTGACCATGATTCACGACGCGATGGACACCATCCCCTTCGGACATGTGAGCACTTCTAGCCTTAACCTTTCTACTTTGATTGCTCTTCTGGTAGTTGACTGACGTGTTTTGACTTGTGGTGTGCAGGTACAGTGGACTCCCTACGTCGGGGAGGACGACGCTACCCAGCCGTGGGTGGAGCGGGGCCGTCCTTACTTCGGTAGGGACATTTGGCTTCACTGTTATAACACAGTGGTCCCGCTCCACCACCGGTTGGTGGCGCGGACACTGGGACTCCACCAGGCGGTGGTGGAGTTCCCGACCCGGCAGAGGTCATGGGAGAGGCCCGGTCGCAGCTTCCGGGGAATCCAGCAGGTCACGGACTGGACGGTCCGGGTCCGGGAGCAGCTGGACGATTGGGAGCGGCGAGGGAAGGAGGTGGTCTCTGAGGCTGCCAGTGACGAGGACTACTACCGGGCCTATGCCCGGCGGTACGGGGCCCAGGTGTACAGGGGGACCCGACGACCGGTGAGTTTTACTGCTTTCAGTCTGTTTTAAATTCTTCAATTAATTATGTGACTGATTTTGACTTGTGTTTTGCAGCTTGACCCCGAGGGACGGATTGCCTCGCTCGAGGGCGTCCTCCACTCTACTATCCAGCAGCGGGATGATCTCCAGGCCGTGGTGGACCAGCTGGTGAGTAACTTTACACCCTTCCCTTCTAATCCTGATTTTGGTTGACTGACCCTGTGGTGTTTCTTTTGCAGAGGGGGGAGTTGGAGAGGGCCCAGCAGATGGTGGGCGGTGCCTCTTCCTCTCGGGAGGACCCTGGCCGCTCCGTCTTGGAGGGCCAGCTAGCGGCGGCGACGGCCCGAGCGGAGGACGCCCTCGCCCAGCTGCGGGAGCGGGTAGGGTTCCTACTCTAGATGCCCCTTTGAGTTTTGTTGTTTTGGTGAAATCTGACAGGATGTTTGGTGTTGCAGGAGCAGGAGCTGAGGACCGCCCTGGCGCGGACGACCGCGCTGGAGGCGGAGATGGCGGAGCTACGCCTACGCCCCGAGGCAGCGGAGGCGACACGGTGGCGCCAGGAGGCGGAGGCGGCGGCGCGCTGGCAGCAGGACGCGGAGGAGGCGGTGCGACTGCGCGCCGAGGCTGGTGACCTCCGCACGCAGCTTGGAGAGGAGCGGCATCGCAGCGACATGCTGCGATCTGAGATGAGGGGGCTAGAGAGGGCCCTGGCGCTGGTCGGGCGCAGCCGATCAGTGACCAGCCGGAGCGGTATCCCGAGCGGATCCGCTGGGCATTATCTGACGGGTTCCTCCGGACGGCGGAGGAACGAGGAGGAGGAGCGGCGATGGCGCGAGAGGGCGCCTGAGGGGAGTGAGATAGGGCCGAGAGTGATGGCCCCTCCGTCTCCCCGCCCACCTGAGGGCATAGGGGAGAGCGGCTGAGGGTTTGTACATGGATAGAATGGAATGAAATGGAACTCTTATGTTTTTATGGTTTGCAACTGAGTGAGAGTGACGAGTAAGATATGAGTGCCGCTTTCTTTTCTGTCCTGCACACTTAGACAACCACCAAACAAGTCAGATCTGTTCTTAGGCTTAGCCCCTTGCCTTAAAAATACGACGGGTGAGCGACCTTGATAATTTGTCAAGGGGCTAAGCCTTATTAAATAGGCGAAAGATGCGAATAAACAAATGAAATGCATGTATGCAAATGGCTTGGAATCATTTAATGTTTTGAGATTTTTTTTAATATTCGATTTTTTAGAGTTTTGGAAATTTTTGATTTTTTTTTTGGGTTTTGGAAATATCTTTATTTGTTTTTGGGGTTTTGGAAATATTTGATTTTTTTTGGAGTTTTGGACATATTTGATTTTTTGGGTTTTGGAAATATTTGATTTTTTTGGGTTTTGGAAATATTTGATTTTTTTGGAGTTTTGGAAATATTTGATTTTTTTGGAGTTTTGTTAGCGCCTAAAGCCGGCGTTGGCCCTTCCTAAAATAAGACACGCGAGACGGAAGACACTCGCATTTTCGGGCTACAACACTCAAACCGATTCGAGCTGCGGGTTAGGAATCTCGATCACCTCCGGTTCTCACCACAGGGCTTTCTAAGTTAGGACGTGCGTAAGGGATGACAACGCCTCGGAAAACCCACGCTTAGTTGATGCTGCGACTAGTTAGGCCCCACCCTAGAGGTGACTCAGCCTTGTAGGGAGAAACGGAAGAGTATTTTAAGGAAAGTCTTGTGTGGGTACGAGGACGTTGGGTTCGGCTACTTCCTACAGCATACCATTCGGAGATTGGGTCTGTTGTGGAGGGACTTTATGGTCTTTCATCATGGACTTGCTTTGCTCTGGGGCATGCGTACGACCGGGCTCATTAGTGTCCCGCGGGGACTTTGCCACTCTTTGCCATGCCCCTATTGTATTATGGATTTTCTTTTCATTTCTTTGCTTCTTTGCCCTTTTGTCATTTTGACCGTCCCTGTTTGAGACTTCCTCTTGTCAGGGTATGCTGTAGGTTGATGACCTTACCCTTACGACCCTTTTGCCCCTACACTTCGACCGATTAGGAGAGAATGACCTACGCATCGCTAGAGCAGGGCCCGCATAATTGCAGCACCTACCGAGTGTAGTTATCCGGGCTTGCCGTGTGCGTGTGTGTTGATCCTAACTTAGAGCAGCCCTTGGCGATTAGAGAGGCATCTTAGACTCCCAACATGGGGCTACTCCCCGATTTAGGTGTTGTAGCCTCACACCTATAGTCCTAAGGATAGAAACGTTTGAGGTACAGCCCGTTCCACGGATGTGATAATTCGACGCCCCAGCATTGATTAGGCGATATGCATTTCCAGGGTAGACCTCCCTCACAACGTACGGACCCTCCCAATTGGGTTGCAGTTTGGACCTAGGACCTCCGGGTTTGATAAAGATGCGTTTCAAGACCATATCACTCTCTTGGAATTTTCGTTCAATTACCTTCTTTTGAAAGGACCTTGAGATTCGCCTTTGGTAGGAAAGCACATGGTCGGCTGCCATAAGCCGCTTCTCGTCTAAGAGTTCCAATTGGACTAGTAACGCCTCTCGACGTTCATCAAGATTAAGTTCCTTGTCTAATTGGACCCTTAGTGAAGGGATTAGGATCTCATGTGGAACTACCGCCTCCATCCCGTATGTGAGAGCGTACGGGGTTTGTCCCGTGGGAGTGCGGACGGAGGTACGGTAGGCCCATAGAGCCTCTATCAGCTTCTCTGGCCAGTTGGCGAATTTATGCGACTCACAGGTTTTCTTTAGGATTTTAAGAAGGGTTTTGTTAGTTGCTTCAGCTTGGCCATTGCCTTGTGGGTAATACGGTGATGAATGATGCAGCGTGATGTTGTATTTCTTACAGAGGTCCTGGAGCTCTTGTGCGATGAATTGCGGCCCATTGTCCGTGACGATGCTGCTTGGCACTCCGAACCGCGAGATGATGTTTCTCATGATGAAGCGGCACACCGTGGATGCTTTGATTTCTGTGAAGGCTTCAGCTTCCGCCCACTTGGTGTAATACTCAGTCGCAGTTAGGATAAATGACTTTTGTTTGGTTTGAGCATTAGAATCACCAAGAGGACCGACAATGTCGAAAGCCCACATGGAGAATGGCCATGGTGTGGAGAGCGGGTGTAGTGAGGAGGAAGGGGCGTGGATCTTATCGGCATGGAGTTGACACTTAACACACCTACGGACGTAGATGGTACAGTCTTCTTCTAGGGTTGGCCAGTAATAGCCCTGCCTAATGATCTTCTTGGCTAGCATCTGACTGTTGACGTGCCCTCCGCATTCGCTAGCATGGGCTCCTTCCACCACCTTCCAAGCTTCGTCATCGGTAAGGCACCTTAAAAGGACTCCATTAAGGGCTCGCCTGTACAGAACTTCTCCGACAACTGTGTACCTTAAGGCGGCTCTTCTGATGGCCCTGCGGTCTTCTGCGCTTGCCCCTTCAGGATATGTTCCATCCCTGCAGTACTGCTCTATCTCAAAGTACCATGGCAGTTCTTCTTCATTCAAGATCTCCTCGAGCTCAGTTAACATAACTTGTTGCGCTCCTCTTCTCCTAGCCTTCTCTTCTAAGGTTGCCCTGAGGTCGCTAAACCAAGGGTCCTGGGTGGATGGGACATCGAGACGCTGGACGATGATTGTCTCCGTCCGGCGGCTCAGAGGGAAGGATAGAGATGAGGCTAGCGACGCCAGAGCGTCAGCCAGGATGTTTTGAGAACGAGGAGTGTGGATATAGATAAGCTTACGGAACTGCCTTGCCAGCAATGTGACCAGGTCTTGATATGGCTTGAGCTTTGGGTCACGAGTGCGGTAAGTTGAGAGCACCTGCCGCAGGACGAGCTGAGAATCTCCTATAATTCTGAGGTGAGATGCCCCCAGCAGATAAGCGTGCTTGAGACCAGCAAGGAGAGCCTCATACTCTGACATATTATTGGTAGCGGGGAAGGTGAGTTGATATGCAAAGGAGATGGTGATACCTTCCGGGGTAAGCAGCACGGCTCCAATGCCCCGTCCCTGAGAGTTGAGTGCACCATCGAAATGAAGGGACCAAAAGGGGTCTTTGATTATGACTGAGAGTTCCTCATCGGGGAACCCTTCTCGGAGGGAGTCGCTGTGAGGGAGCGGGAGATGGGCTAGATGCTCGGCGATGGCATACCCCTTGACGGCCTTTTGGACCACAAAGGATATGTCAAACTGGGAGAGGAAACTTTGCCAGCGCGCCAGCCGATCAGAAAGGACGGGCTTTTCGAGAAGATAACGGAGTGGATCCATCCTTGAGATCAGCTTGACCTCGTGGGCTAAGAAGTAGTGCTTGAGCTTTTGGACTACCCACACGAGTGCGGCACAAGTTTTGTCCGCAGTGGTGAGCTTGGATTCAGCGGGTTGAAGAGCCTAGAGAGGTAGTATGCTGCCCTTTCTTTCCCAGACTCGTCGTGTTGTGCCAGGACAGCTCCTAGGGAGTCCTCAATGACTGAGAGATATAGGATCAGCGGCTTTCCAGGTACAGGAGGCTGTAAGACTGGGGGATTCATGAGATAACTCTTTAGCTCATCGAAGGCTGCTTGGCATTTATCATTCCATTCGAATTTTGCCCCTCCTTTCAAGAGATCATAAAATGGGCGGCATCTTTGCGAATGCTGGGAGATAAATCTTCTGATGAATTGCAAACGCCCGATTAGCCCTCTTAATTGTGCGATATTCTTTGGAGGAGGCATCTCTGCTATTGCCTTGGCCTTGTTCGGATCGATCTCAATGCCCCGCTTACTGACTATGAAGCCTAGTAGCTTACCTGATGATACCCCGAACACACACTTCTTTGGATTCATCTTCAGCTGATACTCCCTAGCTCTCTGCAGCACTTTGGCTAGGATCTCGGGGTGTTCTCTCCTGGTCCTTGACTTCACCAAGATGTCATCCACATAGACTTCAACATAGACATGGATCATATCGTGGAATATAGCCATCATCGCCCTCTGGTAGGTAGCACCAGCATTCTTCAGCCAAATGGCATGACTACGTAACAGTATGTTCCCCAGGGCGTGGTGAAGGATGTCTTTTCTTGTACTCCCTTAAGATTTGCACCAATTCCTCTTCTTCATCAGGAGGGAGGTTTGCTGAGATTATCACAATCCTAGGGTCTTCTTCTATTCCGAGGTTGACTTCCTTAGTAGGTTCATCCACTGCCACTGTGGGTTCATCAAATCTCCTGACTCCGCTGGCATATTTCTCGGCAGCGTCATCTACTTCGCTATCCTCTTCCTCGATCGGGTCCTCATCATTCATGATTTCGTAGACGCCAAATCCGTCGTCTACGAACACCCCATCTTGCTCAAACACCTCTTCAAACACCAGTGCTTCCTTTGTGAATTCCTCTATCAATAATAGCGCTTGACACCGCCGAGCTAGCTCTTGAAGATATCTCCGGGGAATAGCTTTTCCCCGCTGCTTCCTAGGACGGTGCTTGGAACTGGCGGATGGCAGGCTGACCTGACTCTCTATCCTAGGCCTATCTACTCTAGACTCACCTATCCTAGACTCTCCTAAACTAGACGACTCTACAGGACTGGGGGAGGACATGGTGTCCTCGAAGAGGATGGCTCCTAATGAAGGAGCAGGAGGGGGACCCTCAGTCGAGGAGGGCCCCTGATCAACAGAGTGCAGGACGTATGCCGGCTCCTCGACCTCAACGTGCATTTGAAAGTGGACGTTTTTTTTTTGGAAATCGGAGGAGAGCATGCAACAGGAGAGGGTGACCTCGTGGTCACCTGGATCAGCTTGAAGGGCGGAGAGGACAGCCGGTGGGAGCTGGGGTGTGAGAAGGCTGTGCGCCGCCGTAAGGAGCTGGGGAGTCAGCTGGATCAGTAAAGGAGGAGAGGATGGGACTAGGCTGGGAAGGAGGGACTCCAGGAGGGATGGGTGGATGGCTAGGCAGGTGCCTCTCCAGAGTTCATCAACAGTGCTCCCCTCCTCGTAGGGGATGTCCGGCTCTCCTACATCTGAGGCATCGCTCATGAGCTGCCTTTGGATGTGATAGCAACGGGAGGATCTAGTAATTCTTCCGCAGCTGGCGGCCAGGTTCTCTCCTCTTCCCAGAACAGTCGGCTGAAGGCGATGGTGATGTCTTCTATGTCGAACCATCTATACCACTCAGCCTCTGGGTCTCCTACCTTTCTCCTTCTGGTCGGACGGAGGGCTTCCAGGGCTTGATAGGTCAGCAACGGGGCCATGTGCCGGGAGAAGTTCCGGCCATGCACCTCGTGCTGTGAGAGTTCTGCCTCGACCACCACGGTGTTATATCCAGGCTGGGTAGGCCCCCTGACAAAATGACACCAGAGTGTCCAGGTGAGTGGCTCTCGGTCGGCCTTGAGAGTGGATGTGCTGGATGACCATGGTTTGGATTTCTCCCTATATCCTAAGCCCCATCGGCTTTTCATGACGATGTCGGGGATGGGTTTGACTATACCTTGTAGCTCTGCCCCTAGGCCCTTGCCTTCTTCATACCCCAACTTCATCATAATTTGCCACCCCTTTGTGCTTAGTGGCTCCTTCCTTTTCACCGCATTGACCTGGGCTAGGTTGACCTCTCGCTGGGACTGGAACGTGTAGCTCCAGGGGTAGTTGATGTCTAGCACCGAGACGATGGGTTTGTTGGCTGGCCACACGCTGGGAGGTGGGTATCGTGGAGAGCATCTACAGAGTGGGCGGTGGCTATGCTTTTGACCTTGATAATTCGCCCTTGGAAGGGGAACTTTAAGCACTGATGTGCGGTAGATGGTACAGCCCCTAGTGACTCTAACCATGGACGTCCCAGGATTGCCTTGAACATGGGATCGATATCTAGGACGTAGAAGTCCACTGTGATGGCGAGGGGTCCCAGTTCGGCTTGCACAGTCACCATGCCGTGGCAGGATCTTCTAGAATTGTCGTATGCGGCAATGGTGGTGGGCGTCGGCCTTAGCATACTTTCTGATAACTCACAGGCCCTCAGGGTGCTTAGCGGGCAGACATTTATGGATGCCCCCGTATCGACCAGTGCTGCTCCCACTGCTATATGGTTGATGACTAGAGTGACACAGAGGGGGAGCCTCCTGGCTTCTGGGGGGGCTAATTCATTCTCTGCAAATGTGATTGCCGGCCCGCGAGTCACCATGGCCAGGGCACTGGGTAGCTTGTCTGCCATCATGTCTTCATTCACTACCACCTTTTGCAGGAAATTCCTCAGGGCTTCCTGGTGCTCTTTGGACTTCTTTATTAGCTCCAGAATGGAGATCTTGGCTGGCACGTGGTCCAGGTGCTTGAGGATGTCGTAATGGGTTCCAGGCAATGGCTCAATCAACCCCTCATCTTGTTGCTGAGCTTGCTGTTGCTGTGGCGGCTGCAGGACCTGCTGGGGTTTGTGGAAGTGGTGGTGGTGGAGATAGGTGGGTATGGGCGGCGGAAGACTCGCCCGCTCCGTAGGGTGGTTGGATTGGTGGATGGCTGTCTGGCGGAGGACAATGTTGCGGCGGAGGGTTGGTCCGGCCCAGGGGGTGGTAGGATGATGGGTGAGGGAGCGGATATGATAGGGGGTAGAGGGATGGAGACAGGTGGAGCGAAGGGTAAGATGATGGGTGAGCTAACAGCTGGCGCGGATGCTAAACTGACGGGCAGTATGACGGCGTTGGCCATGGAGACTACAGAAGGGACTGACTGGGGAGCCGCGTAGGCTGGTTGTGTTGTTTGGGATTGGATAGGATACTGGTTAATGGCCATCATCTGCTGAACGTCCAGCTCATCATCGTACGTCCAGTTTGCTTGCGGAGGAGGGTGGTGGACGATGGGGTTTACCTGGGCAGGTTGTTGTGGTGGTGGTGGATTTGGAGCTGGTGGATGGTTAGGTAAGGGGTTGTGGATAATCCCGAGGTCCTGCAGCGGCTGCTGATGTTGTTGCTGCTGTTGTTGTTGAGGGGGTGGTTGGCGCTGCTGCCTTTGCTGCTGCTGCTGTCTCTGCCTCTCTTTGATGTCTCCATTACTTGCCGGAGGGCTGTCCAATCTATTCTGTGCTGCTCATGCAAGTCATACACCAAGTCCTTAAATGTAAAGCACTGGTCGATGGTATGACCAGGCTGCCTATGGAACACACAATACCGAGTTTGATCTACGCTCGGGTTCAGGGGTCTCTCAGGAGGGAGCCTAATGGCATCGGTGGAGAGCAAGGCCAAGAATATGTCGGAGAGGGTCTCCGGCAACGGTGGGTAGTGGGCTCTTCTGGGACCCATGGGACGCCTTGGCTGAGAGCCATCAGGGGGCGGCACTTGATTGTATTGGCGTTGTTGCTGCCCCTGGGGCGGATGGGTAGGGTTCTGACCCTGGGCATTGTATGGTTGGCGGCTTTGGCTCTGGCCGGCAGGGTTGAACGCGCTCACTTGCTCGTTCACCTGGACGCCCTCGGTAACTGGACCCTGAGGCTTTCTTTGGAACCTAGGCTTCTGGGGTTCGAACATGGAGTGGATGGGGAGTCCTTGAGCTGGGTCTGGATGAACCGGGCCCGGCTGTAAAGTTGATGCATGGTGGTGATGTCATTCATCGCCAGAATGTTTCTAAAAGCAGGTGTGGCATTAGCAATGATGATCTTCACCTTCTCCCCTTCCGGAAGGTACCCCGGAACTCTGGTGGCCATTTGCCTCCACCTATCGGCATATGCGGCGAAATCCTCATCAGGCTTCATCTTTTCGGCCATGAGATCTGTGAGAGAATATTCAGGGCCGACTCTATCTTGGAATTGCTCGAGGAACTTAGCCTTCACCACAGCGAAGTCTTCAGCGTCCTCGGGTAACAGGGAATAGAACCAATCCAGAGCGTGCCCGTCCAGCGACCGGCGGAAGAGATATGCCATAAGACGGCGGTCATGCTGGTAAGGTGCGGACTCATAGATGAAGTCCTTGATGTGGATATATGGATTGCCTGAGCCATTGTATTTTCGGTACTTTGGCAGCTCGGATGGAGAGGGGACCCACAGCCATTGAAATTAGGCATGTGCACATCGTGGTGCTGCCGAGGGTCGACTTGCTTGCGGAGCTCTTGGAGCTCCTTCTTGATGGACGCCCACTCGGACATCATGTCCGGTGCGGCGGATGGCTGAGCGTAGACGGATGAGGCACGAGAGGTGGGCCTGGCGCGTGGCTCAGGACGGTGAGGGGAGTAACACGGCTGGTAAGGTGGAGACCGGGCCTCGACTCACGGGGAATGTAGTGCTCAGACTCAAAGGGCGTGAATCGGATAGTCCGCGGCCGGATGGGGGTGTTGTCGGCTTGTCCCATGGAGACGTGGGGGCCGGAAGTAGCTGCTGCAGGGCGTGATGCGCCCGCTCTGGGTGAGGGTGAGGAGGCGGCCTTTCCTTTGAGAGCCGTCATGAGAGTTTGAATTTGAGACTGATCAAGCTGTGGAATTAGACGCAGAAGCTGAGCAGCTTGATCATCTGACTGAGGAGGGTGGGTGTTCCGAGACGGGCTGCCCTCGTCACGATGGCGACCCTCAGAGGTATGGACGGTGGCGACCCAAGGCCGGGCCACCTCGTCAAAGAGATCATGGGGTAGGGACTCCTCGTAATCCCGGGAATTATGAAAGGCAGTGTCGGGATTCTCACCATTGTAGATTGGGTTCAAGAAAGACTCCATACTCGAAAGTGGGTGGAGAGAGACGGGAAAGCCTTTCCAGATTTGAGAGACAACCTAACCTAGACAGACTCTTAGTTTCCTACACAAACAATCCTATGCAGACAAAAGGAAAGAGAAAACGTCTCACCCAAAGCAAGCAGTTGGCAATGATGACAGTTTCTTTTATTTGGTTCAGGTTTGCCTTTTAGTGATTTGACTTTTAGCAAGTTCTCTCCAAATAAGGAAGGGTTTCCTAAATGGGAGAGGGCTTCCAACTTCGGGTATGACTAAAGTTCTCTCTACCTTGCCAAATGAGTCTAGACTCGATCCTAGGTGGCGACGGGTACAACCAGCCCGGCGGCCGTGTGGGAATCCACGGTCAGCGGGGACTTACGGAGGCCCTCAAGCGCGCGCTCTAGTCGGACACAAGGAGTATGTGGCCGAGAGAGCGAACGTCGCTGAGGAGGAAACTTATGCTACGAACATGGAAAGATGTATGCAATTCCTATGTGCACCGGAGTGCATGCAAAACTCTAATCCTAGTGCTAACACAACGAGAATTAGGACTAATCACCCTCAGAGGAAGAAGGCGACAAGAATGATGTCGCGACCAAGATCGCGACACAAGGCCTGTCGCTTTCCTTCTCGCAGTGGACAGAAAGTGATTAAACCCTAATTATGCACGAAAAATCAATCAATCCTATAAAATACAAGACTGGCAATCTCTCAATAACATGGAAGAGGCATGATATGATGAAACCTGGATGGAGTATGTGAAAGCAAACCCAAATTTACAAGATAGGTCAATGGACCAGGGTACTGACCTGAATGCGACTAGCACCCCGTCGCCTTCTGTGTAGCGACAACAACCTCGTCGCTTTCTTCACAGGCTCGAGCAATACTCAACCAAAGGAAATAGGTGTACGGACAGACTGCGTACCTGATCGCGACGTAGCGCGCGTCGCTACGCTGGTTGCGACGTGGCGGATGTCGCCTTCTCACCCAGACCAGCAGAGCACTAACAAACCTAAAAGAACAGAACTGAACAAACAAAAGCTGACAACACAACACCCTTTAAAGGACAAGGACGGCAGGGAAAGGAAGAACGAGCGTGATGGGCACAAGTGGTCCCACCGTGATCGCCAAAAGGTGTAATCACGGGATTGGTATCCCCTTTTGAATTGAAAATTAAGAGTGTAGGGATTAGGAACTGACCGTGATCGCCACCAGAGTAATCGCCTCGGAGATGTAGACGTGGAGGGCTGACTACCTTGGAAAAGAAAAGGTGAAGGAAGGCGTACCTGGTAAAGCGACAGATGCAGTGTCGCCTTCCTTTCTCCTGAACGCGACAGAGGCAAAGGCGCCTTCCGGAACGCGACAGTGGCCTTGTCGCCTTCTCTTCAGAGGGACAGAGATGTGGGTTCTCGTCTTCCTGCTCCTCATCGGCCAAGGGACAGGAGCCTCACTTCGTTCTAACCTTCAAACCTGCCAAGATGATTCAAACACAAAGAAAACCCATTAGAATTCGTGTGCAATAGATCTATTCAATGAAAAGTGCATGTACATGAACTATTATGGGGGGAACTCACAGGATTGGGGCTTTTAACCCCTGGGGTTGTTAAGGATGGGTGTGTGTTTCGTGTTCTAATGTTAAACTAGAAGAAAAACGAACTATGCATGCATGAATTGAATGAAACAAAGAGAAAAGGGGAGAGGAGATTGGATAGCCGGTGGGAAAACGCCCTGGGGGGCTCTTCTGAGTCGTCTGGAGAGAAGGCTCTCTTCTTGGAAGATGAAGCTCTCTGGATTCCCGAACTAATGGCTCCGGCCTTGCCCAAAAAGATGGAGAAATAAGGTTTTTATGGGTGATTATTCCCGGACAGGTTCTGAGAGGAATAATGGGCAAGAGTCCGACTATGGGCAAGTATGGCTGTGCAAGGGCCATTGGAACTCGGAAGGAATATGTTAGGAAGGTTTCCTCCGAATTTGAGAGGATTTGGACTCGATTTGGACGTCCAAAAGAAGCAATTACCATCAATAGCATGGGTCCAAATCAGCCTCGGATTGAGTTTCCTGTCTAAGGCCCAAAATGCGACGACCTGAGAGTCGCCTTCTGAATGCGACACCTCGACATGTCGCCTTCCTCATATGGAAGATGGACTTAAGTTATTTTGATTTTCTGAAGATTTTAAATATGGAATTATCAATGCGACATGGGGGCTGTCGTTTTCAGGAAGGCGACACATGGCTTGTCGTCTTCTAGTCTTTTCTACGTTTGGTCGTCCAAACAGCCATGCACAGCCTTCGGAATTGAAACGTCGAACTTCTATACTCAGAGAGTTATATCAAGAGATTGATTTGACCAGAAGAGTCCTCCAGGGCGATGAACTAATGGAAATGATGTCATGATCGGAGAAAGCCAGCTTGACGATGATGAGCCAACGTGGGGCGTCAATGATACGACAAGGGATTTTGGTCGACCTATAGGTCAAAAATGGGTGTCTACAACTACCTCAACACAGGTCGACCTACCCATTTCTAAACAACAAAAAGATGTTTCACAAAAATTCAAATAAAAATGAAAAATCATAAAACACAAAAATAAACCTTCATGATGATTATTGGAGATCCAAGACATCATATCAATCTAATTGGATTAATTCTTGGAATCAATGGTATCATAATCCTCATTGGTACCATTCATAATCTTTTTATCCAAAATTTCCAAGATATCACAGAATCCTGTTTGAATTTCCATACATGAACAATCATGCCAAAATGCATAATTTCCATGCTTATGAAAGGAAGAACACTGGTGTTTTCATTCCAATCAAATGTTAAAATGCAAAAAGGAAATCATTGCTGAAACAAAACAAAAACCAAAACAACTCAATATGATCAGAAAAGATTTATTATTTTTGCTCAAACAAACTGATGGTCCCAACAATGTTTGGGTACCAAAATCTTTTATCTCTGATCTGATTTATGCAGGAAGTCGTGCACCCAACTCCAATGTGTGGTTCCTTGACAGTGGGTGTTCACGACACATGACTGGAGACAGAACAAAGTTTCATTTCTGATTGAAAAGGAAGGAGGATCTATTACTTTTGGAGGTAAATAAAGGGAAAATCATTGATTTGGAAAGGTTGGTAATCCTCCTCAAACTCATTGAAAATATTTTGTTAGTTGATGGTTTGGATTATATCTTTTGAGTATTAGTCAATTGTGTGACAAAGGTCACAAGGTTTTTTGAATCTTTTTTTGCAAAATAATGATTCTTCAATGAAAAAATAAATTCTTTGGCAAAAGAGAAACAATGTCTACATGATCATCTTGACAAAAACTTTACTGAAAACATTTGTTTGGTGGCAAATAAAAATGAAATTGCATGGACATGGCAAAAAGACTTAGTCATGCAAGTTTCAACATAATAATAAACTCTTAAGGCTAAATCTGGTTAAAGGATTTCCTAAATCTTTCCCAAATGTTAAAATCAACTTTGTGGGATATGGCTCAAGGAAAACAAACCAAAAATCTTTTAAAATTTTCAATGATGTACTCACTTCTAAGCCACTAGAACTACTTCATAGACCTTTTTGGGCCAACAAGAATTCTTAGTCATAGTGGTAAAAGATATGGATTTGTCATCATTGATGATTTTACTAGATACACTTGGGTCATATTTCTATCCCACAAAAGTGATACTTATTTAGAATTCAGAATTTCTGCACCACTGCCTTAATGAGTTTTTCATATAAAATCAAATCCATTTTGACTCATCATGGGGGAGAATTTGATAACAAAGCTTTTTCTGATTTATATGCTGAACTGAACATTTTCATAGATTCTCTTCTCCAAAACTCCAGAACAAAATAGAGTTGTGGAAAGGAAGAATAGAACTCTAGTGGAAATGGCTAGATCTATGCTCTTGGAAAGTAAATTGCCCAAATCCTTCTGGGCTGAAACTGTGAACACAGAACATCACATCTTGAACAGAGCATTGGTCAGACAAAAATCATAAAAACCCCCTATGACTTTTAAAAAAAAAAAAGCAACTCTGTCTTATTTTAAAATCTTTGGTTGTAAATATTTGTACATAATAACAATAAAGAAAATCTTGATAAATTTGATGCCAAAAGTCTTGAAGCCATTTTCCTTGGTTATCAGAATTTTTAGAGCTTTTAGAGTTTACATTCTCAAGAATAAAACTGTGGAAGAATCTCCATATGCAATTTTTGATGAAAACTCAATCAACTGATGACTACATATTGGCAGGGTTCCTCAAAATAATGAAGAGGATGACTTCGTTGTCGAATCATCACCAACTGTTGAAGAGGATGAAGATCCATTTGAAAATCTGGACAATCAATCACCTACCACAATTGGTTCAGGTAATATTGTTCCAGAACTGAATGCATCCCAAGAGGTATTCCTGAAACAGATTTTTAAGAGATCATCCAATTGAGAATGTAGTTGGTAATGTGCATGATAGAGTTAGAACTAGATCATTTTTTCTGAATGCAATAAATGAAGACCCACTAACACTAATTTCCCAAATGAACCCAAGTCAATTGATGAAGCTCTAACTAGTGATGATTGGATCAATGCAATGCATGATGAACTTCATCAATTTGACAGAAATCAAGTGTGGGAATTGGTACCTAGATCTAGTGACCAATCTGTTATTGGTTGCTAGATGGTGTTCAGAAATAAATTGAATGAAAATGGACAGGTTGTTAGGAATAAAGCTAAACTAGTTGCCAAGGGATACAATTAGGAGTTTGGAATTGATTTTGAAGAATCATATGCCCCTGTAGCTAGGCTAGAAGCTGTGAGAATATTTCTTACTTTTGCATCTTCCCTGAAATTTAAGTTTATCAAATGTATGTGAAAAGTGCTTTCTTGAATAGATACGTCAAAGAAATATTTTTGTAGAACCCTCTCGGATTTGAAAATCAAAAATATCCTGCTCATGTTTTCAAAACTCAATAAGTCTTATGGAAAATGTTTGACTTTCAGCACCTTAAGCATTCAAGCACACCAATGGCAATAAATGTAAGGTAAAGGAAGATTCACTTGGTAAGTCAGTAGATCCAAAGACCTATAGAGGTATGATTGGTTCTCTACTTTACCTCACAACCTCTAGACCAGACATACAATTTAGTGTGTGCATGTGTGCTCGATTTCAAGACAATCCTAAGAAAGTCACATGTTAGCTACAAAAGGATTTTTAAATATCTTGTTGGAACATGTGACTTGGAATTTGGTATCCTGCTGGTGCAAGTTAGATTTAATTTGCTTACTGTGATGCTGATTATGTTGGTTGTAAGCTTGATAGAAAAAGTACTAGTGGCTTGTTTTTATATCTAGGTGGATGCCTAATTTCATGGGCTTCTAAAAAGCAACATTCAGTAGCTCAATCCACTGCAGAGGCTGAATATGTTGCGGCTGTTGTTGTGGCACTCAAGTTCTTTAGGTGAAACATCAGCTCCTAGACTATATCACAAATTGGGTTGTATTCCTATTTGTGTGATAACACTAGTGCTATTATTTGTCTAAAAATCTAATTCAACATTCACGAACAAAGCATATTGAATAAGACACCATTTTCTAAGGGATGAGGTCGCTAAGAAATCTTTTGAACTTTACTTTATTGAACTGAAAACAAATCGCAGATATTTCACTAAGCCTCTTCCAGAAAACAAATTCTCATCTTTAAGAGAGAGCTTGGTTTGTGCAAATTTCCACATTCTTGATATCTTCTATCTCTTTTTGCAAATAAAAGTCTTCTTGTTCTTGCAAATAAATTCCTCACTCTCACATTGCATTGGTATTCTTGATATATCAAATGGTGATTGAAGAAAGACAAGTCAGGCTTGTCTGGACACTTTCACTATCCGTGAGTATATGTCTCCGCCAAGTATCAAGAGTCTTGTTTGCAATTGTTAAGGGGAGTCCTTGTCTTTCAATAAAACATTCTTGTTCATTCCATTCATATTTCTTCAATAATCCTCATGTTCACCTTGTGAGGGGATACATGAAAGGGGAGTCATTGTCCACATTCCTTGACCTTACTTGTCTATCTTGAACCCCAATTATCAGAATTTTTAATCATTGTGCTATTTTCTTATGAGAGAATTAAGACATTGAAACTAAACTCATCGTGCATTTAGTTTAATTTCAAAGATTCATTATCATTTCAAGGTTAAGCAATCTTAATACTGATATTTTTAAAATGATTTACAAAACACTATTATAGGCACATGAGTGGCTTTAATATTTTACATGTGTATGTTTACGCTTCATTTCTACCACAAGTTAAGAATAATTTTTCTAAATTTGTAGTCATGACTTTTTTGGTCAAAGCAACATATTCCTGCAAAACATCAAAAGAAAATGATCAACAATATGGAAAGATACAAATAGAGCAATGCAAATTCTTGAACCACTGAGTAACCGGGCCATTTCACCTAAAAAGTGATTTGTTTCGCGTCAAAAAGTGGAAATCAAAGTTTTCAAGTATGTATAAGATAATGAAAGTTAAACCACTGAGTAATCAGAGGTCTTGTATCTAATCAATGTGATCTCTTGCACTGAAAAGTGAGATTTAACTAATTTATTCTTGTATTCTTTCCTAGTTAAAAATGAAAGAAAATCAAATTGACAAGATGAAAAAGCTTAAGACCTTAATAAAGTTCATGTATACTGAGTTTAAACCTATATTCTACATTGTGTTAAAATTAAAGCTCCTAACATCCTTGTTAAATACTTCTGATCACTCATATAGGTCACTTTTCTTCACATTTGCATCATTATTTTAACCACATTCAGATCATTATATCTTGTAATACTTTGTGTTGAGTGTGTCTTTGTAATTAAACTTTATTGCATAATATCGAAAACACAATAATTCTCTCATATGTAAATATCACTTTGCCTCACTTATTTTGATTCTTCCTAAACTTTCATTTTCACAACTGGAATTCTTGCTCTCCTACCACTCTTTGTTTCTCTCTCTTATCTATCTTTTTGATGCTGTCAAAAGGGGGAGAAAGTTCTTTAAATAGGAGAAAGTTTCTTATGGGAGAAAGTTCAAAGGGTGAATATGGTCAAGGGGAGTTATTACAGTCAAGGGAGTCAGACTATTGAAGATTGTGCATATATTTTGTCATCATCAAAAAGGGGAGAATGTTGAGTTGAGTGTGTTTTTGGAATTTCCTAAAGTTGTATTTTATGATGACCAATAAACATCACTCATACCTTGATTTTGATGATGACAATTGAACATATTATACATATCACAACAATGCTTAAACACATGTTTTTTATGTTTAATATCTCACATTTTACTGATAATATCTGTATTAATGGTTACACTTTATATTTTCAGGTTCACACACGTGTGTCACAGTGGTGTCGACACAGTCCACCTATGTGTTGACACTAGATGACTGTCCCAGAAGCATGTTCTAAAGCAGTAGCCAGTGGTGTCAACACACTCTGCCTGTGTGTCGACACAATTTGCCAGTGTGTCGACAGAACCCACCTGTGTGTCGACACTAGTTCACTGTCCCAGAAGCCTGTTCTGAAGCAGTTGCCTGTGGTGTCGACAGAGTGCCCTATGGTGTCGACACACTTTGACTTAAACTCAAAATGTAAATTTTTCTGGACACGTGGCTGCTTGGGAATCAAAGGATTTACCTAGATTTCCATGCCCATGCACCCCAAGGCACCTTATGGACATATGGGGCTATGAATACCCATGATTCTTGTGCTCCAAAGAAAGGGAGAGCCCATACACTTCCAGAAGAAGCTTTTTGGCGGCAAAAAGGGTTTTCCAGATCTGGCTCCATCTCTAGAAGCTGCAGGCCATCCTTTTAAGAGGAAGGACATGGGAATCAAGGGAAATCTCTGGAGAGAAGCTTGTTGTGCTAGGAAAGGGAGCAGATCCAACTGAAGAGGAGCAGTAGAAGAAGGATTTTTGGCATTTCCGATGCCATAAAAGCAGGGTATCGCCGATTGAGGAGAATCTCCATCGAATTCCATCAAGGCTCCTCAATTCAAGCGTCTGCAAGACCTCTTCACCAAAGAACATCCAATTCATACTTCTTTCACTTAATTCTTGGAGTGTTTCATCTTATTTCTTCTTGTGAGATCTATACATGAAGTTTTGTACAAATTTCTGAGTTTTATTGAGTCTGTGATTCAGATCATTGCTAGAGGATCTGATTTCTTTTGTGTTTGATCTAGCTTTTGTATTGTGAGTCGTCGAGCTCTAGTTTGTGAGTCGTCGCCTCACTGTGTGGTTTGAGCCGTCGTGCTCAATTTGGAGTCGTCATGCTCCGGTTGTTGTTTGAGCCATCATGCTCAGTTTGTGAGTCGTTGAACTCAAGGTTGTGTGTTGAGCCGACGTGCTCAAGGTTATTTGGAGTCGTCGTGCTCTATGTGAGTTGTAATCTTTTGAGTATGGAACCTCACTGTGTGAGGGGTGGATGTAGGAATCACTTGTGTGATTTCCGAACCACCTAAAAAATCCTATGTGCAATGGTTTGATCTGCTTGTCTGCGCTAGATGCTTGCATAGGATTTCGTACTCACACTAATTGTTGAATTGTTTCACACATCATCTACACACACTCACACTTCAGATCAGTAAATTGTTTGTGTGAATTGATCTCTGATTCGAAGGAATTTTGAATTGCTTAAGCTTCCGCATTAATTGGTGTCAGATCTATTCAACCCCCCTTCTAGATCTGATCCATCCATCTATTCGATACTACAAGAAGAAGACCACAAAGACTACTTAAGAATATTTGAAGAACAACTAGAGTTCTTAAATACCTATCAGGTCTATTGAGAAATAACTTTTACGAGTAGAAAACAAGAGCATTCATTGTGAGCAAGAGTATTTGCAAGTTGAGCATACACATCTTTGAGAGGAAAAGAAAGAGGGAAGAGATCAATGAGTCTCAAGATTCAACAACATTCAAAGCTTTACAACATTCCTTCTTCTCCTCCTCACAACAAGTCAAGCATTAAAAAGGAAACAAGTCCTCAGCGCATCATCTACGCCTATCTGTTGAAGTAGTACCTAATCATTGCTCTCTCATTTCTCTATTTACTTTTTGTCAATGTGTTACATTTAGTGCACTAAGTCTAACCATCATTTGCCTATTAAGAGGTCTTGCATAGTTGGCAAATAACCTTGTGAAGGGTGACCAATTGGGATCTGTACCAGTGAAAATCAAATTGGAGTTTGTACCAATGTGTTAGCTTCTGAGCTCGAAAAGAAGCATGTGGCTGAGGGCTGTATAGTCACTACTAGAAAAATAGGATATGTAGATGGTTGGAAGCCATCTACAAAAGCTACAAATCCGTCTATAAAATTTTCATAGACGACTTCGCAATCATCTACAGATCCGTCTAATAAAGTCCCGTCGACAAAGATATGTAAATGGTTAACTGCAGTCATCTACAAAAATAATATGTTGACGACTACTTGTAGATGGCTACTATGGATGTTTACATAATTTTTTTGTGTAGACAGATATATAGTCGTCTACATATATATATATTTTTAGATGTCTACAATAGTCGTCCACATATATAGATATATTTTGTAGACAATAATTATAGCCGTCTAATATATTTTTCTATAGATGACTACAGTAGCTATCTACATATCATTCATTCAAAAACAAGAATCTATAAGGAACATTGCTCACTTTTGCTGTCATTGTTTAAAACTAGGCCAAGACTCTTATTTCGTTCAAGGATGAAGAAGTGACTTATGAAAGAATAAAAACAGGGAGATATTCCTATCTAAATCTAAACCAGCAACAAGGATAAAGTGAGCATTAAGTGGAAAATTAACCTAGAGAGAGATAAATAACATTCAATTAAACAGATCCAATGTAACAACCAAATTTTAAAACATAAGGAAAAATCTCACAAGATTAAATGGGAGGAATTAAATGAAATAATCAAGCAAGGGTTTAATATTAGATTTACAGGCAAATGAGCCGAAATGAAAATCTTATTATCATGTGTGAAAATTGATACAGAATAAATAAATAAATTTACATTTAGAAACTAAGCAATAGGTTACAATGATTAGTAAAGAAATTGAGTCAAGTTATGCATAACTGGGTTGACAAATGCTAAACAAAGTCTTAAGGTGATTAAATCCGTAATACTAAAGCTATTATTACATGTGGAAATAGTGATGAAATTGAATGAAATTTTATGTACATGAGCTAAATAATATATTACAATGATTCATAAGGAAATTGGGGCAAGTTACTGGCATCTGGCTTAACAAAACTTTAAAAGTTGAAAACCTGATAATGTCGATAATCCATTATCACATGTAAATAACTCCAAAGACCATCGAATAAGAGGTGATAATTAGGCTTAATAGAGTTTTATTAGGCCAAGAGTGAGGATTAATGACCCTAAAAAGAAAAATAGTATTTAATTTGAGATACCCAATTAACTAGTTATTTAATAGGTTAGTAATCTTAATTGGGCCATGAACATGGGCCAAATTGAATTAGCTATAGTCTATCATAGATGGGAGTCTTCCCAACCAAAACTCTAAAGAAAATCGGAGTTGGAGGCTCAAAGAAGACAATATACCAAAGGAAACTCACAACATAGAAGTTTTGTATCCAATTAGGACTCCTAATGACCTGCCCCTTTAATACAACCCAAATCCCTCCCATGGCTAGTCTAACTCGTTGCTATGAGGCATGGGACATGTGAAGAAGCTGAAGGAAGGTGGAGGACGTTGGAGATTAAGACTTCTTCCTTGTTCTTCTCCAAAACTTGAGCAAAAAACCTATGCATTCTCTGCAGCTCAATCTAATTAAACAACCCTGTAGGTACTTCTTGAGGCCAGGAATCTCATGAACTTGTTTCCCCCAATTCTTATCATGTCGTTTACTCGTATTTCATGTTGCAAGTTCTCTGTTCATGTCCCTTCATGTTTCACTTGGATCTTTGTACTTTCTTTTTTTTCATGATGAGAAATTACTACTATAGATACATCTTACAACTTGAACACAGTAGTACTATTTTCCCCAATTTCTATGTCGTGTATCTCATGTGAATTTCTTAATCCATGATCACTGTGTCGTGAATGCTATTCTTCATTAAAGATTCCATGTACAACTTGTTGAGAGCATGATGAAACCCTAATTGCTTATTGTTTATTCTCCTACAAGTCTAGTTTCTTTTCATCTAAGTTTCATGATTTTTCATCAAGTACATGTTGAGAATTTTATCGTTTAAGTGTATTGTGTCATGACCTCTTGGAAAGCAAACTGCAATCCAAGGTGGACTGGGTTCCTTTTTAGGTTTGGATTTGGAGGGTTAGCTATGACACATCAATACGTGGCCACCTATTTCTGGTCACGACACGCCCCCTGTCGTGTTCTTAACGTGACACAATTGTGTCGCCTTCTACCTGTCTGTCCTAAAGGTCCAGTCACGTTCTTTTACTGCTGTTGTCGTGTTCTGGACATACCCTGTCACAACCTGACTAAGGGTATGTCACGTTCTCAAAATCTATGCAAAAATCCCTAATTTATTGAAATATGTGTCTTTGACAATAAGTTAATGATGTGTACACCCTAAAAACATCCGTTAATGATCGATAATAAAGTGTTAAAATGACTTAATCATATTAATGACATATTTTAATGTTAACTCTCACATTTTTGAAAATATTTACCTCATGCCATTGTTTTGTACTATTGTTTCAGAGACTATTGCCTCGTATGACATGTTCTCTTTGTGTTCTAGATAGGAACATTCCTCCGTGACTAACGTGCTCTCCGCCATATATTTCTCTTGTCGAACTAGGACGTCTTCATGTGATACTCCGTAAGTCTCTACTAGCCTTGGATTCCCACAAGGTTGTCAAGCCGGTTGTACCATAAAAGTTCATGATCATGTTGAAGAGCTATACAGTATGTATCAACTACTTATGCGCTGATTGTTCTTGATACACTCATCTTGTCTTAATCCAGTACTGTCGGTACATGTATTGCCAGACAGAAGTTGTTTTCTCGTGGTTTGGTAAACTAGGACCTGGATTGGTTATAATTAGATTACAAGTTCTCATCTCATTCTCTTTCTGAAATCTCATCTTAATCCATAACACCTCTCGTGACCATTAAGGATTGTCTAGACAAAATTGTGTGGATCTTTGGATCTGTTGGACTAATAATGTCAGGTGTTAATAGGGCCTGATTAGGTCCTGGGAGGAGCACCCAAATATCATGTACCTGCAGGGGTTGTTTGACCATGGTGTTGGCATTGCACCAATATCATGTTAATCGTGTTAAATTGGTCTATGACAATCAAATCGTGTACTCGTGTATCGTGCTCGTTATATCGTGATCATGATATGGCCAATCGTGTACTTGTCAATCGTGACATGTTCTTGATTTCTCACTCATGTTGAACTATTGTGAACATCCTATCTTGATACTTGAAGTACTCTTGCTCTTTACTTGTTACTGTTGCCTGAACACTTGTCATCCTACTCGTGCCTTTAGATTTCTACTTGCCTTAAAATGTTAATCATGTAAAGCTTGCTCGGTTCAAGAGATTTAAGTCCTACTGAGCATTTGCTCATACAGTTGCTACATCTATTTCAGGTGAGGATAAACATGAAGAGATGTTGAGGGATGTGCAAGAGTGATGAGCGTTGGAGCTACCCTCAGAGTTCTTATACTAGATAGATAGTTAGTCAAAAACGTCTTAATGTAATTTTTCTTTAATGATGAAAAAGAGTATTCTAGGTTATTAAGAAAATGTTTTAGTTTGATATTAGTGGTTGTATCATCTAGTTATGAGGAAATAAAGAAGGAGATTTTGATTATTATATTCTGGGCCTACCTATGTTAGTTGTTTGTTTGTAGCTACTGTACACTTGCTGGTCACGCTTCCCAATTTATTCCGCTAATAAAATTAGGGGCGTGACACGTAATCTCTATCAAGAACATCTATCCCAAAGATGCATTAAGAATTTAATGAATAGGTACTATTAAGCATTGATAATGTAACGTCGCGTGTTTTTCAGATCTTCGTGGATCCTCGGTTTAGCGTACGTGGTGGTTACACCTTAACCAGTGCGACTTGTGTTTGTGTGTTTCTTATTGGATCCTTACCAGGGTTGGTTATGGATCTGTGTTGGTGTTCAGTGTGCTGGACATCAACAGTGGGTTGGCGTCCAGGTGTGTGACGTCGACTGCGTGTTGGCGGCAATGTGTTGCCGTTAGAAGAGTTCTTGGCGTCTATCGATGTGGACGTTTACCGTTGAACTTGGCGTCGAGCATTGTGGACGCCTAGTCGTGGCGGTTTTGGTTAGCGGTGCAGAGGTTGACGTTAACCTGAGCGCCGTGTTTTTTAGAGGTAACCCGAGCCTTCTTCTTTCCCCATTTTCTCCTCTCCTCTTCCCCCACCTTCACCTTTGTGCTTCTTCACCACTTCCGGTGGTCGACGGGAGCACATGGGAAGGCCGTGATGCGCGCAACACGGCACATCAGGCGGGGTCATGTTGGAGGGCGGTATTCACGGGAAGCTCCTGGGGTTCGGTGCAAATCGAGTTCTATCGAGGTTTAATTGCGTTTCTGAGGTAGGGACTGGACCCTTGGATTTCTCGTGTGTGACTTTCATGCTCTGTTTGCATGGATTGCTTGTTAATTGTGTTTTCGGAAAAGGGTTTATCATGCCGGGAGATTGGGTTGTTTCATTGATCCAAGCGTTGGATCTTGTTTCTTTAGTTTAATTATAGTATTCAGATGTAAGGGGAAGTGTTTTCCCTTGTTTTCTTATTGTTTATAGGATTAAATTGCCCGTATGATTGGCCTTGGGCCGGTCTGTGTGTTTTGTATACTTGGGAGCTAAAGATCTTAGCGTCAACATCGATTGACGTCAGGTTCTTCAGTTGGAGATTAACGGCCAGATGCCTAGTCGTTAATATCGAGTTTATTTGATATTAACAGCAGGGGATGCTGCCGTTTATAACCAATGGATGGAAATCGATACTGCCGCCAATCTGTGCAGGTATTAGCGCAGTGTGTTTCATGAGGTTTTTCTTATTGTACATGTTACGTGGTTGTGTGTGCATGGCAATGACAGATGAGAGCCAGTACACTTGTTACGCTTATAGAGTGTGTTGCTCACGAGATGGGCATGCTTTACGTGATTAATGTGTAATATATATGTGAGCATTGTGTCCATGTGTTGGACATGTTGTTTAGTGATTGACGTGTGTGCACCTGGTTGGTGTATTATACACGTGCTGTCTACGTGGTTTGGGTGTGTGCATACCACACACTTTGTCGTAATGTAATTCTTATAATTTGTCGTAGTAACTGGGCAGTGAGGTTCCTGTGTGAGCGTAGCCTTGACTTTGTGGTGTTTGGGCAGTGAAGGTCATGTGTGGATCTAGCCCTAGTTCCGTTGTTTCTTTCGAATAATATTATAATGATTTATGTATTAAGTGGTGTGGTGTTGCCACGGAGGTCATGAGGTGACCAATGATAGGCAAGTTTGTGGTTCAGGTATGTGTTGGTGTAGGATAGCTTTGGGGTCATATGGTGACCAATGTTAAGCTAATCCTAACGCATGTATATTGTGAATTATAAGTAAAGGCTATATATGTAAGTATTGTGGTTTGTGCTAGCCGAGTGTGGTGGTCCGCGCCTATTCGGAATGCCTCTCTAGTCGGGTACTTCAGGTTCTTTGTGAGCTAGGCACGTGTGTTTGTTTGTGCTCGGGTTTGTCCCAGTACTTGTGTTGTACTGTCAAGGTCTGTGTCGTCTTCCTGGACACCCTCACTCCTGAGTTTGAGTTGTACGTCCGCTGAGGGAAAGACGGCAGTGGGACAGCGACTTCCCAGAGTTTGTTCTTTTTCTCTTGTAGCGCGCCTCGTAGTTGGGGTACGGACACCAGTAGACGTCACTGGTCCCCACCTAGTCCTGTTTTCTAGTGCCTCACTTTAGGGTGCTCCGTCCAGAGACTCTAGAGGTGCCAGGCATGGACCTGCAGTTGTGTGTCTGCAGGTGTGGTGTTGGTTGGTCTCCACAGTTGTTTTGACTTCTTTCTCGTGGAGCGCAGTTGGACCTTTCGTCTGTGACTGCGAGGCTGAGAGGTTGTTCTTGTTGTGTTTTCCGAGTTGGATATTGGCCTGATCATCCAGTAGACCGTTCCCGTGTGGTGGCGTCGTTCTTTCTGACTCGTGCTTTGCTTTGCTAATGGTTGTGGCTTGACTCGTGCTTTGCCACTGGTTGTAGTTCATGAGTTTGTGGTTCGTGAGTTTGTGACTCGTGGTCAAGGTTTGACCAGTTCGAGGTGTGCCCTGGTGTTGGCACAGTTGTGACTGAGTTGTGGTTTGTGTGACTCGTCGATTAAGGTTGTACTGTAATGTTGTGTCTAAGTGAAGGCACAATATAATTGTGGTTCAGTGTGGTGTTTATCACCTACTTGTACCCTTGTTTCAAGTGTTTGTGTTGTGGTACCTCAGAGTAGCGGTACTTGTACCCTTCGTGGGTTTACTTTGCAGTTTTTTTGTGGTACATTGTGTACCAACCTTTCCGGGTACTTGTGTGTTGTGGAGGTCTTGTGGTTTGACCTGCCACTTATTGTATCCTGTCCGTTTTAAGTAGATCTTTGTTTATAATTTAATGTGAATTAGTTGTGATTGCCAATTATGTTACCTTGTGGGTAATTTACCGATGAGGCTTGTGGCCTAGGCGTATGTGGTTTGGTGAAGCTGTGCTCCGTGGAGGTCGTGTGATGAGACCTTCCACTTGTGATGTTTCACCTTTCTTTAGGTAAGCTTTCGTTTATGGTTTTAGTATACGATGGATTGGCCTGCTGTAGCCGATCATGTTACCTAGTGTGTGTAGCTTTTGATATATCGTGGTTTGGGGTTTATTGGACCAGCACTTGGTTGGCTGTCCTAGTACCCACGTGGTTGAGGTTCGCCTGGGAAGCTTGCAGCCTAGGCAGTGACTTGCCTGTGTGGCTTATAGATTAGGCAACCAGTTGTTTGTAGTAATGTGCCAATGAGACTGTGGTTTAGGCACTTAGTAGTTGGGCTGACTAATGATATTATATTAGTCCTGTAGTCCACTTTCCTTCCGAGGACTTTTATGTTTATTATTATGATTCTGTTTAATTGTTATTTATTGTTTATGATGTGAGCATGAAATGGTTTGTCTATTGGTGTTGCCAGTGAGACCCTCTGGGGTTGAGGTCTCTTCGTTTGGTTGTTGAGTTTTTGGGTGGCCCCTGCTGAGCCAGTGACTTGTTGAGGCTCACTCCCCTATAGTTCTTTTCGGCCTTGATGTGTGTTTGGCTCGCAGCGGCATTGTGTCAGACTTGTACCAACAGCAGTAGTGTAGTAGTTAGTGTGTGTGAGCTTGTGCCCCTCGGGGTATGCCCCAGGTAGTTGTACTTTTTAATTGGACATGTATTAATGTAATGGGACAATTGTATAAATTGTGAACAGATATAAGCACATGTACTTTCTTGTGTTTTATACTGAGTAGTTGTCTTTATCCTCTTATAGACACGTTTGTGGGATATCCCTTGCGAGATTTGGTCCGTTCGCGGAGGCGGGATGATATGGAGCTTATTGGTCATAAGTACCCCGGTCCGTCACAAATAATATTAAAAAACAACACTATAAAGGTGTATAACAATGACATATGGAGGGGCTCTTTGGGGAATGATCAATTATCGAAACATGAAGCCTATGTTCCTCTTTCTCTATAGCTTAGGACTATAGACACTAGGCCTTTACAATGAACTAAATGCAAATGCTTGGAATAGCAAGTGCAAGGGAGAGGGGGCTCGGGTGGGGGTGTTGTGCAAGGAGGAGGGGGTCGGGGTGAGGGGCTGGTAGAAGAGGGTGGTTGCTAGGAGGAGGAGGCGCGGTGGGGGTGGGTAGGGTGCCACATGGGGTGGGGGTGTTTGGAGGTTGCGCGAGGGGGTTGGGATGGAGGGGTGCTTGGGATGGAATAACGTCGGGGTTTTTGTTGGCGGAGGGGATGAGGAGGGGGGAGTCGGGGTGGGGGAGTGGCATGGGGGAGGGGGGGTGCGTGACCTTGGAGCCAGAGAAGGGGACCAGGTGGGGTGTGGCGGGGGAGAGTGCACAAGGAGGGAGGGAGGGAGGAACCTACAGTGTGGCGTCGGTGGTGAAGGTGTAGTGTGGCATCAGCGGTGATAGGGCAGTGTCATTAATGGTAGAGCAATCGGTGGCCAAAGCAAAACACACAACACACACACACACACAACTCAAAGAGAGGAGAGAGAGAGAGAGAGAGAGAGAGAGAGAGAGAGGAGAGAGAGAGAGAGAGGAGAGAGAGAGAGAGAGGAGAGAGAGAGAGAGAGATGAGAGAGGAGAAATGGGGGTGGTGGAGATGGGAAGCAGGGAAAAGAGTGGTGTGGAGTTCAAGCATTAGGTGGGAAAGGGAAAACAGGTTGTCGACGAGGGAGCTATTTTTTTGAACAGGGAATGATAGGATCATATCATTCACACGAGGAATATAGAAAAAAAAAAAAAGCCTGGAAAAGGGCACCAGTCATCACTGGCTGCAAGAAACACCATAAACCCAGTACACCAGGGGTTGGCTAACCCGAAAGTGCCATGAAAATAGAGACCAAAGGTCCTTACATAGAGAGGAAAACCCCAGGAACAAGGGATGGGAAGACCCATCCCGAGCATTGCACAAGGCGCCAGAAGGAGACACTGTCGACACCGACAACTTCACGGCGGGGGGAGACCTGTCTCTGGCCTCTCGATCGTCGGGGGTGAGCTTGACGAGGTGGGAGATGATGATCAGTTTATCCCCATGTAATTCAAATAAATTACATATCCATTTTGGTGATTAACAAAACTCAGATATTGGTAAAATCTAACATACTTTCTATAAGATTTGAGCACAGGAAATAAACCAAGGAAAAACAAGCCATTCAAGTAAGTATTCATCACACTGTAGTTATTTCAAAATTCAAGCATGAAATTTCTCTTAGTACAGATCGACTCCCTTCTTGCTCATAACGATTTCACTTATGTCATAACGATTTCAATAAGCTATAACGATTTCTCTATTTTTATAATGATTTATCCTCACGACGATTCGTTAAGTGATCGCAACGATTTGCCCTCACAATGATTCGTTAAGTGATCGCAACGATTTGTCCTCACAATGATTCGTTAAGTGATCACAACGATTTTCCCTCACAACGATTCGTCAAGTGATCGCAACGATTTGCCCTCACAACGATTTGGTAAGTTGTCACGTCTCGAGAATTACGCAGCAGATATTAATATAATTAATTCGAGTCGATATTTCGAGACGTGGACAGTCGACAAATAAGCCTCTAGCTAGCACGCACTAATTGTGTATCAACACAACATCATAATAGGGCCCACATATTGAACTCCATATAAATTGTATTCAAATCTCAACTCTTTGTATTCAAATGGAAACTAGTACAGAACTAAGACTCAATAAAAGGAAAAGTACATTTATTTCTCACTTCCTACTACATGAATATAACACTCAAAGCAAACTACTATAACTAGACGCGTAGTTGGAACGCTCTTCACTCGGACGCATTCCCATCCTCGACTTGTTCTTCCTCTTGAACTTCATAGTCACCTAGATTGGGTAAAAGTAGGGGATGAGCAAACTAGCCCAGTAGGATTTATATCTCAATGTGCGGGCAATGATAAAAGTGATTAACATTTTAGAACTAGGCAAGTACGATGAATGATATGCAAGTACGAATAAAACTCGTTAAAACATGGTATATAAAACAAGCTAGAGAGAGTGATTATGATAGAACAAGATTTGTGAACAAGATGACAAGATAGAACTAGCAATAGATCACTTTGTACGAGCACGCAAGATTTCAATTGATGTCAAGAACGCAAGATATCAATAATTGCAATAAATGCAGGATGGCCATATCACGCAAGCAAGCAAGCAAGAATGTACGAGCACGATCAAGTAACACTAATCAGGCACGTAGACACTAATGTACACCGAGAAAAGATCCATCAAGAATGTACACCAGGACACGTGTATGTGGTATTGTATCTATCATTCAACAAGCAAGCAAGACTCCCAGCGCAGATGCAACGCCAGTAATCATTATACCCCATGGTTATCAGTATATCTATGACTCGCCGTCATTGGGGCTAGATTGGAGCCCTTGGACACACGTCGTGCCCTGTCAGCATCCCATGTAAATTTTAAATGTAGATACCCACAGTCATTAATAATGGCCAATGAGAGTTCCAACAAGTAAGCATGTGTAATGTCATGTTCATGATGATGATGGGAACAAGTAATAAGTAATTGAACATGATTTTATGATAACAATGGTCGAGAGATAATTTCGGCAGCATAACGGTACGATTTGTACTTTGGTTGAATCTTTACATTAATGGCTTTAGTCTAGATGGTCAATCACACTCACGAGAACAAGAGAGAAAGGAAGTGCACGCTATCTCCAGGGAACTTCAATGGTACAACCACTCGTCGGCCATGTGGGAATCCATGGTCAGAGGAGATTTACGGAGGCCTTGGTGAAAAGGTCTCTAGTCTACCGATTCGGAATGACCGGTAGAGAGTTTCCAATTTCCCAAGAAAGGGGCTACCTAACAGTGCTAGTGTGTAGTGCGGTACGCGTGTCTCAATTCACAAACCATCGGTCTCAAACTCGCAGGAAACACTTGACAATATAACATGGAATAGAACTATGCACTTTAACTAATCATGGTTTGCAAGATTTTATGATAACCCTTATCATTTAAACATGGTAGAACAGTAGGAAGATTAATCATAAGTAGTACGAATGGATCATAACATTTAAAGAGCACTTAGAATAGCATTCATGTAATTAAAGTTTTTAAATGGGTTAATCACTTTTAAGCCATTAGATAACAATCATGTAATGATCAGACCAAGACATGCAACTTACACAGTAAATATCCCGTTTAAACAGACCTCGGGTATATGCGGTAAAATTTGCAGAAAACATGTGGTTTCAAGTAAAAATCCTGAGATCGCGACATGGATGTATAAGGAAGGCGACATGGCTGGGTCAGGTCGCGACAGGAACATGTAAGGAAGGCGACATGGCTTGCAAGGCCCGGGGTCAGGTCGCGACATGGGTATGTAAGGAAGGCGACATGGTGCTGTCAGGCCCAAGTCAGGTCGCGACAGGATCATATAAGATCGAGACGGGTCGGGACCAGAAGGCGAGAGGGGGTTGTGAAGAACGCGACAGGGCGGTCAGATCAGGCAGAACGATCGCGACGGAGCGACTCGTCGCGATCAGATAGCGACGGTGTAGCTGTTTGCTACCAGACCTCTGAACACGACCTATCGGGCTGTCGTGTTCACAGGCTCCGTGCCAGACTCTGACAGAGCAAGGGCAGTGCTTTGGATTGCGGACCAATCTTTCCTTCTTTTGACACAGGGTTGTTCTAAAATAGAGAACAAATTGTACAGTGTATGAAAAATAACGAAACCAGTTTTAAAACAACCTAGACATACAAGGGTACTCCCAGTAAATCATAATTAGAAAATAAGGATGGTTTCAATAGGCTTTGATCAAGACGAACACAACATCAAACCAAGTGTAACCTGAAACCATAGTTTTATGTAGCAACCCTATTACCACGCTTATAACTCTCTAACTAATGATATTTAGACAAAATGTTCAACACAAAACCTGAAGAGGATAACTAGTATGATAACCTTCTTGTTATGAGATTACTCTAATTCGGTCTTGAATCACCTGAAACATACGAAGAACAGGAAAAGCCCTAACAGTGCACGACTTTGAGAAAACGCTTATAATTCAAAATATACTTAATGAAATTAGATGAAACTAGAGGGCAATGAAAGCTAACTTGATGCTCTACACATTTGGTATAGGAGATGTTAAGATTTGGCCCGAGAAAACCTACCTTTTAGGTTGATGAAGTCTCGTTGCTCCAGAAAACCCGTGTTCAGACCACTGTTTGTAGAACGCCTAATACTCCATGTATACTACATGGAATTTGGGCATTCCACTTGGGTTAGGAAGTAGACTTGACCCTCTTTCCAGAGGTATAAGCCTTGCACGATGGTATTTAGGTTTGGTCTACCTTTGATCGGCTTCAAGAGGGTGGTTTGTGCAGGTCGTAGCAGATGAACGGGGAAGAAGATGAGCTTGGTATGCTTGATCTCCTACTCTCCAGCCACCAAGAGCTCCTCCACACGACCCCAGCAAGTTCTGAACTCGTACCTAGGGTTTGGTGAAGAGTATTTAAGTAACCATGGTGTTTAGGAGTCCTATTGTAACGAGGAAAGAAGGGTTTCGGGATTGGCATGTTGGTTTCCTATTTTTGATTATTTCTTCCTCCATTAGAGAGTCTTGTCCATCAAGCAACTTCCATGGGTGGGTAGGCACGAATTTGGGTTGCCAAGATTGTAAGATCTCTTTCCCAATCCAACTCTAATTACTCCTTTTTAATTTCTGTCTATTTAAGCCACGAATTTCCATGTATTTTCTTATTTTATTCGATTATTGGGCCAAATGATGTCCATTGGCCCAATTATGATATTGGGTCATTATATATATTGTTAGGAGCATTTCTAACATTTTTATTTAATTTATGATTGCGTCGTATTTCCGTGTTAACGGTTTCCCGACTCGTTTCTTTATTTGGATAATCGGTCACAATAATTCTTAAACCTAGCTCACATGATTTTTATTGACCCATTTTCTTGATGGGTCATTAGAGGATATTATTTGAAATCCATTTATGATTTTTATTTAATTTCCTAACTCGTCCAAGTATGTGTGATAATGATATTCGACTTATTCACGAATTACGATAATAAGTCGCGAAACACTTTAAACTTAGCTAATCCAATTTTTCTTGGCACAAATTTCTTTGTGAAACTTTTAGTAATAATGTTTGGGGTTGATTTATAATTTTTACGGAATTTTCCGATGTGTTTTAGCACATACGATAATGATACGTATGTTTTAAATACTTGTTATTATGGAAATTATTTATTTCCATTTTAATTGAATTTTTATATAATTGAAATTTTCGGGGTGCTACATAAGTGATCGCAATGATTTGCCCTCACAACGATTCGGTAAGTGATCGCAACGATTTGCTTTCATAACAATTTGCTTTCATAACGATTCGTTAAGTATTCATAACGATTGCTTCCATAACGATTCGATAAGTGATCACGTCAATTTCTTAAGAAAGAATAACGATTTGCTCTCACATCGATTTGATAAGTGAGAACAACGATTTCAGTGTCACAACGACTCATCAAGTTTCAAAACGATTTGATCCTTGTAACGATTCGATAAGTTACATAATGACTCTGTTACTGTAACGATTCATCAAGTTACATAACGACTTGGTCGCTGTAATGATTCGATACAGCAAACAACGATTCATTCACATTGTCTTTAACGATTTGATTATAACAACTTGCTCATAACGATCTGCTTATAGAGTCATAACGATTTGTCTATATAACGATTTGTATGTGCATCGGTTTTCTTATAAGTGCACATCGATTTACATGGATATCAACTCATTTGCATAAATATTTCATAAGTCATGCATGTAACGATTTCATGGAATATAACGATTTGATATCTGAACTCATTTATGAGTTTGTTGAAAAGTCAAAGTCTTCACGTAGATATTTCTGACATCCATGCATTTATTATGACTGAACGTATCACTGCAGTGTATGCAAATGATATCTTCTATTTCCGTACTTATTCTGTAAACATCTTTTTAGAAGAACAGAATGGAACTTCTATTTCTATATAAATCAATCTAACGTTGACTGACAACAAGAGACAGCCTAGCTGTCTATTGTTTAGCATTTAATGTATGCAGGTCTCTGAAAGCACTTCTCATACAACGTTGGACACAATAGAAGCCAAAGGATATCTCTGAAGACCATCTCTTTTACGTGCATGGAAGGCTAAAGACTGTTGAACGGGAAGCTCTACAAGACCATGCAGTCTAACGTAAACAAAAGCTTAGAGACAATTGGCACTTCAACGTTCAAATTTCAAATAGAAGATATATAATAGAAGACTGAAGCTCCAGATCAAGAGAACAAGAACAACAACGCATACATCGCTTACAACATTTTTCTTTCAAGCCTTCTGCGAGCTTTCTGAAGAGCGGAGCCTCACTCTCATTAGTTCTAGCTCTTGCTCTCTGAGTTCAGTGTAGATCCTTGAGAGAGCCTTTAGTACTGAGATAGTTCATGTCTTAAAAACTTTTCTACTCTCAGTCTTAGCTTCAGATCCAGTACTGTTTAAGCTTGATCTAGGGGCTTGTTTTCATTAACACTTTTCTTGTGTTTGTTCCCTTCGGTTAGAAGGAAGATCAGCTGGGTAGCTGAGTGTAGAACCGCACTGGGGTTTGTACCAGGAGGTTGCTTCTGAGCATGTAAAAGAAGTGTGCTACCTTTTCACCCAAATAGAAAAGACCTCGTGGTTCTAGGGTGTTGTAATTTCCTCTTCGTGTTGTGAAGAGAAGACCAGCTGCGGCTGGTGTCCATAAGGGGGACAGTACCCTTGGGAAGTGGAATCCTGAATTGTTGCTCAGGGACTGGACGTAAGACTCCTAAGGAGAGGGGATCCGAACCAGGATAAATCCTTGTGTAGTGTGATTGCCTTTGTGTGTTTGTTGTTTATCTTTACTAACACTAACATCTATCAAAGTGTTTTTGTTAATCTCTTTGTGAACAGATTTTAGGTTCTCAATATTTTTAAGAATCTCATTCACCCCCCCTCTGGTCTTGCTAGCTGGGCAACAAGTGGTATCAGAGCTAGTCTCTTCGAAAAGAAGAAGATCCAACGATCTGAAGAGAAATATCAGATGGCAGCCCAAGGTCACTCGAAGGTCAGTCTGTCAACCGGCCACCTCTATTCGATGGAGAAGACTACACATACTGGAAGACTAGAATGGAGTACTTTCTACGAGGACTCGACTATCAAATCTGGTCAATAGTTGAAGAAGGTGACTTGTTGGTTACAAATGAAAGAGATAAGTGGACCGAAGACGACAAGAAAAAGATCTCCTTAAACTGCAAAGCCAAGAGCATTCTATGCTGTGCACTCAACAAGAAGGAATTCAACAGAATTTCCGCCTGCAAATCCGCCATGGAAATGTGGGAAAAGCTCAGGATCACGTACGAAGGCATCGACAAAGTCAAGGAAACCAGGATAGACATACTAGTGACTCAATATGAGAGATTTCAGATGCAGCCAGGAGAGTCAATAACCCAAATGTTCAGCAGATTTACAGACATCACAAATGGGTTAGCCAGTCTTGGAAAAACCTACGAAATGGGAGACATGGTAAGAAAAATTCTGAGATCTCTACCATCTACTTGGACTTCCAAAGTAACAGCCATAGAAGAAGCCAATGACTTGAAGAGGATGTCATTGGAGAAACTCGTTGGGTCCCTTATGGCCCATGAAATCAAAATGGAGAACTTGGGAGAGTCTTCGAGTAGGAAGAAACACCCAAATGCTCTCAAAGCTGAAGAAGACTCATCAAAAAAATTTTCAGATAACAATGAAAGCAATGAAGACAGCGAAGATGAAGAAGCAATGTTGTCTAGGAGGCTACAATGAATCTTAGCCAAAAAGAAGAAGTATCAGTCCAGTAGAAGATATTTCAAGAAAAATAAGGACTGTAAGAAGCCAGAAGTAAAGGATCCAAAGAAAGCTGAGCCCATATGCTATGAATGTAAGAAGCCCGAACATATCAAAGCAAATGTCCGAAGCTCAAGAAATCTGAGTTCAAAGGAAAGACAGTTCTAGGAAATTCAGAAGATACAAAAAGAAAGCGATGGCAGCAGCTTGGAGCAATAGCAGTGACTCTGACAGCGAGTCTATCTCAAGTGAAGAGGAGGAAGGAAAGGCCAACCTGGCCTTCATGGCAAACATCGACGAAAAGGTAACATCTGATTCCTTCACTTCTTGTACTGAATCTGATTCCGACAATTTGGAAGAAGCGTTTAACAAACTTTATGATAAATATAAGGATGTATGTAAATCACTAAAAATGACAAAGAAAATCATGCTTGCCTAGAAAACACAAATTCAGACTTAAAATCTAAAATGAACAACTAGAGAAGCAAATCAATGAACTTAAAAGAAGAAACGATCTGTTATGCGAAGATCTGAAAGATAAAAATAAACAAATAATAAAATTAGAAAAACAAGAAACCTTAGATGAATTAAAAAGGGAAATTAAAACTCTAACAGAAGAAAATGAAAAACTATCTAGTACATTAGAAAAATTCACCAATGGTAAAAATTCCTTAATACTAAAGGGTGTTAGACGTTAGGAAAGAAGAAACATGGATTAGGATATACACCCCTAGATAATGAAGACACAACAGCACACCCTAAAACATATCCAACTCTTAAATTTGTAACTGAACAAGATACATCATATAAATCAAACTTTAAATATGTTCCGTATGAAAAGGTAACTAAAAAAACATGTCGTAGCCATTGCAACAAGTTAGGTCACACTAAAATAACTTGTCCAACCAAACACAAAAAATGGATAATTAAAAGAAAAAATTGATGACACTAACCAACCAGGACCCAAAAGAACTTGGGTACCTAAAGCTTGATGTTTTCATTTCAAGGAAACTTTCAAGCATCCAAATGGTATTTGGATAGTGGATGCTCAAGGCATATGTCAGGTAATAGAAAGCTATTCTCTCACCTCGAACCTGAAGAAGGCACAGTGACATATGGAGACAATGGAAAAGGAACAGTGATAGGATGCGGATCTGTTGGCAATAAAGAGAAAATATTTATTGAAGATGTACGATGTGTAAATAGTTTGAAGCATAATCTCATTAGCATAAGCCTGCTATATGATAGAGGACATCAAATCAAGTTCCAAGAGTCTAAGTGCAGCATCATGAAAGACGGAGCAGTAATTTTTGAAGCTAACAGAGAAAAAAATATGTACGTACTTTACCTTGAAGAACTAAAAGATCAAGACATATGTTTAGCAGCAAGTAAGGAGCAGTCAACTGAGCTGTGGCACAGAAGATTGGGCCACTGCAGTTTGGATGGCCTGAGAAAGCTGATCAAGAAAAGCCTGGTGGAAGGTCTACCAAAGGTCAGCACAAGAATAGACGGTGTCTGTGGACCATGTGCAAAGGAAAGCACACCAAGTCATCCTTCAAGTCAAAGACTGTGGTAACAACCTCTAAACCCTTAGAACTCCTTCATATGGATTTATTTGGGCCAATGAGGACCACAAGTCTTGGAGGAAAGAATTTTGGATTCGTTATAGTAGATGACTATTCAAGATTCACATGGGTATCCTTTCTGAAACACAAAGATGATACATTGAAAGCTTTGTAAGTTTCAGTAAAAAGGTTCAGAAAGATAAGAAGTACTGCATTGTTGGAATCCAGTCAGATCATGGAGGAGAATTCCAGAATGAAAAATTTGGCAAATTCTGTGATGACAAAGGGATAGAGCACAATTTCACAGCACCAAGAACACCACAGCAGAATGAAGTTGCTGAGAGAAAGAACAGAACCCTACTGGATATGGCAAGAACGATGTTGTCAGAATATGATCTGCCAAGGTATTTTTGGGCTGAAGCAGTTAACACAGCTTGTTACATAATCAACCAGGTGATGATCATGCCGATTCTAAAGAAAACAACATATGAATTGTACAAGGGAAAGAAGCTGAAGATCAGTCACTTTAGGACATTCGGATGTCCATATTTCATCCACAACAACGGCAAAAGAGACATTGGTAAGTTAGATGCAAAATCAGATGAAGGTATTTTCATGGGTATGCATCTAAACCTAAAGGCCATAGTGTATTTAATAAGTGTACTTTATTAATTGAGCAATCAGTACACATTATCTTTGATGAAACTAACCCTTCCTTGAGAAAGGAAGAAGATAGTGATAATGATGATGCAGATGAATTGTCCAAAAAGCTAAAGAACTCATCAATTGAGGACAAGGAAGATCCACCTCTAGAAGACCTGCAACAAAAGGACATAGTATATGAGAATCTTCCAAAGGAATGGAGATACAAGAAAGGTCACCCTCTTGAAAACATTATTGGTGATCCATCTGTAGGGGTAAGAACAAGAGGTAACATAATTCCATGTGATTATTTAGCTTTTGTTTCTCAAATAGAGCCTAGGACAGTCAATGAAGCTATCACTGATGAATCTTGGATTTTAGCCATGCAAGATGAACTAAATCAGTTCAAGAGAAACCAGGTATGGTCACTTGTTCCTAGACCATCAGATCATCTAGTGATTGGCACCAAATAGGTGTTCAGAAATAAATTGGATGAAGCTGGTGTGATCATAAGAAACAAGGCCAGATTGGTAGCTCAAGGCTATTCCCAAGAGGAAGGCATAGATTTCGATGAAACCTATGCACCAGTAGCTAGACTTGAGGCTATTAGAATATTACTTGCATATGCATCTACATTAGATATAAAATTATTTCAAATGGATGTAAAGTCTGTCTTTCTAAACGGTTTCATAAAAGAGGAGGTTTATGTGGAACAACCTCCAGGTTTTGATGACATTGATTTTCCAAATCATGTATTTAAATTGCACAAAGTACTATATGGATTAAAACAAGCACCAAGAGCATGGTATGAACGGCTAAGTGCATTTCTATTAGATCATGATTTCACTAGAGGTCAAGTAGACAGTACATTATTTGTCAAATCTAAGGTCAAACATATTTTGCTTGTTCAAATATATGTTGTTGATATAATATTTGGTTCTACTGATGAATCTCTTTGCAAGTATTTTGAGAAACTTATGCAGGGAGAATTCGAGATGAGTATGATGAGGGAGCTTAACTACTTCCTTAGATTGCAAATCAAGCAAGGAAAAGATGGCACCCACATCTGTCAAGCCAAATATACCAAGGATCTCTTAAAAAGTTTGGATTTGAAAGCGCCAAGCCACTGTCCACACCAATGAGCACCTCAACAAGATTGGACAGTGATAAGGATGGTAAGAAAGTAGATCAAAAAATCTACAGAGGTATGATAGGATCTTTACTGTACTTAACTGCTAGTAGACCTGATATATTGTTTAGTGTATGTATGTGCGCTAGGTATCAGGCAGATCCTAAAGAGTCCCATTTAATTAATGTCAAAAGAATATTTAGATACTTAGTTAGAACATATGACTTAGGTTTATGGTATCTAAAATCATGTCAAATTAATTTGGTAGGATACTCTGATGCTGACTACGCTGGATGCAAAATAGACAGAAAAAGTACTAGTGGTTGTTGTCAATTCCTTGCAGGTTGTCTGATATCATGGTCCTCAAAAAAATAAAATTTAGTAGCTCTGTCAACAGCTGAAGCTGAGTACGTACATGTTGGAAGTTGTTGTACACAACTCCTATGGATCAAGCAACAACTTGAGGATTATGGGTTATATATCAAGACAATTCCATTGTTATGCGACAACACCAGTGCTATAAATCTCACCAAGAATCCAGTACAACACTCAAGGACTAAACACATTGAGGTTAGATATCATTTCATTCGTGATCATGTAGCAAACGGCAACATAGATATTTCATTTATTGATACAAACAATCAGTTAGCAGATATCTTCACAAAGGCCTTACCCGAAGAGAGATTTACTTCTCTTAGAAAGAATTAGGCATGTGTAATTTGTGAAAGAATTATCCGTTTAAAAATAA